>OY744515.1:198192359-198197359 GCA_963556195.1 Sepiola atlantica
CATATTCGTAACATAGATATACACGCATACACACACATACACTTTTAGTATAAATAGTTCCTAAAAACAAGTACATATATGCATATATATATATATATATATATATATATATATATACAAAGACACTGACATATATATATACACATACCCATATACATATTTTTATACACATATATGTATATATACACATACATACATACACACGCACACACACACATATAGACTGCGCCGACAGTTCACACTTATACATATTTACGAATACAAATACATACATACACACCTATACTTATACAACGTGCACACAAATTAATATATACAAGCACATACCTAGAATATATATAAGCTAGACTATGCAAATATAAAAACAACCTACAAATGTATACGTGTATATTCATAGTCAGATATACACACCACGCACACACAACGTACACATACACACACATACACACGCACAAGTCCACATACATGCATATATATATATACATATATATATACATATATATACACATACACACACAAATACATACACATATATAAAGTACATACCTAGGCATATAAATATGTGCATTTATCAACGTATACGTACACAAGAAATGAATATCAAAATCGAAATAAAAATAAAATGACATGAAAATACACTTTACGCTGCAATATAAAATATCAGTCGAAGTACCTATACTCATACATACATATATATTTCAGTCCAATTATACACACCCACGTATGCACACATACACACACACTTATGCTCACCAATATATATATACATACATACGTACCCCATACGATTCCAAATTTATACACTATTACAGATACAAGTATACTGTCATACCTGTATAACATAAATATATAATGTCATTATATATACGTACACAGACAACGTACACACATATGTGTACGTGCATACACATACCCAATGCATGCAATCAAAATAGATTAACATGTATACACTCATCCATATTTTAGTAATCCAAACCATTCATTATTGCTTCAATCTATCTCAGTTCAAATTACTTGCATTTATACCTGCTATTGTTTTTATATAAAGATACAGCGTATGCAATTACAGTTAATTCTACACATGCCTACTCACATACTTACAGACATACATATACACATGTACATATACACACATGTATGCATACACACATACATATACACACACATGCGAATACTATGTGTGTGCGCTGAGAACATTATTATAGGTTGATGTGTAGCATTTGTTGGATATTCTAGATTGTATAAGTTCAACATTATAAGGCATCATCAGAATTATAAAATACAAACAAAAACAGAATAAGAAATAAACAAAACCAAAATTAATGAAAAAACAGAATAAGACATTTTAAAAAAAATTATAAAAAAATAAATAAATAACTAAATAAATAACTAAATAAATGAAAATTCAAATAAAAATAAAAATAAAAATAAAAATAAAATTTGAATTAAAAATTGAATATGTGTTCCGCTAACAACGAAGCTAAAATCTGCTTAGTGTGTGCTCCTTTAAATGTTTTCAGTTTAAACTCGTTTCGTTTCTAACGTTCACCCAGGCATAAGAAACAGGGTGAGGTGAGTGATCTACATGTTTTTGCTTTCCTTTATTATACTCCATCTAATTTTTTTTTCTTCTCATCTATCAATTTCCAGAAGTATCGGGACAGCGAAGTGTTACTGTATTTTTTTTATTTCTAAGGATGATTTATGCGTGTAATACCTATCCTTAAAAGTTCTTGACGTGCTTCCTTTATAGGACTTACTGTCGCCCGGATTTTCAGTAGTGTAGATTTCTGCACGGTATATTACTGATGCGGTGACGCAATTTTTTTGCAAGGGACATTCATCTTGTCTCTGACAGTTACAATTGTTAGTGGTAGGATTCCCTTCAATATCGAATTCCTATTCGTATCATTCCTTTTAAGTAGTTTATTGTTATGTTTTTAAATTATTCTTTCTATGTTATCTGTGCAACTATAGCTTAGTTTTAATATATTCTTTGTAAATAGCTTATTGAGTGCATTACCAGGTGGGAAGTGTTTGTCTATAAGTTGTAGAAATTTGTTACCAATTTTTGTTTTTAACATCATATTGAATGGGGGTGTAAACAAGATTATTTCCCTACCTCTGTTTTTAGATTTGCTAGCATTTGTAGTTGTATTCTTATATTTAATATCAGCATTTACGTACCCGCTATTCTTTAAGGCAGTTTTGTAAATATTTTTAATAGTTGTTAAACATTGTCTCGTCTGATGAGTTATTGCTAATTCTACTTTCTATTGATATGGGTATGTGTTTAATTATTGAAGGAGGGTGGTTTGATTCTGGATGTATGTATATTGGGTTTGAGTATTCTTTCATAAAGGGTTTATATTTGTGTTCAGTTAAGTTAAACCTAAAATACAAACTGAATCAATAGATGGACACTATAAATTGGTTTTCTGAGATTAACGGCAAGAGTAGGTGTACCTTTATCCAATTCGGCATAATGGAATATATGGATATATAGATAAGATATTTAAACTGAAGAGAGTTTGTAAAACTTGGTAGGTTACAGAGTTTAAAGAAACCCAGAAATAAGTGGTCAATAAAATAAGGAAAGGAAAAGGTGATGGAGACGCCATAAAAAGTAATAAAACGAACAACCACTAACAAAAAGGTCAGTAAGTTGAATAGGTAATCCGATACTAATTCATAAGAAATAGAATATGACTAAACCCAAAAAAGATGTGTTTAGGAGAGAAAATGCTTCAAATCCATCCATTTCTCTTAAATTCTTGGTCTGATGAGGTTGACTTTCTGGTAAAAATGGAACCGATACATGTATGCACATATGTAACTAATAATGTTTGTATTAATACACATGTATACTTATAAACAGTTCTACTTGTTATTGAGCACTTTTTATAAACACTTGAGTTTCTACGGATTTACATTTACAGAAACTAATACAATACATGTACTATATATATATGTATATATATATTTATATATATATATATGCATATATATATATATTTATATATAAATATATATATATAATGTGTATGCATATATATATATATATATATATATATATATATATATATATATCTGTGTGTGTGTGTGTTTGTGAAAAAATGACAAACGGAAAAACAAGTGAAAGTGGAGGAGAAAAACAAAAACAAAAGATTTTGACCGGTTTCGTTCTGTTGGAGTACTTCTTAAGTAATGAAGATAATAACATATGTTTCTCATTCTTCTGTTTATATTTAGTAAACTATGCCACCCACCCATCATTTTTCAACATCACCTAAGTTATTCTTCATATGGTCCAATCAGATAATCCTCTCCTCATTCCATGTATGTGCCTTCAAAATAAAACTATTTTAATACCTTAATTTCTGAAGACGTTCTCCAACAGAAGAAAACCGGTCAAAATCTGTTGTTTTTGTTTTTCTCCTGCACTTTAACTTGTTTTTCCGTTAGTCTTTTTTTCACACATTTTGTCCACAACGATATATCTTTTCTATGAATTATCGTGTACCTTACCCAATATATATATATATATATATATATATATATATATATATATATATATATATATATATATATATATATATATATATATAACTTCTTTGTAGAATGGTAGGAAAAATCCCAGGAGAGTGCTCGATTAATTAAGAATTAAAGTTAAAAATTAAGAGCATAATATTTATTTATTCTGGTACAGAAAAATTAGTACAAAATTTGAACCGTCGGTTTCAAGCACAGAAGGTCTTACCCATCCGGCTCTCTTCAGCTTCTGTTGTCATCTGTTTTGGAAATGTGAAGTAACATGACACTCTTGTTGGGACGCGTTATTTGCTCAGTGTGTTGTGTGTGTTTGTTTAAATTTGAATTTAGTGTAATAAGACCGTTGAGATTTAAAACACGAGGGAATTCAAGATTAAAGGGAATAAAAAAGGGGGGTAAAAAATAAAAAAATATATATGAAAAAATATATATATATAAATAAATATAAAAAAAACATATATATATAAAAAATATATATATATAAAAACATTTCAATACTAAGAATAAAAGAACGAAAAAAAGAGAAAGAGTATAAAAAGGTATAAAAAAGAATAAAAAAATAATAAAAAAAAAATAAAAAAATATAGAGAATAAAAATGTAGAGAATAAAAAAGAGTGAGAGAGAAAGAAAGAATAAAAATAGAAAGAATAAAAAGAATAAAAATATAATAAATAAAAATAAATTAAAAATAAATTTAAAGATTAAAAAAATAATAATAATAATAAAATAAAATTAAAAATTAAAAATTAAAAATTAAAAATTAAAAATTAAAAATTAAAGATTAAAAACAAAAATAAAGAAAGGGTTTCTCTGAAATTCCCGTGAGCCAAATTATGAATTTGTATCATTAGCCGTTATATTTTTGAAGGTATGCGTTCTAAAAAACCGTTAATGTGTAATAATCTTTTTCCCAGATTGGAGTGATTTTAATGAAGAAATTCGGATCTAAGCGAGGTAACTTAGTTGGAAATATGAAATATTTGAGTTTGTTAAAATGGGTTTGTAGATTAATCTAGTGGCTGATAAATAAATTAAATATTTTTGCATTTTTGTATTTTGGTGAAAGTCGAAGTTTTTGCTCTTGGAATTTATGTGGATATAGTTTGTTTAAATGGATTTGTAGAGTAATCTAGTGACTGATAAATAAATTAAATATTTTTGTATTTTTGTGAAGGTCGGAGTTTTTGCTCTTGAAGTTTAAGTGGATATAGGTTGATGAGGTATTTGTTCGTTTTTATTGTGTTTATATTAGTAGAGGGGGGCTAGTTAGACATTATGTGAATCGGTCAGACCAGTTTATAAGCAATGCTTGTCTCTTGTGGACACACCCCCTGAATATTTCATCGCGGATATTTAAACAGGCTGTATTCGGATCGATGATGGCCTTTGAAATGTGGTATTTTTCAGCGTCACATAGAGGACATCTGTTTATGGCTGGAGAGAAGGA
>OY744515.1:198202359-198244859 GCA_963556195.1 Sepiola atlantica
TGCGAGCAAGTAGTCAACAGCTGTTATGATAACGGCGAATAATATATAAATATTATCGTAAGAGCTACAGCGTGCTAAAACTTAGTATATATTTTTGTCACTAAGACTCCATGGGAATACAACGTGTTATTGTTAGTAGACACTAACGGATGATGGCTAGTGCGAACATTCTTGTGGGTAAATCATAAGTTTGATAAAACTTGGTACAATACAAAATGAACGTGAAAGGTCAAAAAGATGTAATGGCCGAGCAGGCGCGTGATCAAAAAAGCTAAACTCGAAGGAAGCAGAAAGTACTTGAACATTTTGAAAGATTATTGTCACTAAAATTCCATTGAATGAAACGGTTGTTTTTATAGATAAACGCAACTATAAAATGTGGTTGCGTTAAAGCAACATGGTTCCCAATGAGTTCTTAGAATCTAGCGTAGCTTGTTATTGCCAGTCAGCCATTCATTCTGACTTGTGTAAGAACTAGTGGTAATTAAATAATAATATTTGTAATATGATAATTAATAATAACAATCACTTTCTATACAACGATTTAAGATTATCATGGGAAATCAAGAAAAAAAAGAACATAAGTATAACATCGATTAAATATTGAAAACTATCGACCCGTCCCTTAATTGAATATTTGAAAATGTACAAAATACTAGACCAACGTATCACATATACGATGTAATAACACATGCTTTGTTCAAGTAATATTCGGAGGACAACACCTGACAGAGACAAACAGGAAGAAGATATTTTAAAAAGAGGTTTTCGATAACAAGTACGTGTTATCATAGCTCTGTAAATACAAATAAAATGTACACCATTACGAAAAGATTAAACAGAGTTATGATTTAAAGCCATTGATGCAACACGCCGAAAAAGCCAAACTATTAGGTAACCAGAAGCCTGAGAAAATACATAAAAATACAATTTTGATTGGAAAAGTCTACATTATTTGAGATAAAATGTAGAAAACGGAAAACGTCAGAATACATCGAATTTCGAAATCAGGAGTTGGTGATAGAACTGAATGAACACGTTCATTATTATAATCAGGACGTTCTGAGCGCCATTAAATTAACAACGATAAATACAAGGCATGTCTAAAAAGTATCCGACCGTTAGTTTTCCGTGCGAAATAGAGATGATTACGCGGCTCTACTAAACACAGTGAAGTAATACAAATTCATGCGCATGTGATAATGTTATCACTGCCTTCCTGCGCGTTGATCGTTGCTGTTTGGTCGCCGAGTTAGGTGCTACACAACGTGTTCGTCGGATTACCGATTCTCTCAAGATGACTACACGTGTTGAGCCAATTTTCTGTCAAAAACTTGGTTATTCTCAAAGCAAAACAATTCGTAAGATTCAGCAAGTGTTTGAAGTAGATGCGGTGAGTGTAACACAAATTAAGGAATTTGTAAACTGATAAAAAATGGCCGCGAATCAGCGGAGAGTGACCAGCGTTCAGCCGTGCGGGTGATCGCCCAATAAGTCTTAGTGAGTAAGGATTCTGTACATGCAATTTTACGTGATGATTCGAACATGCACAGAGTGGCTGCGAAATTTGTGCCCAACTTGTTTTCGCAGGAACAAAAGGACATCCGCTTTCAAATGGGGTAAACTACTGCTGCTTTTCGTGTATATGTATGTAACTGCTTAAACATGTAAATTTAACAATTAAACAACATCAGCCCACGTAACTAATAAATAAGATGCGGGCATACTTATAAGCATTTTAAATAAATATTTAAAAAGAAAACTGTCCATCACGGGGCAATAATGATTAGAGACAAATCAACAATGTTTTCTTAATGGTATTAACGCTCAAGTCGTAAATTTCTAAATACAACCTGTATGTGTATGTGTGATAAAGGTACATAACTTTTTCGACGATTGCGATACTTTAACTACGATGACAGGACGCGTTTATTGTAGCTTCAAAAGAATTTATTCATACGTCTTCAACGAACCAAACATGTTTGTAAAAATAGGCACATTACTTTCCAATGTTTTGAGTCTTTTATTCTATGTCTTGCAGCTAAATGATATGTCCAAAAAAATAGAAAGAATAAATCTCAAAGGTAAATTACAAGGTTTTCTCCGTCTGGAGAAGTATTTCGAGAAACATGGCTGGAAACTGTTTGGGAAAACCTCTAGAGTTCTGAAAACTTTGCAACACATATTTTAACATTGATTTGCTTTTTTCTCTTCATTTCGTATACCCCGCAAGGTAAAGCAAAAGAAAATTAAACACAGAATCACGGGTGCCGGCTTCCGAAAATATGTTTTAGTGTCCACTGTTTTCGACTGCACAAGTTTATGTTTGGAAACATTGTATGTTATTTTGAATTTCCCCGACGTAAGATTGCATCTCATTAAAAATAATAGGAGTTTGTCTTTAACCGAGACAAAATACCGACCCTGTTTTGTGTCGTCTACTACCAAGGACACAGATTGACAATATTATTGACACTCTTTATTTCTTGAAGAGTCGATATACATGCTAATATAAACAAACACTTTATTTATTCTAAGGCATTTTGAAAATAATTTTTTTTTTATTTATCTCGACGCGAAAATGCGTATTCATTATCTTGATACAGATATATCATACTTTCTGTCAGATCAATCACGTGCTTTATTACATATATATATATATATATATATATATATATATATATGTATGTATAAAGTGCTTAGTTGCATTCCAATGATCAAATGGCAAATACACCCTTTACTATACATTTTTATTTATCTATGTATTCATTCAATTTCATTATTTTCTGATTTCGACGAATAAAAGTGTGTTTTCTTTCGTATTACAATAAAAATGTATGTCGATTTTTTTTTCAATTTTGTGTAAGTATTTATTTTTTTATCTTAACAGCTATTTAAGAAAAACATATAGGCACTAGTCTTACATTGCTGATCATAAGAAATAGGTTACATTTAATAATGATAGAAAACGTATTAATCCTAAACATAATAAAATAAGTTGAGAAAACTCACGAAGAAGGCTTGATAAATACAGCGGCACGTTAAAAGCCATTATAATTCTCCCATCAGAAATAACGTATAGCTTTATTTCACGCCAAAGTGTGCACACGTAACTTGAAACAATAGTTCAAACCGGATGTTACGAGCTAAAACCAGTCTAGCTAGTCTGAACTAACTTTCATTCTAAATAGAACAATATATTATTATTTACTCACTAGGAGTTATCACACTGGTCATCGTCAGTGATCGCCCACTGCCAACAACCTGTGGTATTCCCTGGAGTCTGAGTGACAACAAGTCTCCTCAGACTTCCAGTATGCTCCACTTCTTTTCGCTCATCACCGCTGATGACCTTGTGGAATTGCAACAGCCACCTACCATCGATTTCCCGCTGATAAGGGCCATTGGTCCCCTCTGTATTATTATTATTATTATTATTATTATTATTAGTATTATTATTATTATTAGTAGTAGTAGTAGTAGTAGTGGTGTTAGTATTATTATTATTATTATAATTATTATTTTATTATTATTATTAGTAGTAGTAGTAGTATTAGGAGATGTAGTAGTAGTAGTATTTGTACTCACTAGGAGTTCTTACGCAGGTCATCGTCAGTGATTGCTCACTGATAATTACCGGTGGCGTTCCCTGGAGTCTGGGAGACAGCAAGTGTACCCTTAGGTGTCCAGTACTCTCTTAGGTCTTTCGATAACTATTGCACATAACGTTGCGTAATCACTGGCCACTATATTATTTGTCCATGCACTCAAATTATTTCTACCGCGTTGAAAGGGGTATGTAATAATATTCAAAGCGTTTTTTTAATATAAGATACACGTTATAAAAAATGTTACACAAAACTGTGTTTCGAACATTTTTAAAAGGTTAAAAGTAAAGCATAATAGTAGATATTTACAAAACGAAGTCTTTGGTTCGAAAAAAAACTTTACACAATGAAAACTTGTTTAAAAAACGAAAAGATTAAAACTAAAACATAGTCGATATGTAAAGAATTATAATATACATTTTTTATTACAAAACCATATTTTCTATATAGAATTAAAAAAGAATATTATTGGGTTTATTGGTTCACATGTCTGGATTAATTTCGGACACCATTATGTTTACGTTTAACTGCTGTCGGATTTCAATATAACTGAAATATGTTTTATTATTATCATACAATTCCTAGTAGAATGTAAGTATATTGTTTGTTATATGTAAAATAGCGTCGTTATTGTGACATATAAGAAAAGAGATAATGGAACAAAGAAAGAACAAGAAGGAAAATGTGTAGCTGCAATGTTCGCAGTACCTATATTGATGTTTTTGTTCGTTAATCGTATTCTTGTATACAAGAATCGGAAAATATACGACGGGCAAAGTGCGTAAATAACAATATATATATATATATATATATATATATATATATATATATATATATATATATATATACAGCGTGGGCCAAAATAAGGGTCCTATTTTTTAAAATTCATAACTTTTTTATTTATTGATTTTTAAAATTTTTTTTTTTAGAATAATTAAAGGACCCCTTCCGAAGCAAGCATGAGCCGTATTAGCCCTAAGGAACGTACCTCATTTAGAGAAAATTATCCCTACATATGTATTATAGATAAGCTCCATTATATCTTAATATAGCCAATATATATAATAATGAGATATTTTGGTTATTTTGTATTGTAGGGGTAATACTCTAGCTCATCTGCATTTTGTTGTGGGTAAACAATTGGGGATATCCACGTAAACACACACACACATACACACATATATATATATATATATATATATATATATATATATACATATATATATATATATATTATTCTTTAAGAGCTCTCACACCAGTATTTTTTTAATATTTTACACTTGTAATAAAAATATGTGCTCCTTAGATTCTAAATGCAAAAATGAAACTGCAGTTTTCCATCAATCTACGCCTTTTATCGATAACCGTTCCACACCATTTAAGGTTATAAGGACAGCTTTTCACCAACGTGTTCTCAAGAGCTGTTGACCTCCGTAATTTGGGGGTTCAATATAGCTCTCTACATATGCCAGTACTCTACGTATTCTTCCAGTGGATATCTACCTCGCGACATTCATCCTTGGCATGTCCTCCCTACATAACACATCTGTTTGGTTGTACCGCTGTGGCTGGTATCACTGCATATAAGTGTGTATACATGTATTTTAAGAGAGATTTTCATTACCTTATTTCGTACATAGTTCTTTCGATGTATTTGTCTCTTTCTATTTCATCTTACATTTGGTAATGTGGGATAGTTTTCGCATCCGAGTCCATTCATTTATATTTCTACTATCTTTATCAGAAACCTGCGTTTGATACCATCGATTTTCGTTTTGACTACAATTTCCGGTAGTCTCTTTGTCAGATTCGGAACACTATCTAGTGTTTAATAGTAAAGTGCATTTCGCTAGTATAAATCATATGATTTGGAGTCACAAACTAACATTAACGCGTACACAGAAAGCCGGGTTATGAGGTAAGCGTGTGACGTCAGAGCTCAACACAAACTGTCGTGGCTAGAAGTGGAAGTAAGTTCTATGCTTAAAAGAGAGAGGTAGCAAGAAAAGTAACGGCAATAATCGATACATTTGTGTGTGCGAACGCGTTCATTAAGAAATTCCCAGTTATAATGGGATTTACAAGTAATTACTGACCCCTTTTCATCGCTGTATTGATCAGTGATTTAGAACAAGTGATTGAGGCGAATAAAACATTGTCTTTAACCGTTTGTCTCGCCTTGGCCCTATTTCTTTGTATAATCGAGCGTGTTTGAAGGCGGTTTTCTCCTGTCTTGCAGTATCACCGTTAATGACGCGTGCAGGAACGAGAGGCTAGCAATGTATGTGCATGTCTTGCCATGTATGAGACAATGTTGAAATGTAAACCTATCGCTACCACTATTAATTGTAACCGTCTTCATGTTCAATATATATTTCATCTTTCTAGCAATAAGCCTGTATTGTCTTAGTTATTCTCCCGCTGTTATAGTCATTATATGATCTGGTTAGACAGTAACATATACTATATGTCAGGGTTATTTTTATTTTCATGCTTTCAATCAGTAGTATTATGATGGGTTATAGTAATATTATATAGTTGTGTTCATTCATGCCACATTATGTAACGAATGTGTTAAATTTATTGGGATTAACCTAGTTCTTCTTGTGCGTTATTTTATCAACGACCATCAGCTAAGTAATGCACTGCCACAGCTACAGTAGTAATAGTAATAGTAGTTGTTGCAGTAGTAGTAGTAGAAGTATACTACACTTAGCAATGCATGCATGTTCTATGCCTGTTATGTAGTTGATTGTTTTTACGGTTCAGAAAACACTGTTGGGTAATTTCGATCCAAGAATGTTATATTTACGATACTGTTAAGGAGATGTTTTTTAAGTTTTGATTTCTTAAAGATTTTATTCACAGTGTTTTCTACTGATTATGTTTAATTATTTTAGTTTAGATTATTTTAAACACTTTCCGTTTCTTTTAAGATGTTTGATATTTGATTTTTAGTTTTAGCTTGGAAATAAATACTTTACATGTTGGTTATATTGCAATTCTACATGTCTTAAATAATATAGGTGATCAGAAACAGAGCGAATATTCACATAAAATATGAGTAAATACTTCCGAAGAAGTAATCCTATGCAATTATAAAGCTTATATCGGAAACTGTATGATATTCTTATTTGATTGTTTAGTATGTTTGAAGAGACTTAAATAAATATCAACGCTTGGAAACAGCAAACCTTAGCCAGAGAATTTTTCTGGAAAATTAATTCGGAGATACTTGTTTCACTGTAGTCTAAACTAAAATCGTTGCAATTATGAAGATAAACTCAAAGCAGTAAAACGGAACTTGACCAGACGCAGTATCGTATTGAGATGAATCGGCAAACTTGCAACCATCCTGCCAAGACTTGGGGCCAGAAGGGAAATATGACGATCGATATACAGCGACAGTTTAGAGAAGATATCCATGTAGTACAAGGGGCGAACCTTTGTTATATTATATTTGATATTGTAATCAATTTAGATAGAAGATTGAGGAAAATTGAAAAATGCACCAAATCTACACAAGCACAGACAGAAATAGATACGAACACATACACACACACACACATATATATATATATATATATATTTATATATTCATATATCCATATACGCACACACAAATATACATATATGTATATACACTTACACACATTGAACCAACATATGCACATATGCATACACGCATACACACACTGATATATATATGTATATATATATATATATATATATATATATATATATATATATGTATATATGTGTGTGTGTGGGGGGGTGTGTGTGATGGGTGGGTTACTTATATTCATTTGTACAAAGCACATTGCTACCGTTGTGTAATTGGCTACCGCGAATTAACTGCCATATTTATAGGAGCGTACTGAGTTCGAATTTCCGCAGCAATATTATTGTTCATGTTATATTTAAATGTTTGCATGTGTTTACAAGCGTGGAAACAGGGAACACGGTGGGGATTCAAAAAGCCAGAGGTTCGACAACAATATTATATGAGTATGTGTTGTATCTGTGGACAACTACAGTAAAGGTGGTGGGTTTGGCAATGTGACCGGTTTGTCGAGGCATTCATGTTAAGAGGCACACGTGCAGCAACCTCGCCGGAGCCTATTCCGTTGAAGTATTTCTAGAACAAGCACAATGGTATAACATTACGGCAATTTGATAAGAGTAGAACTCTGTGTGGGACCTATAATGTCAAAAGCTGTTTTTTGACCCTGTCAAAGAAGGAGAGACTAGTTGTTTGTGCACCAGTCTAGGTGTGGCAACAATGCTTTATAAATTGGCCAATAATTTATTTGTAGAAATATACTCTACTGGCAGGTAAGAAGACGTTATCTAGTTTGTTAGAGGGAGTATTTTTGTAAGACATATCGCAGTATATTTTGTTTATTTTTGTAATTCATGTTGCATGCATATATATATATATATATATATATATACTACTTACACATCATTGTATTAATAATCTAACGGAATGTACAATAAAGAAATGTTTACCTGAAAAGTATTTAAATGTCCATCGAAATTTCATATGAATTCAAAGACTGTAAGAAAAATGCAGTGATAATACATTAATTTCTAGATCATAAACACAACGCCTAATTTGAATTGTAACTACTATGTTTTGTTTCGAAAACAACCCCAAAAAACATAATTTCTTCCTCTTCCAAGACGCCTGACCTATTTACACATTTTTCAGTTAATTCTTACTTCAAATACTCTTGAAGAAATTCATTAAAAATAAGGAAAAAGTTGTTTTTGCTCTATTTTGCAACATATATATATATATATATATATATATATATATATATATATATATATATATATAAATCCTAGAATGATAGCCGTGCGATATGAAATGTATTCACCAAAAGAACAGTTTTGCATTACTTTTATCTCGTCTGATGTCATTGTTTCTATAAAATTCAATTCTATTGTTTAAGGGGTTTTCAGAAGAAATTGCGATTATGTTTATTTCCTGAATTGGTGTTGAAATACCATACATAAAACTATATGCAAAATTGAAGAATCTGAACTTTTAAATGGGTGTCTATGCCTAACCGTTACCCTTTCATCCCGGTGTGTACCCATATGTATAAGACTAAATAAAATTTAGTATGGCTCACATATGAAACAATTTACGCATACCAGCCGTGTCTCAAAATTAGTGATGACCGATTCATTTGTTTAAGAGTGAATTATGTACATACAAAAATGTAAACATCTTAACAGACATAACTATTTGAATATATATATATATATATATATGTATATATATTTATATATATATATATATATACACATATATACATATATATATATGTATATATATTTATTTATATATATATATATACATATATACATATATGTATATGTATATATATATGTATTATGTTTATTAGAAAATGAAACCCTTTTGATAAATATATGTTTAAAAGATATTTTATCATAGTCCACGGCGACCCATACTTCCTCTTTTAATATATATTACACCGAGCTGTAAGCGAGCTTGCACATTTTTGTCCAAGGGTTACTATATATATATTAATATATACAGATTAACATGAATCTACATTAAATGTTCGTATCGTTTGGAATACATTTATATAAATAACTATCTCTATTTATATCCATGTAAATGTGTATATACTAAACTTATAATTAAATGTATGTATCTGACAAATTTACGAAAGTTACTTGAAATTACGATCATCCAGAAATGTATCGAAATCTAACAGTCATCAGATATGTGTTTTGTCTTGTCTCTATGATCGGCAATACCTTGAAATGCAGTAATGAGTGAGGATGAGTGCATTATGCTATCATGTATGATTTACCTATCTCTTTTTGATAGGAACTTATAACTTATATTGCTCTAACATACGTTTGCTTGCATTTCTCTTTTAAGGCATAGTTTTGGGTACTTATATATATATATATATATATATATATATATATATATATATATATATATATATATATATATATGTTATTTCTTAATCAATAAGTGCCTTTATATCAAAAAATATTAACTGTAGCAATTACAATTTTTTCCCAGAAGTAATTAAGCGTGATTTATGAAAAATATGTTATTTCATAGAACTTTTATACACTTAAACTTCATACGTTGTAAAATTGAATCCAACTATTTTAAAAATACATTGAAACCTTTAACTCTATTATGAGAGTCTGCTATGAATAGGAATTAACAAATGTGGTTTGTGTATTTTGTAAGGTATTTTTGTTTTATGTCTTTCTCATTATTTAAAATATATATTGTTATATTAACTTGTGACGGATTGATAAATATGTTGTGCCGAAAAGGAGATTATTAAAAGAATTCTGAAAGATAAGTTCACAATAAAAAATGTTTATATTGCAGTTTTGAAGCATGATTTCAAAATACATATTATCTTATGATGAATTATGTGTTCTACTGATATATATATATATATATATATATATATATATATATATATATGGGTGTTTGTATGTGGGTGTGTAAGTGGGTGTGTGCGTTCGTGTGGATGTGTAGTTAAGGGGTGGGAGTGTTCTTGTATATAATATTTTTAATAAGTATTTTATGTTTATTAAACATCATCAATGTGGCAATATATAACTGTTTGGATTCTATCCTAATCCAATGTCCCTTATTAGTCGGTCACTGTTAAAGTCATACTAAATGAAATGTATAATGTGACGCTAATTTTGGCGTCTCGCGAAATTTAATTGACCATCTTCTTCTGGAAAAAAATAAGCTTGATATTTAAACGTTAAACAACCTCACATACGACGTTCTTAGCTGTTTTTGAATTATCATTATTTCCCACAGTTCTTTTGTTATTTTGTAACTGATGAGGATTAGACGAGAGATCGCAGTGCTGATGAAACACTCATTAACGGTTTTGATTTTAACAACAACCGATTGTTAGGAAAATCGAAAAAAATTAAACACAGAATAATTATCTCATGTTTTCTAATGGGTGCTTAAATGAAACTATGAAACACACAATATATATATATATATATATATATATATATATATATATATATATATATATATGCGTGTGTAGTACATGTGTGCATGTGTAAATGACTTTTCATTCTCTGGAAATATTTAACATCTATATGAGATAGGTAAAAGATGGGAGAAGCCTTACATAAAACTAGAGCAGCTTCGGTAATTTACAATGAAAATAGAATATTTCTGAAGAACATAATAAAATAAAGATTTATTTGAAGAACTTCGGGTAAATACAGGCCACCAATTCTTCAACACATGCCGGGAGACGTAAGACGTTGAATATCACCGTGAACGGTTATTATTGTAAACATTTTTTTATATATATTAGACTGCATTTACAAGAAAACAACTTATACGAGTAAAAATAGCAAGGTGTAACTGGGAGAAAAACAGAAAAACCACACGTAGTACATGGCTTATGCGAAGTGATATCAGAAATAATGGAAATGTAGTATCTAAACACCGAAAATAATAATTTTACAAAGTTCTTAAAATTAATATATAAACAAATACGCGTATAATAGGTCGGCATACTCATTAATAACACACGGATAATGTGTGTATATCTATATGCTAGTAAGGATCTTATTATAATTTGTTTATTTTCTCTCGTGCACAATTGATGACGGCATAAAATATTAAGGAATGGATGATGATTTAATAATTATTGACGTCGAAAATACTAAGTGATGAATTAAAATAGAAATAAGTGATATAAATATAAATATGACGGTATCACAGACAGATGAAGTTATACATGATAATTCCACTTAGAGAGAACGTCATACTTGAACACTGATGATATGTGACCTTTATCTTGAGTAACGTATCGCCACTCGGGTGTCTAGTCGATACTCTGTGGTTATAATGTTTTTATTATCTTGTCTTCTTGGACACGAAATTACGTAATCGTTGTTTCTTATGAGATGTTAACAAGACAACCATCGAACGAAATAACTATGTAGACTTCAGAGATGTAATGCTGCTATTGAAACTCTGTAGATCATTAGAAACTATGTATTGCTTGCCATTTTCTGTGTAGCTATCCAGTAAACAGAATTAATGTATAAATGTGCAGAGGGTATAACAACATTAAAAGAAAACATCGTCCATGAAAATAAAATGTTAGTAATTGATTACTCTATCATTGAACTAAAACATTAATTGCAATATCGTACAAATTCCAGATGTTTAACCGGTGCATATGCCTGCACACTTAATACATGTTAGGGGTGATACTGATCTACGCTATCCCGGTCATATGCGGATCTACCCATATAACGACGAATGATTCATAGGAATGTTCCTGTAACTGTTACAGTGTAACATACTATTCTGCATTCTCTTAATACACACACTTGTAAATATACCACTATTGTTGTATTCATATAGAGCATTCAAGCTTCCAACGATAAGTATTTATTTGTAAATGTAATAAAGATAATGAGAAGACTGAAGAGGAAAGCACAATCAGACTTCAACTGGAAGAGTGCAGAGAGAGCTGGGGCCTTGGGGAGGTATATAACCAGCTAAACACCAGAGAAGATCAATAATTCATACCAGGGAGAAATCAATGGTAAGCGGCCGTTGCGATACCGATATATATATATATATATATATATATATATATATATATATATATATATATATATATATATATATATATTACCCCTGACGATTCGTTATGGAGATGAAACGTGGAAGTTGTTGTGTAGCTTAAGTACAATAAATATATTTCATAAATTACTATATATATATATATATATATATATGTGTGTAGAGAGAGAGAGAGAGAGAGAGAGAGAGAGAGAGAAAGAGAGAGACACACAGAGAGAGTGTAAGTGTATACTTAGTATATTTTTTTCAAATTACTTAATACATCTACTCGGTGATGGTTGACTGAACGATAGCCCGCTACGCCCGTAGATTAAATAAATGATTCAGTTTGAAATTCCGTACAGGTTTACGAGTGTGCCATAAGGATTCCCTATTTTTTACAAACCTATCAAATTATGGTCAATGGATTAGAACGCTTTTGTGTACATTACTTTTATGAATAGTATTAGTTGTAGTGGTAGTAATATTAGTAGATACACAGTTTGCATCAGTTATATTTACCTTCATTTGACACATTAGACATATCAAGGTTGTTAACTCTTAATTACGTCTGTATCTGCTGAGAAGTTTTGGAACTTTCAGTTGCGTCTATTCTTATTATTGTTTGTTGTACAATTCTTAGTATCTGAATAATAATTTCAATAGAATTCTTAACAACTTTGTCAGATAGTTGATGAATAAAATATTGACACATATTTATGTATCTATATCATTATGTTCATTTTTTATAGAATAAGCGAAATAAAACACTCAAAATCATAAAATTTACCAGTAATGTTTCACTAATGAAAAATTCAAATAGTATTACACTTAGTGTATGTATTATATATTTTTATTTTTTTAGGAAATAAATATATACTCGTGTGAAATATTTGATATCCATGAAGGTTACTGAATTGATAAAAAAATATGTTTCCGAACTTAGTAAATACGAACGCTTGGCTAAATGAGTCAACTTAAAAAGTATCAAGAAATAAAACTACACATTTTCGCTTAATGCAGATAGATATTCGGCGGAAATCCATAATTAAAAAGCAATTTTACATAGCTGAATGTATTGTAAAGTCTAATCATGGCCTTCTTTTACTAGTTATTATACTAAAAAAAGCGATGTATAATAGAATATATAGTGGTACCAGAAGCGAATTAAAAGTGCACAGAACGTGAGAAAACGATACTTTAAGACCATGCAACAATAGTAACGCAATGAAAGAACTATATCAAAAAAGATGTGTTCTTGTTTTTACTTTTATTTGTCAAAAGAGGAACAACGACGCACGCGTATGGCGAAAGGAATCGGTAAAATCTTGCGGCTAGAAAAAAACGAAAACGTGACGTGCAAAAGAAAAATAAGAAATAAATGTCTTAGCGGTTTATTCATGGTTTCCATTCAGTTTGTACGGTATGATGTATTATCGACAAGAATAGACCGGCTGCCTACCAAAGGGGCAGCAGATTTACACTCTCGAAATTATAGAGTCTTAATAACTGTCGCATTAATGATTGTATGAATGCAAAAATATACTTATGCAGGTTATATTGGAATACACGATTGAATGTGTTTAAGTAATACTTAAATTAAATGACAATGTAGACGTCATTTCAAATGTAAAGCTCTATGTATTATGTAGTCAAACACGTTTTAATAGACTACTTAACATTTTCAATACTCTTTATTTATTCTCTCGGTGAGCTCTCTGGTTATTCTATCTTAGTTATATATTTATATATCGACATATTCCACAGATTGGGTTCCCAGTCGACTACAATATTGCCATATTCAAGTATAATGTAAACAAATACTTGTTAAGTAATCTTCTCTCATTCCCCTGTTATTTCCACTCCTCGCGTTTTTACGACCACACTGAAATAAAAAAATAACTGTTTTTTTTTACGTAGTGGTGGAGAGACACGTTCTGGCTGGGAATGTATTACAAGAGGAACCCAGCGATGTTTGCTCAGTCGCGTAACGAGACAATAGTGAAGGAGGCCAGTACTGTCTCTTTTGTAGGAAAGGAGACATATCCCCTACTAGATTTCGAAATTGATACTGAATTATGGCAAGATGCTTTGAGCTATACACTGAATATGTATTTACATATAAAAGGGTGTTCACCTACTGACAATATCGTTTAGGGTGTTACCCTCATCAATGTAAGGGTGGAAGTTGCAAGCGGTCGCATGGGCGTATATATTGGCTCGACCACCACGACTCTGTCCAGGAGGTTGACCATGCATCTATCCGATAATAGTGCTATAGCTAGACACCTTACTAATGAACATTCCTGTCCCCGCTCTCAAATCCGAAAACTTCTCGTAGACAATACTAAAATCATAGAACATAATACTAATACTCAAAAACTCCACATACTAGAAGCTTTACTCATTAAAACCAGAAAACCTGCTATTAACACGATTAATTTTAACACTAGCACTAATATACTTAAATGCTTATAATACCTAACAAACATAGTTAAATTTTCCCGCCATAATTAATTATAAATCTCACTCCAGGTCTTTACCTGTTTGTCATTATTCCACTGACGATGGACCCAGACGGGTCAGAAAGTACTCTGGACCAACATGTACACTATGGCAGTTTCATCAGCCAATTTCCTTCCGAGATTAAGATTTTAATCCGGAAAATTGAAGGGATCAACACTAAAATAGCCAGACAAAAATTGTCGGTTATTTTTAATAATACGTGTCTTAAAGAAAAAATGCTGCCTCGATACACATATATATATATATATATATATATATATATATATATATATATATATATATATATATATATATATATATATAGTATTCAGGTTCGATTATTTTCGATCGGAATCCGGATCAGAGAGCTCTATGTCCGTTAAAACAGAGCATGAATACGTTATTTTTAAACCTCATAACGTATATATATATATATACATATTCATATATATATACATATATATATATATATATATGTATATAGTTGTTATATATATATATATATATATATATATATATATATATATTTATAGACATGGAAACGATAATTAGATACATATATAGATATATAGATATATAGAGTATTCTGTATACACGTATATATATATATATATATATATAGAGAGAGAGAGAGAGAGAGAGAGATAGATAGATAGATAGATAGATAGATATATATAGATAGATATATAGATAGATAAATAGATAGATATATATATATATAGATAGAGAGATAGATAGATAGATAGATAGATAGATAGCTTGATAGATAGATAGATAAACGTACGAGTATATGTATAATTATTGACAGACAGCGCAAACGCAATTATGAAGCCAATATTCTACGCCAACAAGTAATGGTATGGATTAATTTGTATGTTTATCCTTTTTATCTCGCGAGTTACTTCTTCATCTACACTATTTGCCTACTTAATGTGTGAGCAAAATCATTAATTTAATATTAAGATTCAATAAACTAACATGAAATTACCATATAATAAAACTAATGTATATTCCCTTCCCATTTATGCTTGCCTTTATTTTATTTGTAAACATTAAGTTCTTGAGTACGCTTTTAATTAAAATATGTTCTTAATTATATATATATATATATATATATATATATATATATATATATATATATATATATTCTTCATGATTAGAACATCTAGAAACACTTCAGTGATTTCCTTATCAATAATCATAACAAGTACGGTGAAAATAATAGAGTAAAACTCGCTATGAGTGATGAAGACAGATCAAGAAGCGTTTTCAATTCAATTATAAAGAGATGCCTTTTATTATACGTGTTAATGTTTCATCTTAAATACGATATATGCTAATTCATACAAATGCTAAATCGATGTTCAATAAGAATACCTTTGATAGATAAAGTCTGGTTATATATATAGATGTCACTGAAACTGGTAATTTATTTTAGGATATGTCGCCGTTCTATGTTATTCTCAATAATTAGAATGCTACTCGAATGAGATGGAACAGACTTAGGTATCAGGTTAATTACTTGTTATGAATTAAAGGGCACTTCAATGCGGAATGTTCGAAAACATTTTTTATGAATTATATAGATTATTCGGACTATTGTGGCCATCTTAGATGTTCGCCTTACAACGTGTCGGTCATTATTCAGGTGCATATTGTCTAACTGGTGAATCTTTCTGTTCAAGTCGGGAACATGTAAGTAATTTCGATCGGAACGTTTTATTAAATCAACAGTTGTTGCCTGATTTCGTTTCAGTAGAAGCCAGCAATTACATGTGATATAACGGATAACTTGCTAAGTTATAATCAGTTCTAAGTTACCGTCTTCTAGAAATTGATGATTGAATCGTCAGTTCGGTGGATACTAAAATTACAATTATGAATTACTAAATATTTCTATCCAGCTATTGGTGATAGACGAGATAAAGAAACCTCCGTGGATTACACAAAGGTGTATGTTCAAAATTTCGCGTGAATACCTCGGTTCGACAGAAATATTTCCCAGTTCTATGATAGACAAGAAAAGTTGCACTGTACATCGGTAAAAGCCTTGTTCGAATTATCCAAATAATACAAATGATTGATTTTTATCTTAAGAATTTCGAAACGTTATAATCTTTTCGATTGTGAAACCCATCAAATATGGATGTGTCTTTTGTTACATGTAGATGCATTTTGACGTGCAATTACAATTCCTGTTCTTATGCAGCTTTTGGACATAATCAACAAACAATATTCTAATGATGAAAACAAACAGTTGGCTGATTCAAATATGTGTCCCTATTTACTTGCGTGCCCACAGAATCAGAGTGCGTGAGTTCCTTTCATAGGCAATCTCGTACAGCATATCAGAATTGGTTATATAGCTCAGCGTTCTATCTGAATTATTGATTAGATAAAATTATGTTTCCATTTATATACTTTTAATGTTCGTTCTTCAATGGTTAGCCAAAGATCATCGTAACTGATGAATTTTCCTCATGCCATCGGATAGCTTTGCGTTCGTCAAGAGGAATCGATAGTATGTGTTAAGGTCATATTATTAATAATATCAGCGTTTGATTGGAATAATTGTGACGTCGTATGTTTGCACGTGTTATCAGTTTTAAAAAACTCACACATTTAAAAAGGACGTAGTAGAACGTTTAACGCATTTATTAAAGTAAAAACAGTTAAATGAAATGTAGAAACCGCTGAAAGCGAGATGCTTATGTTTAATCGAGAGAACGTTGTTTAGTTTTCAGGTGGCATGGCAGACGACACTCTTTATCCAAAGGCGATAACTATTTTCTTTGGTCTAAGGGATATACATCCATTTGTATGTTGCCTTAACATTTCTCTGTGTTTGTCTTAAACTCTACCGAGCGCATTTAAGGTTGGAGGTGCTTTACTCGAGTGCAGCTGCGTTTTGGCCAACACCTGTGAGATCTTTAATAATTCTTACTTGTATTTGTCTGCATCGGATGTTATGGAGATGGCAGATCGAATGTGTCAATTAATAGATCAAACGGAATACTTGTTATGTTGTCAAATAAGTTGTCTCCAATGTATCTGAAACGTAACTGGTGTTGTTGCCGTACCATGAATTTACTCCCGACTTAAACAACATACAAGAATTGCACATTTATTTTGCGAATTATTTCTGATACCCAGTTTGGCTTGTCAGGTTGTAATTCGGAGCAAACACTGGTGTGCCAACTGAAAATTATTTTGTTTTGTAAGGACTTGGTTATTGCCTTTGTTTCTAGGGCCGCAAAGGGTCCAGTGTGGTACGGAGTTTTTGTATCATGAGTAGCTCTGCCGGTGATATATCCTCTTTCACAGCACTATTTTGTGTTATTACATGCGAAAGGAGGAAAACATGTAGCATACCCTCTGTTGTCCCCCTTGCTTTGAGTAGTGCCTGTTTGAATGTGTCTACAAAACTTTGAGCTGTCTATTTGATTGAGGATGATAGAGTGGCAACCGGACGTGTGTTATGCAGCACTATTTGTAGAATTCTTGGAATGACTCAGATGTGATGTGTGGCCCGTTGTCTGAGAGAAAAGTATCGGGCAAGACGTGTTGAATAAATAAGGGCTTTAGTACTGTTACCGTTTACTGAGTGTCAGTCTGGTGCCTTGAAAAAAAAACGTCTGACCATTTGGAATAGGTATCAACAACAACCCGAAAACTAAGGCTATTGATAAGGCCTTAGTATACGTGTACTCTGGACCATAGTTGCTCTAGGTATGTCCAGCGAGAATCAACAATCCGAGGTAGATTCTTCTGTGCTTCCATACACTGGATGCAATGTTTGACACTACGCTAAATGTATGTGTCTATGTTAAACCAATAGACCACACTGCGGGCTAGCTATTTGATTCAATTAATTCCTAAATACTCATAATCTAGTTGTTTAAAGACTGCTTATCTGAGCTTAGTGAGTACAGCAACAACATTTACAAACATCAAACAATCACTAATAACAGAAACACAGCCAATGCGACGTTAACACCCTTGGAGGTCTCCCGTGTGGTTAGGGTGTTGGAGAAATATGGACACCTTTTGTACTATTGGATCTTTTTGTGTGTATCGCTTTATATCAATCCTTATCACTAGAATTGTCCAGATACAATTTGCGACCGTGAGTTTAAAATCGTCGTCGATGCTGATGACAGCGATGACAGTGTCGTCTTCTGGAACTGATTGTGACCTTATCGATCGTCGCAGTGCATCAGCTTAGCAGAATTATGTTGTCCGGCGATACTGTGTATCGATATCGTAACCAAGTAACATGATTACCCACATCTGTTATCGTCTAGCTGAATATACTGAGATCCCCTTTTTTGAGCCAAATATTGAAAGTGGTGGCTTGTGGTCTGCCAGAAGTGTAAAGTGACGCCTGAACAACATCTTATAGCATTTTCGCACAGCTAAAATCAGTGTAAGGTCTTCTTTTTTCCACGTTACTTTAATTGCGTTCAGCATGCGTCATGGATCTTTTTGCATGCATCAAAGCCTTCTCACTTCCATCTGTAAATATCAGCAAAATCACTACTCTTACGCCATTGGTTGATGCATCAGCTGACACAACATTTTTCTCAGTTGGATCAAAATGTGTGAGCAGTAGGTCAGAGTTTATGAGTGCTTGGATTTTGTCAAATGATGTGTCACAGTCCACGGGTCAGGACTATTTTGAGTCTTTTTTCAACAGTTTGTTTAGTGGTGATATGATGTGCTGATGTGAAGGCAAGAAAATATCGTAGTAGCTCACTAGTCGCAGAAATGCAAGTAGACTGCTAACGACCGATGGGTGTGGCATGAGTTGAATTGCTGTCGCACAAGAAGAGTTCGAACAACAATCTTGACGATCACAGATAAATCATGAAATATAAAGTATTTTATGGAAGGTAAATAAAGATTGCATTTGTCAGGCCGAAGCTGGAAACTAAATATTAGATACGGTTTATGACCTTATTTATCTGTTTTGTCAACTCTTGGTTCAACTGCACAACTTCAAATACGTAATGTAAATACGCAACTGCGCTTTCCACGCCAGTGAGCATTGTGTCAATGATGTGCTAAAATAGAACAAGTGATGATGGACACCTTGTGAATTGGAATAATTTACGAATTGTCTTTATTGTAAGCAGCTCCCTAGAGGTTCCTGCCACTTCAACTGGCAGATAAGCATCTGAGTATTCACATTTTTCAAATCAGGTTCTGATATTAAATATGGTGAGAAGATCACTTGTAATTGGAAATGGGTATAGGTGATGATCTAGTGCTGCGTTAAGACACGTTTAAACATCAGCACACGACCGAATTGAACACTCGGCTTATTTTACTACTACAATGGGCGCTGTCCACCGTGAATATGTCAGCACTATAATAACCTTCATTCCCTCAAGGCGTTTTATTTTCTGGTCTACCATTTGCAATGCAGCAGATTTAACTGAGCGTTTGGGTCAGAATACAGGTTTCGAAAATGTTTTACGGAACAGTGTGGCATCTGCCTTAGTGCAGCTGGCCAAGTTGTGTATGAAGACAAGAGAAAATTGCTCCATGATTTCCTTGATCTCGTCGATGTGTCTACTGTGAGGTGACAATCCGGATACCACCTCCCATGTATGGCTTAGTAGAATGTCCAGAAGACGTAATTACTCGATAAAGTCAAGTCCCAGAAAATGATGTCATTAATTGGCTATGTATACGGTAACCGAAACGGTTATGTTCTTCATTTTAATGGTAGCAAGTGATTAGCCCGTATTGTTCACATTGTCTCCAGAGGCACTGTGTGCTACCTGTCTATTGTTGTAAATTAAAGCTGGCCTATGATTTCATATACTTTTTGTGAGATGTGTAACATCAAAGGCAGTATAAACTTCCAGCTTAACAGGCTGACCATTCAATTGTACTGTAACATATTTTCGGTTTGATTTTGGTTTGGTAGAAAAGTTGATACTAGACTGTTTGTATTTATGTTGTGATGGTATCGGTGCCTGTTATGTAAGGTATGTCTATAATAGGTTATTTTTGTCTTTGAAGAAAAGACAACCCCCTGTTTATGGCCCAGTCGATTTCAGCTGCGACGGCGGTGTGTCTTGCATGTACAGTTTTTAAAAAAGGTCAGCTGCCAGCGTTCCAGCAAGCGGTTGGTTTCTAGTTCACAATGCTTGCATAAGTTTAAAAATCGGTCGGATAAGATTTTGTTATGCTAAGACAAATGTTACGCATATTAAATAACGAAATAATATCACGTAATCTCTACCTCAGAGTCCCCACCGTGTCGTCACCGTTGTAGTCACGGTCGTCAGCTTGTTCCTTGCATTCAACACGGACGACGCCCTCCAAGCGAGAAAACCACGTACAAAACATCGATTAAGCCATTGGTTCGTAATAACATTCCGTGATTTCTTGTGTAACTGGTTCTGCCGATGTTGTAAGTTTTGTTACTGAAAGCGATTGTGCAGGTGTTGAAAATCCCTCTGTAAATTTTTCTATTAAATGTAATAGTTTTTTGATTAAATTGCTGCATTGTGCAAACCATCTTTTAAAGTGTAAATGTGACTTCTAAAATAGGTATTCCTGTCGGCAATGTTGCGTCTGATGTTTACACGTGTTATCGGTGTAATACCAACTAAAAAATCAAGAAATGCCGTATTAGACCGTTTAAAAATGATTTAGCGAAAACACCGATTAAATGAAATGTAAAAAACCCTAAACACGAGAGGCGTAATTTTGACCGAGAGGTCGTTGTTTACTTTTCAACTGTCGTCAGAAGACGCTCTTTACCCAAGTGCGATACCACTTTTGTTTGGTAAAGCGGAAATAACTCTATTCTGCTTTGTTAGGTTTCTGTAACAAAAATAAGTGACTATATCTGGTGTAAAAAACGCTTCTGTAGTTGATTAATAAATTATATAAAACTTTGTATCAATGAAAAATAAAGAGAAAATAAAATAACTCTTCACACTGGTTGCATATATACTTTACTCGAAATAGACACACCGATCGGGTTAGTATATTCGTTTAATCCATTGATCGTATCTGACTATCTAAATGTTAATGTGTATGACTACTCGTGCAATGCGTGTTAATAGTAGACGATGAGTCTATGTATATTGTTACTATTACTACTACTGACCGCTTTTGTGACAAAATAAAATCAAGACTACGCAGATTATTTAAGCAAAATGCCCTTAGAAACAACATAAGCACTAATCAGACGATACTATATTTCCCAGGCATGATGTTAGACATTACCGATATAACATAACGCACACATCAAACCAAACTCTATATTATCTGCATAGCAACGCCGAAAAGACTAATCTTCTAATTCATTCTGCTATACTAAATATGTTTCCTCAGAATCTCAAGAATGTCGAGTAATTCGTAGATATTCGATAAAAATATCAATTATTTAAAAAAATACTATAAAAAAAATACTATAAACAATTTATTTATAGGCAAATAACTGTTTGATATGAAATTATAACTCGTACTACGATCTTAAAATATGAGGGAAATATGCAAAACTGCAATGCCTCTGTTGAACGAACAGATTGAACCAGTAAACGAACTAATTATGGTCATATGATTAAGACATCATTAACTAATGAATTTAAAAAGACTTTGGACCAAATAACCAAATTGAAAAAAAGTTTAAGAAATAAGGATATCCTAATCATTAGAGGTAATAGCAACATGTGTATTGATAGCGGTACGTAATTATTTCTGAATTAGTTTGAATTAAATATTATAATTATTTTTACAGGTGTAATATATTTTCCTATAGTTTTGTTGTTCTCATTTATTATTTCATTCTTTAAAAAGATGTTCAAAAGAAGGGATTATGAACGCTCCAATTTTAATAAAAATATCGCGGACATGTGCGTAACCCCTATATGTCTAAGGTAAATGAACCGTTATAAAAATTACGCGTCTGTTTTGCATCCTTACGGACTGCATAACACATACGGAACTATTACTACTTCTCATCAAACTCTGAAAAATCTAGGTATTTAGCAAAATAATTAGCCACAAGATTAAAGTAAAAAAATTAAAAGAAAATGAGAAAAACAAAATCTGTTGTGAGTTTTATGTTATTAATAAATATCGCATCTAAACATGTGTTGCATTACTCGTTCTTTCAGGGTACCTGGTAGGATCCAAAAACAATGACAAACAACAGAACGTATATGGACACACTTTGGTTTTCTTTGTTTCCCAACACCGGTGCAATAAATATCGGGAATCTCCTATTTTTCCGATACTTTTATAATTCGATCACCAAGCGCTCCGGCTTTTCGCGTTTCTGAAACCGCCACCGTTCAAGTCTCGCTTGCACTTAGGCACCTTCTTCTTTTTTAACAGTTATCAACTCGATGTCTTTCTTTCCCGACGCCCACCCCACAATGGACTCGTCCACGATTCATTTTTGCCACTATGAATTTTCCTACACATTCTTTTATTGGCCGTCGCGACATTTATTAAGATGTTTAAAATAAACAACTATGAACTCTCTAATTGTAATACAAACTTCGCGGGCATGCGCGTTACCTCATATTTAAAAAAAATAATAAACCGTTACAACAAAACCTATATGTCCAATCTTTACGGACTACTACACACATACGGTACTATTACTATTTCCCATCCCACTCTAAAGGTGCTAGTTACCTAGCAAAATTATTAGCCAAAAACTAAAAATCCAAAATGAAAATAAAAAGAGAAAAACAACATCTGTTCTGATGTGTATGATATTAATAAATATCGCAGCTAAACATGTTTTAATAGGCTTTTCGCCACATTTATTATTAAATTCATCAAAATAATATTTAGATGAGAAACATATAAGCTCTCAAACTTTATACAGATATCAAATATTAATTTTAGTAAAGGTAATAACAATAATAATAATATGAATAATAATTGTAAGTGTAGTAGTTACATGATAATTATAGCAATACTTACAATGAGTATAGCTATACAATCAGTAATGCTTATGTCAAGTAATTTAAATGATAATGATATTAACAAGTAAACTGATAATTATCTTAATATTAATGATGATAATTTGAATGTCAATACAAAGATAGTGTAATAATAAGTATAATGACACTTATAATGAATATATTGATAATAGTAAAACTATATTATTAGTTATAATACTATTCCAAGTTAAAGTATGATTTTTTATTGGATATGAATCTAAAATAGCATATTGGTGGATAAGGTAATAAAATAGTGATAGCAATAACAAAAACTATACTAATAATATAATATACTTGCTCTCCTTACCTAGTCGTATGACAAGATAGTGAACATCAACACCGGTCAGATTTGAAATGCATGTGTGTAGAGAGAATACGTAAGTAAATTATAATAAGCTTAAATTAAATTATGTAACTATTTGTACAATTTATTTGCCCCTCTCCGTCTAGTTCCCTCTTTTAATCTATCTCGTTCTATATATATATATATATATATACATATATATATATATATATATATATATATATACATATATATATATATATATATATATATATATATATATATATATATATATATATAGTAAGTAATAAGTAATAATAATTGTGAGTGTAGTAGTTACATGATAATTATAGCATGGAACAACAAAGAATCTGATTGGTTAACTAGCAAGCCATGTATATAAAAACACCTGACAAAAATAACTCCATGCATTTAGCCTGACGATTCCCCCGGGGATGAAACACGGGAGCCTCTGTGTAGCTTGATTGCAATATATATTTTCACTGCTTATTACCTAGCTCTACTTACGTATCGAGCACTGTTGAAGTAAATACTGAAAACTGATACATAACAAATAATATCTCCTTATAATATTTTATGTGGATACATGAAGTACCAATATATATATATATATATATATATATATGTATATATATATATACATATATATATATATATATATATATATATATATATATACATATATATATATATATAAACAATAGAGAGTTAATGAGGGAAATGTATATATGTATATATATATATATATATATATATATATATATGTATACATATATACACATATATATATACATTTATATATACATATAATAATATATATACACATATATATATATACATTTATATATACATATATATATACATACATATATATATATATATATACATATATATTTATATATATATATATATATATATATACATATATATATATATAAATATATAAATATGAGAACGATTTATGTAATAATAATACCAGTTGCATAAAATATACCCGCATCCTTCAGTGAGAGCACGCTGGAGTGTTACAAAAAAAAGGATTACCTCTTTTATAATATGCAACATTCTTCCCCAAACCTTATTGTATATACTATTACAAGTCTTAATAATTTTTATATAAGAGAGAACCACACGGATGAGTCTTAATCAGCAAAAACCCATGTCTAATATATATGTACACAAATGTCTACATTCTCAAAAGTAATCAAATATCTAATATATAAAGTCATGACGATTTTTCCCTGTCCCTTTTGGAAGAAGGAAACATAACCACATGCATCCGACGCCAATAGACTCACCACTATATTACGCTGATCCACTCGAGCGTGTTTCAGTAAATTTGTTATTAAACAGCTCAAGCTAACATTAATATTACTTCTGGCCGCATTCGACTTTTCTTTATAAAATATTCTATATAAGTGGTTGCAAAACATTTTACCCTAACACCTTAGTACTGACACTCTCCACAACGACATCGGGAACTAATAAACAAGGTCTATATTTCAAAAACGTATCCGTTTATATCTACTATTTGTCTGCTTCTAATTTACGACATAATACAAAACATTCCATACCCATTTTATGCCGCTCCCGCAAATTCCGCTGATTTTTAAGAAAATCGGAATCCCTTTTTTCTACATATAACGTATACAGTATACTCTTTTTGATTTTTGAGAATGCAAATAACGAAGATAGGTTCTTGCAGTGTTTCATTATTAAACATGGCATCTACTATTCATGCAGCGACTCGACTTCCAAATGTAACTAATATACACCGAGCTACTAAGCAGAAACGCTTAAAGTTTAGATTTTTTAGTCCTACACTTTCTACAAGCATAATATCTAAACATCGATTTTGCTAGATAGTAATCGCTGTAGATATAAGACCGACAGCTGTAGGGTTCGATCCCAGTCGACTAACACCTTTGTTTAACATTGTGTAACGTTTGCCTACATGGGAGGGTGGGATGGTGGGAAGGGTATCGGCCGGAATTTTACATTTAACGTTATTATGTAGTAATTTTAAAATAAATCAATGTAAGTACTTTAACTATTGTAAATATAATCATTATTCTTCTACACACATAGTGTATTAGTGTTCTGCAGACCTCCCTAATTACAATCGCATGTATCATAAGTGCTCTGGACGCATACTAATTGTTTTTAATTCTTTTTACTCATCCAATAAAAATAGAATTTCTATACGAATACAATGGGAGAAAACGATTTTATAGGGCGCCGAAGGCCTCTTGAATATTAAAAGTACCCATTATCTTAGATAGAACAGATGCTTGAGAAATCCCGGTACAATGGGAGTGGCAGAAATACTACTGTTTGTCCGAGCAACGCCTGGGGCTGAGCCCAGCTTGTATTTTATATTTATATTGAATGTTAAGTTTTCATACATTTATAATACTTTATATAAATATTCTCATTCATTATTTGAGCAAATTCACAATTGTACTTATTATATTCTTCTTTACGGCAAACAATTTCACATATCTTCATTTCCAAATGTATATATATAGATATAAAGTAAACGTGTACTTTCATATGGCTGCAGTAAACAGCTGTTAATTGTAGAATATGGTACTAAAATCCCAAAGTAATTTGCTCAGTATTTAAAACATTTTTTTTATTTCGTTCATATATATATATATATATATATATATATATATATATATATATATATACATATATATATATACATATATATATATACATATATATATATATATATATATATATATAGAGAGAGAGAGAGAGAGAGAGAGAGAGAGAGTGCCTAAAGAAAACGGGCCCCGTATTCACTTTATTTATATATTTATTCACCGATTGCCCTTATTTTACAGGACATGGCAGAATAAACGACTGTGAGTACACCAATACCTCAGTGGGAGCTGGGACAAAGAATACACTGTGTTAAATTTTACTACAAGACAGGCTCGTTTAAGAAAACCCAGGACAGTTTCATGCATCAGTTCGGATGTGAAAAGGCTCCACCCAAAAGCAGAATTCAGAACTGGGTGGACCACTTCGAGTAGTATGGGACCGTGGAGAACTTCAACGCTTCCAGTGAAAACCGTCCAAGCCACTCGGCACGTTCCAAGAAGCGGACAGCCGAGCTGGTCGAAAGTGTGAGAGAGTCTCTCCAGGAGAGTCCGAAACGCTCTGTGAGTAAGCGAAGTCAGTCCCTAGGTATCTCCCGTGAGACTTACAGGAGAGTGATGCTGAACAATATCAGGGCTTACCCATACAGAATACAAACCCTTACAGCCTCAGACAAGAAGCAGAGGAGCGCTATAGCTTTCAAGATGCTCGATAAGATCGAGAAAACACCAGGTTTCCTTAACCTCGTTTGGACCTCAGATGAAGCCCACTTCGATCTTGACGGAAAGGCGAACTCCAAGACAAATGAACTCCAATGAAGTAGCCACCAAACTCCTGCACTCTCCTAATGGCACGGTGTGGGCTGCAATCTCGGTCAGAGGCATCATCGGACCAATCTTCATCGAATAATCTGGCGCAGCAGTGACAGTCACCAAGGAGCTGTATGTGGAGGTCCTCAAAACCTTCAAGAGTGAGCTCCAGACCCTCTACCCGTCGCTCATAAGCAAGTTCTGGTTCCAGCAAGACGGAGCAAGTTCTCACACCTGAAACCTGTCCCGAGATTGGCTGAAAGAGAACTTTGGAGGCCGAGTGATCAGTCTCAGGACTAATTTTGAGTGGCCACCCCATAGCCAGGACCTAAGCCCCCCAGTGTATTTCCGTTGGGGCTATCTTAAAAGCAGAATGTATATAAGGAAACCCAGAACCATCACGGAACTCAAGGAAGCCATCAGGGAGGAGATGAGAGCCATTCCCAATTCAGTATGTAAGAACGTCATGGACAACTTCGTACTGCGCCTCAAGACATGCACGGAGCTAAAAGAAGTCCATTTAGAACACATGCTGTTGAACGGAGAAAAAAAAGGCCAAATACCCTAGTGTTTTGATATGATGTTGTGAATATAATAAACTAGTTATGCCCCAAAATTAATAACATTCGGACGAAACACTAAGAAACGGGGCCTAATTAGATTTGGGGCCCGTTTTTTTGGGTCACCCTATATATATATATATACGCAAATTATAGTGTTGTATACTAAGTTACTCTTCACATTTGAACACCGGAAAATACATATAAAAAAACGTTTAAACGGGGACACTTTCCCCTTTAATGATTTGTTCATTCTATACGCTTTTCTTCTTACAGAAAATCTCAACATGACATCATAATGAAGATTTGTTTCTTTGAAGGAATTATATTTTTCATCAATATTTAGTGATTTCCCACTTGGCATGCAGCGTGGTTCGATTTTCACTACTGGCGGGTCAGGACATTAGGTGAGAAAGAGTGCCTTTAACACAAAGACGCGTAATACGAATTCCTCCTTAAGCTCTTCGATATTACGGAACCGTTGCTTCCGTTCTGTATGAAAAGGAAAAACAGTAACAATCAACTATTGAGCCACCACATGACAGGTGATAATAAATTAATACGATGAGTGATAGATTTGGCTTACTTTATTGAACTAGTCTTCGATCCGCGACATCTGAACATTCTGAAAATCTTATTATTTATTGCCAATGGCTCAAGGAAAAGAAATCGATCATTGTACCTGATTTTTTCTCTCTTTTTGATCTCATGACCACTCACAATATTTCTGTTTGTGTAAATATACTCAATAGAAACGCGAACATGCGTAACCTTTTGAATATTGCAATGTAATAGAACGTCTAAATGTTAACTTCATAGCAAAAGATTACAGGACTAATACGGCCCGCTTTTGAGTCAACTATTTAACAGTTTCTTAGAGACGTTCAAATAATTCTATCAGATATTTCGCAAAACGTACGATTAGCCAGTCTGTTTATGGGTTTATCAAGCTGTGGTTTTAATTATCATTTTTTATATATTTACTCGCAGTTTGAATAGACACATTTTATTTCATGTCTGTCGGCGTTTTTAAAGCATGTTTTTTTATGTGTTGTATTTGAATCATGCGGACCGCTATTCTAATCTTTGATGCTATTCTCAAAACGTTTCGGCCGATGTAACATTAGACTGTCTTCTGATGCATGTGATTGGACTTGGCAATCGTTATATCGAACTCGGAAATCTGTAGCTAATTTCGACCTGAACACTTTCTTTAAGCCACAGGGGAATATTTGTGTCTTTTTCTAGCAGCAATGGTCGGGTAGATGTTTTAAGTAAGTAGTTTTACTTTGTTATTAAGTGGTATTCCCTGTAGTGAGCATTGATCATTAAAGGTACAGAAAAGTGTCAATGCTTGTTACTAAACACATAATTATGTGACGCACGTGCCCCTTTGTTCGATAAAATGCAACTGGCGAATGTATGAGGCTACACCATCTAAAACGTTTGGTGAAGAACACCCAATATATGAATTGTAGTTTGAATCATTAAAGTACTGCAATTAAGTAGTCATCATTTTTAAAATGCTGATATAAAATATATATATATATCTGTTGTTCTATCACGCTTACATATAAAATAGTGTTACACTGGCCGGTCTAACAAAAGAGAAACTACACCGATTCTCACTATAACTAGTTCGAGTTTACAATCACTAGGAGAAAAAGACAGTATTGTAACTGTCTAGCCGAGTGCCAGTCAGTTTCTTTACGGTTGTACTTTTTATGTTAATACACTTGTTATCTTAACCCAACCTGTGAGCAGTGTCTAGTATCTCTTCTTATACTACACTGTGCCTGTTCTGTCCTAGGTCAGTAAATAAGAAACCTTTCCAAACACATACACTTTTTTGCCTCCATCAATGGTGCACCTTTATTGGAGAGTGATAGTCCGTATCTTAGGACTGAGTTTGTGTCTCACTGTGCCGTTCTAAGGTAGCATCTAAATAGGGTGTAACCATGAATTGGAAAATGTAGAAAATAAACAAAATTATAATACAATAAATATGTTAAAAAAATATAATATACGAAGGGCGTTCAATAAGTAATGCTCCTGACCCATTTCCCATAGCAGTAGATTAATGAAACTTAGCACAGTAATTACTATCTAACTACGTAGGAACCAGCCATTTCTCCACACGTTTGATGCTGCGCTGGACACCGTTTTTGTTGAACATCTCAGGTTTGTCCTTCAACCACGTCCTAATTTCAGAAATCAAGGTAAACACTTTCCTTCCAAATACAACTTCATGGCTAGGAAAGGATAGAAGTCAGAGGGTGCAAGGGCAAGAGATTACACTCTAGCATATATTGTTGGGTGGGTCTTGAATAGATGGGAAACATCGTTTAGTGCTCAGATAATAGAGTACTATATTATTATTTTATTTTTTTCTTGATTGTATAATGACATGTTTTCGATTGGACTCAGCATGGATTCGGTGAGAGTTGCTTAACTAAAGTGACATTTATTTTTTCAAACATATATTCTTCTTGTGAGAAGGTATTAACAGTATACTGTCTTGATTCTAACGTTTTAGATTTCACTTCATGGGATTAAGGTGAACTATGTTTTAGTAGTTTAATTAAAGAAATAGATGCGCGTCTATGTGCGATACCGTCTCGACCAACACCCACATGTTTTCCGTTGTATCTCTAAACAAAATGTTTTGCATGCCAAATATTGTTCAGTTTTATTTTACTGCTTAATACCTTATATGGAACTACAACTGACGAGTTATTTTAATCCTTAGTTTGACAGTTCACATCAACCTTAATACATCTCACTTTTAAGTTTGAGGTGTATATGTACAATACAAGTTATAGTTATTCGTTACCTTGAGGAGATGGGCTTTTCTCACTACATTTCGTTAGCATACACGGCCTTTGGCTGAAAGTTAATGTGTAATTCTGCAAAAACTTATGCTAAAACCTATGCACTATGTATAAGACTTCGTCTATATGTTTGTATATCTTTAATTTGCAAGTTAAACATTTAATTAAATATAGTGATAGACTGGATTTTATCGTTACAGAAAGCTCATGAAACCAACACTCTATGGTGATGTAATACGTTCTGTAATAACAATTAAATACACTTATCTAAGTACTGTAGCTAATGTAGTTCAGGAATGTGTATTGTTTAAACGGTATATCTAGAACACATGTATACGTTTTAGAACAAGCAGGCACACGGAAACTAACGCTTTTAGGCAAAAACACACTAAGTTTGACAGTCGTAAAATAGAAGCTGTTGTATCATTCTATAAGCATGATATTGTTAAAATGCCTACATTATAATTGTAGGGAAGCGATTTTTGTGAGCACCGCTTATAGTGACAGGAACGGAACTTGAGAGGATTCATGATTTTATCGATTTTGGAACTCTGCCGTACCCTCTTTCGACGAAGTGAATAAGCTATTTCCTCTCATAATCAATGCTCTTATCTTTAAGGTAGCGTAGGATGTAACAAGATGTTATTGTTTTATTTAAAGTTGTTTGTCATTCTAAATTGTAACCTCTAATAAATGTGTTATCCGTAATTTTGATCTTAGCCTTACGTTCTAATGACGGCGATGGTTGGGAATACATGCACACTATATGAGCTGTGAAGTAAAATACATGTACGTTCTAACATGATAGGCTATTTTTGTCTAATAGAACTAGAATACGACTTTTATAAAGTCATTTTATTTAAAATAGCACAAAACACTAATAGCGTTTTTCATGAATGAAGATTTATTTTTTGTTTTATTTTACTTAAGTCGAAGTTCTCAGAAAGTTAGGGGCCTCTTCCCGGGTTTACACTTGATCGCTATATGCGATAGTGTAAAGGCAACCTAAGAAAGAGAATAGAGTTATTCCCTTGGACCAAAGTAAAAGTTGATATAAAAACGTGTATGTTATGGCAATTGAAATGTAAACAGAAACGCCTCACGATCAGACTTAATCATTACACAATCAGTGGTTGTTACATTTGATTTAATATATGTGTATGTTCAATACATTGGTTAAAGGTTCTACTTTGTCCTTTCGTCATTTTTTAGGCAGGTTACTAAGCGGATAAGAGCGTGTAAACATCAAACGTTACATTTGTTGACGGAAATAGATTTAGAGCACAGCGGGACGCAAATTTACACTTTCAAAGATGGATTTTCAACACCTGCACCATCGTTAACGGAAACAAAGCTTACGACGTTTTTTACGTGGTGTTTACGCTTTTAGGATCTTTTTCGTGTGTAATTGAAGGAACAAGTTGACAGCTGGAAAGTCAGACGTTTGCTACGGAAGCTGGGGAGACCGGAACACAATCGGTATGCAAACTACATAGTACCTAAAGAAACACACATAACTACAATATCGCCGACACGGTGGAGACTCTGAGGCATTTATTCGTTGAGCAGATTTTGTTATATAATATGCTTTTTACCTTTCTTTGCATAACTAAATCTAGTTCGACTGATTTCTCAGATCATGCAGGCATTGTGAACAGATAATGTGAACGGTTTAAACTATCAATTCAAATGTTGAATTTGTGTATGTAGTTTGAGATCGGTGGATAGAGACAGGTATTCGCGAACACATTATGTAAAACTGGAAACACATAAAGAAAGAACATTGCAACAAGTAACCGTGGAATGCCAGCGTCTCGTGAATATAAAGAATGATTCAACTATGGTTCAACAAACAATAACATCCATACGTTACACAGTCTAAAAACAATGTCGGTTCACGTCACCGACGCCAACATATGTCAAGCCCCCAACCGCTTGCTGGGACTCTGAAAGCTGCCATTTTGTACGCAGCTGAAATCGACTGGCACATAAAGATGAATTTTGAATCCCTCACGAACAAATAAAAACACATGATAAGCAATCCTCACAAAACAGGCACCGACAACATTACAAAATCAACCCAGTCTTTTTTTTACACACTACTGGTTATAAACGGGACATATCAACGGAACATCGTTTTTTAATATACTGCGTTTTTCGTCCTATAACAACCAGATAATACGAAACCACCAATTCAATAAACAAAAATAAATAGACACGTTAAGTTCAAAGAAATATTATTGCTTCATCGTTTTCAGCACTATATCAAATAATTAATCCAATCAGTGATTTGTAAAACCAAACACGACAACAACAAAAAAACACCCTAACTCACAAACCCAAACGGCAAACATCAAAGCCACCCCTTTCGTATTTTTTAAGACTGTAAAACAATATTACAAATCCACAAACAAATCGATAAATAAATAAATAAATACAAGTTTCGAGGGAATAACATGAAGACCTTTCAAACACGAGCTAACATCGAACAAATTAGGTCTTAGTTAATCACTGTCCCACACGTTTTTTTGTTGTTCGGGGACCCCCTCAGAGATACACTGTTTTCTGTCATTGTTGACACCATTCTCCATCTTTTTTTTGTGTTGATATCATTTTATTCCAAGACAAGTAATACAATGTTAAACCAACAATAAATAAACAATTATGGCTGTCATTGTAAAGACAAACAAAGACAAGTCTAATTATTTATAAAACAATAATGTGAGAGAAAGAGAAGCAAAGAGACAGATGCAGACATAGGTAGATAGAGAGAGGGAGAGAAAGAAAGAGAGAGAGAGAGAAACAGATGACGATCAGAACGGAAGTGAACCCGCCGTTACTGACATAGCGTTGCCACGAACGATAGCCAGGGAAATGCGTTGGAACAATCAGGCTGACTCACGGGGCTCGGCCCTAGACGTTAGAATCCTCCGTCCAATGTCCTGAAAAAAGGTAACAGTCTCGAGGCCAAGCACACCCGACGTTTCCCCTGAAATTGGTTGGAAGACGTGGCCGTGACTACAATCGTTTACACATGCCGACGATTCCACTGGGCACAAAGATTTACTAAAGATGTCTAATGCTGCTCTTTTGAATGAAACCGCGGTACATTTCTGAAATATGTAATATACAGTATTTAAATAAATTATATTAGCTATCTTATATGATCAAGCACTTTATTTTATTTATTTTCATATACAACCTGTCTCTCTCTCTCTCTCTCTCTCTTTCCTTCTCTATATATATATATATATATATATATATATATATATATATGTGGGGGGGGGTGGGGGGTGTTTTAATAAGTGTATTTATATATTATGGAGAATAGTAAGCAGACTTATAACAGTTTTGTTATATTTAAATAAATACACGTTCAATAATTGCTCAAACTTTATGTGGAAATGAATGTGCGCACGTTTAAGTTTATTTATAGTTGCATTTTTGTTGGTTATGTAATATACTAGATTACATAACAATAGACAGCTTATGTAATGCTAAGTCATTTCAAATTTTTCCCACCTCTTCTTGAAGATGTGTGGAGTGCAGATAATACGGCTCGTGTGCGAAGATTATACAGTTAACCAATTGAAATATATCGCCAACAATAACTCTCTGGGAAAGTATATGAAAATAAGTTTAAGTTTGTAACTGGGTAAAAGAGTTTCGTAAAACTGTGGCTGTCCTGACCCTAGAAGTCAAAGTTTATCTTTGTCACTTCCACGTAAGCCATTACATTTTTTAATCAGCGACGGACGTCGGATATGTTCTCCTTGTGAATTAATCAGATTGTCTCTTTTTTTTTTCAGAAAGACTCAAGAAGGGAAGAAAATTATTTTTCATTTTTTATTTTTTATTTTGTTACATTTTATTTTTTATTTGATTTTTTAAAAATATTTTGTCTCCCCATCTTAAGTGACCTCAATGAAAGCAACACCACATTGTGTATTGCCGGTTGTTGTAATTCTTATTCAAGGTACTTCATTTTCCCTGATTATCTGCCAAGCAAGAACCTGCTTGGTAGTGAAACACGTGTAGGTAAACGAGTATTTAATTTGAAAAATGATAAATAAATCATTTTTGAATGAAAAAATCTTTTGTGGTGTTGATTGGACTCCTGAACGAAATACTTTGGTAAGCTTTTTAAAAAAATCACACACACACACACACACACATATATATATGTAAAATATTCATTGAAATCGCTTAATGTAAAGACACATACACAAATAGATTTTATTATAATTTATGTAAATCCGTCTCAACCGACTCAGTAAAACAATAATACAAATAGCACTCATAAATCGATGTAGATGATGTAACCATGTAATAGTGGCGATATTACACATATAATTGTGTCATATTACGAATATTTTAAACAGCCTTAATCACCAATAATGTTCAATATAAATACGAGGAGCAATGTACAACTCATAACGTAATCATTTTTTACATCAATAGCGTCTATTCGCTTACTCACTATAACACGCTTGCATCGTAGCATGTTCAAGTTAATTCTGTTTTAGTTCTTTGCTAGCAAACCTGTTTTAGATTCTACAATAAAAATGTGTCTAAGAAGATTATTAACAAAATGTAATATTGTATTATGTGTGTTTATATTAAACTTACATGGAACACATACAATTGTATCGTTCTTATTAAATTGGGATTTACGAAAAAAACTATGAAAAAGTAGATAAGAAGAAAGTGCATATGAATTGCAATCAAGTATGTAAAATTAGTGCAATCAAATTAATGACAGATAGTACATGAGCAAATGGGGTTAGAGTAAGTAAAGGATGTTAAATCATTCAAGCAGAAATTGATTACATGCTGTTTAATAGACTGGATTTCTGACATGAAATTTCACATCTTCCGTATTGGGCATGAATCAGATTCTTAGTTAAAAAAGTCAAATAGCATGTGTGTATATGTGAAAGTTCTAATATATGTATCTGCCTATCTAAAAATGTATCATGGATTTTACATATATCCATTCATTTTACTAGCATATATATATATATATATATATATATATATATATATATATATGCACGTATAAAACTTAATGTTACTCTCTCTCTCTCTTTCTCTCTCTCTCTCTCTGTCTCCGTATCTCTCTCTATAGGTATATATATATATATATATATATATAAATATATATGCATATATATATATATATATATATACATATATAAATATATATGCATATATATATATATATATATATATATATATATATATATATATATATATATATATATATATGTAAATTATAACTAAAAGGTAAACTTTTAGAGAGTTGGACCTATTGTGAAATAAGGAAAGCTCATACCATATATATATATATATATATATATATATATATATATATATATATATATATATATATATATATAATGGTTTATATATATATATATATATATATATTTTTTTTTTTTCTTTCTTATCCGTTGACATTTAGTAATACAGAATCACAACAAAAAAGTGCTGCAGGCTCTTTCTTGCAAACATCGTCAATGTAATGAAAAGTATGCGTGTGGGTGGGCAGTAGAAATAAAAGTTGGCGAATGAGATGTAGAGACGTATCATACGCGTTACATCTCTGTACCGCTCAACATATATTTTTACGGCTCCATATATTTTTACAACTATTTGCAAGGTGACACACGAGTTTTAAACGTACAGACTATCAGCGACACTTTTAAAGACAGATTTGCGTGGTTAGAGAACCATGATTTTGTCTACACGGGGGCGGCGTAGGTCAGGAAAGAATATTTGATTTTAATGTAAGACATTTTTAACTAGTATTGCTTTTTGTCGGATTAGGTGTTCAAGTAATCAGTCATTTTGTTGACATTGTAATAGAAAATGGTAGCAGTTGAAATATCTTTTGACAGAAAACTATTTAACAGATATACGAGAAGAGTAATTTAATGACATTTACTAATTTAAAATATAATAATATACAATAGATTATAAACAAAAACGAGATGTTTGGAAATAAATAATACATACACAATAGTGAAAATTGTAAGAGGAAAATAAGAAAAATACTTCAGAAAAAAGAATTCATGATGAAAACATCAGTTTTATGGAAAATATTTATTAAGTCACTTTTAGTACAATAATATATTGAAAAGTATGCTCCCTATAAAAGTGAATCTAAAAAATTTAGATTGCAATTTCTCACAGCTTCAGATGCCTATCACAAATCCTGAAAGAATTAGATGAATATGATTTCTATAGAATAGTTATTACTGGTGGAGATATATGATAAACCTGCAATTTAATAGTAGTTTTTTCGAATAATCCCAATCTTATAAATATTTACATTACATGTATTTAAATACGATGTTACATTGTAATCCCAAGTAGGAGATATGATATTTAAATATAGTGTTATGTTTTCTTTAACAGAGTTTGAGAAACGGATTAAAATCTTGTCGGATATATTTAAATATCGTTAGCTATGTTATATTATTCTCCACATAGAATGAATCTGACTCTATGTATATTGTAATATTGGTTCAAGATAGGTAAATATTCATTAATAGTCGACTGTTTCTTAAACAGAGAATACACTTTGACCAACGATGACAGCTTTCAAACAACAATAGATATTTCTTTATTTTCTCGGTAACCTTTTCATAGGTAATCTACTACACTGTAAAAAATAGTTTCTAAGAACAAGCATAGCTTCATAGCTAATATTTGCAAAATAAAGTATTTTTTTAAAATCACTGAAGGTTTACCAACCAATACTAATACCTTGCAATTTAAACAACTAAAATATTTTTTATTAGTGAATATGAGAAATACACAAATTAGATAAATATAAAAGAGGGTAATATTTAAAAATAAACTGATATAATAAAATATATAATGGTAAATTCTTTAAGGCATATAATGAACAAATATCATATTTAACAACATAATCATGATGAAACTGGTTTATTTTATTAAGTGTTGTATTGACTGAATTATTACATGTTTCTATTGTGGCTAATGACACTGCTATTTCTGCATTATTATTAAGATCTTGCTATAAATATTTTTTTCGACAAAACGTGACACCCATTGTCATAAAGATATCGTTTGATGGTAAACCAACAATTTCCTATTGAGTTGTTATCCGGGTACACTGGAGACTAGATTATTATCTTTCAAATGTTGATGTCAAAAGATGCTAATACTCTTTGGGGGCATTGTCTGGGTAAATACGAGCATTTTCGTGCATAAAAACTAAGTTCCTTAATAGAACAACATGTATGTCATTTTGTCAAGGTACGAGTTATTCTCTCTACAGATTGCATTAGGCAGTATGCGTATTTTTTCTCTACCGGGTGTTATTAAAAGATCAACGAATATACCCCAAATGATACCCACCCATATAATGTAACCGCCACACCTAGCGATGGTTACTCTCATTTTTTCGGAATAAACCAAACCATTTTGAACAGCTATAAGGAACATCGAGGGTTTTCAGGATTTCATCAGTGAAACTAACCATGCTCATTTATATGTTTATATATGTATATTTGTCATTAACTTATCCAATTGTTGTGTAATTGTGTAATATGGGCTTTGTAAGTAGATCTATCACACGATATCATCGTTTAAGGAATTGCATTTATTGTCGATTAATGTAAGTCATCAAACACACCTGTTGTGAAGATTAATTTGCTTGATCTTTCAAGTGTTTTACTGTGTTTACGCCAAAATCCTTCAGATGTAAGTCAGTGACTTTGATATTCCATCTGACCGTTTCCTCCTTGATTAATGGCCCGTCAGAAATATTCACACTACCCAGATTACGACTACTTTTCGAACAAGTTCATCGGGAGAAGACGCTTTAACCATGATTTTTCTTCTACACCTTGCTATTTTGAACGTACTATTTTTGATTAGAAGTAAAAACGCCACCTTGAAATGGGGAAACACGTTAATGACTGTACAACCTATTTACAGCAATCAATGTATCATAGTGTTAGAATTTCCGTCAAACTATTGCTGAAATTGTTTAACAGAATGATGAGTAAATTTATTTTTTTAAGAAGATCTAATCGCTGGTCGCAGTGTATAATTTAAGCCGTATTGAAATGCTGGATTTTAAAATGTTACCAAAACTGTGTACAGCATTACTTGAATTTTATAAGCAATGTATCTTCGACAAATATGATGTGATATAATTTCATTAGCATTGTTATATCAGGGGTATGTCTAAATTGGTAGGTTTTGCGTGTTTTACAGGTATGTACTTAAATATGCTTTTTAGGGTATATCTGATTGCAAAAGTGAAATACAATATTACTTACTAAAAATGTCGTTGTGTTCCTAGACTGATAATTAGAAACCTTACTGGATGCATTTTATAAACAAGATAATTCTATTTAAGCTGCGCTGCAAAGTTTTTGTTTTCTTTTTTGAAGTTGATAATTAAGGCAACATTGCACACAATATATACAATTTTTTTTCATTGGTTATATTTGTTTTTTTTAAAGTAATAGTTTATCACATTATCTCGAAAATGCTTTCATAGTTAAAATGTTATGAGAGAGTATCCTTCTAAATTGTACCATACTACTTGATTCCTCACGTTAAAATGTATAAAGTGTCTGTACCAAGATATAGACATTTAAAAGTATATTTCATATAAAAAGTATATACTCCAAAGTTGATATTCAAACATTTTTTTTAATAATAATGTTCTACCCCAAAGGAAAATATACGCTTGCATATTTCATCCACAATTTAGGAGTTCAACTAACTAAGTTAAATAAATATTTAGATGTAACAAAACTCTTCCAAATTTTATTTACGGTAGTATATAACGTGTATTGTTACATCATGATTCTTCCTAATGCATAAACGTGCATGGTAAAACATTACCCTGTTTAAATAGTAAACATTTTCATCATTCATGATATTTAACTGTCTTAGGTATCTCCATATTATTACGAACTTATCAAGAGTATTACTAATGTACTTGTGTTTTGTTATTAATAGTACATGTATGATTATTGGTATTCGTATTTTCTTATTTTTAAATTACTCATGTCATGACTTTTGTTATGTTTACTTTTATTTTAATATTTATTCATTCATATATTTCTTTGTTAAATGTATTTTCTAGTAACTTTACTGTTATTATGTGACATGTAAAGACTGGTGGATTTCATCGTGTATCTAGTAAGATCAATGTCCGAATTCAGTCACATTTAATTGATTTAAATATGAAATAGATTTTTTTGAAATTATTTTGCGAGTGAGGTTAAAAAGAAACCCTTCCACCAATTATCGTACTATAAATCCTGCCTGTTTCTCAATATGTATTATGAGACGCTAATCAATTTGTCAGATATGTTATCTCTCCCGGCCAGGTGTGTTTTTTCAAAGGGGTCACAAATGTAAAGTCGTCATGTATAACTTAACATACTAAAAACAAAATTTATTTTTTTCACAATTATTTATACCCAAACTCTAGTGAGTGTTACTTTTTAAAATAAGTATTCTTTAATAAATACACTTGTTTATTTTACGTATTTGCTATGCTTTCTATTCTGCGACATGCAAAGGCTGGTGAATGTACACGTGTCCTTAGTTAGTTATATGTGTCATTTCAGTCACACTTAAGTGATTCAAATATTAAAAAGAATACAAAACGAAGAACCTTCTAGCTAGTTAAGTTAACAAAGTGGGCATCACCACTAACTTTCCAAATATAAAATCTGTCTATCCATCAACATCTATAAAATGACGCTATAACATTTGTCAGATATGTTCTCCCTCCCGAGTGGGAGTAATTTATCAACGCGACAAAGATGCAAACTCCGTATTTATGACTTAGCTCAGTTTTAAACAGTTATTGTTTCTGTTTCTTGCATTTAAATTATTCACGCCACAAATGTTGTGTGTTTACTTTTATGCGAATTGTTTTTTCAATCATATATTTATTTATTTTACGAGTTTTCTCTTATTCTGTAACATCACAGGTAAGTGTTCTTTCTTCCAACTCATGAAAAAGTAGGTTCGCCCTCTCACCCAGCTTACTGTCAGCTGAAATATTTCCACAGTAAATATTACTCATGAAATGGGAGCCCATCTTCAATTTTGTTTTAACCCTGGAAAGCGACACGTAAACTGATTTATATATATAAAATACATGACTAATACATGGGAGCATGATTACTCCTCTCTGGGTGATAGACTCGTAGACCTTGTCAGGTCATCTATCTAGAAAGTTAGATATGAAAAAAACTGTGCTACAGATCATTCATGTTTTGTCAGTAAACTGTTGGGAGAGGGGTGGCTGCTTAGTAATGATCGACACACTTCTAACAGATAAAGTCTCAAACAAACTATACAGATTACACACCTAAAATTCATTAATAAGTAGATGAGCTCTTGTTATCACCCGGTCTATTCACCTGTTTTTTGTCTATTAGCCAGTCACAGAGGTATTAGTGCAGGGACACTTCAAACACACCCAGAGCTTGACTTATGTTCTTAAGAGAAAAGTGAGTGCCGTCCCTTTTTTACTCCATCTAGACAACATGGGGAATGTTTCAACATGACTGGTGCTGGTGTATCTTGTTCTGACACATAAGCTTACAATAGATACAGCTTGTCTTGCTGTTGTTTCCAACTGGTACTGCAGGTGTCATAACACTTAGGTTGTGCTAGGAACGGCTGCTCACAAACAGTTGTATAATATATTGTGTAACTGTACGTGCTATGTCGCACATGGAAAGATACGCTACAGCATCCCCGATGGGCTTCTGGGAGTCCGCAATCCCGATGGATCAATTCTCGAGTAATAGTACTTAGGTGTAGGTGCATTGGCGCTAAACAAGCATCCAACTTTGCACTCCCCATTCTATATACTACCAACATTACAAATAAAAGAAACAGACTAAACCAGACACACACCTAATACAGTTTCGTTCCCCATTAAATGCTAGCATTTAGAAAAATCCGGGTGCTTAGACACAACATAAATGACGTAGACACATTTCCTCCTAGGAAACTTTCAAGATATTCACGCACTACGTGAAACAAACATACACTTCTCAATCTCCTCACCCCATTTTCACATGACTGAATACCCCCTACTCAACCGTAAAGATTATGACAAGAATATGCACGGACAAAGAGTTTATTTTCAGAATACTCTCTCCTTGACTAAGAACGCATAGGCTAGAAGTAGATGATGAAGCTTTAGATAAACTAAGAAGCACTGCGTTAACTATTTATATTTCTTATACCGTTCATCTTCAATCCATGACAGTACACTGCTTAACTTGGTCTTTGAAAGGATAGATACATGACTCTCACTTAATTCAATTTCCAAACCACGTGAATGTATGGATTTTAATACCCACCACTCTGACTGGCTTAGATTCTCCAGCTTTACAGACGATGCTGGTAACTCCAGGTATACGTTCTTCTACAGCGCCCACCCTCGAACATACTTTTACTTACTTGACCCGAATCCCTGATCGTGTGTATCAGCAATATTAATTTAGTTAGAGTGTACGGCAAATGTCCATAGCCAGCTCAGGAACGCTGATCACATTGTGGTAATGATTGATATTATTCTATAATATCTTCAAAAAGCAGGTGAGTCGTTCCCTAAAGCTGCGAGGTACTACAAG
>OY744515.1:198249859-198282359 GCA_963556195.1 Sepiola atlantica
TTTTAGTCTGAATTTGTTAGTTTCATGTTCTTAACCTTATTGTATAAACTATATATTGTTTTTTCAATTTAAAGGAGGAACATCAATGTTTAGTTGTTAGATTATTACCTATTGTGTAAGATAGATGCCTAGTGAACGTTTCAATAGAGGTGTAGTGATTAAATCTACGTATATATTATATCATTGTCAAAAACATTTTAATTCGTATACGAGCTATATATCATACTAAACTCTGCTCGACCAAATAGAATAGTTAGTAATGTTTAGGTTCAACGTTTCAAACTGTGTATAATAAATCGTGCGCTTTGTCTCCTGATTATCCCAAAATAATCATAGTTACCCTGCATCCGGTAGTATCTGCTGATGGCACTGTAAGAAGCTGTATCCTTTATTTTGTTAAATAATTGTTATAGCAATTATACACCTTAGAATAGAGAGGCTTACTTCTTGGAATATACAAAATAACTGCTCAGAAAGATGAGTTGACTATAGGAAATATTATTAGCGTGGAACAAAGCTTACATGGCTTACAAACATAGTTTGCGAAAATAATTGTAATGTTTAATAGAGTGGCAACCTACACATTTTATGGATAGTGTATTAGGTCTCATGGTACACAAAAAGTAAGTATGTAATAAGCAGAAAAGGCTGGCTGAGTCCTTGAATCGTACAATGTGTAGTAAATTCTCCTAGGATGTCACCTACAGTGGTCGAGAGGGGGAAGTCAACCATCAACCGCTATTGTTCCTGGATGTAGATTTGAAACTTACACCACTATACCAGTTGATAAAACAGTAGGGGCCCTCACATAAGTGACAGAGACAGTGTGCATAAAATGTCTAGAAAGATAGGCCCCGAAATACAGCGCATTTTCTCCTGAGTACCCTATTTAAAGCTGTTCGCACTCTAACAAGGTGGATTTCGATAATAATAATATTTTTTATTAAGACCGATGGTAAGTAGATTTTTAGAAAAATTGTTAAAGTATGTTTTTCTATTAAGAAATTATTATCGAGTTAATTACGGAGAAATAGTGCGATGTATATATATATATATATATATATCTGTATGGTTGATGAATACATTTATTAGTATTTTGGTAAAATGATTTAAATAACGTTGAGTGTCCAAGTCTAGCGTGTTGTTCGGAAAAGTATTGTCAAGTAATTCCGGGAATAATAAATAAAACAACAACATTTAAGCAAAATTCGCCTCTGGAAACAAATCAGAGTTGAATTTATGTGTTCTTGACATGCTTGCAGTTACGAAACGTACTGCCTTGGTGAAAGATCAGTTTTATTAATGGCAGATTTCTAGAAATTCCCTCCGTCATACGCACGAATAATGCAATATAATATTCCTTATTAATGGTATTACTAATCTCAATGTAATCAATAATAAAAATAATAAAAATAACTCGTCTATACCAAAATAAAAGAGTTCAAACTCTTGTCTGCTTATGTTTTAATCATTGGCAACTTTAGACTTCTTTCACTTTCTGTGTCTACTTAGCTGACTGCCGATTAGTCTTCGAAGTGAAGTGGCATTTGCCTATTTCATTCATTGTAAAATATTAATGCAAAAAACATATATTTAGTTGCGCCAAACGGTTCAAAATAACGCTTTCAATCGTCGACGCGATGTTGTTTTTGATTCATCCTGAGTTAACGCTGCACAAACTGGTAACACAGAACGCTAAACATATTTTAGTTAGGTGTTAGACTTTAGGGATGCGATATTAGGGTTTGCCATAGATTGTATTTATGAATATATTAATGATTTCTTTTATGACAAAGTGTTAAAAATATACAAGTATTTACATCGATTAAAAATTGAGTATACATTTCGAAAATAGTATCGAAATATTGCAATTTCTTTTCACATCAGTCATGAAAATCGAGCCCGGAAAAAGATAATTGTATACATTACGGGGCGATTAAAAATCCCGTTAGCGGAAATCTGCTAAGTTCAGGTAAAACATCAGGTCAGTTAGTGTTAGTATTGTCATAAGTGACAAACAAGTAGGCCGCGATTACACTGAGTACGACTAATCGTTCAACAATGAGGTCAAAGTGCAGACTTGACTCATCACGTAATGAACAATAGGCTGAGGTAGTCAGCGGTCCATGAGATTGCGTGCTGATTGAAGTAGCACAATTTGGTACGGACGATTCTGAATGATCTTGCCTGAGTATAAAACAAGTAATGCAGAACAACTTTATAAGTTTATTTGTTGTTATTTCAGAGTTTCAAACAGTTTAATAAGAGATTGGTGTTAAGCTTGAAACTGCACTACATTATTCTGAGTGTAGCGTATTTACTTTTCTACTAACCTATTGAGAATAGGTGTTTCACATCGATGGTTCACTTAGTTGAAAAGAAGGAAGTAAAAGAAATCGCCAAGTTATATCCGGAAGTAAAACCACTGTCCGCTCTACTTACGGAATAACCTCACGTGCATGTACACATTAGCCTCTACACACATGTAGATGTCTTTGTTTGTTGATTGTTCGGACTGTCTGTTTTATTTCACCATATTGTTGTTGTTTTAAGGAAATCTTCATGTGCCTGTCTACCACGAGTTAATAAGCACCTGGGTAACGAGGATACACACTGCTGACTAGACCAAAACACTACGTTTTATCTTGTACAGTCCGCTGGTGACATGTTTAGAGTCACGCTGCGTACGTCTTCCGAAGAGTGAATTTCATCGACTTGGCGTCCGCGAGAAAACCTAAAAAGTGCGGAGGGGATATATGAACCGCCGTCGAAATTACCACCTCGGAACGACATAAAATGGTATGAGCATGAGCACGACAGTATCTTGTTGCTGACCGAAAGAACGAAGTACATCTTTTAAACGTGCGTTACTTAACATGTGTTCTATCGTGTGAAACAGTGATTGCATGCTAAGGTTTTAATGTTTTGTTTTATATTTAGAAAAAAACTCGCGAGTTGACTTGCTAGTGTATTTATTTTGGATATATCAGTTCATTAATGTATTTTTGTATATTGGAATCTAGTGCGGTTACTTGTCAAGTATGCTCATCTATGCTTACTGTTCCATATGTGTAGCAATGTTTGAAAGTTGTGTGTTGTTGCAATCGGCATATCTGTGGTAATTAATGTGTTTATTTTAAGTTTGTATATATATATATATATATATATATATATATATAATATATATATATATATATATACAAACATACATACATATAATTAAATAAACATTGGTGACAATCTACAACACTGAATTCGTGTTGTGTAGCTAGTAAACAATTATTTATTTTTGTACATTCTCTAAATATATATGAATTAATATACATATATATATATATATATATATATATATATATATATATATATATATATATATATATATATATATATTTATATATTTATATATATATATACCAGCATTCTGTAATAAATATGTATTACCAGGGTTGGACTATCGCATTTAAACCATAGTGATATTGCTGCTTATCGACTGACACCGATTCGCACGGAAATTAAGAGAAATTAAACTCTACATACGCTGAATCATTAACGCACATAGTAAACAGTATTGAACAATAACAACATGTGTGAATATCGCATGGCTGTTTATTATTGCATTCTCTAAAAGGCAGCAGTCATGGTAATAAGGGGGCGATGACAATATTTTAAAATAAATATTTATGATCATTACCTTCAGACATCGATGTTTCATGCTTATGACATCTGTAGTTTAGGAAATGTTACTATATATATATATATATATATATATATATATATATATATATATATATATATATATATAAGCAATTATAGAATATTAAAAAAAAAAGATAATGGTTTAAACTCGAAGACTGTACGCCAACATTGACGAAGTTGTTTTGTGCAAGGTTTGCTAAATTTTCTGAGTAGCAATCAGTTTTTTACTGGGATACTCCTACATATTAAAGGTCCAATTGTGATTTAAGGCGAAGACAACTACAATTCAATTAATAATGTATTAACTCGTCTACGTGATCAAATTAACTAACACGATGGACTATATAAAGTGTACAGTTACAAATGTAGTATGTTTTCATTATATAGACATACATATTTGAAGGTTAGAACTGATCGAAGATTATAAAAATAAAAACAGAAAGGAGTATAATATTCCAAGTATCCGTATAACAGGAAAAAAGTAATATGCGACTTCAAAGATGTACTTTATTAATGAGTATTAAATATTATATTGCTTAATATTGCGAAATATTATTCGCGCTATATGTTATATTTTTCATTTGATAAAATGGTTTAATACATTTAAAATATAACATTTACATGTATGTCTGTGAAGTGAATAGAGTTATGGTTTGATGAGAAAAATAGGAAGGTAAGGTCCCTCTTATTTAAAAAGTTACAAAAACAAGTGGTACTTGATGCGCACGCCGTCGATCTTATATACTATGTCAGTCTAAAAAGTATCCGCCCATTATTTTTTTCCGCGCGCAATACACACAATATAAGGGGCGACATACTACACAGTAAAATACTACACATCCATGCGCATGTGTAAATTTTACCACTTTCTTCCTGCGCGTTAGTCGCTGCTTTCTGTCACAGAGTGAGCTGCTACACAACGTGTTCGTCGGATTACCGTTTCTCTCAAGATGACTGAACGTGTTGAGCAAACGTACTGCATAAAATTTGTCAAAAGCTTGGTTATTCTCAAAGCAAAACAATTGGAGAGGATGCGATGGGTGTAACACAAATTAAGCATTGGTTGAACCGCACATTAGCGGAGAGTGACAAGCGTTCTCGTAGGCCCCAAACTTTCTGGAGTGCAGCTGTTGTTGAGAGGGTACGATGTTTGGTGATGGAAGATCGTCAAAAACGTCGGAGCGAGTAAGGATTCTGCACATGCAATTTTTCGGAATGATTAGGACATGCACAGTGTAGCTATGAACTTTGCTTCCAAGTTGTTGTCGCAGGAACAAAATGAATGTTGTGTGCAAGTTGCACAGCACCTTCTGGAAACTGACAGTACTGATTCTGGTTTTCTAAACACCGTGATAACTCGGGATGAGAAATGTGTGTATAAAAACGCCCCAGACGAAAGTCGTTGCAATGGAAGCATCCCGAGTCTCCAAGGCCTAAAAACCCACAACAGGAGCGAAGCAAAATCAAAGTGATGCTAATTGTTTTCTTTGATATCCGTGAAATTGTGCATCACGAATAAGCACCGGAATAACAAACAGGGACAAAAGAGACGCAGACATATTGATGGCGAAAAAACTGGCAACTGCATCACGACAACGGCTCCGGACATTTATCTTACTTGATCCAACAGTTCCAAAACATGGTATTCCAGATGTTCGTCAACCTCCTTAGTATCCAGACATGGCTCTTTGTGACTTCTAGTGGATTCGAAAATTGAAGACATCATTGTAAGATCTAGTCTAGAGAACATATAATGCGGAACACGATGGCGGATATAAACATCATTCCAAAAGACTAGTTCCAGAAGTGTTTCCGGCATTGGATGAATCGCTAGCCTACTATGAAAGGATTAGAGTTCCAACTCCGCCAGGTATTTGAAATATGTGTTCTGGCCTAAGGTCGTATACTTTTTAGAACACCTTATATGTTTTTTTTTTATACCAGTAGTTCTGCCATTAATAAAAATATTGTGAGAATTTTTATTATCAATATTGGGATAAATATTGAGAAAAGACTTGTGGCTGAAACTGAAAGATGAATGGGCCAAGAGAACTGTGGTCTAATGCCAAGATTTACTGAAATTCTGCTGTCGTAGATGTGCAGCAGTTATCGAAAACAAATGTGGAAGTACCAAATAGTAAATCTATGCTGCCTTTTTGATGTGGTTTAGTTAAACATTGTATGTTGTTCTTTAATTTTGGACACTTGAATTCTGAAAATTAGTGGATAACTTAAAAAAAATTATATTATAATTCATCTGAAAATCTTGGTAAAAGTCAAACTACATGATGTGTATATTCAGCGAAATTTTCACAAAAATAATATATAGTTTGGTCAAGATTAAGTGGATTTAATTTGTGTTCCTTAATATTGGAAGGTACTATATATATATATATATATATATATATACACTACCAAAACGTATCCACCTTCTGGCCAGCAATTAGTTAAAAGCGTCATCATGAATAAAATGTTTTTTTTTTCAATTAGAGACTTATATGATGGTTACAACATACGTTGGTAAAATTGTAGATCAAAATAGTAGTCATATTACACCCCACGCCTCACATCAACTTAAAAATGAGATTCTTATTTTTAGGGTGATTCTAAAATATTAGGGTAGTAAACTAATATATATATATATATATATATATATATATATATATATATATATATATATATATGTTTTTACACTAACCCTAGGTTCAACTTGCAAGTTCATAAAACTACACGCAATCTCCACAAATAGTATCAACCTAAAAAAGCGCACAACATTTTTCTCCAATGGAAAAAAAATGTTTGGCCAGAAAATGGAGGATCATTTTACGTTAACTTTATATGCGAGACTGATCTCCCATAATTATAATTCTAAAATAGGTAGTTTGTTATCTTTCCGCTAGTTTTTAGAGTATTCACACTTCATCGCTTAAAAAAAATTGAACCTCATTTGATTTGGCAGGGAGTTGGTAATCTACAATAACAGCATCACTTCATATTTTTATTCATAACATAAAAATAAGATATTTAATTAGATAGATATTTGAACAGTAGGTATTTAATTCTCACGACAAATGTGAACATAACTAACATCAATTAGTTAACATTAACATGAAAATGACGTATTGTTAAAGAAGTTTAATATTCTAAAATTGTAAACGTAAGATGTGCCCTAATTTCTGGGCCATTCTACTTCTTTAGGGAATATAACAACATTATTTCATCACTAACCCTAAGTCCGATTTGATAGGTCATGCAGCCACACTTATAATCACAAAAGTTGCCATCCTCTCTTAAAAAAAAACCCGCAGCGGATTTTACACCTGTAGCAACAAAAACAGAATAACATAAACAGCCTTAAATCTCTCCCGAAAAGTTGGGAATATTTTAGATTGAATTTCCCCACACTTTAAATTCGAGCGTTTACCCACACTTTAAATTCTAAAATCATTGTGTTTGTTTTTCTTTTCTCTTTTCCGTCAACACTTTCAAAGTGTTCACACGTGATCGCCTGAAAAAGGTAGACTAATTTTATTGGAGATGGAGGAGGTCGTAATTTAGCGGAGTCTGTTAATCTACAATCATATCAAAATACGAATCTATATATTTTTGTAGTAATTTTGACATAATACAGTGCTGTTAACCTTTGTTTTCATTTGTCAATGAGAATAGTAAAAATGTTTTTATTTGTAAACATTAAGTTAGTTGTTAAACATAACTAATACAAAGTTATATATTACTTTCACCGGAAAAGTAAACACAACTAAACTCAATTGATTTAAATTAAAATGGGTTTATAGTAAACAAAAAGAATAAGATTAAAAAATAAAGATAGTGAGATTTGCAGATAAACTCCTTCCATTGCATTCTGCGTTTTAAGGCGATTAGATGTTAACTTCGTGGTAAATGGAAATACAGAAAAAGAAATATGTAAGAATGTATATTGAAGGATCAGTTGTTTATGTGTTTGACATATTTTTTTTAGTTTTGTTTAAATTACAGAAATGTTTTGAAAAATATTTCTTGAATCTAACAAATAAATCAATAATTATTAATCACTTAACAACACAAATGATAACTGGTTTGTTTTCAGACAATGTTACTCGTAATACAGTCAATAGTTTTCTTCGAATGTCCGGCTGGCTTGCAAGCCAAGAGTAGACTAGAGGCGTTTCCACGAATAATGGCGTACAAAATAATATCGTGTAGCCAAGTCAATTCACGATTGTCTCTATCTACTCGTCTCTACCGCGATCGGTTCAAATGCAAATCTGTCGAAAAGATTATCAGAGTTTGACCGCTTGCTGACGGTGCTGAATGACCAGGGTTTGTTACCGATTCTATTACTGACGATAGCGCAAAAGTGTACACACATGTCGCATCCCATATAGTGACCTACCGTTTGCATCAGGTCGTGTGTTATCCTCTCTGTCAAGGCCAACTGGTTGGAGAATCGGTGGGAAGTCAGCGATGTCTAGTGCTCGTCGGACGGCATCATTGAGAGTGCTCTGCCTAGCAAATCTTCCGGCCATCTTTCTACACAAAAGGGTCTGGAGTTCATGTATGTCAACCGGGTGGCAACAACGTCACCTGTAGTTTCTGCAAACCCTATAAACTGTGCACAGAGCTATAACTTATATCAGGTAGCTGCCATTTACCAGGTTGCCGACAGCCGATGATGGCAAGGCTGTTAGCTACGCCCTCTGTGTGGCGAAATTGCAGCTTCACGGCAAACCAGACGATGTTGGTCGAAATATGTTCTAAGGGATTCGACCCTGGTCTTCATTCCGATCGTGCCCCAGCTGTTTTGTTTTCCTGTCTGCTCCGGAACGATGAGACCAGCTCCCCTCCAGTCGGTGGAAAAGTCATAGATCAGTTGGTCGAGGGGATATTCGGATGCTTCAAGTAGACTACTCTCAACCAGATCCTGACTTGCGCAGATAGAGGAGGCGTAAGCTGGCAATGCAACGTCGGTTGTAAATATTAGACCATGTCCACCGAATGATATAGAAAGTGTGGCCTGTCTGCAGCTTAAATAATCAACAGTGATGTTGAAGATGGTCGTTGCTGTGTCACGAATAACACAATGCAGCATAAGTAGGTCGACCGGAAACTAGTAACATGTCGCACTACGTAACAGAAACAAACATTTTGGAATACAGAAGCAGTTGCATAAGAGGAAAGTGTCGGATGTTTATTAATTAGTGGGAGCGGGATGACATGTTGGACAAGTTAGCATTTTTTCGTCGATATCGGCTTGGATCGTTGGTTTGATGATTGGGGAGCCGGGGATAATGAGTTTGTCTTGATTGGTGATGTCAATCCTATATAAGTTTGCGAGACAGCTACCGAAAAGGATTCTGTCAATAGTCCACATTAACGACCTCGAACTTGAGAGAGTTTACTTCAAGTCTGATTGCAGAATAGGCTAGAATGATTCTGGAAAGGTTCTTACAACTTCTGCACAACTGCCTCCAGTTGTTTTATATCGAGATACCAGATTCTCAAATATATAGTCACTAGACGGGCAATATCGTCGACTCCCAAGGCAAAAAGATCGGGGCTCATTGGATCACCTTGCTGTATACCACACTGTGATTCAAGATTATAATCAGGCTGCTGGAACTGGCGTGGGCAGTGTGAGCCAAATGATGAAGAGCAAGGGACTCAACGGATATATATATATATATATATATATATATATGATCATATTTTAATATGACCGTAAATTTCAGTGTACACTCTCGGCGTGGATACCGTTGCTACGCCCGTCTACAGCGATGAGTCAGATACGACGAACCAGCTGTCTGTAAAGGAGTATGCTGCTTGTAAACAGAATAGTTTATTTAAAGTTGGTACCCATTTTGTTTATCTCATTACTCGACATTATTTTTTGCTTTTTTCTAAAATAATACAGAAGATAGCATCCCCCTTCACCCGTCACAACTTGGTTTACAATAACCCAGTTCCTGTTCCTCATGAAAACCCAATCTATTGTGAACACGCCCGTGAAGAGGATCGTCGTAACATCGCTTCTGGCAGAAACTTCAATAGTTATGACTATTGATGGCTATTGTTCGAAGCACAACAATGTCTAGACACCTTTTGCGAAATGTGCACGCCAGGGAGTGATGCGCGAGGTCGGGGAAACCGCAGCAGAACATTGTGTGCGTTGTAAGGAGAAATTATTTTTCAATGACAAGCTTATCGATTGACCAAGGCGTCATATCCATCAGATATCGGCGCGATAGAAAGGCGGGGTTTTACAAAGAAAATAATACGTCTATATCGACTACATCTTACTGGCAGGCATTTATTTACCAATATAGAAGGACGCACATGAATCTATCAACAGAGAACACACACACACACCCATATATATATATATATATATATATATATATATATATATATATATATATATATATATATAAATATATATATATATATGCGTGTATATTAAGAGAAAAAGCGATATATATATATATATATATATATATATATAAATAAAGATATATGCATATATGCATGTATGCATACATATATATATATATATGTATATATATATATATATATATATATATATATATATATATAGAGAGAGAGAGAGAGAGAGAGAGAGAGAAAAGATGGTAATGCAGTATAGTGCAGTTCCAACGAGAGAAAAGTATATATGCAAAGTAGTAAGGCTACCAGCATTTGTAAAATGTTTTTTTCACCATTTATTTGTTATTTTATCATTTTATAACGCGTTTCAAGCGGTGGCACACTTTCTTCAGATATGTCAATCCATTTGAAGACGTGTCTTTTGATTTGAAAGAGGGGTGTGTTACATATATATATATACATATATATACATATATATATATATATATATGTGTGTGTGTGTGTCATCTGTGTGATGCAGCAAAACACCATATATTAAGGGCTATCATTGACCCAAATACAGTCTGTTTAATATCAGAGATAAAATCTCTAAAATATGCATCTACAGAAAACAAGTACTACTTATAAATTGGACTTACCGGTACACATAAAGGCCTTTCAAGCTTCTCTGTCTACTACATAACTCGATTTTTGCCTACTAAATATCGACTTTCAGTCCGAAAAATCCTCCCAAATATCACCTCTCATGAATATAAATACAATTAAAAATTAAGAATTAGGAAGAAACACTGAAATCGGCCTATATCTTCTACTCAAGACTAATAATTAATAAGTTTTCCAATAATATTTTTCTAGTCATTAGAAGGTAACCCCTTCATTTCACATTATTATTACTCCCATAAGTCGGCACCATTGTGTAGTTATAATGCTAAACTTCAATATCTCACAAAACAGATTCAATCTTGCCGACTTAATCCTTACTCTTTTCTCCAAACCAGTCCAATTACTTTGATAAGCCTTCACTATACCTTAGTTAATAATGTTAACTCCCGAATACAAATCATTCAAGAACCCTGCAAGGTTACTGTCCTTAGATTGATCGACACACTGCCCGAGTTATATCTTTATTTCATTTATTTTGGATTAATTCATATTCCTGTAATCAAGGATTTAAACTTGAATTACATGTTCGTTTTTAAACCTTGTTATCTCCCCATGAATATAATCATTAAACCCATTGTATCTCCTTATTTTCTGTAGAAGACACATTACTAACCCACAAAACAGTAACGGGTAAATATACGCTACTTATAAACATTGACTCACGGAATGCTTATAGAAATATTTGTTTATTTTTATTTTTTTTGTTTATATTTTCAAATCTTATCCATCTTAAAATCTCAACTGTTACTTTTTACCCGCCTTTTTTCAACCCTTATTAAATCTCCATTACACTAAATTCAAGCAAAAAGACATAACACTCTACGCAAATAACGCGTCGAAACGAGAGTGACACGTGACTTCACATTTCCGAAAACGAAGACAACATAAGCTGATGAGAGCCGGATGTCTAAGTCGTTTTAGGCTTCACACTGCTGGTACGAATGTTGTTCCAATTTTCATGTACCATACAATATATATATATATATATATATATATATATATATATATATATATATATATATATATATATATATGTGTGTGTGTGGGTGTGTGTGTGTGGGGGTGTGTGTATATATGTAAATAGATGCTGTGGGGGGAGAGGATTGCCCTACGCGTATGTGTTACATTCAAACAAGCAAGCGAAACTTACAAGATTCTAATGCTTATTAATAGACCGACCTGAGTTGAAAGTTAAATTAGAAGATATGAAATCAAAGGTACCAGACTCAACGTAAGATGGGATCATCCGGGCTTGTGATCTCACGGAAAACAGGGATAGCCAATACAGATTAGATTCAGATAATGTATATTGTGGTGATTCGAAGCTAACAGGTGCTTAATACAATGCGGTAATAACTAGAAATAATTTAGAATACACACGGTGCAAGAATGGCGCTCTTTCTCGGTCTTTCCATATCTCTCTCAGTATTGTTCCATACATTCATAGTGTGTATTCCTACTTAATTTGAGTTAAACAACGGTTCCTCAACTGTTAAACTTTAAGTGTTACTTGTAAACTATCAAATCTTATTCTATCAAATAAGTCTTCTATTCTAAATCACTGTCGTCATCTTAATTCCTGTTTCTATATATGCACAACGAAGTTATTCAAGCAGGGTCTTCTAATACTGATAAAGAAAAAAGTAAGTACTAACACATACAATCCTACCGGGGAAAAGGAAGGGTCGATACAGAAACAATACGACAAAACAAGAGAACCGCACACTCATTTTTAAGAACTAAAATAAATCTTAGTAAAATAGGTGCACATGGATGTTTTTATTTTAGAGAGGTGCGCAGCGCTTGTCGATTACTAAAACAAGAAATAGAAATAACAAGCCGCGCGTGCGTGGTCCCCCTCCGTATGTGACTCGATGTGGTGAGTGTAAAATGCAATAAATTTTGGCAATTTGGAGCATTTTGACCCACATTTGACCTCCTGGGGGAACGAACCAGAATTTTTCTGAGGTCAAGGATGCTCATTTTATATCCAGAACAATTGTCTCTACATTTTGGCGAAATTTCAGAAAAATGGAACGGATGGATAATACGTTATGGGAGAAAAGGGTCATTTTTTTCTATTTTGGGGGCTTTTGACCACCTGGGGGCGCGAACCAGATGTCTTCCAAGGCCAGAGATACTTATTTTCTATTATAATCAATTGCCTGCACATTTTGGCCAAGTTTCAGAGAAATTGAATTGATGGATGAAAAGTTATGGGGCAAAAAATGCCATTTTTTGCCATTTCGATGCCTTTTGACTGGGGGCTAACCAGATTTTATTTCAAAAATCGGAGAATGTCACTTTCTAACCTAACCAAAGTTACAACTTCATGCAAAATTTCAGAGCAATTCAATGGATGGTTGCGGAGAAAAAATCCGTGTGGACGGACGGACATGCCTTAAAACATAAGTCCCCCGATTTATAAAATCGTGGGACCAATAAATTAATAGACAACACGAATAGGTAATGTTATGTAGAAAAGTAGCGAGCCTATGGTTGAGGCTGTGGCGGTCCATACCAACTGAGGTGGGGTCCTGGCTGGTACACCTCTGGTGGGTAGTCGACTCGATGGTGAATTGGTGCTTGCTTGATGTAGGAGGTGGTTGGTCGAGATCCTGCTGTGGTAAATTTCTCTGTAGATGATGTTATTAGAGATGCTTCAATATCCAGCCATACTTTGTAGTCTGGATTCTGATCAACTGCCTTTTCTTCCAAATTCACCTTGATTGCCTTAACTTTGTCAAATGTGGTTGAGATGAATGGACTAATGATTTTAGTGCCATCAGGAATTTCTACAAAATCTTCTGATCCTGGACGTTGTACAAGAATCGTGATTTTCTCAGCATTACCGGTCACATCAAGCTTGAGCAGCTCTACCCCTTGAGGGTCATCAGTCAGGTTTTAGGTCAGTAGATGTAGTCGGCGCTGATACAATCTATCCAGGTCCATCAGGTCTGCTATCACTTACTGGAGAGTTTGGTGTGTTTGGTGTTGCACTAATGTAGTCATCAGGTATGAAGGTTTTATCAGTCATACCCTTAGTAGACTCATATCGAACTGGTGTTGTGAAGTAGGTCCTTATGTTGTGGTGATTTTAGGAGTCACTGTGGTAATCATTGGTGTTGATATTATTGTGGGAGTTCTGATGGTCCAGCAGCAGCAGCAGCAGCAGCAAGGTGCAGGTCCTCGCAATACAACAGTCCTAAGCAGAAATTGCGCACAATGTTGCGTGCTCGTCAGCCATCAACCCAGGGTTACATTCAGCATAACACACGTTCGGTCGCTACCGAACCATCCTCAATCCAACGGACAAGCCGAAAGATTTGTAGACTCATTCAAAAGAGAACTACTACTATAAGTACGAGAGGAGGGAACAACAGAGGAGATACTACATGCTTTCCTCCTTTGCATATGGAATAACACCAAATGGAGCTGTGAAGAATGGTCTATCACCAGCAGAGGCACTCATTGGACGAAAACTCCGTACCACACTGAACTCTTTACGTCCCTAGCCGCAAAGGCAACAACAAAGCCCTAACAAAACAAAAGCATTTTCAGTAAGCACACCAGTGTTTGCTCGGAATTACAGACATGGCCGGCCAAACAGGGTACCAGGCATCATCCGCAAAATAAATGGACACTTTCTGTATGATGTTCAAGTCGGAAATAAATTCTGGGCACGGCACAAAAAACAGTTGCTTCTCAGATACTCTGTAGACAACTTAGTTGACGACAGATCACCCATTTCGTTTGATTTGTTAATGGACACATTTGAACTGCCATCTCCACCACTTCTCAAGCAGACAAATTCAGATGAGAATTATCAAAGACTTCCCAGGACTTGGCCAAAGCGCAGTCGCACTAGAGTAATGCCTCTCCAAGTTGACCCAGGTGCGCTCGATACAGTTAAAGACTAAAACGGGGAGATGTTAGGATAACTAAAGAAAAACGGAATTATGTTCCTTGGACCATTCAAGAGTGATCTCCCCTTGTCGAGTGGCTTGCGGTGTGAAAAGTAAACATTAACCACGGATCAGACTGGCTCATATTACATCTCGCGTTACAGCGGCTAAATAACTCATTTCATTCTAATTACACTTTTAATAAATCTGGTAAACCTTTCTTGTTAGAAGTCATCCATTTTGTTTTACGAGTTATTAATTATTATAACCTAAATTACATGTTTTATAACAGGTAACAATTGTAGTGTTTTTGTATTAACAGATCTGTAACCTATGCATTGTATATAGATTTATAGTTTTGTTTCCGATATATGTTCGCCAATGTATGTGTATCGACAGTTCACACCTTTTCTCCACAACTATATATATTTTCAAACCGCATTAACTAAAGCAGAGTATATGTAAATATATATATATATATATATATATATATGTGTGTGGGGGGGGGTAGTATCGTACATTACATAATATACGTTTTTGACTCATTAATTTATACTTCCAAAAATCTCTAATGCTTAAGTATATTTTCACGGGTAATTAAGAAGCTTAATACAAATACAATCTCATTTTATTACAGATATACAGAGATACACGGAAAACAGAAACTATTAATTCGCATACGTTTACTTTGCACAATTTTAAAAAGCTACGCACATTAAAATATATTATTTAACAGATAATCACCATAACGTTGACTGAAAAACATACATTTATTACATTTCATTTATTTGCTTTAACTGATTTTAAGTTAAATAATGGTACTTAATTAAATATAGTTAAACGAAAAATAATGATTTCGTGGCGGAATGAAACATAATAACACGTATTAACGTCTAATTAATCAGCAGATTCGTATTTTCTATGTAATTATTATGAGCCTATTAAAGTATCATCATAAGTATAGTATAACCATAATGACTAACGTAGAATAAGCTATTGTATGCAATCGTAAGTGATAAAGGACTTATTATTGTTGGCATAGACGTTATCTTGCGTTTAAGGAAAAATAAAAATGAATTGTAAAAAAATTGTAATACTAAATAATTAATGTGAGACCGTTATCAATTATCATCATGATGAATATATGTGTATCAGTTTTACATACATTTAAATGTGTAATGCGGACTCGTAGCGCAGTGGACATAGTACTAAGTAAAATTTGGTTCTAACACATAGTCATCATGCCAGGCAGTCAGAAGAAGTGCGAATTACAGAATACTTGACGCAGTCATGACTGACGGAACGCGCGCGTACTACCGCTGTAGATTTAATAAAGGGCATCCTTCGAAATTGAGCCTAGATTGCAGAGTTCGACATAAATAATCCGGAGTTCGAAAATATACAGCTGAGTAACACCTGTAATTACAGCGGCCGAAACGTTGTGAGAATAACATCCATGAGCATGGGTTGTAATATTTCGACCGATAAATCATCTCTAAAATTACTAAAAGAGCGTTCTAAAGCTCACTAATATTTCTCTGTTGAATGGTTAATGCTTTATATTTCATGAAATTTGGTATTATGAACTTAGGTCGCTGAACCGTTTTGTTGTAAACAGAATATCGCATGCAACTAGAAGTTTCACTTCGATGGCAAAGACGCCAATCAGGCTGAGTTGAAGAATTATTGGCTAGAATTTTATATTCAATTATTCCGCGTGTGTTGTTATGTATTGATGATATCTTACATATGCTAGGAAGAGAAATGTATGAATAAAACAGAAAAAAAGTATCATGTCTAGTCATTTTCTCACATTGCTTTAAAAGAATTGATGCTTATTGACCTGTCTGACATTCAATTTCGTTAAATTATCTCCCTGTTCATCTCATGTACGGATCGCAGTAAAATCGAAAATTATTTCATAACAATATTTTCAGATATCATATCGATTTTCTTCAGTATTCACTTCAGGCAGCCTCTTCTGATTAGTAATACAGTTAATGACGGTGACATTTACAATGCATACATCAAAAAGTCGGATTCGTTTCGAAAATTTTATAAATCTCCGAAAAAAACAGCATTCGTATACACGGAGATGGTGAGACATATTAAAGATTACTATCCAGTGAATCGGACGATACAAATTGTAAAACATAACAACAGCGTGATTCAATTGTCAGATGACATACTCTTTTCATGATCTTTAAGACTTCATTTTATTTATATAATCATCAAAAACAGAATTTCTATAGGTTATGTTTATGAGAAAAGTATATTAGCCTACCAACCTAACTGAATCTGTGAGGCAAATCAACAACATGTACATAAATAACCTACCTGTGGAAAAACAAATTATATTAATCGTATTTGGGTTCAGCTGTCACATATTTGTATAGAGTTTCGGGGTTCACTTCGATTATGAATTTCCCCACTAGAACTTTCAACTGGATGCTCAATCATTTACATGAGAATTGTGTTCTATCTACTGGTTTGTAATAGGATGACACTGATGGTTTCCGGAATCATTGCATCAGATGAACATTTCAAGGATTCATGCGATTTGAGCCGAAAAAATAGCATGAACTTTCGAAGAGTTTTGTTTCTAGAAAGAATCTTGTTTTGCACTAGTTATTCGCAAATCAAAAAGGATAACATTGGAGAGAGTGTAATTCATGTGAATACATCTATATCTCAACACTGTCAGTTAGGTTGCTCAAAGCAGACATAAAAATTAATGTAATAGTATTGGTAAACCGAGATAGATGTTCATAAAATATTGCAGTATAAATGTTTTAAATTAATAATTAATAAATGGTATACAAGAAAAACAAGATCTACAAACAATAACTAATTTAAAAAAATATTCTATATAAAAATACACTAAGGCATTTCATATTCATGCGTACGTATCAGCCTCCACAGACTTGAAGAGGTCGTCCGTTTGGCAAATTGATTGATTATTAATCTTATATTGCGAAGGTAAAATAAAATATGGCTTTACTTAATTTAAAATCAATATTTTTAAAATTAAAGTATGTGGTCCCGTCAATTAAACCGTACAATTTAAGATAAATACATTTCAGAACATGTCATTAGTTGAATTGATTAGTGAAACATTTAACTGAAAATCATTTGTATGTTAAAGAAAAAAATATTTAAGGTTTGAAAAAGATTTTTCATTACAACTATTTTAATCAATATATATGAATTCGTTTTACTTATATGAATCGTATTTGGTCGGCAATGATGAAACTATTTTCACGGACTCAGAAAAAGTCATATATTTGCTCATAATCATGGAAATGAAAGACCGTTATTATTTCAAATAGAATACTATTTTAACGGTAAATTATAAAAAATGATGTCAAGAGAAGCGTGTAACTTCCGCGGGGTCCCGATGTTATATTTAATCCTATTTATATAAGAAATTGACGGCTGTGCAAAACTTAGAATCGTGATTTGTGGGCGCGGCGTGTCATGGTCGAATTAAGATGTGTTTCATTGCCTCGCTTTCGCAGTAGCCTTGGGAAAAACGTGAATCTATCTCTCCCCCATTTGCCTTGCCAGTCTAGTCGATAAAAACGACAATCCCGAAAGACCACACGTGGCGTGGCTCACTAAGCACTTGTAAATACATCATTTGCGTCTTTGACTATTTTAAGTTCACAGAGTGTCATTATGATACACATAAGTACACACATTCTCAGTTATCTTACATGAATTTATATAACTCAATTATTGAATACTTGTCTGGTGATACTCAATTAACATCTTTAAAATCTTAATGTTCCCCCTCTTGCTAAAGAAATACGTCACGCAGTCTTTTGATAAAAAATAAAATCCACGTTTAACGCGCACTCCGATCTTGTCTCTGCGTTGTCACAATTTATCTAATATTGATATATTGGCGCTATAAGTTTCTATATATTTGTAGTTAATTACGGCGGTGTAATTGTTGGAATACTTGCTGCCTAGCACAATAGAAGTTCCACAGTTCGAGGTTGACCGTAGAATAGGACTTGCTGTAGAATGTGAGCATGAGGATATCTGCTTCAATGCCTGCTTTGAAGAAGGTCGGATGTTACATCGGCCGAAACGTTGTATGAATTAAATCTAAGATCAAAACAGTAATACAGATAGTACGCACATCTAGTTTGTATTAAATAAAGTTTGATTACTTATTAAAAAGGATGAGATCCATTTATGTCAGTTAATATTCGCATAAGATCTTTTTATTTACTCCTCTGCTTTATCTAACCACACACAAATAAGTATCCACTATTCCACGGTGCGCTCTAGAGTGGACTCTATTCTGTATTTACTATAAACTGAACTTGCTGTAAACCTTACTTAATCTTAAACCTTATAACCGTATAATCATAACTCGATGAATATCGGGATAGGATTCACAAAAAGGGGCAACAGAAGGTGTCCTTTTTCTCATTACTGACAGGGTCATCATATCTTTTTTGAGAAATGCATTTTCCCATTAGTCGAGGGGCTCCTCTACAAAAGTCAGTATTTTATAAGTCTATCAATACAAACAAACTGATTCATGCTTACAGCTCAAATAATTGCATCTACACTGGAGTAGTGGGAAAACTCTACTACGTATTCGTGTGCGTTTAAACAAAGTATACATATTCCACAGACTACGGCGGTTACCATTAAGCCATCCACACACCTTCAGGATTTTAATAACATGTCTTCTATATGTGAAAAGATTCAGGCTATCCATTAAACGAAGAGTTAGAATCAAACTACGTAAATTACTGAAAGTGTTCAAATGACATTTTCTCTCTCGAGCGGACAATCACGTAGAACAATTTGTCCAATCACTACCATATTATTAAAATAATCAACTAAGTCCGGACGAAAGAAACAATTCTAGAATCTCTCTCGTCTAGTCTATCTTGACAAATTATTTAAATACTTTGGCTGTGTGACTATCTTTGCAGAGAAAGGCACAGTTAAGACGCGATTATCCTTTCAATTTAAATAGACGAAACGTTTGCAGCGTTTAATTGTCACGGGAGATAAATGAGATGGCGGCAATTCTGTCTACGTTTCGGACTAATTGTACCAACTTGATTCGATGATTTGAGTATTTTTATGTTTTAATTAAAAGCGTGTTATCCATATTTTATTTAGGAGTTAAAAAACTATTAAAACTAAAATAAACTAGACATAGTGTTTGAATATAAAAATATCACACATTTTGATTTGTTAATAAAAATAAAAATAAAATATCGACATATATTAAACATGTAATTTTAATCTCGTGAACACATTACGATGTGATTGCTTGTCGTAGGCATAAACAGGATATTCTTTATATTCAATGTCAACACATATTTGTAATAAACCGTATTGATAATTAATGAAATGTGCTTCATTTCATACATTATTTCTTGTAATACTTTTCATCATTCAATAAATAACCTAACGATGTATTAAAACCCTTATTCTAGGATACTCAATAGAAAGGAATCAGCTAGTGTTATCTGCTTGTTTTACTGTTGCAATAAGTACTTTTTATTTACTAGAGAAGAAGCGACATTAAGAGAACGTAGCCTAAATTATCCAATATGAATCATACAGATTAAACCAAGCCGCCATACCGTTGTTATATCTATTTCATCACACTAACATATTTTTGGTAACCAATTGCATAAAAAGGTGTGCACATTTAACGTGCAAGATTACGTCACATTTTTCAGACTTTAAAATAAACTTACATTGAAAAATATATAAAATGTTAAATAGACACTTGTCATGTGTGAGAGTAGTATGACGAAACGAAATTACGATTAACAGTGCCACAGAGCACCCAAAAACTAATGAGTATTTACAACCAATGATCTGGGTGTTTTCGATAAAAGCACCGACAACGAGACAAGCATTTGAGATCTTTAGGAACGAATGGGGAATAGAGGATTTACAATACTCGCTGATAACAAGAAAAATGACCGGAACTGGAAAATGATAACAAAAAACAGAAAGTGAAATGTTGCGTAAATAATTTGATACGTCTATAGGGTTACAGATACAGACATAAATAAAAGTTCAAAATGTATCTCAACAATGCACGCCCGACGACCATGAGACTAATAGCCAGAACCTCTAGAAGTACCCACCAGGGTTGCTAACAGACAGAAAAGCTAGAACGGAATCATCGAGACTAAAGGTATAAGATGAATTGGTCTCATATAAATAATGTAAGTAGTTACAACACCTTTGGTGTAAACGTGGCCAAACTGGTAGCACACTGTAAAAGAAGCACTGAGGTAAGCTGATGAAATTAGCAAAAATCATGTATGAACAAAGAATAGAAAAGCTTTGAGTTGATTAAAAATAATTGCCAAAACTAAGACAGTAAATCAACCATAAACGACAGAAATACAAATCGCAAAAATAAAGAAGAAAAGGTATTGTAAATTAGGTGGAAACAGTAGCTGTATAAGAAAAGGTTAGGCTTAATAAAATGTATGAAGATATAAAAATAAGGCTTAGGGATAACATGAGAAATGTCAGAAGAACGAATAGAAGAGACACACGAGAAAAATGCAGGAAACAGTTTGCAAAGAAGCCATGCAAGTTTGCTAATGGCTTATTCATAGAGAGTAAGACCGGGAATATGAATGTTCTTAGGTAGAACTAGAGGAGAATCTTAAATCAACATACGCTCCTAGAGAAGTGGACATACCGTTGACACGAGGTGTACGAAAACCAACAAAACACGGCGTAATGTTTGATGTAAACGAAAAAAACGAGGTAAAGACTTTGTCAGAAAATTGATAGCTAAGTGTTCACCAGATGGTGACCGTATAAGCTGCAATGTTTATAATTACTGCGAACGTTTCCGATTAAGGCTGTTTTTCATTCTGATATGAGAAATGCGGCGAACTAAAGATGTCGCTTAACAATAGTGTATAGCATTATGTATATATCTACCAAAAACGAAAAAAGTGAAGAAGCACACAAAATTCGGGCCAATATCAATACGAAACATCGATGGAACGATTGTGTTCGGAGTGGTTTCCAACATAATTATAAGGTATGTGCAAAGAAACGTCCTCATTAATAAAATCAGTTTAATGAGCAGTTATATCTGGAATACCTTTCTGCATCTAGCATGCATATGCAATATGGTAGAGCATCTTATAAGACAATAAATAAAAAGGGTATGTTATAATTGTGTGGATAGATGTTGCTTACGCATGTAGCTCACTCCCACATGATATTCTTCGAAACCAGGGAAGTTATTTAAGATTCCGGCGACAGTTCAGAGTATTATCATAAAATACTACAATACATTCAATATGCTCTCTACGACATACAAAACACTGCCAACAGTTGTAGGCTAGGATTACAACAGGATGTACCATATCATTGTCCATGTTCGTACTTGTGATGAAATGTTGTTTTGATTAACAAAATGTGTGTGTACACTTAAGACCTAATTGTGAGGTTTCATTATCGATGTTACTGTCAAGTTGAAGATCGCATGAAGAATGGAACAAGTATGTGACACACTAGAAGAGCTTAGTGAGTGAGTTAGAAAGAGGTGTAAAGCTAAAAATTCAGAAGCGTAACCTATGAAAAAGGGAAGTAAAAAAATGATATGATCGGAGGTGAAGTAATCCAAACCGTAACAGAGAAAGTTTTTAAAAGCCTGTGAAAATAGTACGGAGACAGATTAAGAGACAGAAGCGGCGGAATGAAAATACACCCGCAGGTAGATTAATACTTAAAGTAATTAAGAATACAGAGTGTCTTGGAAAGTACAAATGCTGGTGTCTGCAATTGTGTTATCATCTATAGTGTGGGCATTGAATGTGTAATAAGTTCCATTGACGAGAGTAGAACGGATCGAACAGCTGCCTTGAGTGTACATAAGAAAGTTGTTTAGACGACCAAGAATGTTTAACAACACAACAATATTCGGAAGAGGGGGGCAGCTACAGCTTCCTATTGAATTCATTGTTTTTGTCATTGTCAGAAGTGGAATCATTTGTGATGGTCTGTTTCTCTTATGATCAAGTAATTGATAACGATCAACCTGATGTAGGAACTGGAGAGACGCTGAAAGCATGAAAAGCGATAGAAACAGCTGTCACATCTTAGAGCACACGGATATTTTCGGCGATGTTAACGATACTAAAGTAATGAACAGAAGTTTAGACCTTTCTGCATGGGTAACCTAGGACAGAGAAATTAGTATAAAGTCAGTGAGATAAGGAAGTAAGGAACAGAGAAGAAATGTATACACTTGTACAACGTAGTTCACAAGGTCAGTGTGTTCCTTGGGAAAATTGTATTGTGAACCGGAAGATCGGATGGAAATAGATCGGTGCTTTGTAGATATCAAGACTACGTTAATGATAACATCGACAGACGATTCATGCCTTCCCCAGCAATACCTGTAAGGCGGAGAGAAGAAAATGATGCAAAATGCATATGTTGGGATAGAGGAACTCTCGTGCATATTCTGCCAATCTATATTTTAGCAGTAAATCGGTACATGTGAAGACATAAGCAAGTCCTGAAAGTAATAGTAAAGCTACAACATCAGAATATTGAGAAGTTTAATGAAGGAGACTTACCAAGAATAGAGAATATTAAGAAGATGAACGTTCATAGAGTTGTAACAACATGCATCGCAAAAACTCAATCAAAGATATAGTTGACCGATCAAAGATTACAAAGTAACTGGAACTTAGTTGTGACCTCAAGAATACTTGATGTTGTCACTGATCCTTGCACATCATTGTAATGTGGATTAAGGAAAATAGTGTTCAAATTATAGTTGAGCTGACTGTACCCTAGCAGTATAATGTTAATATTCTAGAGATAGAAATTCTGAAAGTCATGATGATCTATTGACGAATGCCATGAAAAAGAATAGGATGTTAAATATTATCATTATGCTGTGGGAGTTCGAAGAAATATTAGCACAATTAATGAACATACTTCGACATCTTTTTGTTGTTCGAACACATATGCAAATAAAATTATGACGGATGTATACAAAGCATCAAGGAACACTGTTTTCTAACCCTGCCAGAAAAATAAAAGAATTAAAAAGTGTTGACTTCAATTCAATTTCCAACCGAATTTCGTGCAACCCACTTTCTCTCTGACTTTCTCTCTCTTATCTGAATTGCTTTTCCTCGCGTGCCAGCTGCCCTCTTCATTTATATCAGCTGATCCCAACATATGCAAATCAGATACCAGCATAAAAACTTGCACCTATGACAAGAAGCTCTTTTTTAGTCTGTAGATCCGACATGCGAAGCACGTAATTCGTTTTCCTGGCGATGAGTGTTCCTCTTTATTGTCACACTCCTCCCTAATCGTATGATCCCCTAAGTGACAGATGGTGGCTGGTCACTACATCCCAGTACTTTTCCGTAGCGGGACAGTTATTTCTACCTCTCTTACATCAGATGTACCAGGACCTTAATTGGCAATGGAATAAGGCAGCTCAACCAAGAAGCGGCTGTCCTCTCCCTCATTTTAAGACGCAGAACCACTACTAGTTGTATCGGAATCTGGTTCTCTCGACTCATTACTCGTAAACGATGTGTTTTCGTTGTCGTCCACTACAGGTACTAAACTGAGACGTTGTCGCACGTCTTTTACATGGCAGACGTTCGCTTGACGACCACCAATTGGTAGCTTATCACTCCATTGGCACGACCTGGTCTGAATTTCGACGTCCAACGTCCTTGTGGATTTTTCATTCAAACTGTGCCCCCCTTTTATAAAGTGCAGATATCTCATGGTAATCGGATGGGGCACAACCCTGAACTTTTTACCTCTTATCTCGTATAAGTACAACAAATTGGCAGGCACCGATGAGGCGGACAGATCAAGTTTGGGGGTAACCTTGTACTAATACACAGCCTCCACAACAGGGCAGCTCTTTCGTGCAGCAATCCGCTTCACTGTCTTATGACACATTCTTATAATACCATTTCCTGATGACCTGTATACTCAGCGTGGTAGGAAGTTTTACCCCCACTCGTTAATGAACTGCCTGAACTGTTGACAGCAGAAGGCAGTGTCATTATCAGCCAGAATCTTCGCTAGGGGCTACGTTCAAAACCCACTGATTTTAATTGCCGGGTCACATGTGCAGTTTCTTGCCGTTGTAGTGGCTGCCAGATTGAAAACTGCGTGGGCCCACAATCGGCCTGTGTTTTAAAATGTCGATGTCGATGCTTAGAACGTTCAATACGTTCTGGACACTGAGCCCTCCCTTTTCCAACTGCACTGAAGCTAGTGCTATTGTCTGACAGTACTCACAATTTCGAATAATTTCATTTACTACCGCTTTAGACACAGACGGGTTGATTCTACGCACAAAATATAATGTTCGCGTCATTCCAGGATGGCAACTATGTCGATGAATTTTGTTGAGCTCTGTTGGGGGCAGGGTTCCTGTGACAAAAGCACACATTGCCTGTGTTGGTTCAATCTCTCTCTATTCACATCATTGAACCCCGCGCTCTGGCACTCTCGTCAGTGAGTCTGCTCGGTACTTGCAACAACTTAGTACGTATAGATCAACCGGAATGTCGTACTCTTTCAAAAGTGACATTATCGTGCCAGTTTCCGCATCATGTGCATCTTCCTTGCGGCCTTTTGTGCTCAAATGAGGCTTTCCTGAGAGCGCATTGGTCACCCAGTGGTACACGCATACATATTCTGTTTTATGTGCCACACACTGTCCTTCTTTTTGAGTTCAGGTTCCAGTCCTTTTTGTACGGCATCTAGCTCTGCCATGTTAATATATTGGATACCTTTTTTAGTCGCAACACGCATGCATCCTCCATGATAGCTTCACTGGCGTCAGAACCTACGCCCACAGCAAGCGAGCTTGCGCCCACCAACAGATCTTGTTCCCTTGTGGAAACGCAACATTTACCTCGTACGGAATCTGATTGCAGTACACGGGAAAGTGTATCTACTATCATACACTCTAACGGAGTATAGCTAACCTTGCCATCACAGTTGTGTGTAAAAGTGGTAGCGTAATGTTTAATAAAGCATGTTGCCATTCGAAGCGATCCACACACTGGAAGGTGCCCCACTAGTTTGAAACACATGGAAAAGATACATTTATGTGTCATAGTTCTCGGCGCATCCACAGTACTGCTTTTGCGCCGCCATCGCAGTTGGCCATGATCTGTCTAAATTGCATTATCCCAGCACTCATGCAGTATTTTCCAGTTCTTCTGGGTAATTACTAGTAAGTCTATACAGCTCCTGATGCTTCCTTACGGATTCCGCCGACGCCACATCCTTATTAATATATGCCATCAATATACGCCGACACTGCTCCTCCTATCTTCTAATCTTTTGCTAACACTGCCTCGAGCACAGCATGCATTACAAGAGGCGCGACATGTAAGCTAACTCCTAACCTAGTTCGACAATATATTTTCCTTTAAATATGACTGTCTGGTACGGCCAGAGAGAACTCTCAACATGGTTCTGTACATCTGCCTTTCTGTGATCCAGAATGGATATATTCGTTCCTTGCTTTCTCCATTCTCGCATTTTCTCTGGACAAACATCTGCATTTCCAGTGAATGCATCAACATGGGTGTTTAATTCACGATAGTCCATCACAGGACGCAACTTATTTTTATTTGCCTGTGGCACAGCCATCAGTGGTATTAGTCCCTTGGGTAGGCCACCGTCCTGATTTTAAGACAACACACTACCGTTGTTTATCCAGGTCTGCAACTCGAATTAATAATCTTCCATTAATTCATCACACATTCGATATTCAGAAATCCGAGTTTCCAGTTTCTCTGGTGCATAACGTGCTGCCCATTTCTATGGTGCAACCACCACTTTCTTCCGTTCGCCAAATTTGGCAACACAATGAGCTTCGTTAATACTAAGCGCTGCACAGACGGGTTGTGCACCCCAAACTCTACACTTCCAGAGTATGTGATGCAAACGCCACCGAGTGCCTTAATGGCGTTCATGCCAAGTAACATATCAACATCAAGAGGTTTACTTTGCATAATCGGCACGTTGATTGTAACAACGTTATCAGCCTCTGTATGAATCCTAATAGTGAAATTCCCGCAGCAGGTCTGCGTAGCGTATGTTAATGTAGTGTCATTGACCAATACATACATAACTTTGCACTCAAGATAGAACGTAAGCACCCAGTGTCGAGGAGATCCAAGCATGGTGAAGTATAAACATAGATGCTAATGACATGTAGTTCACATTCTGACTGTGGAATGCACCGGCGGTGATGGCTCGACTCCAACTTCGTTTCCCGGGCAAGTTCTTACATGATGAGCAACCTTGTTGCACCGATAACATCGATGACGGGTAGTCTGCCTCCTTTGCATGCAGCCTCTCGCAAAATTATTAGGGACGGTGCATTTGTAACATGTATAATCAGTTGAGTGATTCAGGTAGGCTGTGTCGCAGCCACGCCTGGTTCCCTCACTTCAGCATTGTCTTTCATCACTGATCGAGCTCAAACCAACAGCTCCTCTAAAATCATATCGTCTGATGAGTCACACACTATTTCCATCTTCTCAATTGATTAAACTACTGATCCAGTTCCATTCAAACTAAGGAAGTATTTTTAGGTCAAAACGACTGTCTATTTTGAGCCGAAACATCTTATTGACAAACTGTGATAGAAAAATAAAAGAATAAAAACAAGTTTTGACTGCAATTCAATTTAAAACCAAATTTCATGCAACCCACTTTATCTTTGCCTTTCTCTCTCCAATCCAAATCGCTTATCCTTGCGTCACGTATATCCTTATCATTTATATTAGCTAATATCTACATATGCAAATCAGAGACCGCCATAAGATCCTGCACATCTCAAGAGAAGCACTAGTAAATATGGAGACACGACATAGGAAATACCTCATTATTGTTGTCTGACGCTGTGTGTTCCTCTTTATTGTCGAAATATTATACTCGATCTGATTGAAATGAAACAATGAGTGTTGGATAGAAACATAGCGAACGCCAGTACTAATGGAAAAGACCATCGTCACATTAAAAATAATGTGAAGATGTAGGGTCTTAAACTGCTAAGATATTTATCTTGATTATCATCATACATGATATGATAAAGGAGTTTCTTCGCGTGTGCATTGTAAACAGTGCGAACAAATTACGACTTGAATACTTAATTATTGTAATATACGTATATAAGCGGGATGAAAATAACCTATGTAATCATTTTGTTTTTAATTATTTAAATCAATTAAAACTTACACCTTTTTTGCTAGCTGGCGTATCATGCGTGTACGGATTCGTGTCTTCGTGAGCGATTATATTTCTGTTTGCTGAAACAATATATACACACACACACACACAGTTATATATATATATATATATATATATATATATATATATATATATATATATATATATATATATATATATATATATACACGGCATACTTACGTTGAAACACCGGTTACCGTTTGATCGCCAAAAGCCAATTCGAATTGGTGATCATTTGAGAACACTAGGTGTTATATGTTTCCTTAAGATAGCATGGTCTCCACCACGTTCTATCATACTTACTGAAAAGTTAGGAATTAAAATATATGTCTGACTCCACGACGGCGTCTCTTGACATCATGGGATATGCATGGTTACATGGAAACAAAAGCCCAAGCGCCTGCTTTGCATTATGTGTCGTGCAATAAATTCGAACAACAATACTTTTGAACATTTAAATATATATATATATATATATATATATATATATATATATATATATATATATATACATGTATATGATCGTTCAGTTGCTGAAATGACAAATTGAAAGGTTGGAGATTTAGAGATAGTGACATATGTTTTAAGCGAAACACTTAATTATGTTAATATTTGTTCTGGCAATTCTTGGACGAGGGTTCCCATTTTACTGTTATTGTCTATCAAGAATGTTCTCTTCAAATCTCGCCAGTGTTATATGTAATGACGTCATATATTCTTACTGATCGGCTTCCAGTTGGCAGGATTCAGAAGAAACAATCTTTTGACCCTAGATGACACTTTTTCAACACGTTTCTTGTTTTCTCTGATAACCACATTATATATCTCAGACATTAATATATATATATATATATATATATATATATATATATATATGTTTGCATTCGATAGACTATTGTCAATTAATCAAAAATCATACTTTTATTTGGTTTTATCAAATTTATTAATATTATATTTCGATGAGTTTTCTACATTTCTCATTTTACACGCCAAAATAATGTATTCCCATTTTATATTCATCCATATTATTTACGCGCATTTCATGTAAAAATCGGATAACTGTATTTTTCCCATTAGTCTAATTTTGTCAATCTTCAGCAGGTTTTAGTATACGTGGTTTAGAAGAGAAACACAATTTTATAACGCTTAGCCGAAAACATTTATGAGACTCTTCTTTAAGAATGGTATTTATCTGTGTCGGCGCGTAAGATTTAGCAGGTGGTTGGAGAAGCTGCGATTTGTAACACGAATTAAGGAGTGGTCCAACCGATCAAAAATAGCCGCACATCAGCCTAGAGTTACCAGCGATCTGACAGGCCACGAAACTGGTCGCTGCGCAGCTGTTGTTGAAAGACTGCGAGAAAAAGAGATAATGGGGTTTCCGGCAGTGGATGGATCGTTGGGCTAAGTGTGTGTAAGACCAAGGGCCCTACTTTGAAGGGGATTTGAAATAGTATTTCTGGCCGAAGGTAGGATACGTTTTGGACAGGTCTCGTATATTAGCTAATATCACAACAAACGAACGTGCACATCTCTATATTAAGTTATTCTTATGTGCATGAAAATATGTCATGTTCTGTAAATGTAAATTCATATCTGAATTAGTTAACCATTTAGATCGTAGTTTATACGTGTTGTTAACGAACAATTTCCGGGATGCGTATAATCATTTGTTTCATTTTTTTATTGTTTTTTTTTATCAACATTAAGCAATACGTATTTACTGGCTGTTTTATAATAGCCGAGGACTATCTTGGTTTCATCGTGCAACGAGGTACGGCATAATAACTCGAGTCACAATGTGTAATGAGTCAACTAGGTCTTAAATTGGGAACTCTCCAATACATACTTTTGCTTTCGGGTGGAACGATAGAGATTTATTTTCGATCGCTCTAGCGTTTTACACGAGGGAATGTTGACAGGTCCATTCTAAGCTTATTTATAGTCTGCTAAAAAGACTCCTCCAACATAAGGGTACTCTAAACTTTTCGGCTTTGTTCCACATTTTACAGATGTGTGGATCAATTAGATCGATGCCAACATTCAGAATAAGTGATACACCGGCTGTTTCCATACATGCCGTGGTTCGATTAAGTAGGGGTGATCCTGTATCTGTTTCACATTCACAGATCATAACGTCAAGATTGGTTTCTTTGAGGGGACATGAAAGATACTATTCATTGAAACATCGATAAATAGGTTTTTAGCTAAAGTTTATATGTACGAGACATGGTTAAATTTTAGAAAATAAGTTTAAATTTAATTACCGATTCAATGGATTGTACTTTTGGGGTTCATACTCTAGTGCATATGCTAATTTTCACAAATTAAAATAAAATTCCCGTTTGCATGAAATGAGTACATACTATAACATTGTAACCACACACTCTAACGGGGAATTATTTTAAAAAAAATATTTCATTAAGGTCACACTGTATTGTCATTTATGATTGTATTCCATTCATTGTTTTTTTCTGTCCATCTTTTGTCTACCATACACAATATAGCAAAAGTGCACATGATAGCGTTCCGTATTTATTGTAGAGTGTATGGTATTATCGCTGTTTATTACTTGCGTTATTAAAGAGGGATGTTGTAAAGAAAATACACCCTATTTTCAATAGTATACGTAATTCAGCCACCAGTATTTAAAACCAGTCTGTTTAATAAATGTAAAGATATTCGAATCATCAACACTTAACTTGCTGAAATCTTGAAATTATGCGACTATATTGTTCTTTATAACTTGTTAGATTTGTTAAATAGTAGAAATCAGCTTCTAAATTCAATGTTCTTATCTGAAAGAATTACGCAGGGGATTTGATAGAAGTTGGCTGTTACAAACGTACGACTATTTCGTGAATAATATATTTATATATATATATATAATATATATATATATATATATATTCATATACATACATAAACAAATGTATATATATATGCCCATATACATTCAGACACACATATATATACACACATATATGTGTATACATATATATATATATATAGAGAGAGAGAGGTATATATATATATATATACATATATATGTATATATATATACATATATATATATACATATATGACTATATATGTAAGCATATATATATATATATATATATATATATATATAAATACATATATATATATGTATACAAATATATACACATATATATACATATATATACATACCTATACATATGCATATATATATACATATTTATATATATAAATATATGTATACATATGAAATGTATATACATATATATATATACATATATATACATATATATACATAAATATACATATATACATATATATATAACTATATATATATATATATTGTGTGTCTAAAACTATACACATATGTAGATATATATATATATATATATATATATGCATAAACATATATATATATATATATATATATATATGTATATGGGTATGTACATATATATATATATGTATGTATATATGTATATATACATATGTGTATATATATATACATATCTATATATATATATATATATATATATATATATGTATATATATATATACATATATATATATATATATTTGTATATATACATACATATGTATATGTATGTATAAACATGAAGAAAGAGGCAACATGCCTTCAAAAACAATTTGTAAGATGCGTATATTATTTATAAAATCAAAACAACTATTTTCAGTTTTACTTCATGTACTAATATTTCAGTTGCTATAACGAGTATCATCAGAGCTTTGAACAAATATAAGGTATTTTTCCTTATTTAAAAAAAAATATGTGTACGTAAGAATTATTTTCTGGTATTAATAAAAGTTATGCGTCCTGATGTAGTGTGGCCAAACGGTGAAAATGTATATTTATTAAAATCTAAACTTAAAACCGCGAATGTCTTATCAGTAGATATCCATTTAGAAATATTGATTTCTTTAAGCATCAATGACATGAAAAACGTAAAGAGGCCAATCGTTCATCACCAACAAGAAATACATTAACATATGCATGAAAAATAAGGTAAACACCTAGTATGTGTTCAAAGCTCTGATAATGATCGTTATATCGAGTGAAATATTAGTAAAAAAAGTCAAAATTTAAGTAGTTGTTACGATTTTAATAAATAATATACACATCTAACAAATGGTTTTTTAAATTTTTTTCCTCTTTCTGTTACGTTTTTAATTTCATTCATGCTTAGAAAATGATCTTTCCCGAAATGTATATCTACTTGCGAGCCATTTGTGTATTTAAGTTCAGATTTTTAAAGTTTTGTTTTCTACCGTTTGTCGACACAACATCTAAACGGGTATATTTTATGAAAGATTCTTACGTATACAAATGCATAATAAAGTTAATGACTTATATTTGTTTGAAGCTCTGATGATACTCGTTATATCGACTGAAATAGTAGTAAAAACGTCAAACTTAAAATATTTGTTTGATGTTAATAAATAATTTACACACCCAACAAACATTTTTTGAAGGCATTTTTCCTCGATCTCGACGTTTTTAATTTCATTGAAACTTAAAAAATGAACTTTCCCAAATGTGTATATAC
>OY744515.1:198287359-198387359 GCA_963556195.1 Sepiola atlantica
TTGAGTGCAATGTGGTGTTTAATGCGAAACAAAATGCTGAACAAGTAGATACACTTAATGAGTGGCCGTACAAACGATATAATTGGGGTGTGATGGCGGGGAAATTGTTGATTGTTTATTTTTCACCAGACAAGTTAAGATTTCCCAGAGTTCCCAAGTACCTAGTTTGTGCGACTGAGTACGTTTTCTCCTCGTCTATCATTGCCTTACAATTTCTGCCTTACACTATACATTTATGTCTATTCGCAATTGCTTATGTTGGCCGAATTGTCAGAATTGTTACTGCTTCTGTGCAATAGTATATGCACATTTCGAGGTGAACCATTGATGGGAGTAGGGCTAGCTGTAGAATGTTCGCATGGGCGCATATGCTTCCATACCTGTTTTACCAATTCCCTTGACTCATTGACACACTGATACGCAGGTAGTGAACAATGTTCAGTCTATAGGGCGTCGCCGATGTTATCTCTGATTGAATCAAAACCATCGTGCCCGTAGTGTCTCGTCGTTTTGAGCAACTGCTCATCAGCTTGTGGACGAGATTTTAAAATGATATCAATTAATACCACACGGTGAACAGCGTTCCCCAGCAGGCTATGGTAACTTGTTACATAAGCTTCAAACAGTGAAGTCCAGAACAGGTCGGGAAGTGAGGTTTGCCGGACCATAATCTAAGTGAAGTGGGTCAGAAATAAGACTGTGTCAGGGAGTGTGCTAAAGAGAGATTATGCGTGGAGTAACCAGCTGCCTGAGTATAGCTGGAGAATCTCAGAGAGTCACAGTTGTGTGCATCAAATTCTCCACATAAATAAATGTGCACACTCTAGTCAAGTGAGGGTGATGTACCTATGCTTTCAGAGACAGAGTTGAGAAGAGTACAATCCTGGATCGAAATAGGACGGTATCAAAATATAAGTAACTAACGCTGTGCTGTAAGAGTAATCTAAAGCAGATGGTGCCTGGGGTATCTGATTCTAGCCATTATTCTCTAGTAAAGAGAAAAGGTGCTCCGAACATAAACTCCTAGCCTGTGCATATTTCTGTCAGAGTCTCTACATACGAGTGAGAGGTAACCAGTCACGTTGAAATGGTGTACGGAGATTGTGTTTTGTAGGATTGTTTCAATCAGTACTAGGATATCTGCGGAGTTTACTAAGAGAAATATATCTACGTCGTTTATGTTGATTCTAAACCCCCGGATATGTGTGAGTGCTAGCCTCAAGGGCGATGACGAATATGTTGTTGATGGGGGTCGGGTTTAGATGTATATATTTGTCTTTGTATTGCCATTTTAGTGTTAAGATAGAGTGAGGCCAATGTTGGTGCTTATTAAGTGCCAATGAGCTCACACATCCTGCCCATTAGTCGAGACTTGATCCATGGGTGTAGTGAATTCAGGAAAGCCCATTGAAGATAACTACAAAGTCTCTATCCGTGCACGAAATGACACGCGCATCTACAAACGATATTACAAAACGTTCTTCCAAAACGTTTGGGCTCCTGTACTAAAAGTCGGAAACAGAAGCAAGACAAGCTATCTAAGCTGTACCCTTAACCTATCGGAGCAAGAGCGACTCAGACTAGTAATTTGACGTTTAGCGACACGTTTTTTAACCCGAGTTGACAAGATATATGTCACGAGAGACTAAGTTCATTGCCCTCGTAAGGATTGAGAGTCTTTCAAGTGTCCCTGCGCTAGTACGTCTGCGTCTGGGCAATAGACAATGAAGGAGTTAAAAGGCCGAGAAATAGGCAGAACCTACTTACTGTGTAAGCAATTTTAGGTATTGACATCCAGATATTTTCTTGAATACACAAGCTGTAGGAAGCGTATCGATCAGGATTTAAGAGGCTACCCTGCCTATAGTATTTATATCAGAATTTTCCTGCGTCGTAATGGAAAACCTTACGAGGTCAACAGGTCCAACACACCGAGAGAAGTAGTCATGTTCCTGTTTACTAGTAAGGTAGTAAAAGTCCTGCAGGTAAAAAAAACAATTTTCCTGTATATATTATTATTAAAGGTAACATCCCATCTAATAATACAACTGAGACGGGTAAGGGGGTACCGATATATAATATATATATATATATATATATATATATATATATATAGAGAGAGAGAGAGAGAGAGAGAGAGAGAGAGCGAGAGAGAGAGATAGATAGATAGATAGATAGATAGATAGATAGATAGATAGATAGATAGATACACACACAATCATATACACAGTTATGTTTTTATTATTTTATTTATAAAATGTATAGTTTGTATTGAGCACATTTGAATAAAAAATATTGGCATTGAGTGCATGTATCAATATAATAGATAGATATATAGTAAGTTAGGTTAACAGATAGATAGATAGATAGATAGATATATAGATAAATAGATTGGTATGCGTGTGTGTATGAAAAAGTAAAACATACACATTATAATATCATATATATATATATATACATATATATATACATGTATATATATATATATATATATATATATATATATATATATATATATATATATATATATCGTTTCTAGTAGTGTTATTATAGCAAAGCGGAATGTTTCAAACAAGTATACCGTGTGGTTATTTCGACATTCTTCACTGTTATTAAAGAGTATTGTGTTAGCAGCATATTCTAATGTATATTAGATTGATGTTACAAACCAGGTTGAATCTATGTGGGGTTTATCTAGTGGGTGTTTAATTTACCTAGATTACTTATATATATATATATATATATATATATATATAAATATATGTATACAATATACAATATACTTACTTATATATATATATACATATTAATATATATAAATTTATATATATATATATATACATACATATATATATATATATATATATATATGTATATATATATATTGAATTAGGCCTTTTTATTTTTGAAGCTAAAACAACGTGCACATATGTTAACCAATGGATGTATGTATGTGAATAAGGATTACATCAGATAGTATGTGACTGGTATTTAGGTAGGTCAGTGCAAAAATCTTTTCACGACCATCTAAGGACCAAGTTCGCTCTTGGACTAAAAATATACAAATAACTGAACACTGACCCTTCCCTGATCACTGACGAAACAGGTGCGTGGTGACAGGATCAGTGTTTACTTTTCAAGCAATTACTTCACAATCGAGCCAAGAAATAAGTTTTTTTTAGTTTTGGGGAGCGTGGTGAACGGATGCAAAATCTAATGTAATTACAAAAAACCCAAATGGGAATGGAATTCTTAAAATAGTTGATAGCGATATGTATGCCTCTTCTGTCTTATTCCCGTAACGATGTATAATGAAGTTAGGAAGAACGATTAGGGCACTCTCTCTAATTTTATCAATGTGTGAGCTTTATAATGATCGCGATAAAATTCTCACTCCCAAAAGACCCATCTTGGACTCTCCGGCGTCTTGCGCCTTTTAACTTTCTGTGTATGGAAGGCACTTGATTGCAGACACGGACGATGATAATGTAGTATTTTTGTTATTCCTATGACGAGAAAATATCTACAAAAGTAAGACCACGTTTAAAACTGTGTGCCAGACTCGCCTTTTTCCTATTTGTATGAAATGTTTTGTTTCCAGACACTAGACAATAACGGCTACGAGGTGCGACCCATTCCGACGATTGCGACGGCACAGGGCGTCAGTATCCAAAAAGAAAATAGTATACAGAGAGTATACAGAGAGAATAAAGTGACGATTGATTTTAAAAGATATGGTTTTTAAAAACCGCCAACGTTACATATATATATATATATATATATATATATATATATATATATATATATATATATATATATATATATATATATATATATATATATATATATATATATACATACATACATATATATACATATATATATATATATAAATACTTACTATTTATTTAAAATCAACTTAGTTTCAACACCACTACGTCTTTTTCAAGCATAAAAACAGTTTGTGTTATGGGTTTGTTTTTTTATTCTCCTAAACTATTAGAAGAATAAGCGTTTAAGATCATACGGACTTTATTTGTCGAGTGAAACTCTGCCACGATGGAAGAACATATAAAAACCTGTTTCTATGCTTGAGAGAGACGTTATATCGTAGAAAAAGAACTAGATTTTTAATAAATTAACATTTATTTAAAAAACAAAAATATATATATATAGCTGCGTCATTTGGCTTCTTGATACTTCTAAATTCAAATTAAAAGTTACACAACGCGTATATCGAGATCTTTGATCTATATATATACTTCAACAATGATCAATACGTCAGTAGATCTTAGTCGTAAAGTATTAACATATATTTAGTGAAATTAATCTACCCAGAAGCGTCTGCGTTTCTTCTATGCAAGGAATCACCAGGCTAAGTACCTTAACCTAACAATTTTCTGCACAGATGAAACGCGGCATTTATATGTAGCTTAATATATATTGATATATCAGAATAATTTTGATATACACAGATATTATATATAATTTATATTATTTAGACAACTCTTTACATATTTATTTTTATATTCACAACGTTTATGCTGATGTGACCGCAAATTGTAATCAGGTGGTTCAGTTCGAAATCGAGAAGTGTCTATGTTAACTTTGCAATATTCATGTCGAACACAATAACATTTACGCATTTTCTTACTAAAACTTGTATCTACGCAATGGCGAAACATTTACCCCAGCCTGTCAGCCACATGACATTACAGGGTGTTATTCTTAAATTTAGCTTTTATTTATTATCTTTTATAATAAAAAAAAAACGAATCTTCAAACCTTCCGTTTTAAACAGACTACTTTTTTGTTACATTTTACTGTAATAGAAGTTCTTAGAAATCAATAGGCCCTTTCCCGGGGCTAACACATTATCTCTATATGATGGACATAGTTATTCGGATATTTTATGAAAGTTGTTTATTACCTTTCAAACGTTGATTTAGTTAAGACGTTAAGAACCTTATTTTTCATCTTCTCAATTGACCAGCCAACTATCTTATTGTATATATCCTTCTTATGGTGACTGTGTCTAACCGGATTTCAGGACAATGATACATCAAGTTTGGTGGAGTAGCCGGTTTGTGCTGTTACTATAGGCAACACCCCTCGTATAACCTAGCGTGGTGTAGTTATACTGAGGAGAACTTATCTCGGCTTAGAATATTACTTTTTTTCTGAATATTTAGTCAGGACTTACTTTTCGGAGAGAATTTAACTCATGCCAGATTCTCCTGAAAAAACCCTGTATAGTGATACCGTAGATATTCTAGTAAGTGTCTAGTAAGCATTACAATTATTTCCAGTAGGCATTCATGTTTCTTTAGAATGCTATTTGATATGTACCTAAAAGAAGATGCCTTGACAATCGGATGGCAATTGTTCCAAGTATTGCTACATGTATGCATACAATATTTCTATAACTAGGCATAAGGATAAACTTCACTGAATTGATTATGTCATGTTAACATTTTCGCCCAATTATGAAGATCTATATTCAATGTTATACTTTTCCAATGTGCAAATATGTTATTCGTCTGATTCGTACGTTTGTTGTCTTTGCAAGTGAACTATATAATTCCACTGCTGCAATATACATCAATAACTGTTAGGAGTTAGTAATGAGTAAAAACGAGATGAGAAACAGTCGACTGTCTCAAATATTATTATAGGGCAGATCATAGATCTTAGCAGATGTGGCTATATTTATTTGCTTAAAATCATATTTTACTTACAACTCTATTATGTTAGAGTCTCATACAGACATAGACGGTAATTTTACAAATGGGTCGAACTGTGTAATACACAAATAATACGCTCCGGTAGGAAGTTGCTTAATATAAACACATCAATCCTAAACTTCGGTTCAGATAATAGTAGACGTGTCTTATATCTTTTTGTGATGTGTATTTTCGTTAATTGTGTCTCTTGCACAGTAGACAAGATTGAACATTTGACGGTTCAGTATCTCTTCGTATTGATGGCTGAATAATCTTAATGTTATATAGATTTCGAAAGGTAGCGATACGGAGCTTCCAAAGATGACCATATATGTTTGCTATTTATTTGCTGTAAAAACCTCTCCGACCACCAAAACTAAAACTTAGATCGAAATCGCAAATGTATGCTCTAAGCGACACACTTTGATTTTGACAACAATATTAATGATGATGACACCCATGTTCTTTTATGTGTCCATTACATTAAAAAGAACGGATATTTTTTTTCAGAAACAGAATTTCAATTCTGTCATATCTTCTTCGATATTTACCTCTTAAAATAAAATAGAACAAACGCTATTTTAATAAAACCCCTATTTAATAAATACAAAAAGACTAACAGACATTAATTGTTGTCATGTGTTTTCTAATATATCTGATTTACCTTTGAAGTATCCAATTAACGAGGTAATAAAAATTCTCAGAAGAAAAAAATAGAAATAGAAATACACTTACTAATTGAACAATTACTTGTATGCGTGTGCGTGTTTGTTTTCTTTGTCTATTTTACAATGCAGAATAAGGGTATTATTCCTTTGAACTTTGCAAGGAATATTGAATAAAAAAGAACGAGAAATAACGAGTAATTACAACTAAAAATGATGTCGTTTTGATATTTATTTATATCTGTAAACAACGAATAGGCATGTGTTTCTTCGTATGAAACAAAATTAAAAATATATATAATTCATACTTATTTAGTGTTCAATTCCCTAGCAACACCGTTCTTCGTAAAATGAACTTATATTGTCATCCTTTTCTTTTCCAATTAAATTCAAAATGACCATCTGATATTCACACGCGATTATTCATTATTTGAATAATATCTATCTATCTATCTATCTATCTATCTCTATATATACATACATACACACATGCATATATATTTTTTCTTCTCTATTTTATCATCCTGATGAAGTCTTATAAATAAAGACGAAACGTTGATGTACACATAAAAACATCCATTTTTTGGTTTTCCTTTTTCATTTTCCCATCACATCGGATTACCTTCATCCTTCTCTTCCCATATATATATATATATATATATATATATATATATATATATATATATATATATATATATATATATATATATATATAGTATGAAATGTTATTCATACAAACATTATTGGTTACATATGTGCATATATGTTCGGTAGTACTCTTCACAGAGAGTCAACTTCTTCGAAACAAAGAAGAGATTGACTCTCAAGAGGTTGGTACTCTGTGAAGAGTACAACCGAAACACGATGCACATATGTAACCGATTATGTTTGTATGAAAAGAAAATTATACTAAAGAACAGCTCTACTTGTTATTGAGCAATTTTTATAAACACTGCAGTTTCATCGGATTAACATCTACAGAACTAATACAATACGTGTACTATATATATGTATATATATATATATATTCATGTAAATATATATATATATATAAGTATATATGTTTATATATATATATATATACATGTGTATATACATACATTTGTTTATTTTAAAACATATATGGATAAATATACATATGAATAACACACATATATATATATATATATATATGTATATATATGTATACATAAACATATATTTATATATATGTATATATAGTACACACAGTATATATATATATATATATATATATATATATATATATATATACAGGGTGACGCCCCCCCCCCAAAAAAAAAAGCGGGCCCCAAATCTTATTAGGCCCTGTTTCTTAGTGTTTCGTCCGAATGAAATTAATTTTTGGGCATAACTATTTTATTATATTCACAATATCATATCAAAACACTAGGGTATTTGGGCCTTTTTTTCTCCGTTCTACAGCATGTGTTCTAGATGGACTCCTTTTAGCTCCGTGCCTTTCCTGAGCGCAGAACGAAGTTATCCATGACGTTCTTACAGACTGAATTGGGAATGGCTCTCATCTCCTCCCTGATGGCTTCCTTGTGTTCCGTGATGGTTCTGGGTTTCCTTGCGTACATTCTGTCTATAGGATAGCCTCAAAGGAAATAATGGGGGGGGGTCTTAGGACTGGGCTATGGGGTGACCACTCCAAATTAGTCTTGAGACTGATTTCTCGGCCTTCGAAGTTCTCTTTCAGCCAATCTCAGGACAGGTTTGCGGTGTGAGAACTTGCTCCGTCTTGCTGGAACCAGAACTTTGTTTATGAGCGACGGGTAGAGGGTCTGGAGCTAACTCTTGAAGGTTTGAAGACATCACCATACCGCTCCTTGATGACTGTCACTGCTGCGCCAGATTCTTCGATGAAGATCGTTCCGATGATGCCTCTGACCGAGATTGCACCCACACCGTGCAATTAGGAGAGTGCAGGGGCTTGGTGGCTACGTCCTTGGGTCTGGAGGACCCCCAGAAAACATTTGTCTTCGAGTTAGCCTTTCCGTCAAGATGGAAGTGGGCTTAATCTTAGGTCCAAAGGAGGTTAAGGAAACCTGGTGTCTCCTCGACTTATCGAGCATCTTTACTGCGATAGCGCTCCTCTGCTTTTTGTCTGAGGCTGTAAGGGTCTGCAGCGTCTGTATTCTGTATGGGTAAGCCCTGATATTGTTCATCAGCACTCTCCTGCAAGTCTCACGGGAGATACCGAGGGACTGACTTCGCTTACGCACAGAGCGTTTCGAACTCTCCTGGAGAGACTCTCTCACACTTTCGACCAACTCGGCTGTCCGCTTCTCGGGACGTGCCGAGTGGCTTGGACGGTTCTCACTGGCAGCGTTGAAGTTCTCCACGGTCAAATAATTATCGAAGTGGTCCACCCAGTTCTGAATTCTGCTTTTGGGTGGCGCCTTTTCACATTCGAACTGATGCATGAAACTGTACTGGGTTTTCTTAAACGAGCCTGTCTTGTAGTAAAATTTAACACAGTGTATTCTTTGTCCCAGCTCCCACTGATGTCTTGGTGTACACACGGTCGGTGATTCTGCCATGCCTTGTAAAATGAGGGCAATAGGTGAATAAATAAAGGAGATATCACATAAAGTGTACACGGGGCCCGTTCTTTTTTTGAGTCACCCTTTATATATATATATATATATATATATATAAAGTAATCCAACAAAAGATATAAGCGTCAACTAATATCGTATAATTAGTGAAACATCCGGATAAAAACTGAAGCTCAATATACTGGATAGAGCATTAATATTATAATATAAAATGAAGTAATAAAATAAGGTGTCCATCAAATTTCATAAGAATTCAAAGTTCAAAGACTTAAGGATACTTTGCTTTAACTTTGAATTCTAATAAAATGTGATTGACACCTTATTTTATTACTTCATTTTATATTATAATATATATATATATATATATATATATATATATATATATATATATATATATATCATATACCGCAGAATGTAAATTGCATCGCCGAAATATCCATTTACGCTATTCTCATACACTTGGATTAATTACACGTCTATTTCTAAGAGTACATATGATTACGCCTTAAGATCAATAAATCTATTCTAACAAGGAACACACATATTTTATAATAGCATACATTTACCAAAGATTGTTTACCCTATCTATTAATATTCCGTACAGGTTGTAGGCGTTGAGAGTAGTACTCTATGATATTTTCATGTTTCCTAGCTAGTATTCTTTGACAGGAATAATGTTACATGCATCGTCGAGTTCACAAAGTTTTCTAATAGTTTCGCGCTCTCCTTTTTTACATCATGGCGAGCGAATTGAAACATTGTCAATTAATTGTATTATTACTGGTTTGTCCTACCACAGCGATATTTTTATCAATAGGAGCCTCTCATCTCATTCGGATTTGTTACGTTAATCCACTTTTCATTCATAGTATTTTTTTACTTTTTAACCGGATCGTAAAATTCCTTGTCATTGTTCAATAATCTACTCTCTAATAAACTTACAACTTAATGTGTATAATAAGTTACTCGTATAACGGAATAGTTGACACCTCAGACATGCAAGTATATATTCTTGTGAAGGTAACTGTCCGTATCAAAACAAAATAATTCATGAACTTATTAAAAACGGGTATACAATGTCATTGACCGACTGATTGACCTCTAAAGGATATGCTAATGATGGTGGTTACCCGTATACACTTGCTTCCTGGCGAGGGCAGTGTTTGATACAAGCACGGTTTATTATATGGAGAAAAGCCAGTTCGCCAACACAGGGTACTCTAAATATAACGACGGTCAAAAAGGATGTCTCTTCCACTGTCTAAAGACATAAAAGATCAGCTGTTGTATCAGAAGATGTACTACTCTATGCGATAAGCCAAAAACACACACGAGGTGAGGCAAGTCATCATTTACAAAGGAAATCCATAATATCGTTAATTATTGGCATATTTCTATAATACTTTATCTAGAACAAAACGTTTGCACTTGGATACATTATACTATTAGAATACCGTGTATTAACCCAATTGTAGTGCTATCTATATATAAAAATGAGGTTGTTTTTCCAGATAAACCTTCGAGACATGATAAGAAAATCACCGACTGCATCATATGCTAATCTTTAGCACTTATAAGTGTTTGCATAATTATGCATTTGATTCACCCACATTCCAGTTTTATTATATAATACTCCTCATCCGTGTCACATCTGAATATACTTTTCCAAGAGAAGGTAGCATCGACTTTCACCCGCTACCACTTTTCTACGCCCACCGCCACCAGGATCAAATTAATCAACTATCGGGTAATCCAGAATACTTAAATAATGGGTAAAAATCAAAACAAATATCATCTCGAAAAAAAAAACAACAACTGTTCAATAAGTCTACAGATTTATTCGTCGATAAACGTTTCCCTTTGCTTTATTTTTAAACTTACTTTTTATTTATGTATCTTACTTGATACTCGCATATTTATTTATTAAAAAACAACATGACTAGTATATCTTTAAAACGCACCACGCCGGCACACACTTTTACCTTAGCGCGGAATAAATGAATATCGGATTGAATGTTATATATTCCGAACCATTATTAGTAGATATCTAACTTTACTTTCATCTTTTTATCGCACAACGTCGAGACACTTTACACATTACCACGATATCAGGGATATTGGTTTGCATGTCAGATATGTTGAACAGTCACATTATTTTATACGTTTTCTTACACGTATATCCCTTGCTAAATGACTAAAAAAAAGAATGATGTCACCTTCCCTGATCGACAACAACACAGATTATATTTACATTATCATTTAACTAGCTTAGCATTGGCTTCCTATATTAAAGGGTACAGTAAATGTCTTCGACTTATTAATACTTTATTATAAAAATACATTACACAAATTTGAACATGTAAATATTTAAACAGCTAGAAAAGCTGAATTAAAATTAACCGGAATGAAACAAAACGCAGTAACTTTTCAGCAGAAAAGAATATTGACCGAATAACACTCATCGTATTTTGATTTCTATAAGAATTTACTAATGTATTTACGAAGAAATTCAATGAAATAATTGTTTTCACGGGATAATTACAAGTTTTTTTGTTTTTTTTTAGAAATAGCGCTTTCAGTTTTTAATAAACTAAAGAGTGTAAATGACAAGAAGGTATCAAGATTTCGAAGAATAAATCGGTCGTATCTGATTCCAAATGTTCAGGAGTACCTAATAGGTTTAAAAGGAAAACAATTATCTTCTTCCTTCGATCGATTTAGCGCAGAGAAAGAAATACAAACAATGTTTATATTTTGTAATCTTCTACATTCGACAGCTCATTATTATACTGTTAACATTTTGGTATGTGTATTTCTCTACCGCAGGACTCCCGTGTGGCCAATAAAATAAGCCTTAGTCCGCATGGGAAAATAATACTATATACATATAATTTATACTTGTTTTAATGTTCAATTCCCTGACGACCCCGTTCCTCGTTAAAGGAAATCATTTTTCATCATTTTCTTTTCCAATTAAATTCAAAATAAAACATCTGATATTCACATGCGAGTATTCATTTTTGAATGATAGCTATCTATCTAGCTATCTATCTATCTATCTATCTATTAGATTTATTGAATGTGAGATGATATATATAATTATTTCCACAATCAGACAACGCCGCAGCCCACAACCGGAAGTCCTAGACTCGAGTTTCGCCCTCCTTTGGGCTCATCAGTAGAACACATCCGAACTCAGGATTCGTAACCCGAGTCGCTTGCATGGTAAGCGAGTACTCTGCCACTGAGCTACCTCGCCACATACAAGAATGTCTATTAATTTACACAGATTAAGCGAACCGCGGCGATGACCGACTGTGGAATATACCTACTCTTTTCAACAAGGGGTGTAGTCATCCAACTACTATGAACCCAGGCCGATGACTCGTTTGGTTAGCTTGTTGGATGACATCGTCCTAGCGAGTATAAAATCCTACTTGTGAGTCATCGGCCTGGGTTCATAGTAGTTGGATGACTACACCCCTTGTTGAAAAGAGTAGGTATATTCCACAGTCGGTCATCGCCGCGGTTCGCTTAATCTGTGTAAATTAATAGACATTCTTGTATGTGGCGAGGTAGCTCAGTGGCAGAGTACTCGCTTACCATGCAAGCGACTCGGGTTTCGAATCCTGAGTTCGGATGTGTTCTACTGATGAGCCGAAAGGAGGGCGAAACTCGAGTCTAGGACTTCCGGTTTGTTTCTTTTCATAGGTTGTGGGCTGCGGCGTTGTCTGATTGTGGAAATAATTATATATATATATATATATATATATATAGTTTACATTTATATTAATACAAACATTATTGTTTACATATGTTCATACATGTTACGGTTGAACTCTTCACTGAGAGTCAAATTTTTCAGACCTAAGAAGATATTTACTCTCAAGAGGTGGACTCTTTGTGAAGGGTACAACCGAGATATATGTAACCAATAATGTATGTATAAAAAAATGATAGTCAAGAACAACTGTACTTGTTATTGAGCATTTTTTAATAAATACTGGAGTGTCAACGGATTTACATCTACAGAAACATATACAATACATGTACTATATATATATATATATATATATATATATATATGTAAATATTTACATATACATGCGTATATATATATATATATATATATATATATATATATATATATGCGTGTCTGTATAGAAATACATATGTTTATTTTTAAATATATATGTATATATATATATATGTATATATATATATATATATATATATATATATATATACATATGAATAAAAACATATGTGCATATATATATATATATATATATATATATATATATATATATATATGTATATGTTTCGGAAAGTTCTTTTTTTAAGCATCTTTAAAATATAAAGCTTAAAGAAAGAAGCATAATGCCTTCAAAAACATGTGTTAGATTCAGATATTGTTATTAAAATCAAAATACTACTTTTTTCATCTTGACTTTATTTCTAATAATTTCGCTTGGTATCACAAGCTTCATCAGAGAAAAATAAGGTTAATACCGTTTATTTGTTTAAATCTCTAATAGGTTTACAAGGAAAACAATTTGTTCCTTCTTTCGATCGATTTAGCGCAGGGAAAGAAATTACAAACGATGTTTATATGTTGCAATATTCTACACTCAGCAGCTCATTATTTTGCTGTTTACATTTTGATATGTGTATTTATTTACTGCAGGACTCCCGTGTGGCCAATAAAATAAGTCTTGCTCCGCGTGCCAAAATAAAACTTCTGCATGAATACAATTTTTTTCCGTGTGGATTTTACTGTCCCGTCGCCACTTGCAATGTTAGACTATTTTGCACAAATCCTATTTTAATCAATGTAATTACTTACATTGAAATAGCGATTTACATTAATATGTCACAAATTGATAAATAATAAACAAAAACTGTGTTTGGCCAATAGCCCAAGTGGATTTGCTTTAAAAACTATCTGCACTTTTTTAGTATGTTTGTTTACCTCCTTTACGAAGTCCATGTGTCAAAAAAGAGCCAAAGTCCGTGTGGCAAAACAATGTCTGCATGAATATAATTTTATTGACATATTTTATAAAACTAATTAGTATTAATGATATAAATATTATTTTAGCAAATGTACTTAGGATATTCGTCATATTTGTGACCAATTTTCGTTAACACAATTTACAATGCATTATTTTTAGATGAATCATATTCTAATCACGTACATTCCATACAAATAAAGGGCGACTTCATGAAACCTGTGAACAAAAATCTGTTCAGACAGATGGGTTTTTCTGCAACATAGATTGTGGCTTAAAATCATTTTATGTATTTCACCCGGGCAACACCGAGATCCGGGTCCTTCGAGTTAATGATAAATAGACAGATTTCAACTATCGTATGTTTTATCGAATTCTCATCAATATAAACAATGGTCACCGCCAATATTGCGGCTATAACATTTACTCGTAAGTCAATTTTATGATGACAGAATCCATTAATTATGAATGCTTATGTCGTCATTAAAACTGAATTACTATTCGTCTTTCTATTAGGAGGATTTAATACACGATGAGTCTGTATTTTGAATGTTAATGCGCTTGCACTGACGGCTGATGTCAATTATTTAGAATTAATTACGCCAAATATGAGGAGGCTGAATCTCAGATATTTCGACAGGATTTATTTCAATTATTTGGTTCCAGCGATAGCTTTGTGTCTACAATTGTGAAACCTTATTTCTGCATGCAAGTGTACACTACTACTACCACTACAACTACTACTACTACTACTACTACTACTACTACTACTACTACGACGACGACGAATGTTACTAGCACTATTACTACAAATAAAAATTATACTTATACTACAAATTGAAAATAATCAAATAAACTGGCCCACTAAAAGTAATAGAATATGTTGGCACAATACTCAGCTGCTATTACACACAATTGTTGTGTAGACAACATAGGATGGGCAGATCAAGGAAGAAGATTAACGCCCAGATCTATAATAGAATAGTGCTGAGAGTACTGGTACGTTTAAAAGATTTATTGTCACGTTAATTATAGTAAAAACTAATCTTCGCTGCCAGCGTCATATCCCTTGTAAGCAGCTGTTCCGATAACGCAACATGTCTTGCAACAGTATTTGAAGGACTGGAAATGCTGGAATTATAAGAACACTTTTTATCACTAAAAGTTCAGTGAACACCATTGATTATTTTCATTGAGTATTTGTTGTTACTGATGTGTGTAACACTTCTTAGTTAGTGATTAATACTACTATTACTAATAAAATAATAATAATTATTATTATTACATACTTTATAGTAATAATAATAAATACGTAAAACTAAGCGAAATCATGGAGCTTCCCATAGAATTCACAGTATCATCGATAGTAATAAGAGCAGAAGAAACAATTGCGAAAAAAACGGAAGAATCACTAGAATAAATATGAGTTAAAGGCAGGCACGTAGACAGACTTCTAACTTAGGGAGGCAAGACATTTTTAGGGGGGGGCAAGGCATTTTAGGGGGGGCAAGGCATTTTTAGGGGGGGCAAAACTAATATTGATATTCTAATATGGGTGACGTTTTGGTTCAGTGTGTGTGTGTACTGATATATAAATATAAATAAGTAGATACAAAATTTCAATTTCTTTTATATAATCTAAATATATTGTTGTGTATTTTGGTAGGTACATGTAAATAACAACATCAGCATAGTAAAGCACATAAAGCATAGTAAACACAGTAATAATAACATAAAGTTCGTAGAATAAGGTAGCTACTTGCAAGCTCTACAGAATTCTATTATAATCTTCTATTAGTACGTGGGGTGTATACCCTACCAATGCTGTTTTTCTTTCAACTTCATCTCGGGTGAAATCTGGGATTTTTTTCTATGTTAATTTAAAAAATGTTGAATGTAACATTCACAATTTTTTAAATAATAGTTACAACTGACAACAAAAAGAAAATAACGTATTTGAGATTCGTGATAAAATACAAAAATAATTTTTTAAACTAATTCCAACTTTCATTTGAAAATAATTTAGGTTGCTAGTATTCATTTCTATCTTTTGAATGAAGACACTACTTTCTTTTATAAATTAAAAAAAATATATTTAAAAGAAGCTGGCAGAACAACAACGTGAATTCATTTTGTGTTGTTATTCCATCATTTGAATTATAATTATGAAATTGATAATTTATGATATTAAATAGTGTGAATTAACAATATTTAAAAGTATATATTTGGTAAGTTGACATAAAAAGACAGATACACTGACAATCTCTTTCACCAAGCAAGAAACAGGTGAAAAGCATCGAGGCTTTCTTTCCCTCACCACTTGATGTGAAACTAGCGAAGTTATGTTTGAGATTGAGAACACGTACATTTTAATTGTTTTTCTTTTTACAAGGTAACATGAATTTAAATCATATTTAGATGTTATTATGGTCAATAGATTTATTTTAACTGGTAGTTTAAAGTCCGTAAATATTTAGTATGGTATCATTAGTACCAGGAATAGAAAATTAAGTTTTAAACAAAATAAAATCCAAAGAAGCGTTTTTGAAATCGGAAATTATGTTAACAATTGGTGGGAAGTTCCTCTCTTGGTGGGTGGCCCAGGGTCCCAGCCCCGTGGCCCCTTAATCCGGCCCTGCTGTAAAATATATTACACAAAAGTAAATATTGGTTCATAATGAAGAAGTATTGTTTACTAGGGAATATAAGAGTTTTTATATTTATAATATTTTTTGGATCACAAATTTCAGGGGGTGCAAATGTAATTGCAGGGGGGCATTGCCCCCCCCCCGGCACCCCCTGGCTACGTGGGGGTTAAAGGGAGCATACCGATCATACGAGACACGTCATTGACGACAACGAATAAACTATAATATAAACTTACCGAGTGACAAAAGCCTACTCATGTAAACAAGTAACATCGATCAAACACAGGTAAGTCAAAATAACGCTGTGAAACAATAGTTAACATATGTGATTAATTTAGACAATTAATGTATGCGAAAAAAACAAGCACACATTCTCTGAACACATACATACTGAAAACAAGTCCATTTATTCAATCACGAATTTTACAAGGACTTCACATAGCGATGCTACAGCGGCTAGTGCAAAGTTTTAATGACCGTGATATATACATTCTCGATTATCTTTGGTGGAATGGGGATGTTTCATACTATTTATTTTATCGGCTTTCTTTCTATTTAATTTTCTTTCATGTATACACGTCTATACTTATGCATTTCACAATCTTGACTTATTTTATGTGTATTTATGTTTTTCCTCACTGTCAGTTATAAAGTAGCCGACGTCACAACATACTTATAATAAGTATCTTCGAGCGGCTCAGAATAAAGAATGTTAAACTGGAAAGGGAACTCTGAAAAATGGCAGACTATGTTACACTGAGTCTTGAATAATGTGTTTTTAAAAATATGCATAACATCAGTAAAGCAAAGTTATTGAACATGTGTAACTGAAATCTGCAGTTACTTATGTTTATAGATACATGTATGCAATTGATATGTGATGCCATGACATATACGCACGTGCACAACTTTGATTTATATATATATATATATATATATATATATATCTATATATCTAAATATATACATATATTTATACATATATATATATATATATAGAGAGAGAGAGAGAGAGAGAGAGAGAGAGAGAAGGCGAGAGAGAGAAAGATAGATAGACATGAGTCGATGTTATCATTTTGTAGATGATCAAAAGTAGATATGTTCATATTGAACATGAATTATATAGATAAATAAATGTGCGTTACTTTTTCTCACGGGTGTTTCTACATTTTTCGGAATCTCAAAGAATAACGAATCCTATCAAGTATTCTTTATTAACTTACGCGAAAAACGAAACCTTAAAAGCTTGCCGCTATATTTGCATCACTATTCCACCTGATAAAAAAAACGGTTATTTTTAAGATCAGCGAAAATGGAAGAAAATAGATAGTGAGCAATAAAAAAAACAATAAAAATAACTAGGTACATGAATAGATCTAAAGTTAATATACAAAAAATAGAAAAGGGGATTATGAAAATTCGAGTATTTCAATCGAATATGCTTGGATATTATGATGAAGTTATCAGAAAAAATATCGGTTTCACATTGTCAGATGTTCAATATCTTAATCGAATTCAGCTTTATATTTTTGGTTAAAATACTATTTCATTTTTGATTTTGAATCTAATTCACTTGAATAAATATGAATAGGACGGAACAGGGATGGTGTTTGCAATATTTAGAATAACTGACACATCTGAAAATATCGAAAAACTTCATAAATATATTATAATATTATATTGTTTGTCTATATGTATATGTATATAGTTAAGTATGTGTGTATATTCTATATCTGTAAAAATAAGAGTAAACTAATAAACGAGTCATTATCAATTTTTAAATGTAGCTGTCATGCTGATGTGCTTAAGTTTGTGTCTAGTTCTATGAAAAAGACACTTTAGAGAGTAGAAGCTTTTCCTAAAAATAGCTCTGATTTTATGAAACTTCAACAATTGTAATTATATATTAATTAATGAATATTTAAACCTCCCGAATAGAATACATATATTTCAGATTTAGAATTAAATTTAATTCATAGTAACTAGGCACCAATTTACACAGATTCCATGAATGTAAATCTTTCCTTAAGACCTCATAAGATTGAGTCTGAATTGTGTTATATGTTTGAAATATCAAAATATACAATAACCGGTTGCAACATCGCGTAAAGGCTGATATTTGCTGAATGAATTAAGCGAATTCGGCACTCGATAATGCATATCTAATCACGTATAAGAATTCTGATTTGCTTAACTTTATCGCGAAGGGAATAACGTTGTGATTTCTTTTATTTCAGCTTGTGAAACTCACCTCATCCAATGTTGAGCAAAATTAATTACATAATTTTGATTCTAATAAGTGTATAAAATTCAAGGTTACAGCTTTAGAGGTCTTAAGAAAATACTGAAATTAAGTTAATCTTAAGTAATCACTGATATATTACTATAGATCATATTAAAACAAAATATGAAATATTTAATTTTCAAATGGGAGGGTTCGTCCACATACAGCTTATGAAATACTTCTAAATTCGTCCCAATAACTGGCAATCCGTTGAGTATTTATTAAGCCATGTCTAATACCTAATGTAAATAAATTACAAACCTCTCAGGTATTTTAATTTTCCAGAAAAAACTTCGAACGCATTTCCCCTTTCGCATAAAACTAAATTACACTTAATATACCCTACATTTGTACACCCCGCACCTTGTAAATGCGTTCCAAAAGTATACATCATCGATTAATTAAGTTGGAATGGCTTTTGTATATACAAAATATATCAACATACACACATAGCTTACTTTATATAAACACAGAAAATATTAAGAGGAAATGTTAGATTGAAAGAGCGATGGAGGCGGAGTTGATTTATAAGCGTCTCATCTGTCTCAGTGGCATTACTGTTGGCAACGATGTATACATTGCCTACGTGCGGACAGCTGATTGTTTTATAGGCAACTCACTTTTGTGTAAATCACAGTGATTGCTAGACGATAGCCAGGTGTATTTTCTTTTCAGTGTTTATTTGCATTAAATATTAAGAATATTCTCGTACATTTTGATCCGACATGAAACGTCTGTATTAAATTATTTTGGGAGTTACTCTATGTTGTTTCGTATCATATGCATCCTTGTTTGTAGAACGTTCTATCTCCTTCGTTCGTTTTTTAAGGGCCACGATTTCTGCCTAAATTTGGTTTCTAATGAGCGGACTGTTGGACACACCAGACACTTTTACAACGGTAACGTTTTGACATAACATTAGTCTAATTTAATTTAAGTCTCCCAACTTTTACAATAGGCGAACGTTGCCTTAAAACCCTATAGGCAAGCGACAGAGGGACTTGCACATTCCGAACTTTATTTTTGGCAAGCGTTGTGATTCAGTATATTCCTACAGGGTCGATTCGCCTACGCATTGTATTCTTCGCTCAGATAGAGTTGGTTTATTTTCAATCGCCTGAACGTTCTTACTGGGTAATAGTAACGGGTCCGTTTCCAGCTATTTTTCAGCTGACTCGACCCACTACCAACTTGTAGCCGCTGGTTTCCAACAACACTTATCTGTCTGGTGCCACATTTAGATGCAACTAATTGCAATAAAAAAACATACTAGCATTCAGAATGCCCGGTGTGTCGGTTGTTCTCATACACACCGTTGTTCGAATGCATAAGTCTACAAAATAAATATACTGTTTTTCTTTTGTCAGAATCGCACGATGCACGTAAATACAAATAAGGTATCATTTACTTATCAATGACGTTCTACTCGTCAATGTCAGAGCAGACACAACGCATCTAAAACTACCTATCTCTCCGGAGTTTACAGGATAACTCACTACTTTGTAGCTGTAAACTGAAACTCTTAAATTTAATATTTTTCTTCAACTCCAGCACTAAGATAGTTACATACTTACATGGAAACAGTTTACGTTAAAATATATCCTTAGTAATCACACTTATGTGTCTATTTCTATTTGCCAATAACTGTACAATTTAACATAAATAAACCAACCAATCAAGTGTATCCTCAAACAATATAGCAACGTTTCTCAAGACATGTAAACATACATAATATATTGTATATGTATACAGTTAAAATGTATGTCTAAGGTGATTGTAAACGTTGATGTGGTAAACATAATCACGGCTTTCTCAATGAGGCTGTTTCGGGGAGGTGAAACACGCACAGAAAATGCTAATTTATGCTGTTGAGACGAAAACTATAACTTCTACAGAGATCCGTAAATGCAAAGTAATACTCATTTATAAGATACATTATAAGGGAGGGTGAACATTTACTATTGAGTACAAGTGATAATAAAGATATAATAACGAATTTCCTAAGACCTCTAACCGGTGATCGTTGATAAAACAATAACACTCGACGTAAACGCAGATTAAATAAAGGATTCTGTTTGAAAGTTCGTACCTATACCGGAGATCAAGATGAAACACCTGAAGAAATTCAGAACTCATATCGACCGAAATGTGTGGATTTACATACAAGATAAAACCTATAGTCCGAGTAACTAAATTTATACAGACATTGTTATTATGTTCATACATTTGGTAGATAAGAAAATACCTGCATTGAATTTGAAAGTGTGTAACGATGAAATGTTGTGTATTAATTTAGAAGAATGCATACTTTTCTTATTTGTCATTAGCTTAAGAGCAGTATTGCATGTTCATTAAAAGTCATACATTCGGTTGTTGATATCAGTGATGATAAAGTAGTTCAGCATTATATGGAAATGTACATTAGATGTTAGTTCGGAAAGACAAAGCGGTGTTTGCTTTTCTCTTAAAAATTCAATCAAACGGATTAGAGCGAACATAGCTTTTAATGGATTAATCAACCGTAAAAGAAGTAACGACGATATACCTTATCTACACTCTGATAAAATACTGAAAGAATACGACTGTTAATCCGCGACAGAAATCATTTTCTTTTTAAACTACGAAAAAAATCAATAACATACTGTTAAAATGTATCTAAAATATATATGTAACCTTTGGATAAAGATCTGCATGATTAAAAAAAACAATATTATTATCTCATTTTCTCTATTCATATACATATAGTTTATTTATTGATCAAGTTTACTTTTTCGTTGATCCGAACGAAACCGGTAAAAACACTCGTTTTTGTTGATGATTTTTTCCTGTATTAAACATTTTCTTTTACCGTTTGTCTTTTTTTCACACATCTTTCTTTTACGGCATTTGCTTTTATAGTGCATTACACTCTCATATATATATATATGTATATATTAGTGTATACATTTTTTAGAATAAAAAAAAAAATATATATATATACATCAGCATCAGCCATAGTTTATTTAACGTACCCTATCACCGACTTTCTTTATCTGTTATCTTTATCCCTTCCCCCCACTTCCTCAGTTGCCTTGTATCCCACCACAGCTGTCGCTTTTCTTAGACTCGATCGAAGGCACTACTTAAATTAACGACTGCCTGCGTTTAATATACACAGTTCAATCTGAACTTCTGAGAAGCTACTCTGAAAGAGAATTGAAAGTTGACTTCGAGCATATACACGGTGGGCTAGAGAGAGACGACGCAGTTTTTGTTTCTAGGTAGAGATCGAGACAATAAAACAACACCATTACAACTCTACACAACTTCTTTTAAAGCTTCGAATTAACCATCACTATAGCACTTGAGAAAATAATATATAACTTCCTTGACCTAACATTAGACGTTAACTCCGACTCCTTTTGCCTCTATCACCAACCAAACTTAATCCTCTTCTACGTACATAAGCTATTTAACCACCCAACATCCATCATTAATTCAACAGTTTCTGCAATTTTTAAATAGAATTTAAAAACTATCTGCTGATAAATCTATCTTCGAAAAAAATTCCAACTTTTACAATGAAGCGTAATTCGGGACACACTGATGAAATTAAATATGAAAATAATCATTTTATTCAGAAGAACAAACCTTTAAATGTAATTACACACACAATAGCAATACATGATTAACATTTTTATGTGTGTGTATATATGTATATATATATATATATATATATATATAGATATAGATATGCATATATATATATATACATACATACAAATATATATGCAGATATACATATGTATACATAAAATACATATACATGTATATATATATATATATATATATATATACATATATATATATATATACTTATATATACATATATATACAAACATATATATATATTTATATATATGGATATATTTATATATATATATATATATATACATATATATATATACATATATGCATATATGCGCATAGATAACCATATATGTATATATGTACATGTATATATATACATATATGTATATACATATATACACATATGTATACACATATATATATATATATATATATATATATATATATATATACATATATATATATATATATATATATACCTATGCATATTGGTATACATATATATGTGTTTATGTGTGTGTATATATGTATCAGCTCTTTTCTCAGTATTGATTTACCTCTTTCGTATTTTTATCTATTTATATACATACATATACACATACATACATTATTTTGAAAACATACAATACCATTTAATGCATGCATATACACACAGTGAGTAATGTATATGTGTTATATGTGGTACAATAGTAACTCCTAAAATAATTAACCGACTATTATGAATTTGAGAATACAGTCGCTATAATTATGGTGTATATATTTAGTTATCTTTTGTTTATTCAAAATAAGAAAACCGGGGTGGAAGGGCACTGTTTAAATTCAGATTCCCCAGATTTATGTAACATTTTAACAATACTTATTAATAAATATTTCCCACATTTCTATTTCTCGGGAGTATTTAAAAAGATGTTGCGTGACATTATATGATCCCATTCCTCTATTGGATTTGTTTTTTAGTCGTATAAAATTTGATCTATATTTATTAGACACCGAATGAAGCAGATTCCCTGACTTGTAATGCCGTATTAATGATTTAACTTTCATACAATTTCTGGAATAAAAATGCTATACCTATTTTAACCAACATTGGAATAAAGATTCTAGACCTATAGTGTAGAATAATATATTTTGATTAATTCGAGGATATAAAGTTGTGCAAACTAGTTCGGGCATATAATTAATTGTAGCTGTTATTTGACAAGTATTCGAACATATATATGTACATGATATAATTAATAATAATAATAATAATAATAATAATAATAATAATAATAATAATAATAATAATAATAATAATAATAATAATAATAATAACAACAATAATAATAATAATAATAATATTAATACGTTCATCGCGGACCGCATTAATTACCCACTTGACAACGCTAGTGAAACTGTGGCGGTTACAGTTGATATTACAATAACTTTGACAACGTCTGTTATGAAGGTGGTGTCATGAAAATAAATGCGTACACTGTTATTGGACGAATCTTTTACATTATCATATCTTTCTTGGCCAACAGAAAGATACAAGTTGTATTCGATCGCTGTAGATCTAAACTACATGGAATTAATGCGGGGCTGCCCCAGGGGTTGATCCTTGGGCCGTTATTATGCCTGCTTATTTTATAAACGATTACGCTGATTCAATTGTATCTGAAATGGGTACATTTGCTGACGACACCATACACTATTACTGTTATGTAGGAAAAGCTTACACACATATATCGAAGGCACTGGCTGACTCCTTAGAAAATGACTGCAAATCAGTCGTGACATTTAATGCTACTAAGGCAAAACTTATTTCCGTTCACAATTGTATGAAGCTTTTTTCAACTATTTATTCATCTGGCTAATAGCACCGTAGCTGAGAGTCTATAAATTACAGAAAACATTAATAGGATAAAAATGCGTAGAATATATTTCCAAGGCTGCTGCAAAAGATCGACTATCGCTAACACACTAGAAAACTTCTCGCATCAGCCACTATTTTCTATCTCTACAAAGCTACCATTCTCCTTTGTATAGTGCATTGTTGATACATCATCACTGGTGCACACACTACTAGCCTGTCCAAAGTAAACATGGTCTACAAAAGCCTCTAATATAATAGATCCCATTTGTTTTACATGTACCATAATCAGATGTGGTCTGAAGAACTTATTACACTGGTGCCTCCTTGACGTAAATACCTATCACTGACCATTTAGTAAGAACATCCTACCTTTACATTGTAGAGGCACCCATATACCAGAGGTTTTCCTTCGCTCATAGCTTCTTTCCTTAGAACGACTAGTTTTTGGAATCACTCTCTGCTCTTTCTGTTAGATATCTGCTTTCCTTTTCCCGTAGGAACTCAGGACGTCCGTTGGCTATTGGTTGGCCGATTCTGTCAGTTCACGTATGTAGAGCTGTTGGGCTGTCGATCGAAGTATTATGTAGTAAAAATAGATTGGCGCTTATATCTTGGCTTTAACAGTTTTTATTCAGACACACACAGCTGCGACAAGGCTCATGTATGTGTTTGCGAGAGTAAAAGACCGAAGGATTAAGCTAGTTGGAAATAGAACTCTCAGTCAGGGCCAGTATGACCACTGCGCCTACGTCCCGCACCTTCCATCAGGGCAGGTTTATGTCGCGTCCATCTAGATTAACTGTCAGCAAGAATAAAGATCGAATATTATCCCAACGGAGGTAATATCACTCAACTTCCGTTTCCACTCCTCACATCGCTTTCACGGAGTTACCTACTGTCTCTCCTCCCACTAGATTATCGGGCCTCCTCCCCCAGTTTCAAATACATGTTTCCTTTCACTATGACGACATGCATGAATTACAATGTTACTTGAAAAAACATGTACGTGGACAACCACCCACCACTTGGGATGCGCCTTACGTTTCAGTGCCAATTGCCCTGTTTGGGCTGAATGAAAGTCACAATCTCTCTCTCTCTCTCTCTCTCTCTCTATCTCTCTCTACATCATATATGTATATATATATATATATATATATATATATATATATATATATATATATATATATATATATATATATATATATATATATATATATATATATTTACATATGTATATATACAATGAAATAATGTTAGACGAACTGTCATTATTATCTATGAGGATTTTTTTAAAATGTATATTACAAAAGAGGAAAAGAGACACAGGAGAAGGGAAACAAATATTGAATCACTCCGTAAACTTTTCTTCTTTCTCTATAAAATTTTTTTTCTTCTATTCCAAACGAGTATTGAGAAAAATAAAGAGAAAATAAGGTAAATAAAATTAAATAAAACTACCAAGGCGTCTTTCAGTCGGCACTCTTACAGGTAATTGTCGACTATTAAGGGGAATCACGATTAAAAACGTGGTCAAGAGGCCATAACTAATTATCGAGTGTATAAAAAAGAAAATTATTTTAAAAAAATGGGAAAAGACATTCTTAACCTACACTCATTAGTTCTAAGTTATGGGTGTACTCTTTTTGATTGCACAGAGACGGCTGCCGTAAATTGATTGCAACCGCTTCGAGAATTGTTAAATGCGATTTCGAACGAGCTCTGCTCAAAATAGAGAATGCCTCATCCGAGTACCCTCCAGTGCAAACATGGCACTGTAATAAATGTTCACCAATGGCTGAGTCGTGGGCTTGTGAACGCCCGGATGTCGACAACTGCCTGTGCCTACGTATCGAAGGGGGATATGTTGGGAAAGTCTTACCTCTAAGCGGTGGATGGTATGCCCTACGTAGTCAGCCTCGCACTGACCGTGAAAGCGATAAACGACCATGTTATATTGAATGGTGAGGATACCATCCTTCCGAAAAGAGGGGAAGCCGCTTTTAGTCCTAAAAACCGTTCGAACTTTAGTTGCAAAAAACCAACGTGACACGGCTGAAGAAATGTTATGTGATAACTCCTGGCTTTTAATACCGATCCATGGGAGCTTCTCAAATACGGAGCATTTCGGGGGGGGGGCAAACATCCTGCGCCTTTAAAAGCGGCAATTTTGTCCTTTATACATCTTTCGATGGTATGATAACTATTAGATGAAAGAATTTCTGTAATACTTTTAAGATCTGCATCTAGTGTCACACTAGAGAAAATCAGTAAAGCCCGATGTACTAAAGTTTTCATCAGATTTATTTTACTGATTGTAGGGGAGAATGAATCCCAGCTAACAAACTGACATGTGAAAGTAGGTTTTCTGTATATGCTGGTGACAAAAACATCCAATCTTTCAACAAGAACGTCTAACAACGATAGTGAATTATTCACCTCCCCTTCCATAGTGAACATCAATGAAGGGTGAAGTAAATTTAAATGTCGTAAGAACCCCTCAGCCTCCGTACGGGATGTAAATATAGAAAAAAATATCATCCACATAACGGAAATAGCACATCGGTTTAGGCAACCGATCAAATAACAGTTGCTCTTGAAATCCAACAAAAATGTTTTTGGCCATTACTACCCCATCAGTTTGTCGATACATGTTCTCATCAAAGCTGAATTCAATAGATTTAGTGGCTAAACCCATGAGTTCTAGAAATATATGTTTAGTAAAAGGGGGCTTAGCGAGGCAACTACGATAGAGACTATCGGAACAAATCCCGATAGTTTCATCGAGAGACACATTGGTGAACAAACAAGATATATAATAGGAACAAAGGTACCTGGTATCCGAATAACACCTAAGTACACGCATAAATTAAGCAAATCGAAACAAGTCAGGAATGCAGAATCCAGAGTATATCTTCAGAACCGGTGTGAGGATCTCGGCTAACAATTTCCCTAATTCATGCTGGGCTGAACCGATCATAGAAAGTATAGGTCTCAAAGAAACATTGTCCTTGTGGACCGTAGATAACTCATACATTCAGGGACGTTGGGAACCCACTGGGCGGATTCTATCATAGCTTTCTTTAGAGAAACCGACATTGTAGTTTAGTCTCTGTCTTGAGTGCCCTGCCCTTAACGTTGGCATTCCCTTAATATTCAAATGGTGTTGCATCACCAAGTATTATCATCATTTTATCGATATAGTCACTGTAGTCGAGAATGACAACTCCTGAACCCTTGTTTGGTTTGGTGATATAAATTCTCTTTGTTTGACTTAACGGCTTTAATGGCCTTGAAATAGGTGCCTTGCAACACTAAAGATTTAGAGTCAATGGAATTACTTGCAAAACTGTGCTCAAGATCAAACAGACGTGCGTTTAGACATGCTGCATCCTCAGACGAAGATGGCACGTGTCACTTAAGTTGTAAATACAACATCTCAAATTCATCAAAAACCTCCTCCTTATTAATAAGTAATGGAGGTATACCGAAGTCAAGGCCACGCGAGAGGACAACTCTATCAGTGTCTACAAGGAATATTTAGACAAATTGAAAATATGTCTATCACTTGTATGACCCGAGCCAAACTTCCTATTAATAAAAGAAATCAAAAAAACTTTTAGATTTCAAGGTACGTTTGACGTTCTGCAAGATATCACAAGACGAGATATATATTAAGAATCGTATTTTTTCAAAAAATGACACTTCTATTATATGTATATATATATATATATATATATATATATATATATATATATATATATATATATATATATATATATATATATATACACATATATATATATAAATATCTGTATAAATATATATACATATATATATATATACATATGTATAAATATATATACATATATATACATATGTATAAATATATATACATATATAAATATGCATATGTATATATACATATATGTATATATATGTATATATATACATATATATATACATATGTATAAATATATATACATATATATACATATGTATATATACATATATATATATGTATATATACATATATATATACATGTGTATATATACATATATATATATATATACATATGTATATATATATATATATATATATATATATATATATATATATATATATATATACATACAGAGGGGGAAGTAAAATATACAATATTTCATGCAGGGATTGATGAACCGTGTATTCTTATTTAAAGTAATTGTAATTTATTTGCTACAAGAATATTTACATAATAGATTGAAGTAAAATGAAACAAAAATAGAACATGTTTTAATTATGTCTTCCTTCTTTCGCAATAACCATCTTGACACGTTTCCTGAGACCTGTACAAGTGAACTCTTAATATTCAGAAAGAACATCTCCTCATTCATCTTTAATAGTTATTTGAAAGAGTCGACATTGTTGCGTGAGGTTCCATTTGTCGCATGTTCTAAGACGCCCCCACATAGGATTATACAGAGGGTATAAGTCGGAGATAGAAACCGCCCTTAAACATGATTTCCTTAAATTGCAAATGGTCGGTTTGCAGAAATCTTGTGCGTATTGGAATATTGTATGGTATCATTTATATATACATAATTAGTATATGAATAGTTTGTCTAAAACATTACACTACCATATTTACTCAGAGTTGTTTAGTAAGTAGTAACATAGATCTTCTCGTTGGCTTAGTCGAATGTTATAGGGGGTAAGCTAATCTGTCGATTTAGCGATGAATCTGTAATCTCTGAGGTTCACTACATCATCGACAGTGAAGATCTTTTAATCTGAAAACATTGTTTCAATGGATGACTTGTCTTGAACTATGTAATATTTTTTTCGTTTCACTCTGAAAATCTCTCTGTCCTAATTGTTGTAAACAAATGGTGCTGTGTTCAAGTTATATGTTACTGTATTTCTAATGGGCTTGTGGTAAACTTCAAATTCTATTGCTATTTTTCTCATAGATGTGGTTGCCCCTTTTATCATTTTGATTTGAAGGCTTTAATCATATATTTGGTGCGTTTTCTGTTTATGTATCCACACCTGAACCACCTACTAATTGTTTTCACTGCTAGTTCACTCATCAAATCACATATTCTGTGGCGTGTGCTGTCTAGATAACTTATATAGGTCACTCTCTGAAAAGGTTTCGATAATAGTTTAAGGAATAATTATGACATCCATACATGCTAAGTTTCAAAGTAATTTACTGCGTGGCCGAAAAATTAAAAAAAGTTATTTGAATGTATTGTTTCCCCATCCTATATATATATATATATATATATATATATATATATATATATATATACATATAGGATTACAGAAAACAGAATTTACCCTTTTCGATATCCGTTACATATCGTCTCGACTGGGCGAACGAGTTTCCGTGTTTTCGGTATAAACTCATGGGATATTCACACGAGACCTTTTTGACCATGTCAACCGCATTTGATATACTTAATTGTTTTATTCACCACGTCGAGAATATAACTAAACTGATTATTAAAAAGAAAATTCCGTTGTTTTTAATGAGAAAAGTATCAATAACAATGTTCTGCCTAAACACACCCACACACTTTATATAAATATATATATATATGTATATTTTTCTCACTACAATAGATGCACTATTTACAGCATTGTATGAGAATATTACACACTTAAATTTCTGATACGATTGGCATATATTTTTTTCTGAGGGAAAGCGAACGATAATTCGCTCCGTACATATCTAATACACATACATGGTTAATCTTGGATGCGAAAACATATTGTTTTTCTATTGGACAAAAATACTATGACCTGTCCTTTATGTATTACGTAATGGTTGCTTGAGAGTGTAAATAAATATTGAAGTTACCCATCTGCGTACGGTGTCGCTAATAAAATTATACGTTCCATTAATTGTTAAAAATAACACAAAAGTAATCTGTTCAAATGTGTTTGTTCATAAAACCACTAAATGATGGAGCTCTGTATGCGGGGTGTCTCGATATTCCTTAGTCAAGATTAGACGTTCAGAATATTCATGATATACATATATATATATATATATATATATATATATATATATATATATATATATATATATATGTTCTATTAAACAAAATAAAAAAAACATGTTATCCTTAAAGATGATGATTGATATCATCTAGGAAATATCTAGGCACGGCCATAAATTAACCCTAATTGTCAGATTCGAACACTAGTAGTGAGTATAAAATAATTGAAATGTAGGCGAGCGTATATCAACACAGTTTACGATCAATCGAAAATATTTCGTCTTTTAAACTTAGTTTTATGTTGTTAAGAGTTTAGCGTAGCAATGCAAAATTAAAATGTGTGTTACCTTCCCACATTCTTAAATAATTGTTCGATTGTCTTAAATAAATAATTAAATATTAATATTAATACAACATCTTAATTCAATTAAACATAACTTACTATGCATATATAAAATATTGTTAAGCAGTTTTTCTAAAAAGGATAAATTATTTGTTCGTCCTTAATATCAACAATATTTATTTCTGTAAAAAGTTTGAACTATTCGTACGTTAAGTATTTAAACACAATTAAAAAAATGAATTTGTGTTATACTTTAATATGACTTATCTATTTTCCTTTATATTAAATACATAAGTGTCAAGTTATTTTAAGTATATTGCTCAGTCGGTTAAAAATAGAAAATTTACACCCGAAGAGGGAACATAAATAATGTCGCAGCATTTGTTACTACTGTTATTTCACGGGCTTTTTTAAATTTTGAATAACTAGTTTTAAAAATGTACACAAAATTCTAAAATCGTTGATGGTGATTTCAAATCTGAGGTTTGTTTTAAAATCAGTTGAACTTTTTATAGAGAGAAAGTATTGAAAAATGATGTCTCGCCTAAAATTTACTAAGAAATTTAAAATTAATGCGAGACAAATTAACGATAATTGAATTATCGTTTATGTTCTAATAAATATTGTATGTTTACAATTTTGTATTCCAATAGTTCATCTCTAGAATATATATATATATATATATATATATATATATATATATATATATATATATATATATATATATATATATCAGTGTAGAGACTATTTATTCGAATCAGGAATGTAAAAAATTGAAACTTGTTAGGGTATCGGAATACTTATAGGTAAAATGTGAGCCTAATTCATGATTCGCATAACGATTCTTTTAATTGTTAAAACTTGATGTTCAATTGCTGTTACTAAGTATAAAAGGATAAATAATTACTGTTTTAAAACTACCAGAAAGACTACAATCAATAGATCATAATATCATACAAAATAAGATGTTAATTAATGTTACCGGTGTAAAACATTGCAAGTTTGCATAATTATTTTACAAAAAGTAGTACATTTACAAGATTTCGCCAAATATTTCAAAATTAAATAAAACATCTTGGTCATGAACAATACTGTCAAAATACTGATAATTTAATTAAGAGTAACATATTTTTATATAGTTATGTGCGCTTTTCGTCGGCCCCTCATCATTGGTAAACATAACAATACAGGACTGAAAAGTGTAAAAAAATGTTTACCATTTTAAAAGGCTTGATGGGAAGTCCAATTAAGTATAAATGAATTAGTGGATTGAATGATTTTCAGGGCTTTGTGCGAGAAGCCACTTTTGTATAAGTCCTTTTATTTTGAGTGTAATAATCGAAGATAACAAGATTTAGATCTAAGGTCCGAGGTTACATTGGCCGAAACGTTTTTAGAATGCTATACTAGATTAAACTAGCAGTTTTTAATAATCCTGATAATGCAGGTAATATGGTAATATTTTATACATTCCTTTTGCTTGGGTAAAATCATGCTTTCATTGTAATTATTACTTGGCATAGTTGAAGAAAAGTGATACGAAATAACGTTTAATGTACTTGTATACACATTTTAACCCATGTTATATGTGCTAAACACACTATAAATCATTGTTATGTCCATACCATGTGTTCAAATAACAGCATGAACAAAATGATTAAAAACGAAAATAATCTGTGTAAATTGTGCAAGAAAATAATACAGATATTAGTGAATTTCTTTCTTCATTTGATTTGTAAAAATTCACGCAGATATGCCAAATTACTTTAGACATGTTATATATTTAGATATGTTTCATTTTTTTCTCGTTCTGCAATTGCAACGTTTATGAAAGCTGATATGATAAGTAATGTATAAAAAACAGAATGTCTTCACCAAAAATGTATCACCGTCAATTTGGCGGCAACCCTTAATTCAAAATTGCTTGGGGAGTTTTTCACGTAGAAAAACTACTTTTAAACTAAATACAATAATATAAGAACTACAAATCGGTGATTGATTTTTTTGCAACATGGTAGTAGTGATGGAATAAGAAAAAAACTATCTTGCAATTGTTATATCTTGAATTCGAACATATCTCTAGAACCACAAAGTATCAATGTTATCTTTAGAAGCAACAATTAGCAATGCATATTATGTCTTGTTATTTATATTTCTCGTGGAATTTTAAAAATGTTTTTATAATGACAACAGGAATGTTGAAAGAATAATAAACATGTCTAAAGTTTTACGCTTAGCTATACATGCTTTATCCTGGACTAGTTAATTTAAAATATATACAGTCGATGTCTTGTCCGACTTCGGCTGGAGAGCTTTTGTGTTGTTACCGTGCACTTTAGATATATGTCTATTAAGGATATTCTATTAGTGTATGTAAAACGCGGTCCTAGTAGCTAATATTTCTCATTCTGTAATGTTACCATCGTAAATGCAAGCATGAAACTACCAGGACTTTCTACTTATTTACGAAAACAGTGAGCCGTATTGCTCGATGTTTTAAATACTCTGATATTCAATGTAAATATGTCATTTTTATACGAATAATCACTACTTAGCAAGGGCTAAATCCACTCGAGGATAATGGATAGTGACATTTTAAGATGGATGATAGAAGAGAACAATGTACATGTTGAGAACGATGGTTAAAGCACTACTCAACAGAGATTTGTTAACATGGGTTTTATTCTCATCTTGGATGTTATTGCCACAACGTTTTGGTTGATGTTACATATTATCTTCTTCCGATGCACCATTAGAACGAAGGAGTATTTCTGTCGAATTCGGTTACCTGTACATACTTTTTAACAGACACCTTCATTAAATCCACGGGGGTAGTTTACTTTTGTTCCGTAAGCCAATACCGTTTAGAAGTCTAAAATAAGCAACTCGAGCTAAATGGTAGTGTTATTCTAAGTTCTATGATTAAGCATTTCTATAAAAGGATTGAGAACGTTTATTACAATACGACCCGAAAACAGTACTTCGAATAATACAAACAATACATATTATTAATCCTCATTTAAAAAAGTTCGAGTCATTGGACTTGTCATGCAAATTAAATAACTCATTAACACTTTGATATATGATATGACTTTCCTCCATTTATTTGATAAATATAATTCTCTCTGCTTATTAATGTCCTCATTATCTTACCTAGGTCTACTCAAATTAGGGGGGGGGCGTCATTGCCACAGTATATCAATTCATAAGGTGTTATTTCTTATGTAGTTAGTCGACAGACAAAGTAATATACAGGTGTAACATTTACGACCTCCGACGGTATGATTTCGATACTAGGCGACCGTGTGCTGATATATCTAAAGTACTAAGTTGTTTTGCAATTTCAACGAAATAACTGTCTTTTGATGACAACATATAATTTAATGTAAATTTGAGTTGCTTACTAATTCTAATTCGTATATGTTGACTAAGTTTCATGATATGGTTTTCGCTAGAATATAAATAGAAAAGGAGAGTTTTAAAGAATCGGGTTAATAGAGCCAGCGAGTGTGTGCAGAGGAAATGTACCAGACAGCGAATTCTGTGTTTACAATTTCCATGCAAATTAAGTCAACAGCTTCAAGAATCATATATATATAAATGTATATGAACATATATATATATATATTTATATACATATGTATATATATATATAAATATAAATATATATGTACATATATATATGTATATATATATGTACATATATATGTATATATATATATATATATATATAAATATATATATATATATATATATATATATATATATATATATAAGTATATAATAATTATAATGAGCATCATTAAATATATTTTAAATCTACATAAGCCAAGGAAATACATGAACAAGAGAAAAAAACAAAAGATATAACGCGTAGAACCAAATTTTAAACAAAGACAAGATTATTCTTACACGGTTATTTTTTTAAATAACGGCATTTTTATACTGATTTTTGAAAATTTCAGATATGGTTTAAAAAAGCGACAAAATTTGGCGAATATTTCTAATTCAACTCTTGGAAAAAGCAACAGAATAACATCATATATATATATATATATATATATATATATATATATATATATATATATATATATATATATACATATATATATATATATATATATATATATATATATATATATATATATATTAATAATAGTCAGTTTCATGAATGTTTGATTGACTTTTTTAGGGTATTTGTCTTCTATAATATATATATATATATATATATATATATATATATATATATATATATATATATACATATATATATATACACACACACATATGTCATCAAATTATAATTGATTTTGTTTAATCAATATTTATGAACAGATAACATGAAGGCAGTGTCTTAAACGTTCAATCATTTAATAAACGAAACATCTTTTTAACTATTAAAGCGATGAGTATGTTTTTTAGTCAGCTGTAAAACTAAATTGCGAATTCGTTTTATATTTTCGAAGAGTTACTTTATTTTTAAACTTACCCAAATATTTAAATGGCTGAATTTTTCACACGGGAATACGATATTCTATTATTCTAGAAGACCATGTACTCATGAAATTATAGTTTAAATTAACATTTGTATTTGTACTTTACGCAATTGTAATATTATGTCACTAAATACTCGATTTATATACAAGAAAAAGATATCGTGTATCAACGAAAAAAGCACAGTGATATACAAGAATGAAAACACCGTTTTAATAGTATGCATTAAATATCGTTTTAATCTAATATATATATATATATATATATATATATATATATATATATATATATATATATATATATATATATATATATATAATTATGAATATAAATATTCCGTTATCTACATACGTATACGTTTCATCCTTCGGGGTCGTCAGTGTAGTCGAAATTATTTAGGCCAGCCACAGGGTGCGAAACACCGATGCAAAAGTCATCTTTATAATTCTAATTCGTACGCCGTAACCCTAGTGGACACGATAAACAACTACATACATCGGTGAGAGTTTAAACCTATTGTACTGAGATGACGCGATAATCAACAGACGCAAACAGTGATCAACTTATGAAGGACCATGCATTTAAGTTATGATTTTAAGGCTGTATTATAACAACTCACTTGAGTTCCAGCTAAAATATTGGGCGACACATAATTATAAATATTTGTTAATCCACACACGTATACGCATCATCCTTCTGGAATCCTCAGTGGAGAGATAATTTGTCAAGCCGGTCACATGATATATATATATATATATATATATATATATATATATATATATATATATATATATATATATATAGATGTATGTACATATCGGAAATAGCACATATAGAAATGAAGAAAACATACATTCTCTATTTACGTTAACAGATATGAACATTCACTCGGTTGCCAATTATGTGATGACGAACATTTTCAAAGTTATATACTAAACTTGTAAGCGTCTAAGTTATTGATATATAATACTTTTATTTGGCAGCGACGCCATTAAACAAATAATTCATATATTTTTTTCTGGTGAGGGTGTCACAGTAAAAAACGGTTTTTGCAACGGCTTAACCAATTTAGGTGTAGACCTTTTTTCACTCAGCCTTGTAACAACATCATCGTTATTGGACATTTAAGAGCTTACATTTTCTCTAGTCTGTTTTCAGTCCAGCGAATTTCCCGCTGGTGGATGTCATTCAGAATTGGTTTGCCTGATAAGTGAGAGATAATTAAGGTAGTTAAGTATACTTGGTACAGGGAGATGTTAAGGTGTGTTCCTGTTCGAAACTTTCCCTGATTATCGTAGAAAACCAAACACAGGGCTAACTTCTTGGGATGCTTATGTATCAGCGTTCGCTTAATTAAGGGATATTTATAAGTACTATGTTGCGCGCTGAAGTATGTTCCTTTGATGCATTTCCGGCGTGAATATCAACACCTGTCGTTGCTATGTATATTTTCCGGCTTTAGGTTCGATTATTTTGCATCTACATTTATCACTATCAGTTAAACACTACATTTTCTTTAAATGTTCTTATATTAGGTTATCTTATTTGTAATTATACACTATACTCATTTTGGTCTGTTTTAGCTCTTTAGATACAATCGTTATATGATTTTCTTTGGGGGAATTTCATTATTGATAGCATGAATAATCTCTTATATATTAAATGTATGTGTGAATTGATGACACATAAACTATCAATAATAATAAGTAAGAACTACTCCTAAAGGTTATATTGAACAGGTAAAAATTATTTTTTTAAGTACAGCATTAGTAATTAATGATCTATTATATTGTCTATAATCGCAACAAAATAAGCATCGTCCACGACAAAAACAAATGGAAACATTAAACATCGGAAATTAGTCAGAGAAAACCAATTATTTTAATCTCCCGCGGCTAGTAATTATAGTAGTTAGCAGCACAAATATGTCACCCGCTGTGTGTGTGCTTTTTTAAATAGTATACTAAGCAAACTCACTTGATTAAACATCAAACGCTGGTAAGTTCCAATAAAAAGCAGATTTTTTTTATTTGTGATACGGGTAGATCTATGAAAGAGACGACATTGGGTTACCTTAAAATATATTATTTATTTAACTAATTTATAGTTTGAGCAAGAAATGCCACACATAGCATTGTTAATGACATTTACAATCTTTTCTGCAAGCAAACACTATTTAGTAGGAATAAAGTTCAATCTATGTCTGATATTTCCACTAACGTTCAGTAATCAATGCCCAATTCATTAACGTTTAATCACATGCTGAAAATGTACACTTATGCGCTTATCAATACACGACGCCTCATAATTTTCGATAACAATTTTTTTGACAGTCTTGGATATGTGCAACTGGGCTATGAGGTATGTACACTCGGTTCAATAAGATAACATAACTCAGCAAAATCTAAATTGTGGTGATCGTCTCAGCAGTAAGAAGTGTGTCGCTGAGTCGGATTTAAACTCACCAGAACTCAACCTCCCTAAATGTATATACGATTAAAAATCTAATACTATCCGAAAAATAAGTAATCACTCAAAACATATAATTAAAACTAAGAGTCGGCAGTTACAAGAGAGAAGTGTGCCAGGTTATGAATTTTGTAGTTAACCCAGTATCGTATTCTTATTTTTACACGCATCTAGTAAAAGTAAGGAGCATAGATGCTCTTTCACCCAAGATCTTATATGACACCCATTTTCCCTAATTTCTGACAAGCGACAAATGATATTACCTACATTCTAGGTTTAAAATTGGCAATGAACTATAGTTTGCTTATATATTATTTGTATTACAAGTATCCTATTGTCCATTAATTATACTGTTATATGTTGTAACACATCTAAGTAAGGTTTCGATAAGCAAAATATAATATTCAATATAATTCCAAATACCCATCTGCTGCCTTTAGAGTGTCTGTTTATCTGGAGTTTTATCTGACACAAAAACATAATCTATATATTAATACGCTAAGGTGTACGTACGTGTGTCACGCTTCCGGCAAACGCTCTGCGCATGCGTGCCACACCTAGATTATTGACAACATTTAATTAGCCTAATTTCTTCATCATATTTGAATTTATTCCCTTTAGCGTAACGGTAAGCGACTAGTATTTTTGTCTTTGGCCCGACTGGTTTATAGTTCGATCCCAACCAACCGCTAAGATTTTTTTTGTACATTTCTAGCGGAAAGGGAAGAAATAATACATTTTTTTTAATCACCTGGTCAAAAAGTACTTTTTTGTGTTGCTTAAAACTTAAAACTATTTTTTGTTTTTTATTTTGGCGTTTTTAGGGGATGTCTATTATTTTTTGTTATTGTTGTCGTTTTTTTGAACGGACGTTAAGCAATGTTTTTTTTTTCAATGATAGTTTGAACTAAGTATTTATTTTTTATTTGCACCACTTCTTAAAGTGTTAAAACATTTATTTATTATTTTTGGAGGGTAAGGGACCAGTATTTATTTTTTAAATGTTTTGAACGGACAATAAGCAATGATAGTTTGAACTAAGTATTAATTTTTTATTTGCACCACTTCTTAAAGTGTTAAAACATTTATTTATTATTTTTGGAGGGTAAGGGACCAGTATTTATTTTTTAAATGTTTTGAACGGACAATAAGCAATGTTTGTTTTGTTTTGTTTTTTTATCAGTGAAACACCGAGTGCGTGGTCGAAAGAAAGAGAGAGTGTGTGTTCGTAAGAGAGGGAGAGGGGGGGGAATAGAGAAAGAGTGAAAACGAAATAAAAACAAACAAATAAATCGCAAAAAGTAAACTTACTAACAAATAGAAGGTACTTTGTTACATTGGGACCCGCGCTAACTTTGACCCCGTCGTTAGGGTTAGGGTCAGTGAGGGGTTAGGGTTAGCTATAAAGTTCAGGGTCATTGGGGGTTAGGGTTAAAGTTAGGGTCGGGGCCAAAGTTAGCCCAGGTCCCAATGTAACAAACTACCAAATAGAGACGTAAAAAATAAGACAATGACAATGATATTGTATAGTTATCATCTGAGAAGTTAAGTTTCTTATTTTGTGTGTCACGATCTGACACTCCCATTTAATAAGATTTAGTATTTACTTTTGCCCCTGACAACGGGGGAGGGGAGTCGCGACCGATAGTGATTGCTGAAGAGACAGCTTTTACCCCGACAACCGAGTAATATAATAAATATATATACTTCCATCCCGTCACGCAAAATTTTGGTGAGTAAGATTTGTGCATATTTCTAGCCACCGGATAATATTATTACCAGTAAATTATACAGATTGATGTAGAAAACACTGTCGAATTTCTTTTTTTTTTCAGTGAAACATAGAGAGCGCGTACGAAAGAAAGAGAAAGTTTGTGTTCGTAAGAGAGAGATATAGGGAGAAGATAGAGAAAGAGAGAGAGAATAAACGTAATTGAAAAGTGAAAACGCAATAAAGTCAAATAAATAAATCGCAAAAAGTAAAACAAAACATTAACAAAAACGAAAGTGAGGAAAGTCGTGATTCAAAGCAAAATAAAAAAGAAAATCTAATCGAAAAAAAAAGTAACAAGTATAATTTCGTTTTCTTTCGGAGGCCTGCCAGTTTTTACGGTATATCAACCCTTTTTAGTAGAGTCTCCATCGTACACGCGTTATTTGAATGCAAATTATTATTTTTTTAAAAATATTTCACTCTTATCCGGGGGGTGCTCATAATAAAACAAGCGTAACTTACTAACAAATAGATGGTGCTTTGTTAGATTGGGACCCGTGCTAACTTTGACCCCGTAGTTAGGGTTAGGGTCAGGGGGGGGGGTTACCTATAAAGTTCAGGGTCATTGGGGGTTAGGGTTTAAGTTAGGGTCAGGGCTAAAGTTAGCCCGATCCCCATGTAACAAAGTACCAAATACAGACATAAAAATAAGACAAGAGCAATGATATTGTATAGTTAACATCTGAGAAATTATTTTTTTTTATTTCAAATAGTTATTTAGTTATATTTTCAAATTCGTCAAACAAAAATGGCGTTCGCTTATTTTAGGTGAGGTGGTCGCTAATTTCAGACTGTATAAAAGGCTAAATTGTCCGATCACAGTAGAGGATCTCTTTACATTAGCGGCTAACCCGAGATGTAGGGGAGGGCGCCACTCTTTTCCCAGGACTGCTTCATTGTCCTTGATCCTGACCTTATAATACTGAGAGTTTTAGCAATGTTTGTTTTAGTCTTTGCTATGACTCAACCGAGGATAGAACTCTGGTATCCCGTTTCATTAGCGGAAACGCTTACCAAATGGGCCGGTTTCAGGCTTACGGTATTTATTTATTTATTTATTTATTTATTTATTTATTTATTTTATTTTTTAAAAGTTCTTCTTCTTCTTTTTCTTCTTCTTCTTCTTCTTCTTCTTCTTATTATTATTATTATTATTTATATATTAATACGATAGAGTGTGTGTTATATATTTTGTGTGTCACGATCTGACACCCCTATTTAAGAAGATTTAGTGAAGAGACAGCTTTTGCCCCGGCAACCGAGTAATATAAATATATATATACTTCCATTCCGTCACGAACATTTTTTGTGAGTAAAATATGTGCATATTTCTAGCCACCGGATAATATTATTAACAGTAAATTATACAGATTGATGTAGAAAACACTGTGGAATTTCCACAGGGTCCCGCTAGTCGAAATAAATAAAATAATCCCCCTTTGAGTAACATCGGTTTTATTCAGCTGTGTTCGTAGTTCCTTATTACAAAAGACGGTGATAAAGATAGGTGTTTTCGGGAATAATGTGTTTGTTAGAAAAGCAGTGTTTAGCTTAACAAGATTGAAATACATCTCATGTTAACGTCATCACTTTTTTAATTGCGGTTTTCCCTGTTCTTCACACTAGTCTAATGATATAAGTTCATCGCTGTCGTTTTAACTCAGGCTGTTACGTTAAAAGTAGGTCGACTCAATCCTTCCGACCCTCAGACCTTGTCGATGTAGTAGTATCGCATTGCGAACATCATTTCATGATGATCAATAGTCTATGTACTCACACTATTTAGGAATAAAGTGTGGTCAAACTCTGGACTTGCATGTACACATAACAATAACTCACATTCCTACGTGGCCATGTACTGCATTTTTAAGGGTGACTGTTAGCTTAACTGTGTAGTATTATCTATCTCTAATCAACTATCACCTTATCCCCTTGTTAGAGTATTTACCCTCGAGTGTATTAAGCATTGAAAGCGGAGACCTTGCATTAAGAACATCATTAAAATCAGCTAACGCCGTTCTTCAGTCTTATTACGCTTGTAGCGAATCTCCGTGCGCATACTGAAATCTAGAAAAAACAAGCGTTACGATTTGTCATATTCATTATCAGAATCATATTGTAAATAATAAGGAATTGTTATCCAACAACCGTATATGAATAACTAATTTGTTTTATTGGTTTTTTAGTTAGGATTGATCAAAGAAATGAGATATCCAGCACATGCCATTCTTGGGTCTATTAAGGGATAGAGCGTTCTCGCGCCTCCCTTGATTCCAAAATGTTACACTTTTATTGTCATTAATCAAGGGTATGACTACATATCAACCAAACCATTTCATTATCACATCACTACAGTATAAATATCTATGCATGAGTGGATGAAGTGTGTGAGGTGCGCTGAAGAAAAATTCCTACCAGTAAAATACATAGACCTGTTGTGCTCGCATACCCTTAATGACAATAAAAGTGTACACATTTGGGGATTTCCTTGCTTTTGTACATTTAGTGTATATGAACTTTCATCTTAACCCTATTAAGGGCATATGATTTCAGTATACTGGCATTTTTCATGGAATGTCACTACTTTTGTAAAGGCTATGCCTCAATACAATGGTCATTTTAAAGGTTTTTTTTATTTTCTGGAAAACTAAAGTATATGGTAAACTGAAATTAAAATGACATAAACAAGACCCTAGCACCTCTATCTCTGTTAAAAATCAGCTGAATCGATCAAATAGTTGATGAGATACAGGGTGGTACATACGTATGTACGTACGTGCGTACGTACACACGGATAACATGATTTCATGATTGAACTTGCTGGATCTCTGGGTTGCCTTGACTAATAATGCTGAGATTCTACACACTAATAGAACTTATCAAATAAAAATTGTGTGGAAAGTTTTAACTGATTTGGTTTATTGATTTTTGAGTGATGATTGATAAAAAAAGAGATTTCCAGCATAGGCCATTTTTGGGGTCTATTAAGGGATAGAGCGCTCTCGCGTTTCCATTGATTTACTAGCAGAATCCGTGTATCGGCGTTGCCCCAGGAAAATAGAAAATCATTAGTTTACTTTAAAAAGTAAATATTACAGTATAAAGCTGACTTGTTATTTTCATTTCTACTTTGATTCCTAAAAAGAAAAACAGCAAATATATATTCATACATTGTGTTAGTAAATGATTTCCTTGTCTGGAACGATTTCAACTTTATTGACTAATGGTATATTAGTGTATGTGTAATATACTAAATATAAGGATACTTCTATTGTAAATATAATTTTTGAAAAAGGAAAAATATTATAAAATAGTCACGTATTCAAATTGAGAGCACATGTAAAGGCGGGAAGTAGCGGGGAGAAAAAGTTATACGGTTAAAATCATTTTAGTATTATGAATGAAACCTGAAGAATTATACATTTTAAAAGAGGTAAATATGCTAGGGCTGCCGTGTTATTTCCTTGCTGACAAAACATTTCATTGGACTAAGTAAAGTTTGTTAGTGACTTATGTGAAAGCAATTTAAATTAAAAATGTATATATATGCATATATATATATATATACATATATACAAATATATATATATATATATATATATATATATATATATATAAAGGTATTGGTTTAAAAAATATTTCTTGTGTTTTGCAACCCGCGTTTGTTTGTTTTTTTAAAAAGAAACGTATTAACGACTTAAATTACGTGTTTTTTTTCGTTTCTTACACATTACAATATACCCAACATTCGAATGTCTGCTTTTTAAAAACTTATTATTTTATCAATAGTTGTTTTGTTTACACAAAATATTTGTATAATTATCTAAAATAATGTTTACTGTGAATTTTAAATGAATGACATTAAAATAGGTTATATTGATTATAGAAACAATTGATTGGTTGTAGTCCCGGTCTGAATTGTAGAGTATGGAAAATGCCCCTCACAACGCCCGTCACTTTTTACTACTAAAAAAGCAAATGCCGCTTCCACAGACTGTCATATAATCATAATGGGAAGACAACTCCAGTTTACTCTTTCAACACATGAGTAGATAACCCCTTTACCTATATATGCCCCCCCCCCACTCGTGACCACGGGATGAATGGTCGTGGTCATCTTCGTATGCACCGGAGAACCCGTCTTATTCTCCACGTATTTGTAGGGACAAGCTTCTTTTTCTGCGACATAACGGTTATCTCAATGCTGGGGGACAAACTGGGTGTGTCTATCTTCCTGCGTTGCTCTCCAATACTCCTGCGGTATCATTACTTTCTATTTCTCTCTCCTCAGGCTTACTGGTTGGTCTGACATTGACGTTTTGTTCGACATCCATTGCTCCCTTAGTGGGTTGTTCCTGTGGGCGTTCAGGATTTGTGGATAGATCTGAGATTCCTGGAGTGGCATAATGTGAGTCATACATAACTGGGTGGACTTTACGAAGAACCGACGGTTGCACAGCGTTATTCGCTTACTCCAATATACCGGCACTCGGTACTTACGGTTACCATACTTCTCCACGATCCCCCATGCCTTCGTCCATCGACGAGAGTAATAACCATCCCAGTTCTGTTCTGAATAGAATTCTCAAACTTCGAGTTTCTGGAGTCGACAATAACGCTGATTATAGAACTGCTCGTTCCGCATATACCTCTTGGCCATTGCCAACTCCCTTTGTTCACATACACGTTTACATATACGTTTACATTGTTTCCGGGATTGCTATTCATCTCATCGTACCGGAATCTGGTCTTTAATCATTATACCGTATAAGATTACGGCTGGGGACATGTAAATGTCCTGGAAGGGAGTATTACGATGTATAAGTAATGCCCGAGCATCTCGATACTGGCATAGGCGTCCATAGCTGTCAATATTTTCAGCTAGCATTCGTTGTGCTGTCTTAACGGTTTAGTTTGCGTGACCGTTGCTTTGTGCGTATTGTGCTGATGAGGTACCTTAACATATACCCCCGTTTCCCACACAAGAATCATACGCATGTGACCCACACGGTGTTCCCCTATCCAAAGAGTTCTCCTCCGGTGACCCATAAGTAAATAATCAAGTTCTTAATGTGCCTCGTACAGTTTTAGCCCTCGCCGATGTCATTAAGGACACTTCCACCCATCCCGCATATCGATCAGCGTGAACTAAATAGATCCTGCCCTGTATATCAACAATGCCCACGACACCTTGATTTGAGATGGCGAAATTGTGTTGCACGTGCGGCACTGGGATCTGGTTTGTTGGAGGTTAACATCGAGATCCGCTCAGAACAATCGTTGTCTCGCGTTCGCCAACATACCGTTCATGCCCTTATGCGCAGAATTAAGGGAGTCCCGTAACTCTGCACGAAGGTGCGAGGTATCAGAATGTTCGTGCCTTTTATAAGGACTCTCTCCGAGCCGTTTATTTCTTCTAGCATTGGCAAGAAACCCCAAGCTATAGGTAGGAGGTCATTGAGTGATTTAGGGAAAATATTTTGCATAATATCTACTATGGTCCCGCATTCTTCATATGTGGCTACCGCGTGGGCAATTCTTTTCCCATGTATTAGCTTTAAACTTAAGGTCGCTTTCCTACATCGACGTGAAAGCGGTTTTGACTTCATTGTCGATCATTTGGTAAGGGTTTCTTGGTGGTGTATATTATATGTATCGGGATGCGCAATCCGGGACTATATTGATTTTTTCCAGAGTAATGTTTTACCTGGAAGCGGTACATCAGTGTAATTTCCTTGAAGTTCAACAGGCGGGTTTTTTTAATATTCTCCAGGGCCCGGTTAGCAACATTTTTTCATGAGTAGCATGTGATCCATTGTTTCTAGCAAATCCGGACATCCAAGCATGATTCTAGTCTGTAGACAATAGCTAACGCCTCTCCCTTCACTGATGCGCATCGCGAATATGCGTCGTTTGTAAAATAGGACCCATCCAAAAGCAGTTATCTAGTGGGTAACCCCAACAACTCATATTTACTTCGCTTTCACATTTACAGTGTTTTAGAAATGGGAAGTACGATATTCATGTGTTTCTGTAATATGTCACCAGTCCTGTCACTCTGTTCATTTTGGATGTGTGGACACCCTTCTCAATACTCTTCACTATCACTCTCTTCGATTCTTGAAATACGCTATCCAGTGTTTCGTCCCAATAGAACCTTCTGTTCGTTGTCCTAAATAGTTCTCGAAAGAAAGGCATAACTTCTGCTTGTGAAAAGGCAAACGAAACCTTATACACAAGTTCAAACCAGCATCTAACACCAGTAATAGTTGTGGTTGTAGGGAATAAAAAGATTGTTTCTGTCATCTTTTTTGTGTGTCGAACACCATTTCCAGTGACCAGAAATCGTGCGAATTCTATCTCCATTTCAGCAATAAGAAACTTGTCCGGATTAAACACAATACCATTGTCTGCGCAGCGACTTATATAGTCAACCGTGTGCCAGATATATGACTTTATTTTATCGTCTTATAAGAGGTTGTCTATGCATCGGGTCTGCAGAGCTATGTCCACTGCGATATCATAAAAACCGACGGGTGTATTTGTCCTGTCATCCATGGAAACCTAGAGGAGCCTACAGTACATATATCGGCCCCATTCAGTAATGAATGTAGTAGCGTCACGTGTGCCTGGCGATAGCGGTAGACTGTGGTAGCCATTATATGCGTCAAGGATAGTTTTTCCGGTATCATCGAAACCTAATTGTATGAGGATGTAGTGTTATGTGTTCCTTCATAGTAGCCCTATTTAACTTTTGTAGATCAACCGTGCCCCTTGGAGACCGGTCTTTTCTCAGCGTGACCACTATCCTTGAACACCAGGTTGTAGGTGTGACTACCTGCACCGGTTCTATTATACCCAGTACAAAGTCTCTGTCCAAGTCTTCTTTCACCTTCTTCGAGTGATGAGGAACGGGTATCGGTGTGTTAATTGTTGCTGGTGTTACCCTTTTCAATTGTTTGAAGTGGTTGATGTGGCCATTTGTTTAATGCGCTTGACTTCAAATGTTCCACTAACCATGTTTCGAGTTCCTGTATGTTTGCCTTTGTTGGTTTGGATGGGATATTTTCTGGTTTCATCGGGGCAGACGTTCTGCGCGGGCATCCACACGGGGTAATGTCTTTTATGCACCTTAACCAGCTATTCTTCGACAACAAAGTCGGGAAATCGGAAGGCAACAAATCCAGATATTTCAAAGCAGTTTTTCACAAATACAATCCCGATGTATTGTATGATAAATATACTGCCTGTCATGTAATTTTTGTTTCCATTTTTATGTATAGAAACAAAACACATCTGATCTGCAATCGGTTGTCCGTCATGCCTCATATCCGATAGGGTTGTTGAGACGAGGTAGTCATCTGAGTACCCAATGCGTCTTTGAATCTCACGTCCGCTCGAACAAGTCTGCGCTCTTGTGTCTACAAAACCTGGGAGGCGATGCCCATGTTCGCTCGCCGATTTCTTTGGCATTCGTCAAAATTTTGCATATGTCCTGGATAACGTGGTGACTACTACTGTCACCGAAGAGGGTAGCTCTGGGACCTTAATTTGAATGTTTCCCCATCCTACTCGAGATGAGGCACGCTCGTCGATTGTATGTTGTTGTAACTGCTGCCCTGACGAGCAAGAACAACTTTCTGAAGCACTGTTGGTGAACACGAACGATACCCCACGTCTTGACATGTTACTCGTGGCTTCGGGTCTGAATTCCACAAGTTTACAGCGTAATTACCTTTCCAAAAAAAAACCTTTACATGCAATTTCTGAATCATCTCCATAATTCTCAGCGCAATACTATGCGCAATATACCACCTCCCCATAGGGAATGACCGTACTCCGTGGTTAAGAGCCAACTCCGTTGGACATCTGTTTGTTATTATGAATAGGCAATAAAAGAGTGGCCTGAACAGAACTGAGAAGAAGACGGTAACTAAATACATATACGGTATGTAGAACATAACACAGAAATTGGAACCTTGGGATGCCTTAAATAATTCTAGTATTCATACGGGTCGGCAAACATTTTAAAACTACCTGACTAATATACCCAAGAGACAAAAGTGCAATATAGATCTAAATAATTGCACTAAAAGAACCGTTAGACTCCTAACACTATATTTCGTTTGGAGTATCACTAACAGAGAGAAGAGATATGAGTTCTTATATGATACATCCTCCTCAACAAAAACAGAAAATACACTTTTAAAAAGTGAAGACGGTGGTTCCAGGGTTGGTACACTGGATCAGAATAGTTATGTATCCTCGTTGTTTGGGTGGAAATAACAAATGATTTAACTAGAACATATATTTATTAGATTATCACTTATAGAAAGAAATAAGAAAATAACCCATTGTTAGTTATATACGTAATGGAAAAAGTATTTAAATCGTTGTTTATAAGATTAGCCTCGCCCTCAAATGATAAGACTTTAATATCAATAAACCTTTTATGTGTTAAACAATCTATATTATGGACAAAAATTGTTTTGAATCAAGTGCACTTGGAATATGCGTCCAAAACTTGTTTATTTACATACACAATTGAACTGGTAATATTTGATACACTTTGTAGCCATTATTTTCGAGCAAGATAAATTTGTTCAAAGTAATTAACCTCTTATTTTAATCACGTAAATTAACGATGGTTGATTCCTGTTCTGATTTTTTTTCAGATCTGATACGCTAATACTTATTTCTTAAAATTGTATTATTCTTTTATATTCCAGCGTGACAAAGATGGGGCAAGGCCTTGCTAGTTGGAAATTACCCGAAACCATAAAACTGTAACATACAGACGCTTTGTTGCGATACAGCATGCTATCTGTTATGTGTGCTGTCACTAAAAGAGGAATTCTTCTAGATTAAAGCACTTATTAAATAAACGGGTTTTACATGAGATGAAAAACAATATAAAAAAAATCGAAAATATGAATATTCTTATGTAAAAACGTGTTCTCAGTGTAAGGTTATTTTTATTTCCGTGACCAAAGACAGAAAAGATGAATAAAAAGTAAACTAAAAATAATGTGAAAAAGTATAAAGTACAACAAAAACAGGCGTACAAGTTTACTGAAGAGGTATTGGATATCGTAACGAATATTTATTGGTTCTCATGAACGAGAATATATATATATATATATATATATATATATATATATATATATATCGTTTATTTTATGAAGAAATTCGCTGGATTATTTATAATTTGCTAAGTTATTTATAAAAATTGCTCAAATTAAAAGGGATGATGGTGCGAAGAAGAGATCATTTTTATGTGAGATCAATATTGTTTTATGCGAAATCGAGGCACTTACGTGTAAAGGAATAACCTATATGTTGTTAATTTAAAGCTATCATGGCTTATTTGTATAATATAGCCTGCGACGATGCGTTACTTAAATCGGAATCATGTTACCGAAGCGCATATTTTGACGCAGCCGTAATAGATGAATTATATTCAGTAAATCTTGAATTTAGCGGTTCGTAATATGGTTTCGACTCTATAATCAAGGAACCCGGTGATTACGGTAGTCGTTTAAGTTAAACATGTTTTGTTGGTATAAAAGTCTACGTTCTTTCTTTTAGAAATGTTATTTTGAGTGTCAACTTTCCCGGATAAAATATTCAAAATAGAACATATATAGTGGGTAAAAAGTCAAGGTACTTACTTTTAAGAAAGTTAGTGTGTGAGTGTCAAATTGATAAAATAGTAAGAAATAGAACATTAAAATAATATAAAAATTAAGGTACTTTCTTCTAAAATATTTATTTCTTGGTGTCATATTTTACGGATGAACTATTACAGAATGGAGCAATTTAAGTGGGTAAAATAAGTGTAATAAAAACTGGACGCCGAATATAACTTAAGGATAAGCTTTATTTAACCATTTGTTGCTTAGCTAGACAAATAGTGTTTTAACATTCACTCTTAATATACACGAATGTAGAACATTCCATTATTACTCCAAGGGGGAGACAGGCATCAATTATCTTTGTTACTACATTCTCCCCCATCTATCTTCTTATTCGTAGGGAACAAAATCATCCCATCGACCTGGCCTCCTGCGGGTTCTTTGAGGGCGTCTTGGTTGTTCGTGCCCGACATCCATTTCTAATCTAGGCTCCTCGGGACCTGACGACGTTTCGGGACTGTCTTGTGTGGCTGGTTTAGGGCTAAAATATCTTGCTCCAAATCGCTCTCGTTTTCTACGGCGCTTCGGTCGCTTGGTGTCTGAAGATTGAGTATCTGTCTCAGATATTGGGTGAAACCGCTTTCGTGGTACCCATCTGTCGTCCGAACTAGAGTCAGAGACGACTCTGTTAGTATATTCAGATTCGTTTTGTTGGGACTCTGAACTTGACGTATCTGGCACACGATCACCTAAGAGGGTCGGACTTGTTCCACGAACCGGAGCTCTATATCCATCTGAAGCAGTTCTACGTTCATATACATTTCCTGCTGGGGCTAGATCCTTTAAGGAGACAGTAGATTGCCTTCCTTCTGAATTTCTGACCAGTGCATACTGAGGGTTCGCTTCGATTAATTGTACCTCGCTTACCAATGGGTCATGTTTACTATGACGAACATGACGTTTTAATAAAACTGTGCCAGGTTGTGCAAGCCACGAGGGAAGTGATGTGCCTGCTGAGCTTCGTCGTGGGAACGAGAAGAATCTCTCATGTGGGGTAGCGTTTGTCGCTGTACATAATAGAGTCCTAATAGCGTATAAGGCCATGGGGATGAGACTTTCCCAATCGGAGATCGGACTATTGCGATTTGCTGCCGCCAACTGTACTGTCTTCCATATTATACCATTGTATCTTTCGCACTGTCCGTTTCCTTGAGGATTGTGAGGAGTTGTTCTACTTACAGCTACTCTTCGTTCATGCAGAAACTGCTTGAGTTCGTCCGACATAAAAGCAGACCCACGATCTGAATGTATATATGCAGGCACTCCAAAAACGGCAAAAATGGAGCAGAGGCCTTGAATTACTGTTGCAGCCGTTACGTCTGGGCAGGGGATGACGAACGGAAATCTTGAGTACTCGTCTATTATTGTGAGCATGTATTTATTTTTAGTTTTAGAGGGTAAAGGGCCCTTAAAATCCAGGTTAAGTCTTTCAAAAGGCTGTGTGGCCTTAATGAGTGTTGCTGGAGGAGGTTTGTAGAACCTGGGCTTATTTTCTGCGCATATCCGACAAGAGTTCGTAATTCTTTTTACGTCTTCAACAGAATATGGCAAGTTTCTGCTCCTGACTACGTGAATCATTCTTGTGATACCTGGGTGACACAATTCCCTGTGTATATACTGAAGATCATCTGAGCCAGTTACCAGGCCACACACCCTTGAAAGCGCGTCGACCGCGGCATTCTCCTTACCAGGGCGGTAAGTGACGTCAAAGGAGTAGCAAGAAAGCTCCATTCTCCATCTCGCTATTTTCTCGTTTTTTATTTTACTCGTTGTTTTTGGGTTAAACATAAACGAGACCGACTTTTGGTCAGTGATTAATTCAAAATGTCGGCCGATTAAGTAATGCCTCCATTTTCGTAATGCCTCAACTATGGCGTACGCTTCTTTTTCTATTGCAGAGTGTCGTCGCTCGGATTTCGAAAGTGTTCTTGAAAAAAAAGCTACAGGACGACCGGATTGTCTCAGTGAGGCAGCTATCGCACAGTCGGAGGCATCCGTCTCAACTAATAGAGGGATAAAAGGATCCACAGCAGAAATGGCAGACTGAGCAATGTTCCTTTTCATGTTTTGAAATGCTCTGATGGCGGAACAGGACAACGGAAAAGTAGATACTTGTGTCAATGGGTGTATTTTTTCTGAAAAAGACGCAACCCATTGGGAGTAGTGAGCAAACATACCGAGGGCTCGTCGTAAAGAGGGCATGTTTCCAGGGATTGGTAATTCCATTAGCGGTTTCAGTCGCTCGGGATCCGGCGTCATGGTGCCATTTTTGACAATGTATCCCAATAATTTGATGCTTTTCAAGTTGTAGGAACATTTTTCACTGTTCAAAGTCAGATTATATTTCTTGACGGCAGCCATGAATCGTTTAAGGTTGTGGTCATGTTCAGCTTGGTTATGTCCGCATACTGTGACATTGTCTATATATGCAACAGTACCCTTCAATTTTTCATTGGAGATTATTTCATCTATTACCCTCTGGAAGCTAGCCACACCATTTGTTATCCCAAAAGGAATTCGGCAGAACTGATATAGGCGACCGCAGGCCTCGAATGCCGTGTAGGGCTTATCCTCTGGCTTGATAGGTACCTGATGGTAGGCACTTCTGAGATCTAAAGTACTGAAAGTGTGATATTTTGCAATATTAGAAATCTTTTCGTCAATACGAGGCAGTGGATAGGCATCGAGTAATGTGTATCTGTTGATGGTCTGGGAATAGTCAATGACCATCCTTTTCTTGTGATTTTCAGTGGCTGTTACGAGGACCTGTGCTCGCCATGGAGATTCACTTGGCTCTATAATTCCTTCCTTAAGTAGTTTTGTTACTTCTGCTGCTATGAACTGTTTGTCCGTTTCTGAATAGCGTCTTGATTTTATTGCTATTGGTTTGCAGTCAGGAGTTAAGTTTGTAAAAAGTGACGGGTGCCGCACTTTGACAGCTGCTAGTCCACATACGCTTAGGACTGGCTTGGGGCCACCAAAAGGAATTTCAACGCATGAATGTTGTTTTAGAAAATTGTGACCCAAAATCACTTCGCAGCAGAGGTTTTTCATTACTGATAATTTGATCCCTTGATAGGAGTTTCCTTTTAGTTTCAGGTTAACCATGCAATATCCAATTACATGGGACGATAAAGATGAATTTGCCATTGATATTTGGTTGGAACAAGGAAATATTTCCCATTTATTTGCTTTTACAATACTGGCATTAATAAAACTTTCGGAACTGCCTGTATCAATAAGCGCATGAATAGTCAATCCATTGATTTTACCCTCACGATTGTTTTTGAGAGGCAGCCGGGGAATGCAGTTGATATTGTAATTGGTGCTACAGTAGCAAGAGTAGCCGAACGTTTTTTTTGAGAAGCTGACCGGCAAACTTTCGAAAAATGTCCCTGCTTATCACACTTGTGGCATCTAACATCTCGAGCCGGGCAGGACGAACGAGCATGTATACGAAGGCCACAAAAGTAGCATGTGGATCCAGCTGAGGCGGCAGTGATAAGTTGTTCGTGATCGTTAGAAAGGGGGGTGGCAGCATCTTGGACAATGGAAGAATTTTGAACATGCAGAGGAGGGGCTACGATAGCAGCTCCCAAAATATCGGGTTGTAAATAGAAGACAGACTGCTTCTGTGCCATGTCCAACGTTAGAGCTTGTTCATAAGCTGTTGGTAAGTCTAGGTTTTTATTCTCTAGTAGTCTTTGTCTTATTTGGTTGGACTGTATTCCATTAATAAATGCGTCCCTGATAAAAACATCTCTCGCTTGGTTCGCAGTTAAGGCTGTAAATTCACACTCGCGACTTAACGTCTTTAGAATCTGAAGGTATTGTTCAAGGCTTTCTTCTGGTTGTTGACGCCGGGTAGCAAGTAAATGTCTAGCAAAAATAGTATTTTTTTTCTTGACAAACATGGCTTCTAAAATGTCCACCGCAGTTTCATAATTTTCACATTCAGATAAATTTCTATAAATAGCAGTAGAGACATGATGTAAAAGAAGGGTATATTTCTCAGTACCTGTTAAAGCCGCGTTTGAAGATAACTGTAGAGCTGTAAGGAATCCTTCGAACATTTTTCTCCAATGCCGCCATTTGTCAGTAGATTCCGAGTCGGCCGTATCAAGGTCTAGACGATCGGGTTTCAAGTAACGTTCCATAACGAATGGTTAAATAAATTGTAATAAAAACTGGACGCCGAATATAACTTAAGGATAAGCTTTATTTAACCATTTGTTGCTTAGCTAGACAAATAGTGTTTTAACATTCACTCTTAATATACACGAATGTAGAACATTCCATTATTACTCCAAGGGGGAGACAGGCATCAATTATCTTTGTTACTACAATAAGTCTAAGTACTTCTTTTAGACAATTGATTTGTGAGTGTCAGATCTCCCTGATAAAAGTTTTAAAATATAACAATTTAAGCGGGTAAATATAGTATAGGTACTTTTTCTTATAAAGTTTATTTTTGAGTGTCAGATGTTGCGGCTGAAATATTAATATTAGAACATTTTAAGTTGGTTAGATATGTTTAAGTACATTATGATAGTAAGTTTTTTTGTAAGTGTTAGATTTCCCGGACAAAATACGAAAAACTAGAAGACTTTTAGTGGGGAAAAAGAATAGGTAACTTTTTATAGAATGTTTATTTGTGACTGTAAGATTTCCCGAATAAAATATAAAAAAAGAACATTTTTAGTGAGTGAAAAAGTCGGGGTACTTTCTTTTATGAAATGTATTTGTGAGTGTAACATTTCCGTGATGAAATATGAAAAAATAAACATTTCTAGTGTTTAATATAAGTCAAGGTACTTTGTTTAGAAAGTTAATTTTGAGTCCCTAATTTTCCGGATGAAATATAAAACATTGAACATTTTTACTGGGTAAAAAGTCTTCGTTATTCTGTGTAAAAAGGCTATGTTGATTCTTTTAGACAATTCATGTGTAAGTTTTTTATTTCCCGGATTAAATATGAAAAATAGAATATTTTTAGTAGGTAATCTCTATTAATTCTTCAAAGTGTTTTAGTGTTTGTCAGATTTCCCGGATAAAATATGAAAAACACAGTGTATGTAAAAAAGTCTCGGTAATTTTTTGAGAGAGTTTATTTGTAATTGTCAGATTTCACTGATGAAATATGCAATAATAGCACATTTTAAGTAGGTAAACATGTTTAGCTACTTACTTTTAGATAGTACATTAGTGAGTGTCAGATTTCCCGGAAGAAATTTTTAAAAAATAGAACAGATTTTTCTGATAAAATATCAAAACAACAAATATATTTAGTTAGTGCATAAAGTATACGTACTTATTTTTAGAATGTTTATTTGTGAGTTTAATATTTACAAGATAAAATATGAAAAATAGAACATTTTAGATGGTAAAATAGTATAGGTACATTAATTTAAAAATAAATAAAAGTGTAATTGTCAATAAAAATATAAAAATATAAAACATATTATTATGTAAAAATGGCTAGATATGTTCATTAAGAAACTGCGTTTGTGAGTGTGAGACAAACTGGAAAAATATTAAACACATATGACATTTTTAGTAAGTCAAAAAAATGTATGGACTTTCATGTATGATGTATATTTATGAGTGTTAAATTTCCCGTATAAAAGATTAAAATATAGAACAATTCTAGTGAGTATAAAATATATAGGCACTTTCATCTTGAAAGTTTATTTGTGGCTGTCAGATTGCACGGATAAAATATGAAAACATAGAACATTTAACGTAGGTAAACATATGTAGCTACTTTCTCATAGAAAGTTTGTTTGTGGGTGCCATATTTCCTGGAAAAATACAAATCGAACATTTTGTATGGGTAAAATGTCTAGGTACTTTTGTCTACGAAAGATATTTTGTGAGGTTCAAATTTCCCGGATGAAATATGAAAAAAGAACATTTTTAGTACGAAAAAATAAAGTGTAGAAACTTTTCTTTTGAAAGTGTATTTGTGATTTCTCAGACAAAATATACAAACTAGAACGTTTTTTAGTGTGTAAACAAGTGTAGGGTCTTATTTATTCTAATGTTCATTTCTAATTTTTTATCGAATAAGATATAAAAAAATAGAACATCTTTGGTGAGTAAAAGAAATCTAGGTATTTTGAATTTAGAAAGTTTACCTGTAAGTGTCAGAATTTCCGGATAAAATAGAAAAAGTAGAACATTTTGGTTGGTAAAAAATAGTCTAAGTACTTTCTTTAAGATAGTTTATTTGTGCGTGCAAGTTTTCCCAGATCAAACATAAAAATTGAACATTTTAATGTGTCAAATTAGTATAGGTACTTTTTTTTTTAAAGTTTATTTTTGAGTGTCAAATTTTCCAGAAAAAATATGAAGAAAGAGAACATTTTAGTTGGTAACAAAGTCTAGGTAATTTCTTATAGAAAGTGTTTTCGTGAGTGTCTAGTTTCCCAGATGAAATACAAAAATATAACATGTTTAGTGGGTGAAACAAGTGTAGGTACTTATTTTAGAAAATATATTTTGAGTGTAATATTTCCCTGATGAAATTTAAAACGTAGAATAAAGGGGTAAAAAAGTATAGGATTTTTTAAAGTAAGTTTATTAGTGATTGTTGGATTTCTAAGCTAACATATGAATAAATAGAATATTTCAGTGGGTAAGACCGTCTAGGTATATTTTCTTTAAAAGCATTGTTGTAATGCCAGATTTCCCGAACAAAATATGAAAAAATGAACATTTTTAGTGAGTCGAAAATTTCAGGGGACTTCATTTTAGAAAGTGTATGCGTGAGTATCAGATTTCCCGGATGAAATATGAAAAAAATTATCATTTTAGTAAGTAAAATGTCTAGTTATATTGAGTACGAAAGTTTATCTATGAGTGCCCCATTTCATGCATTAAATATTAAAACATAGAACATGTTTCGGAAATAAAAATGTGTAGGTACTTTTTTTAAAGTTTATTTGTGAGTATCAGATTTACCGGATTAATAAGCAAAAATAAAATATTTTAGTGAGACAAAAAAGTCTAAGTACTCTTTTTAACTATGTTTATTTGTGAGGTTCAGATTTAGTGATAAAATATAAAAAACATTAAACATTTTGAGTGGGTAAACAATTAGAGGTACTTTGATTTGAAAAAAAGTTATCTTGTGAGTTACATATTTCCTGGATTAAATATAAAAAATAAAACTATTGGTGGGTAAAAATGTCCCGGTACTTTTTTTAGAAAGTTTTTTTTTCTAGTGTAAGATTTCCAAGAAAAAAATATAAATCATATTGAAACAGTGGTTAAATAATTCATAATCTATTCGAAATACATGTTGGGTCCTAAACTAATCGCTTAGATAAAAAGTTTAGAATAGTAAATAGTGTTTTTTTTTTCTTATAAAAACTTACCTTGCGGGGGGGGATCGACATTATTTTAATATATAATAGAATATTTGCTGAAAATAATAAATATGTTTTGATGGAGGAAAAAGGTTAATATTTGTTTCTTAATAATATGACACTAACATACATTTATTTTTCCAAAAGCGATGTTAATATTAACAGTAAATTACACGGATTAATGTAGAAATCACCATACAATTTCCACATGGTATCGCTTGTGAAATATAATTTACAAACAAAATGTGTAACTATTGTTAATTGAGGCCAGTTACACATATATAGACGAGTCAGTATTAAATCAACTTGTGTTTAATTGATGCAGATCGGATGGACGTTCATTTGCTGTATTATGATAACATATGCGAAAGAAAACAGTAGTACAATCGAAGACACATCGCCAGATAAAATAAGACACAATAGGGGAAAATGAAATTAATAAAAATAAAATTATTTACAAATTAAAACTAAACATCAAATGGAAATGGTGGTTTTCACAGGCAGATGAGTTTACGATTCGTGCCAAAGCAAATAACGAGTCAAAAGCAAAAGGAAGACAAACGTGTAATCAACCTGAAACGGCGAAGCGCTGTCTTTCGGCCAATCACTTCCGAACGATTTGGCTATTCGATTATTCATGGTTTCTCACCACAGCAATCCACTATTTTTTTTTACTTCCAATTTGAGAGAATGCGTGTCAGCAAAACTAAAACAAACTCATATATAAACAGACACGATATAACGGAACTAAGAGAAACATGATGTTGAAAGCTGCCAATTTGTTTTGAAATCTCGGCTTATTTCAAGTGACGACAAGAGAATTATTTCAGATTCCCCGTCGACATTACGTATACAGCACAATTACTGCGCGCAGGACAACGCATGACGGTAACTTAATATGACATGCATAACAATTAAAGCTGATAACTTTAAATAAATTATAATTAAACAGTCTACTTCACACACATTTTATATATATATATATATATATATATATATACATACATACATACATACATATATATATATACATACATACATATATATATACATACATATATATATACATACATACATATATATATACATACATACATATATATATACATACATACATATATATATACATACATATATATATACATACATATATATATACATACATACATACATACATACATATATATATATATATATATATATTAGACATGTGTCGTTGAAGACAACGGAGTTCTCCCTCTTTATGATCTTTCTGGTCAGTTTCTCGACTCGGCGAGCGATTCATCGGGTTTCTGGTATCAATTGATGGATCATGGCGCTTAATGTAGTTTCTCTAGCGCTTTCGGTCTGAATTTTCGTCCACCGAGCTTGGTTGGGCTTTTGTTTGGCGTCCTTATACTGTTGTTGCTGCTGCTGCTACTGCTGCAGCTGCTACTGTTGGTAACTGGATCTCCAAATAGCTCATAGTCCATTTAAACCATTCAAATCTGAGCAGCCTCCCAGTCGCTTGGATCTGGCGGCTGATCTGGATCGGTGGCTCCCTCCTTTTGGAGCTCCACCGACCTGGCTGGCCTTAATCTAGCAGGGAGGAGACTTTACCCCTGGGAGCAGGCTTGATGACGGTTAAAGCCCGTCGACCAACTGGCGTGATGGGGAGTCTATCCCACCGACCCAGATCACATCTCCCAGCTGGACTAAGACCTAGGCTGTCCGGGTCAACAGTGTTGAAATCGTAGGCAGAGCTTCCGCAGAAGGCGGCAAGCTCCGATCTACTTACAGTGCTGAGGGCAGCACTGACGGGGATACTGGGCATGTCGCTTAATGCGTCACACGCGTATATAAAGTATTGGCCTACTTTGGCCCCCAGTTTAGAATTAATTATTTGTTAGAGTATGTTATTCATGAATGCAAGGATAAATGTAACGAAAACATATGTATATTATTTTAATTTACACGTTCCGTCAATTTTTTCCAAAGTCGATTGTTTAGATAAATATGCACATTGTGTGTATTTAAATAAATAAAACTGTTATTGATATCATATTTATCAGTACTGTGATGGCAACAGTAATGTGTTTCGAGCGAAACATTAATCGACGTGAAAATGGACTTTTGGTCTTAAAATTGAGATCTTAAAACGTTCTGCCGATGCCCGTCGCGCAATATATACTAAAAGAAATTGTATTAATTAAAGTAATTATGAGGTTTATCGTTTTATATCGTAAAATAAAAAAGAAGGTTACAAACTTTAAACTGTCAAATATTATGTCATTATATATCCAGCAAAGCTACATACATAACAGCTTTAAATTTGTGTAAGTATTTCACATGCAATCATTTTATGAATAAAGTTGAAATAATATACTCTTAACAATATTAATTTCATCAACATGTGTTTCTTATTATAATCAAATAACCCAACACTACCGTAAAAATTACACTTAGGGACCACAGTTTTAAACGAGGAGGTATTAACACTCGAGGGGCGCCTAAAAACTCTACAGTTTTATCTCTAAAACTGTTTCAAATGTTATTGTTATATTTCCATTATATAGACGCCAAGTACAAACGTAGGTCTCGCGAAATTATATTAGCATCTTTAGATGCTACATTAAAATCGTGTTTTAGTTAGAGTTTGATGTGCTATACAAGTTGAATATCAGATGGACTTTGAATATAGTACCTTTCGTTGCATTGCATATTTTGATTAAATAACATGGTAGGTGCTGACGTACGTACAAACATGACACTCTCTTAGTGTGTATAAGTACACATGCTATAAGTTCTAAAAGATAGTTTCTGTTACACCGGCCGTTCTTACACAGGAGAAACTACACCGGTTGTCACTATAAATAGTGCGAGTCACCAGAGAAACTGCAAAAAAAAAATCACCCAAAATGATTCGCAAGATCTTCACGAAAAAAAAAACCCATCTTAGTCAGATATTGGGATTCGCAAGGATTAACAGCAAATTAACTACTGAGTAGTTAAGCTAAAAAAAAACACAAACTCAAAACTTGCTACCTAAAATCGAAAACTAAAAAACGCGAAAGACATTTTCAATTATTGAAATAATTGAATACACTGATACCTTTATTTTTTTCTCTTCAAGTTTCACTGACTCGTTAAGATAAATGTTATCCGCGTCAACTATTACAGATATTGTGTAAGTTTGTCGTTATTATTAGGACAACATATGATATTTGAGCAAGATCCGGATTGACAATTTATTAAAACGGTCTACTACAGAATTGTCGAGAGCAAAGGACGGACAGTAGAAAAATATATTCGCGTAAGTCATTTGTGCTTCTAACAAAGAACTCTTAAATAAGCAAGTCGAATTTTTGCAAAATGAAAAGGGTTTAAAAAGATTTCCCATGAAACTAGTCTTATTAGGCTTATAGCGACGGACTTGGTTTTGTAAAACTACGTACACATATATAATTTAAAAAAAAGGTTCTTAGTTTTATTTTTCAAACAAAAGAACTGGGATTGAATTTTTTTTATTAAGGAATAATATATTTCTTGTTTTGTGTATTAATTGAGCAAACTAATTATACTAAGCACGTTGTGGGGAAAACTTATTTATTTTTACAAGTGTAAATTGTGTGGTGCATAACTTGAATTCGTGAATGATGGACACTGAATTCAAAGAGTCTCTTTTTCAATTACTTAAATTCCAAACGGAACAAAATGTTGCGTTACAAAGACAGCAAGTTGAACAACAAATGGAACTTCAAAGAAAACAAGTTGAAATTGAGGAGAAATTTAAAAGAGAGTTGTTGGAACAGCAAAAAGCCCACAGAAAAATGCATGCTGAACAAAAAGGGCTGGCGACAACACGAGAAGAAAGATTCCAAGAAAAACTGCTACAACAGCAGAAACACTTCAAAGAACTCTTGATAAAAACACAGGAGGAACAGAGAAAATTTCTGGAGGCAACACAGTTAACGAAAGCAAACGATAATCATAATTCATTCTCCCAGACAGCTGTGTGGAGCGCTATCGAAATTTTCAATTATCATCCAGAAGACGATATCACTTTTGCTCACTTCTATAGAAGATATGAGGATATTTTTGTATCGGACTGAAGTACATGGACAGACTCTAAAAAAGTTAGATTTTTGCTAAGAAAATTAGGAGCTGCCGAGCATACAAAGTTCGTGAATGTTATCCTTCCAAAAAGACCAGTGAGTTGAACTTCCAGGAGGCAGTTACTTTACTAACAGAACTGTTTTCTACAAAAACTTCTCTTTTCCACAGGAGATATAAGTGTATGAAAGTCACTAGAAGAGAGGAAGACGACTACATTACGTATGCATCGGATAATTTTAAATGTCTAATATTCTTGCAAGGTCTGGTCTTAAATAAAGACTCTGAAATCAGACGTCGTGTTTTAAATAAACTCGAAAATGAGCCATGTCTAACAATACAAAACTTAGCGGAAGACTGTGAACGTTTTGTTGCGTTGAAACAGAACAGTCGTGACATAGAGGAAAACGGAGTGTCGCACATTAAAAAACCTATCAGAAGAAAAAATTGACTTCAATGAATAACCAGAGAAAAACAACATGGAAAAGATCCACCTGGACCGTGTTAGAGGTGTGGAGATAACCATTGGTACAATGAGTGTCCCTACATATTCAAACAATGTGACAACTGCCACCAGAAAGGACATTAGGCATCACGTTGTAGAAAAAATCTGGTAGAAAGACAGCCATTTAACTAGCAAAAATTGAACCTGAAGAACAAAATATTCGGAAATATGTACAGGTCAAAATGCTTTTTAAAAAGTAAGACTACAGCTTAATAGTGGGTCTGAAATTTCCATCATTAATGTACAGACATGCTAGAAGCTTGGGAGACCCACTATGATAAAATCACAAAAAACGGCGAGAAGCGTCAGTGGTGAAAAGATAACCTTCGAAGGGGAATTATTGACGAATATTTCTTTCCAGAATAAGACCGTAAAAGCCAAAATTTTTGTTATGCGAAAATCTAATAAGCTTTTTGGAACTGATCTGATTGAAAAGTTTAGCCTATGGGATCTGCCTTTAAGTTGTGTTTGCCAAAAGGTATAGGATTCGAATGTGGAGGCAGAAACACTCAAGAGGGAATTAAAAGAACATTTTCCAGACGTATTTTCAGGCGGTCTTGGAAGGTGTACGAAAGCGGTAGCAAAGTTTGAAGTTAAAACAAATGAACTACCTGTGTTCAGAAAGGAAAGAAATGTTCCATACGCCGCTATAGAGCAAATAGACGGTAAATTAGAAAGACTTGAGAACATGGCTGTCATTTCAAAAATTGATCACAGTGAGTGGGCTTAACCTACAGTTTATGTTAAGAAAAAGAACAAGGAGATTCGGGTTTGTGCCGACTTTTCCACAGGCTTGAGCAAGGCATTAAAAGATCACCATTACCTTCTTCCAAGCCCTGAAGAAATATTTGCGAAACTGAGTGGAGGAAAATATTTTTCTAAAATCGACCTCAGCGACGCTTATCTTCAAATCCCTGTCGATGAAGAGTGTTCAAAACAGCTATGCACCAATACCCATAAGGGATTATACAAATTTAACCGACTTCCTTTTGGGGTAAAGGTCGCCCCTGTGATTTTTCAACAAATTATGGACATACTGTTAAATGGGATGGATTTCGCAGTAGGGTACCTGGACGATGTGTTAATAAACAGCGTTAGCAAAGAACAACACAAGACTCATGTAAACCAAGTATTCAAAAAAATCCAGAATAATGGGTTTAAAATCAAAGATGAGAAATGTACTTTTTTCATGGAAAAAATAAAATACTTAGGACAAATCATCGATGAGCACGGAAGAAGGCCAGACCCAGATGGGGCAATGGCGATACGGAACATGCCTGCTCCAAAAAATATTGCGTCTCTACAAAGTTTTTTTAGAGTTGGCGAATTACTACAATGTGTTCGTACCAAACATGCATAAACTAAGATCACCCTTAAATGAACTGTTAAAGAAGGACCAAAAATGGGTCTGGACGCAAGAGTGCGAAGAAGCGTTTCAGAAAATTAAAGATATCTATGCGTCTGACTTGTTTCTGGCACATTATAATCCCAAGCGTGATATTGTAGTTGCAAGCGATGCCAGCAACTATGGTATAGGTACATGCATATTGCACAAAATGGATGATGGAAAATTAAAACCCATAGCCCATGCATCCCGAACACTTCTACCAGCCGAAAAAAAACTACTCTCAAATTCAGAAAGAGGCTCTAAGCATTATATTCGCGGTAAAGAAATGTCATCGTTTCCTGCACGGTAGACGATTTCTGTTACAAACAGACCACAAACCCGTATTAACGATTTTCGGATCGAAAAAGGGACTACCGCAACACACTGCGAATAACTCCAAATATGGGGAACCATTCTTCTTAACTACTATTTTCAAATGGAGTACGTACCATCTAAGAAATTTGGCCATGCAGACAGGTTATCAAGATTGATACCTAAGCAGACAGAACCATTGGAGGATATGGTGATAGCAGACATTCAAGCGGAAGCTGAAGTAAAAAATACGTTATGTGACACAATAAGAGAACTTCCAGTAACGCTTGATGAGATAAAGAGTAAGGCAGAGGTGGATGAATTTATCATAAGCACGAAAGAAAAAATCAACAATAGCCAACTAGATGATGGTGATTCCCAAACAAAAACGTTATTAATCCCCAGAGGGGATATTTTCAAAGGTGGGTGTTGCACAGGAGAAACTACACCGGCCGTCACTATAAATAGTGCGAGTCACCAGAGACACTGAAGACAAAGCACAGTCTTGTAACTGTCTAGCCAAGAGCTAGTCACTTTCTTACTTTGTTAATACAACTGATAAACCAACCCTCGACTTGACTTCCTTTATTTATTATTTACTGTGGAACAACTTCACAACAGTTTCATATGAAAAAAACAAGATAGAATAAACACTGATAACAAATATATTTCGTCGTTCAATGCAGATTCTTGATAGCACAATTTTCGAATGTAATATGCTACGCACAAAATGCGTCATCAGATTTTATGACAAACCAGAATAGCTGGTACAATTATCTCTTTTAGAGTTTACACAAAACAGAAAACATTTTCTAATTTAATAAATATTTGCTTTTTCCCCTTTTTGATAATCCTTTCAGTGGATGAGAAAATCATCAGAAAATATCAAATTCTAATTAATAAAATATTTCAGCACGTTATCTATATTACATACATTTTAAAAGCTTTACCCAAATGGGAATGAATGACGGTTTCCTTGAGGAAGCACTCAGCTTTGATAAACTTTTGGGACAAACCTAAGTTGGTAGCGAATATGGCTGGAATAAATTGTGTGCTAATTGTACTGCTCTTGAAATGATATGACTCATGAAGCAATTCTCTACCTGTATAAAAGTAAAATACGTCCTGAGTTTTAGTACTGTTTCCACAGCTGGTGTGGTGCCAATCAAAGTTCCGTTACACCTATGGCAGTGTACAGAACTGATTGCAAAATCTAGTGGTGAATGTCCTCTTTACTTTCATAAGCCTCTTTCTGAAAGAAAATAGTCGCTCTCCGTTCTTTACGTTTTCTTTATTTTAATTGCAAATGCTCGAATTAACTCCGTTTAATGGTTCCCTGGTTTAATATTGACTCGTCTAGTAAATCAACTGTAAATACTTCTCCTTTCTTCCTCTGTGTAGCGAAACCTTAACAGTGCTTCTCTTATCAAAGAGTATTTACAAAAACAGTTATACGTACTGAGTAAGTAAAGCACACGGGTCTTCTTCCCAGCTCACTACAACATAGTTGTTGCAAAATGTAATGCTGACATATTCTTGTTGAGTCGTCTCGTGTAATAATAATACTATTCTGGGCATTATCAACTATCGTTACCTATCCGCACGGTGTGGTCTCACTGTCCAACTGACAAACTTATTAAACCTTATCCTGGGGAGGTTTTTATCGATCTGATAACCGGTGGCTCGTTTGTATATAAAAATCAACACAACTCTCTTAGTAAAATGAGGTATATGCTTATATATTTATATGTATAGGATTCCCTGCTAAACTAATTAACCGATAATTATGAATTTAAAAACAAACCTGCAAGGTGTAAGGATGGGCAATATAGCCAATATGTATTTAAATCTATTTCATGTAAACGGGAAAAAGAAGTGAAACGTTAAGTAAAATTTGAGGATAGTCAAATATGTTGACATGTTTCGCAAACATATTAGATATCAATTAATAAATAGTTCTCAAATTCTTGTTTCTTTTTCATATATGAGGAGATTCTAGAGGACATATTATGGGCTCTATCTCCCATTTTTGAGTGTGTATATTTCAGATGAGCATTAATCATTAGACACCAATTAAGCAATATTACATAAATGTTAATTAAAGACTCATTTTACTAAAGCGTTAAATGTGACAACATTTCTAGAACGAAATTGATGTAATGGTTTGATTAGAATGAGAATATGAATTCGCGACATGATGTTTTCTATCATAATATCTTGATTTTTAATCTTCGTATTAGTCATTATGAGTATAGAAATCTGTTCTGTTCCATGTGGTTCATTTCCCCTCGCTAAGATCGAATATTCATCTAGTATATTTATAAAGTAAGGTAGTTTTATATGGGTATGTATTTGTTTGTACATAATTCACTGCTCAACTAATAAACAGAAGATTATTGATTAATATATATTTAAATATACAAAAACATGTATATATAGATAATCTGAATGCCTGTGAGAACATATCGCTGTATAGGAGTGTAATGGTGCCGTACCCGTACGAAAAACAAATAAACTCGTCCATCCATAATAAAATGCGAGAAACATTCCAATTAATTGATTTATTCCATCCCAGTTCTATACGGGCAGTCCAGAATACCACTTTTTGTATATATATTCTTTTTCTTCAATAATATATCTTTGTTCCTGTAACCCGGTGTTACCGTGTCTTTATTTCGACCCCTAACAGGGTCACACAAAACTGGCGACGAGGCAATTCGAACTGACACGGGTCGCCAACTAACGGTCGATAAAGTACCCACACTTATACAGAATAGTTCGAAGCTGTTATGTATAAACACACATCGTGGATTATATGAGATAGAAAGGTTAGCTTTTGGAGTGAAAGTCGCGCCAGCTATTTTCCAACAAGTAATATATACAATGCTGGGCGGACTGGATTTTGCGATAGCGTATCTTGATGACATTTCGATTAACAGCAAAGATATCGAACAACACCAGAAACATGTGAATCAAGTATTTGCGAGAATTCAAGATTATGGGTTCAAGTAAAAGAATAAAAATGTGATTTTTCCTGGATGAAATAAAATACTTGGGGCATGTAATCGACAAGGACGGCAGAAGGCCGGGCCCAGAAAGGGTTACCGCGATAAAAAAAAAACATGCCTGCACGAGAAAACGTTACGATATTACAGAGTTTCCTGGGGCTAGTAAATTTCTACCAGACCTTTATCCCATAAATGCATAATTTGCGCGCTCCTTTAAATGAGTTATAAAAAAGACAAAGCCGAGGGGTGGACACCTGAATGCCAGAATGTGTTCAATAAAATTATAGAAACGCTTACGTCAGAGTTATTTCTAACACATAGCAACCCAGAATTGGACATAATCGTGGCAAGCAACGCTCGTTACTAGTGTTTAAGAGCGTGTATCCTACATATAATGCCGGATGGGACCAATAAACCCATTGCACATGCATCTAGGACCGTGTTGCCGGCGGAAAAAAACAGTATACTCACATCGAGAAAGCGGCCCTACCAATAATATTTGCGGTAACAAAGTTTCACCGATATATACATGGTAGACGATTTACTTTACAGACAGACCATTAGCCGCTAATTACAATTCATAGATCTAAAAAACGCCTACCAGTATGTACGGCTAATAGGCTTCAAAGATTGGGAACTATCTTTTTAAATTACAACTTTAAAATGTAGTATTCGCCTCCAAATAAAATCTATCATGCAGATGGGTTGTCGAGACTAGTGCCAACACAGAAAGAGACTCTAGAAGACACAGTGAGTGCGTCCCTTCAAACAGAAGGAGATTTTGAAGAGAGGGTGTGCAACGCAGTGAGAGAGCTCCCGATGACGCTATACGAGATTAAATAGAAGCTCACGAGGATGAATTTATTACAAGCACAAAAATGAAAATGGTAGATAAAGATGTGCATGAGACAAAGAGTTTCTCCCGCTGTGATGAGGTACTAATGCACAACTAAAGAGTGGTCATCCCAGAAAAACTACGAAATAAAATTCTAAAAGATTTTCATGTTAGCTATCCAGGGATAAGCAGGATGAAGGGTTTAATGATGGGTTTTATGTACTGGCGAGGTATGCATGATGACATTGAAAAAGCAGTAACGGTGTGTGAAGGCTGTGCATTGGCGGCAAAAGCACCGCATATACAACATAGCCCATGGCCAAAGACCGACCGCCTGTTAGAAAGAATCCACGTGGTTTTCGCAGGACCACTGGCAGGTTTTTACTACTTAATCGTAGTCGACAGTTTTTTGAAGTGGGCCGAGGTAGTACGTTGCAAGAATCCCACGTCAGAGATTACGATAAAATTCCTACATGAACTATTTGCCCGTATTGGGTAGTGGATTGTCTGGTGAGTGATAATTGGACACAGTTCACGTCATCAGATTTTGTAGGAGTTCTGCGCGACGTTTCAAATCAGACATATAACGACACTCCCTTATCATCCTAGATCAAACGGCCAGGCGGAACGTTTTGTAGACACGTTAACAAAATTACTAAGAAAGGCCGGCGATACTCCTAAGAAGAAGGCTTTGCAACAATTTCTGCAACTATATAGAATTACTAAAAACGTAAACGTACAATCTTCATTATCCCCCGCAGAGATGATGGTTGCGCGGAAAGTGAAGTCCGTGTTTGATAAGTTACTACCTAAACAAAATAATTATGATCGAATCTCTACGGTACCGAAGAAATAATACTGCCTAGGAGATAGGGTATACTTTAAGATGTACAAAAACAACGCATCGTTCTGGGAACACGGTACAATTGAAAAGATCGCGTCGATGGTCTATATTATAAAAGGACTACGGTTCTCGTTTAAGAGACATCTGAATCGCATCAGAAAAAAGATGACATTGACAGCTCCCCAAAATTAGAAGATGTGATGGACGACACTTTCAACTTGCCAGCAGCCAGGTGGGCACACACAAACGGAAGCGAAAAAGAAAACGAATGGTTCCGGACAACATAGAGATACATCCGAAAAGTGAACGTAATTAAGACTCCTTAGGAGGTAAGGCTTGAAAGGGGGTGGTATGGTACCTTACCTGTACGAAGAACAAATGGACTCGTCCATCCATAACAAAATGCGAGTAGCATTCCAACTCACTGATTTATTCCACCCCAGTTCTATACTGGCTGTCCAGAATACAATTTCTTGTATATATATACTTTTTTTCAATAATATATCTTATTTCCTGTAACCGCGTGTTTCCGTGTCTTTATTTCGGCCCTAACAGGGTCACAACAAGAGGTTAGTCAGGACACCTTGCATAAAGACATTTTCCCACTACAAGTAAACAATGACCTAAAATTAAAAATAACATAGTATGGCAAGCGTAAATAAAATGGCTACACACTGGGCTATACAAGGAATAATGCACGTAGCCCACGTGATGTTGCTTGCAGTAACAGCACTAAGCTGGACACTTCACATGACTAGATGATGTTTTCCTGAAATCCTGGTAATACCAATACACCACAATAAATATATTCTGTAACATAGTTTACTGGTAAATTACGGAGAGAAAAATAAATTATCTTCCTATTTTATTTACTTAATTTTTTAGAGGTGTTGGAGTATTTTACTGGAATACTCGGATACCTATGTATCTCATATAAAGATCAAGTGTTTTCCCAAGGAAGAGCCACCTTTGGTTTCAGAGAACTTACGCAGAAGGAGAAATGAATATATCAATATATGCGCCTCATCTCCCGCCACCGCATACTGGCAGATGGCAGACGCTTTTCTACATCCGCTCTGTTAGTTAGTCAGGTACGGTGACCGAAAAAGTTCAGAACGGACGTGACGTCATTTCCGCCTTTCGCCTTGACACCTCTGTCTTTTGGCACTCCCACTATCTAACATATGTTTTAATTCTTAATGTTTGAAATTATATTTCGGAATCGTTCAGATGAAGATTGATGATATGTATTATTTTGATTATTCGAACTACTTATTTTATTTGGACGTTATTCTCACCATATTTCTACCGATCTAACCTCCGACGTTCTTCAACTCTCACGTTGATTAAATAAAGGGTCAAAATCGGGTGTTCGTACATATTTCCTAGTTCGACAGAAAATAATCTAAGTTTGACACGACGATGCTAAAGTAGGTCGGAGGCAACATCGGCCGAAACGTTGTGATAATAGCATCCCACATGAGAACAATAGTTTGCATAATCCAAATAATACAAATCTATTGGAATGCTGATGATAAAAGATCTGCTACAATAATTATATATTGGGAGGCTTTATCTTGTATCATAATTATTGGGCGGCCTCATTTTAATAATACACATAAGATCTAGTGTACGCTTCACTTGGTCATTAAAGGCGTATCTAATGTTTTGGGGCACTTTAGTGATTATCTCATACGTAAGTGTTGTAATCCAGAATGGGGTTCTCACTGACCGGGCATTAACCATTCGTCATCTTAATTGTACGGGTCACCTAAACCATAATATCTTTCAAAACAATCGCCAGGCAATTCATAAACTGATCGGAATACATAGTGAATAAAACGCGGTGCAAAATATTACACATTTGCACGCCATTTCCTGGTGTGCTTATTGAATGTGGGTAAAACAAACACAGTGGGCTATTCCTGAGTGAATGATCGTGGACAACTCAGAAATTAACAGAAATGTGTTGTTGCCAAATATAGTAGGGTTGCAGAAAGGATTGTTAGTTTTAATAACGAGTTCCTTGATGATATGTTAACGGTCACCTTGTATATTATGTTAGTTTACAATTATCGTCATTTATTCTACTTATTAATAAAATATGTAAGCACACATGTTTCGCAGATATACTTTTTTAAAAATCTAAATGTAGCTTATTACAGAAGTTCATATTGGAAACTAATTCATATGTAGGGTTGCTCCTGTTATGAATGAAAACAGCCAATGCTCGGCTTGCATCACTAAAACAATTAAATTACATAAATAATGAAGAAAATAGTATTCTGTATTTGCATCATTATCTGGTAATATATTCTCTTATTCCCTGTGTATTTACGTTATCGTTCGTCCTTCATCACCATATATAGCTTATATCAAGTTTTACTCATTTTTATGATTTTACCTTCAGAAAAACATAAGATTAGATAGAATGTTTTATTTGAAAATGTAATACATCAAATATATTGATGGTGTCAATTAGAGAAGATCGTCCACATGTTACTGCTTTTCTATAATACATTATTATTTGACATAATTATTTTTACTTTTTTCAAGTATAAATTATTATTTTACATCATTACTTTTTTCAATCATTAATTATTATTTGCCATTATAACTTTTTCTGTTGTCAATTATTATTTTACATCATTACTTTTTTATATTATCAATTATTATTTTACATCATTACTTTTTGATATCATCAATTATTATTTTACATCATTACTTTTTTGATATTATCAATTATTATTTTACATCATTACTTTTTAGATATTATCAATTATTATTTTACATCATTACTTTTTAGATATTATCAATTATTATTTTACATCATTACTTTTTTGATATTATCAATTATTATTTTGCATTATTACTTTTTGATATAATCAATTATTATTTTACATTATTACCTTTTTCTATTATCAATAATAATTTTTACATCATTACATTTTTATATTATTATTTGTCTGGATTATTACTTTTTTTTCAATTTTTACTTTACATCATTTGTGTGTATTATTATATAATCGATATATGATAAGTTTGTCCATATTTGGTGCGCTTTTTTTCAAATAAAATTAGAAGATTTCGGTAATTAAGCCCACATGATTTTATCTTGCGGGCATTGACATTCTAGATATATACGATACTCACGCGAGAGACTACGTCCAAGTAGCCAGAATCCCTAATGAAAGTAGTGTAATTATACTGAGAAATCACATTGAAAATCCGGTTATCTGTAGACCACAAAAGTAAAAGGACGCTTCACCTAGTCAGTACAATATGGTTGGTCATTTAGAATAAGCATGTACTATATGTGTAACGTCCATGAAAAAAAACTACACCATCTAAGCACGTAATTCTTCTGGCCGAGATATACATGCGATTAGAAACCGCTTGTTATTTTCATTGTAATCGTCTCTTTCGATTGAAGATGTCTCAACTCGCCAAAGGTTAATACTACACGAAGACCACCAGGACCAGATGCTATTGGTACGATTAAACTTACACACTACACACAAATTCATAAAATGGCGCTGTTATACATTTTACGAACGGAATCTCAATGATTTTAATGAATTTTGCACAACCTACCAAAAGTTTCCATACGTCTTTTGTATTCATTTGAAATAAATATTTCTTAAACAGTTGTTTTCCATTAATTTATATTTCTAAGCATATTACTAGTTTTGATAGGTTTATTGTATTTTTATTTTTTTAATAATTCAGAGAAGGTGGTAGAAGGGAGACATTAGGGGAGTTGTCAAATCAAATATTAAAAAAGAATTGATATGGATATCGATATTGTACTAACAGTTTAATTGTTCTTTTTAAGCGTAGAGTTGAGAAGATAATTAAAGAAAAAATGCCTAAGGAGGCATAACATTCAAATGATAATTATTACAAGTTATAGTGTATTTTAGATTTACCCTAATATTTTTTTCTTCTATTAATTGAAATAAATTATAATAAAGCTATGACTAATTTTGCTAAAGTTTAGTTTATATATATATATATATATATATATATATATATATAATTATAAAAAGGAAAACTATACACACATTAAGGTTGTACACATAATAACTTATTTCGACCCCTTTAATTAGGTCTCCTCAGATGTATAGACAACCACGTTTTTTTGCTCTGTTTAAATTACATTGAGCTCTGTTATTCAGATTCTCTACACAAAATTGAAATCTACACACTATATATATATATATATATATATACGTGTCCTGTCTAAATAGTATACGATCTTATTTTTTTACCGTAGGAAATAGAGATGATAGGGTGGCGCTACTCTACAGAGTGAAGGAACACACATTCATGCGCATTAGTGAATTTGATCACCACCTGCATGCGCGTTAGTCGCTGCATGAAGTGCTACACACCGTGTTCGTCGAATTACTGATTCTCGCAAGATGACTTAATGGAGTGAGCAAATGTACCGCATCAGATTTTGTTAACAGATTCATGATTATCAAAGCAAATCCTGTTCGTACGATTCAGCAGGTGTTTGGAGAATATGCGATAGGTGTAACACAACTTAATAAGTAGTTCAACCGATTATTAAAAAATAGCAACACATCAGCGGAGAGTGACCAGTTTCTGGCAGCTACCACACTGCTCGGATAGCAGCTGTTGTTGAGATGGTGCGAAATTTGATGAAGGAAGATCGTCGTTCAAGCGTGCGAGAGATCAACAAAGAAGTCGCCCAAAAGGTTGGAGTGAGTAAAGATGCCACACATGCAATGTTGCTTGATGATTTAAACATGCACTGTGGCTGCGAAATGTGTGTTCAAGTTGTTTTCGCAGGAACAAAAGGATCTTTTTTTTTCAAGTTGCAATGGACCCTCTGAATACCGCCAACACTAGTCCTGGTGTTTTTAGCACCGTGATAACTGGAGATGAGTCATGAGTGTACGGGTTCGTGCAGTAGTTCGGCGCAAAATACAAGACATGTGGTCGGCGAAAAACTTGCAACTGCATGATAAAATCGCCCATACGCATTCATCGCAATGGATCTTACATTACTTGGCCAAACATATAATTCCAGTCGTTCGCCAACCTCCCTAACCTACACTCCAGACATAACTACTTCCGATTTCTAGTTGTTCCGAAAATTAAAGACGCCACTGAAAAGGTTCCCGTTTTCAGACAAAACAAAGAGATGATGCGGAACGCGACGGCGCATATAAACACGATTCAAAAAGAAGACTTCCAGAGGTGTTTCCGGCAGTGGATGAATCGTTGAGCTAAATGTCGGCAAGCAAATTTAGCATACTTTGAAAGGATATAAGGGTTCCACCTCGTCAAGTATTTGTAATATATACATATATTGTGTGTGTATTTAGGCAGCATTCTTAACATGTATGCAAACAATATAAAACATAACCTAATTCGTTTGTTTAATCGTACTTTTTTGGCAATTTTCTGAATGTCTATTTTTGTATTAAAATCAAAAACATTAATAAATGTTCTATAGATTTCACAGGTTTCACGAACGTTTTAATTTTTTCGTCGAATCATTGTAAGCTGTGAAAATCAAATGAACAAAATAGCCGTAGATAGAAGAGAATATTAAAAAGGCAGCGGAGAAACGGGCAAAGAACGTTTTCGCATTGTTCCAGAAAGTCGTTGAGGATTTAAATTCAGCGACGTATAGAAAATAAATCACATTACGTTAAGCATTTTAATACGTTACTACTGGTTTCATATGTGATGTTATTAATTTGAAGTTGTTGTGTTGTTATGTTGGTAGCTTCCAGTATCTATTTTTTTTTAAAATGCTTTCGGAATGGTTAATGTTCGTGTTATTAAGTGGAATTTGTCGTACACCAGAGTAAGGACAATCATGTTTTTGTACATAAAACACAACCTAAAATTAATTACATCACATATGAAACCAGTGGTACGATCTAAAGATGCTTAACGTAATGCGATTTTGTTTTGTGATGGCATCCAGCGTTGTTGAATTTAAATCGGCAGCGACTTCCTGGAAAATGCGAAAACGTTTTCTACGCGTATTCCCGCCGTCTTTTAAAAATTCTCTTCTCCACAAGTTTTGTTCATTTGCTTTTGACACCTGAATATGATTCGACGAAAAATCGGGAACGATCGTGAAACTTGTGCAACCTATGGAACATTTATTTTTTTAATACGAAAAACATCATCAAAATATTTTTTAAAAATTTGAAAAAGTATAATTAAACATACGAATTCTGTTATTTCGAACAATGTTTCTGAGTAGATATGGCGACAGCTTGCAGATTCTAGGCTGATTCTGTGAACCGGGTGTTCGCCTCCCGACTGTCTGAAATTGTTACTTTCCTGCACTGATGATAGAAATAAGCTTAAAAGCAAGCGTCTGTAAGCATTTAATAATTTAATATTTATTTATAAATATTATACTAAGCCCCTTTAAGAAATAAAAGTTGCGCACTCTCGGGGATGTTGAAAATAGACTGTCGAAAAGCTCTCATGCAAAGTTCTGAATACGTTCGTAGAACACTCTCGACTAGTCTTCTATTTGTGCCCGCTTGTAGGTACATATAGATTTTAATTTCCCTTGATTACGTGACAGTTTCCATTGACCGAGTGGATATGCCGACTGCTTGCAGATTAAACGCTGACTCTGTGAACCGGTTCAAATATTACCGCGAAAATTTAACTTTGAAAAATTTTTACACAAAAAAACAAAAGATAAAACACTTTATGTTGAGAAGAACATGTAAAGTAAAGGTAGTCAGCGTCAAATACGATAAGAATAATTATAATAATAAATATAATAATAAGTATGATAATATATATAGATATATATATGTATATATATATATATATATATATATATATATATATATATATATATATATATATATATATTTATATATATATATGTGTGTGGGGGGTGTTTGTTCAATATTTGTATATCTACACACGTATAGGTTTCATCGTTGTCAGTGAAGAGATACTTATTCGAGCCGGGCGCAGGATTCTAAACCTCAGAGTAAGAATCATGTATCTAACTGAAACTGAAAAACAACATACATCGTTGATAGTTCTTAACTTAATATTTCGAGGTGGGGCGATTAGAAGCCGACGTCAACATTGTTCAACTTATCAATGTACACGTATTTTAGCTATGATTGGTGCGGCTCTATTAATAATACTCGCTTCAGTACCCAGCCTGAATTGAGGGCGACAAATAATTATAAATAGTTGTTTAAATATATACACACACGCTTTATCTATCCGGAATCGGCAGTGTACATATAATAATTCATGTTAGTTTCAAGATTCAAAACCCCTGAACACAGACCATGTTTAAACTAAAATTTCGACGCTAACATATATATATATATATATATATATATATATATATATATATATATATATATATATGGGGGGGTATGTGTATGTATGACATGTTTTTGTGAAAAATATATATTTAAATATATCTTTTATTTATATTCTATACTTTGACGTATAAGAATAGCTATTGCCCCTTATACAAACACATTTTTTAAGGATACTTTTTAGAAAAATCTCGTATCTTGTATAATTAGTGAGTGTAAATATTTACAAAACATGTAATCGTGTTTAAAAGAGGATGTTAAAAAAATGAAGTCAGAAATAATTTTCTATTCGACAGTTTTAATAATTCAAAATTGCATTCAATTTTCTAAAAAGGCACGACGTAATTCATTTTTCATACTATAAAAAAAACATTAAAATGTGCGCTGACGGGAATCATAATTTGTAATTGTTTCAGTGTATTTTGTTTTACCAAGTCTTATTTTATCACTTAATTTATAGATTATTGAACTCAGATCATTCTTGCAGAAATATTAAAACAAATATCAAGTGTCATCACATATGTATATTAAGTTTAGCCTTGTCTTAAAAAATCAAGTGTTTGTCCATAAAAAGAAAACTTCGTTTTGGTCGCTAATTTTGTTTATGCTCATTGGTATCTTCTTTTTTTAGTATGTTCATACATTAATCGTTTGAATAGAAATTCAATGCGGGAAGACACGCAGTGTTTGATCAAATACAGGAAAGTTTTTTTTTTTTCGATTAGCAACTGTAAACGTGTCGCACACAAACAACGTCTACATAGTGTTTTTTTAATGAACTAAAGTTGAAGATGATAATTTATAAAAGACGAATAATACGGTTTATTTGTTCACAGTCACAGTAAGCTATAGAAATAGTGACACAATGTTATTAATAGAAAGTATTAAAATAACAATTCATGTTTCAGAAAAAGTATTATTAAGAATCAATAACGGTTAGTTAGAACATATTTAAATTTGTTCATCCGTGAACATATTACGTAATCTTTTGTTGGGAAGAATTTGAAGAAATCTTACTCAGAACATCATTAATATAAAAGAAAATCGATTAAAAATATAATTTAAATAAATATACTTTGATTAAAACAAATTGCCAATGTTATTTTATGCGCTTATATAAAATGCCATATTTTCAAAAAAGAGACTTGATTTACTGTATCTTAATGTTATGTCTTCCATACTGCAAAATCAGAATTATCCAGCCTATGATGGCGACTGTAGTTATTATGTTTAAGATGTGTCTTATGTGGAAGTGATTCGAACTTATGAGGTTATTAGTTCAGTATGTTTGTATGTTAACATTTGTAAAATGGCCGATTGATTCATGTTTATCTGATGCTGTATCTTTTAGTGAATGTTGACATACATTTAAACAAATGCACGAATATATATATATATATATATATATATATATATATAAATATATATATATATATATATATATATATATATATAAGTGCATGACAAAGTAAAATAAGCATGAGTCAAGAGACAGCATCGTATAGGAAAGCGTGAACATCGCAGAGAGATCGTAAGTATTATCGTGTTTGATATGTACATATTTATATGCAACATCCGCAACTGTTGTGTTCACCATCGCCATAATAGTTATTCGCCATCGTTCTACACATACATTATCATTATTTACATTTTCCAATACGTATGAGCATCATTATTAGGCCGCCTTTATGTTCCAAAGTCAGCTCCCTTCTGACCGGCAGCCATGCCGAAATAGCGTTAGAAAATCATCCCCGCCCTTCTCTTTCTACCCTAAAATTACGAAAATGACGTTCGATATCCAATTTCCTGTGTGTCTTTAAGATATGCTTTCATTGATTACTGGGAGAGGACTTCACATCGACAATGTCCGAGTTGATTTTCTACTGAGGGTTCTCAGAGGAGGCGATAAGGAGGAGTTGGTAAAGAAAGGGTGTTGCTGTGATTTTTGCTTGCAGAGCGGGTTTGAGGCAAGGTTGTTCGCTTTAGGGTAAAGGAGCAAGCCAAGGGCGAGGGCAAAAGAAAAAAAAGAAGTGATTTGAAATTAGTGAAATATCAACATCAATGGAAGCCTATCGATTTATTTTCGCGCATAAAACGACCGGCCGGGTTGAAGATTCGTGTCTGTCGGGTACACGAAGCGGAGGAAAACAAGATGGCCGTCGGAAGATGAGAAGAAAAACAAAAGAAAGGTTAAGCAACATGTTTAGAAGTTGAGTAATAACAAGACCTTTCAAAACCGATTATAGAGAATTTGTGCGGGGAAAACAAAAGTTTGATGTGGAAGGTAATAATCCAAGAAAACTATGGAGAGATAAAAACAAGAACTAGTACAAAAGAAACATGTATGAGAATAAAACGAAAACTAACAAAATAAGCTAGGAATAGCACTAGCAGCGGTAAAAGAAGAAGAAGAGGAAGAGAAGAAGGAGAAAAAGAACAAGAACAAGAAAAAGAAAGAGAGTAAGAAGAGCAAAAAGTGGAAAACAAATACAGACACTCACCAGACCAAAAATAATAATAGAAGACCAATGGTATAAACGCTTAGAGAAAGTCGAAATCTATTCGAGGAAAGAAGATTAAAAATAAGAAGAACAAATAAAACAAATAAAAACAACCAAACAAAAAATAATATAATCTGGACAAAGAAGTAGACGAAAACTAAATATAAGGCATAAAAAAGAACTCAGACAGGAACGAACAACTGTAACATAGCTCCAGTGTAGTTTAATCGCCACAATTTGTTAGATTCGTCGGAAGAATCAGTTCGTCGCAATTCTCTGATGGCGTGGTAGTTAAAGATGCAATCTTCCTTTACTATCTAGTAGCTGTAATTTTGCATAGAATAAAGAACGCAACCTAAACGAAAGTGGTGTGCAATAAGCGGTCTCCCTCAATGTTTATTCGCTGATTTTCTCACGACACTGTAAGGTAATACATAAAGTTTCCATAGAATGGGGTCTAAACGAAAAGCAATATTGCGGACTAAGTCTGAACATAATCAGATCTGCCAAAAAGAAAGACGGGTGTGCATTCCGGACTTCCACCCATGATTCTGTCTACGTATCACCCATTCAACTCCTCATTCTACGGAAATTTCCATTCTCTTTCGTAATTTTTTACTCATGTGAAAATGTCCAACAATACTTTTTTTTACACGTACAGGACACATATACAACAACGAGAAGAACACTAATTGCTATAAGGATGAATAAGAACGAAAATACGAAAAGGAAAAATAAAAAAATAATGAGAAAAGAAAATCGTAATTCCAATAAAGAAACAGCGTGAAATACAACAAGAAAGAAACTAACACAAACAATCAGAATAGAATCATCTGAGAAAATGTGAAAACTTCTAAAGAGAATTACGAGAAATCACATTCTCTCAAAAACATTTATGTTTATCAAAATCAGAATAAATTTCCAGCCAAAATATTAAAGACATATAAATATGAGAGACTAGAAATTATATAAAATGTCTAATAGAATAAACGCCATTGAAAGTAGTGTTTTTAAATTAATCAGCGTCATGGATATGACCTTAAATTGCATGCCATGGTGACCTCTCAAGTGTAGTACTATTGTGTCCCCAGGAGTGTATTCCAGACTAGCTGCGCTCTGGATATATCCAGGGTGGAATGTTATCGTCCTGACACGATGCTACAACATACTGCACGTCGATAGTCACATTTCGTTCCCGGAGCAGCTGACTATCATTTGTGCCGTGTAATGACGATTAGATTCAATCCTGAAAAACTTTACGGTAAACAAAATAGCATGATAGTACTAAACTCATTTAGGAGCTTATGTGGATGGTTGCTAGACCGCATATTTACAATCATATCCATATACATTTTACCCAGAGTGTGTGTATTTGTAAGTGTCTTATTTATTGGATAAATAGCATGTTACTAGTACATGCCCCTAAACTTTTTCGCCCCGTCTTGAACAATGTGTTTACATCTAACCAAACTAACAGCCTCGAAATCAATATTACCTAGCAATATGTTTCCTCATACTTTATTTCCATTGATATCAATTACTCACTCTGAAATCGTCCTGGGTATGCCACAAAACGCCGTTGTCTGCGAGGCGGATATTTAGGAGAATTGCGGTGCGTTGGTTTACTGCTTAAATACAAATACCCACCTATAGTTTATGACCCAAAGTTGTTGTATTCGACATCGTACTATATATGATCTATCGTTTACATATTATTTGTTTACAAGATATCCGCCTAAATGGAAAAAAAATTTAGAAAGTGAGACCATAAAATCAAATCATACAAATAGTTATGGGATAAGGACCACTACAATGGTGTTCTAATATTCTAGACAGGATGAGGAACCGTGATGAAGTGAAACAGCTACATGCTTCGCGTTCTTTGCTCAAAAGTGTCTTAGAAACGGCGTTGAGATCTATCAGGAGGTACTGATGAGCGTGGTTAAGCCCTGGATGGTCAAGATCGCCGCGAACGCCCCAACGTATTTCATCAGGACTACACTACTGCACACCAAGCTAAGACAACCCAGGGGTGGTTGTTCAACAATGTTTGCCAAGACTAGTCTCTAGACATTTGGCCACCCTCTTCATCCGGCTGTAACGCCCCTTTGACTATGTTTTCTGGGTGTTATCGAGACCAATAGAACCAGTCACGCCTACAACACGGTAAACACTCTGAACGCATCCATCGTGTAGATGTTTAATTCTATAGACAAAGTCGCCAAATCGTGTTATTCATTTCGCGCCCGCCTTTAGATATTCGTCTTCGCAGCCGGCGGTTGTTAATTTTAAAGTAAGGTAGCATATTATTCTTTCTGATTCTAAATATAATGTCTGGGGCTCTGTACAACTTCTATGTTTATTGCCTGATTATTTTTCTTTTTTCCAGGTGTCGAATTTTGCTGCAACCCCCTGTGTATCCCTTTTCATAAATCCAGGTATCATTGTATGTTTATATATCTCAATGTCAAAGATGCACTCCTTAACTAATTAATCATGAATGTTGGATCTCAGCTACACGCCTGAAGATATTCGAATATGGGTTCGATTTATTTTAATTTAGTTTCATGTATGGGTTAAAAGAGGATAGAGTCGCATCATTAAAATGCAGATACCTCTGATTTTTGTGATATTTAACAAGCGGTATGAGGCATCAACTGAAGACCTACCTGATGTGATTTATGATGGAGCGAGATAGCGTCAGAAACCAAGGAGGCTTGGTGGCGCTACAGGAACTAGATGCTGAGATTATGTCAATGAATAAATATTCCCCAAATTCGAAGTATGTAGTTATTTTAAAGAGATGTAGGTAGCATAATAAGAGTATTATTTCCCAGTTAAAAATATAAATCAATTCACTTTCCATTGTATTGTGTAATGGTCATTTGACAGCAATTACACACGAAATACTGAATTTATAACACTAAATATGTAAACTAGTTGTACAATATACATAATTCAATGGATATGCTCAAGATTAGAATAAGTATTCTATACATTAAACGTTCTATTATTATAACTTGATGTGTATACTCGAAAGCCGACATAAATGCGTTGAAAGTGTATTTATTGGCACGGTTTACTTCTTGTATATGCATAGATATGTTGGTTTATGTATGTGTATGAATATAGGATGAGGATCTGTATTACAAACTAACATTTAACAGATAAACGATCGCATCATTATTAATCTTGAGCGGTAGAATGATATAACCATCTTTCCAGCAATATATTTGATGTAAGTCTTTAATTTGTGTAGGTCAGTCTTAGAAACTAATCTAAATAGCTGTCCTCTTATGGACAGAGCCATTGATTTAAATCGGGACCAAGTGAGTATCTGCGCGTTTGTGGTAGAATGAGAACACTTTGTGTTTGATGTATTGAAAGTAACCGACTAACTGTTTATGCCGTGACAGAGAGAAACAGAGAGATATTGATCATTGATTCTCTTCGAAGTGTTGCTATAGATGGTTACGTCATCTGCATAACTCTCAACAAATAAAGTTAGAATGCAATTAAGAGGAGATTGTTGTAAAGAGCACGAACAGGTCTACGTCTAGACAGTCCAGCATTGATACTATGTACTTCGGCCTCTGCCCATCAACGACACCTTTTATAGACATGTAAGAGAAAAAATGATTTGATGGTTGAAAATACATTTCCGTATACACCATAGCGAGCTAGAGTGTGAGGTAAACCTTTGTGCTAAACCCTATCAAAGACCTTTGATATATCAAAAGTGTTTACCCTAAATAAGATTAGTATAATATATATCCATGACACGTTGTTATGTAAATCATCGAATGTTGATTTTAAGACCATTACCCATGCCCATAATCTCCAATAAAGAAGTGCACATGAAACAATCTACACTTCACATGCATACTGCTAGTAACGAATATTTCACGCTTGTAGTTTTAGGATTGAGTAAATATTTCTATGCGATATCATTTTAATTAGGTAAGCCTCCTAGGATTTAGTTATCGCATAGCCTGGATTGATATGTTATATTGTAAACTAAGGCCGATGAGACGAAATAGACCACTTCTTATCTTTATTAATGAATAGATAATACTGTATTTCAACCATTTGTAAAAAAAAGACAGCAACAATGGAAGGCCATATTATTCTATATTGTATTAAAAGTAGAGAAACATTAAATTAATTAATATTTAAATCACTATATGTTTTAAACATATATTAACTAAAAATATTAATTAATATATTTTTTTCAAAATATTTCGTTATCAAGGCACATTGTATACAATAAAATATACTAGATGTTGAAATATTATAATACATTTTGAAAATCGGAGTTTCTTTTTCAATTGGCCGTGTGTCTCTGTAAGGCTTTCAACCACATAGTAATACGTAGTGACTCAATGTTTCAAGAAACCATGTAATTGTATTAATATTTCACATATTATATATCGCGCGTTGTGATTATGTCATATATTAACATTTAGCCAAGGATAGGTTCTGAACAAGACCCGGTTCACTGATTGTGTTAAGACGATACACATGTGTATCACTGAAGAAAGATAAGCAAACAGCCTCGCTAAGATTCAATGTATGTGTGACCTTTTGGATGTTCTTCAAATTTATTTCAGACCTGACCTTTATCATCCCATCAACTTCCTAGAATAATTCTGACAGGTATTTGGGCCACTTGCAGATATACCTGCTAAATTATTCTGTTTCACTATGCTATGATGTTTGAGACTGCCAAATGAATTTACTATTTTCCGACATATCTATTTCTATAAAGTTATGTTCCTGTATATCTATATATATTTTTATACGTATAGTTTTCTCTTGCAAAGTAATCTATTGATACGTTTAAATGCTCAGAAACAACAGCTATGCGTACGCGCAAGTTATTTAGGCTATATTTAGGTTTATTTAATCTGATGCACAGAGGGGTAAAATACCTCCTTAAACATTCATAACAATAAAGATTCCACATAGATTAATAAGTACTCCTTAAATTCCAATTGTGTTATGGTATTTTAAAATGGGCATAGTGTTAGGACAATCAACCATTTAAACATTAAACTACGGAACGTGTGCATTAATCTTACCCATAATAATTTGACAAAAAATATTAAAGTCCTCAGAATGTGTATTTGTTCGTAAGACCACTTAAGCTAAAACCCCAACTTTTAGAATTAATTCATACAACATATATTTATAAAAATTCAAATAAGAGACAATAGCAAAGTATTGGCATCATTATATAGTTAAATCTTTGTAAACTTACATAAAAATAGTGTGATCCTATTCTGTTCGGAAGGTAACATTAAACACGGGTGTCCATTCAGTTATCTATATAGAAACATCATACAAAAACGAGCCAAAAAGCATATTTAATATATATGATGACATTCACATCGGATCTTACAGAGTCAGTATGATGCATGAGTTCCCGTGTACGTAGCTTTTAGTATTCTCATAAAGAATATGATTATTTTCAAATGATTTCTTTACCAGTCTACACTGACTCATCCTGGAATAAGAACAACGAAGAAGTGACTTCTCCCAACGAATAATGTTGATGTTTGTTTTCATCAAAGTGTGCTTTTATAATACTTTTTCTGGCGGGGGTGTAGTATGGAATGTGTCGTCAGGCGACGTATATAATCTAAATATATATTGATGAAATGTGTACACAATCGACTAACTTCAGTAATTGCATAAATTATTCCATTTTCTTTAGTATAGTAAACCCAATACACGAACAAATGAGGATGCTAAACAAATCGTAATAAAAATACTAAAACGGGGTAATATATATATATATATATATATATATATATATATACATATGCATATACATATATATATATATAGATATATATATATATATATATATATATATATATATATATATATATATACATATACATATATATGTGTGTGTGAAAACATGACAAACAAAAAACAAGTTAAAATGCAGGAGAAAAACAAAACAAGTAATGTTTTGACCGGTTTCGATCGTGGCGAGCGTCTTCAGAAAATGAAGATATGGAAATACTGTTATTTTGAAGGCACACACATGAGATGAAGGAAGGATGATCTGATTGGACCATATGAGAATATATTAAGTGATGTTTGAATATGATAAGTGGTTGACACATTTTACTATGTTTCTTATTCTTCTGTTTATATTTTTATTCATCTTCGTTCTCTCTTTTACTATCACAACTAATGAGCTAGTATAGAGAAGGGGTGGGGGAGGGGGAAATGGGCCAATATATATATGTATATGTATCTATACATACACATACACATATACACACATACACTAATATATATATATATATATATATATATATATATATGTAGATATTTAATCAGGGTCGCAGTGGTGCAATATATTGCATTGTTTTAGTGCGACTTTTGCTAAGTGTCTGCTTAGGGTATGAGAACCGATCCTTAGGTTGAAGTTTGATGGTAAAGAAAGGAGCATAGTCGCGCATTCAATGCAGTTGCCACGTGAGAGAGAGAGGGTTCGTTCTTGAGGAGAGTGCAGTCTGAAATGTTTAGATTGTGAGAGAGAGTGCTCCTGTATATCACTAGAGCATTAATTGAAATGTAGTGTTTGTGGTCCCGGTTGTGTTCGTAAATGCGAGATCTCAAGTCTCTGGACGTTTCTGAAGACGTTCGCCACGAACGAAACCGGTCAAAAAATCTCTTGTGTTTGTTTGTCTCCTGCACTTTAACTTGTTTTCGTTTGTCATGTTTTCACACACACACGCACACACACACACACACACACGCACATACACACACACACACATATATATAGTGTACATTTGTATGTATACACAAATTATTAGTAACATATGTGCTTACATGTTTCGATTTTACTCTTCACCAAGAATCAACCTCTGAAAGGGTTGACCGACTGTAAAGAGTTCAAAGCTATCTGTTGGATTTTTTGGCAAAATCAATTGTTTGCCCGAAGAGGATTTTGGTAATAGTCGGCTAGTATTGGCTAATGTTAAATTGAATAAAGACACATCTACCTTTACCGTTTATCCATGAAAACAAAGTTATTGTATCCATGATGTCTATCCATTAGTTTAATTTATATTTATCGTTGATTTTAACAGTAATTCTTTCTAGAATTATTTTGCTAATCTTTCTAATTTCTGGTCGGGTTGGATTGATCTATCTAGTTGCTGGTTTTGTGTTAAAATCCGGTCTGTGATCTTTAAAATATTTTTACGCTTCATGTTCCTTTAGTTTCCCTACTCGCTCGCTAATTTGTAACTCATCAATAATTATTTTAATTTTGGTATTGATCATTTCCATTAGGTTAGTATTGTTTACCTTTCGGTCAGATTCCTGTTTATTTGGCTTCCGTATACCTGTCTCGTGAGTGTATAGAAGTTCCCTGTTTTATCTGCTTTTACTTGAATATTGCATAAATATATTCCGTGACTTCATGATATAAAATATAAATCAAGTGCAAATATGTATGTAAATACATTTAATGTATTGTACTACTTAATCGAGAATTCAATGGTATATACATGTATATACATATATATATATATATATATATATATATATATATATATATATATTATATATACGAAAGTATCCTTTCATCTATTAATATATATATATATAAACATATATACATACATATATTATTAGATATACCAAATTATCGCAACATACACACACAAATATATATATATATATATATATACATATATATATATATATATATATATATATATATATATATAAGAATATATACACACATATATAAATACATTCGCCTGTTTACAAACTTATATCAAGTATTAAACTAAAGCTGAATCAATCAACATGTGTATCCTTAAGACTTGATTACTTCTATATTAAAATCTAAAAAAAAGGTGCGAAAATATCAAATAGTTCTGTGGTTTAAATATGGTTGAACAATATGTGGTAATTTCAAATACTAGCTGCAATTTGTAATTAAGTCACTGATCTTTAACTTAGCTACCTATGTATATGTATCGCCCTTGCTTTTTCTTCAATTAAATAACAACTTATATTGAGTAACGACCATGGAATCATTTATAAGATATAGTGACTTAGTGAGTAAGCGCTGTCAGCTAATTTACAGACGATTAAGTCTTTTAAGTTATTTAATCATGACGTATTTTTTTTTCGTGGGTTAAGCTAATTACTGTTAGTTACGTCCGCTTTTTACGCAGGCCCTTGTTCGGTGTTGTGTCAAATTTTGTAATATTTTGAAAATAAATGTTATTAACTCATTTATGTCGGAATTTAGACGGTTACGTTTGTGTTATTTTTCTACAAATAAGTATTACTATTATTATTAGTATATTCATTATTAACATCACGATTATTTGTAAGTTCGCTACAACCAACATCAATAAATAATAATAATAATAATAATAATAATAATAATAATAATAATAATAATAATAATAATAATAATAATAATAATAATAATAATAATAATTTTACTCACTAGGAGTTTTCAAACAGGTCATCATCAGTTATATCTCACTGATAATCACCAGTGTGGTTTACTGGAGTGTCAGTGGCAACAAGTCTCCACATATTTCCAGTATTCTCTACCTCTTTCGATAACTATTGCAAATGAATTTACGATGTCACAACAGATACTTACCTTCAATTTCCTGCCGGCAAATTATTATTATTATTATTATTATTATTATTATTATTATTATTATTATTATTATTATTATTATTATTATTATTATTATTATTATTATCATCATCCTCATCATCCTCATAATCACCATCATCACCATCATCAGCATCGTCATTGTCGTCGTCATCGTCATTGTCATCGTCGTCGTCGTAATCATCATCATCATCATCATCATCATCATCATCATCATCATCATCATCATCATCATCATCATCATCATCATCATCATCATCATCATAATAATAATAATAATAATAATTATAATAATAACTAGCGGAACCCGTGTAAATTACACAGAATGATGTTTTCAATACGGGTCCTAATGTAACAAAGCACCCTCTATTTGTTAGTAAGTTACGCTTGCTTTATTATGAGCCCCCCCCCTTCTGGATAAGAGTGAAATAATTGTTTAAAATAGTAACTCGTGTACGATGGACACTGCGCATATCTACTAAAAAAGGTTGATATGCCATCCGTTAAAAAAAAACAACAAAATAATACTGGCCGATACCCTACTTTTTTAGCAGTCAACGTAATTAAATAGACAATGCCATTAAAAACGGCAACATTAAAACAAGAAATAGTTTTAAGTTTTAAGCAACAGAAAAAAGTAGTTTTTAACCAGGTGATAAAAAAATAACCCCTCGAAATGTAGAATAACAATCTCAGAGGTCAGTTGGGATCGAACTATAAACCAGTCGATCCGAAGAAAAAATACAACCTCGCTAAACATTGCGCCATAGGTAAACATATATAAATATTTCTAAACGCAGGCTACTTGAATGTTTTTGAAAATTTAGGAGCGGCACGCATGCGCAGAGCTTTTGCCGGAAGCGTGATACACGAACATACACGCTATCGTATTAATATATAGATAATAATAATAATCATCATCATCAGCAGCAGCAGCAGCAGCATAATTACGTGTATTTTTTTTTATTTTTTTTTACATGATTCACCCCAAACAAGGCAGGACGGCACTGTACATGTAAGGGGCTACTGAGAAAAAGGAAAAGGGGAGAAGGATTGGTGGTTGAGCTTAAATTGGGATCTGAGCAGCGAGATGTCTGTTTACATTAGTTTTAAATTTCTGCATGTCAGTACTGTCGGGAGTACAGGGGGGCAGGGAGGGAGTTCCAGAAACCAGCAGCACGAGGAAAGAAGATATTTGAGTAGAATGCTCTCCGGAATCTGGGGACCTCCACAGTGAATGAATGAGATTTAGTAGAATGTCGACTTAGTCTAGTGAATTTACGTCGAGGGGGCACTAGAGTAGCCAACTCATCGAAGCATAATCCATTGAAGTATTTGTAAAACAAACACAAGGATGCCACATTGCGGCGATGGGACAGGGTCTGGAGCTTAGCTGACAGTGAGGGACCTATTAGGTTGACTACTCTTTTTTGGACTTTGTCAAGGAGGGAGAAACTAGTAGATGATGCACCAGCCCAGATGTGCAACTATACTCCATGCATGGGCGAATGGTGGCTTTGTATAGATACAGGATAATGTCAGGTGTAAGGAGTCCACTAGCACGGTAGAGGGAGCCAACCTTCTTTGCGGCAGCCATAGCAATGTCTTCAATGTATGTGTTTCAATTCATGTTACCTGTGAAGGTTAGGCCAAGGAGTTTGAATGATGAACTCTCAGGTAGGGTGTTATTTGCCATGACAATCGGTGGTTGGAGAGGCTTCTTGTAGTGTTGAAGGAAAGGAGCTTAGTCTTTGCGGCATTAAAAGTCACCAACCATTTATGGCCCCAATCCACTGCAGCCTGGAGGTCATTTTCTAAGGATTCAGCCATTGCCTCAGATATATTCGCGCCTGTTTTGCCAACATGGAGAGAGTAAAGCGTGATGTTGTCAGCAAATAAACAAATCTCACACACTATGTCATCAGGGAGATCGTTTATATAGATGAGGAACAACAAAGGTCCAAGAATAGATCTCTGGGGCACACCAGCATTTATGTCATGTTGCTTAAATGAACGGCCATCGAGGACAACCTGGATTTTTCTTTTGTTTAGGAAGGATCTAATTATATTAAGTAGTTGCCCAGTAATACCGTATGAGCGTATTTTCAGGAGAAGCCCTTTATACCATACCTTGTCAAAGGCCTTGGATATATCAAGCGCTACTACCCTAGCTTCACCTGCCTTGTCGAGAGTATGATACATGCGTTCAGAGATGACCGTTAAGGTGTCTGCCGTTAATTTCGCTTTTTAAAGTATGCGATTCGATATATTTATTTAAATTTGTTTTGCATTGAAGTTATTTTTGTTTTAGCTTATGTAATTTTTGTTGTGAGGACAATACTGTAAGTTTACCAAATTATGTTATAATAGAACTAAATTGTTCCCTGTAGTTTCCCTTCGAAGTAAATGAAGGTCTTATTTGGTGACACAATGTTTTGGTTATAATGTGCTTGTGCCTTGCTTCTTGCCGCTGGTCACCACTTAAATCATTCATTACCTCTGCAGTAAGATATAAATTATACAGAGGACCACTAATACTATGAAATGCTACCTGGGGCAAATCCTGGTAATTAGTTCCACAAAGTTTCCCTAAAGGACCAGTGAAAGTGGTAGGGCTTCTTGTAGTTCCATCAATTAACTTAAAGATGGCTCTAAATGGCAGTTCATTTTGATGAAGTGAACAGTCAATGGTATGTAACTTTCTTTTAAGTTTTTCTCCAAAGGTGTAACCATCCCGGTTTCACAACCAGTGTTTGTACTGGTATTGTCCACCAGAATTGCCTTAATAGTATTTACACTGTTGTACTCTTCTAGAACAGCAGCAACATCATCTGCTAGAAGAACACCAGTTGCACCAATGTTGGGTATCACTCTATGAGCGAGATATTTACTTGCAGTTCCTATCTCTCTGGTAAATGTTAAGTGGCGCTCTGGTCCCTTGCTTTTCTTAATCATTTTTTCACCATTTTCCCCTGTAACTTCCTTCTAATACAAAGTGTCCTTATCAACTCTGCAATCAACTCCAATGCATATAAGATGTTCATATTCCTGGACATGTTTTTGATGGCTGGTTACTTTCACTCTTGCCTATTTTTGATTTATCTATAATAATGTCTTTTAAATCAATGGTTGGATGAAGAAGGCCCATGTGTTGTAAGTCTAATAGAAAGGCATTAACAAGGCAAGCCCCAAGGTTAGAAGATATATCACCTCTAATCAGTTCCATAGAATATCTCGGGACTTTTAAAAGACTGTAAGGTCCCTTGGACTGTCTCCCTGACTCAAAACTGTCATCGGTTGTTTCTTCACTGGAAGATGTCTGTGAAAAGATTTCTGATGTAGAGGAAGCAACATGTGAAGAATCTTGTTGCTGTCTTTCAATTTGCCTGTCTAATCTATCTGCTTCAGCTGAATCTTTTTTGTATTTTTTGACAGCATTTTTGTCAATAGGTCACAGTTGGAAACTGCCTTTTGGTCCTGTTTTCTCTCTCTGATCTTTTAAATATTCTCTCTCTTCAATGGGAACCTGAAATGTCAAAATGTTTATGTGTTTAATAACATATCTAGCATACATGACAAATATTAAGGAAAATATCACAATATTATTTACTAGAAAAAGAAAGATTATCAGAAGTTAATTCATATTTTCCAATTAATTTCAATATTGAAAATTGGGACATGAATTAGTTCAATTTAAAAAATTCAAACAACCATAGAATTAATATTACCTTCTTGTTAGGAGGACAAGTGCAGATGATATGCCTTGTTTGGCAATTTTCTGTATTGCACTTTACAGCAAAGTCATCACATCTTAAGACAGGCAGTTTGCAGCAACATGAAGAAATATCAAATAATGTATCCAGCTGTTCCTTAATTATTTTCACTTTGGGTGCAGTAAGAGTTTTCCTGTTAATCAGTTTGGCCCTCTTGAAGCAAAATACATTCACCCTCTGCCCTATATAATATTCCCTTAACAAAGGCAATTGTGGGTTCACTGCTTGCCAAATATTGATTATTTCCTTTGCGATCAATTTGGAAATATCATTATTTGAAAAGTGGGGATAGGTATTTTCAAGGAAATAACTAAACTGGATAACTTGTCGTAAAGTTGGGGGTTCCGTTTTATCCAACGGACAAGGTGGACCAGCAAATCTTTTGGAACTCTTACTGCGAGTTAAAACAGAACGTCCTTTTACAGACATTTTTATCTGAAAAAAAAAAAAAATCAATAAGTCTAAAACAGTTTGATTTATATCTTCTAGTTTCATATTTTAAAAAATGGCTGACAATTATGGTAAGGAGTTTTGGTTAGCTTTAGTGATAGTCTGTTGGAGTTCGGGTTAGGCTGCATCTAAAAGTGTGGCTTAAAATGACAGGACTATTTAAACAGACTCAATACTGTTTGAGTTATGATAAAATCCTTATTTTTTTACCCAATAATTTAGATTTTAGAGTGGGGGATCACTTTCCCAAATACATTTAATGTAAAATGATCACACAATTCATGACAACTACACTAAAAATAAAAACACTCTAAAATCTAAAATATTGCGTTAAAAAAAACGGATTACTCTAGCGACATAATCGGTAATTTTACACAGAAAAAAATGGTCCGTAAAATAGAAAAATAAATGATGGGTAATAACTTTAAATGCACCAAAAATTAGTTTTTTTCTAATACAAAACTGAAACATTATGGTATTTTAATACAAACTTCATTGATAAAATTTAATTTGAAACACGAAAAAAAAAATAGAACGAAAATAAATTACTTACCTTAAAATGGAAATCTTTCTTCGACGGAGAAAAACAAACGCGTTTGAAACGCCAGATACACTTAAAATATAAAATTATGTAGATTAAACAAGCTTTCTTTCTTTCTATGTCAAATAATTAAGTTTCTTACATAAAAATACAAAATTACTAATTATTTTTACAATTAAAATCCAACAGTGGTCAATATTTCATACATTCGATATACAATAACAAAGTATGCATTTAAAACGGTGAAAATTTAAATAATACCCCCAAAAGAAAGTTCCAGCGTCACTATTAATAAAAACATTATATTTATTTTATTTCATCATTAAAATGGATGCATTTTTCAGTTTAATGGTGTTTTATTGATAATTAAAAATAGTCTAATTTGTTTTCTACTGAAAAATCACAAATCCTGAATTCCACGAGAGACAAAAAATGAAGCAATCTTTTATCGGTCACTTACGTAAATAGTAAAATACTGTGTTTACTAAACACTGTATATTTAATCTTAATTTTGCCTTTACAAGTGAATATTTTTCATTATTTATGATCCTTATTTATTTTATTTGATTTATTGAGAATAATGTAAATAATTTAGTTGACAAAATCTTTATTAAATGATATTTACACATGTTTATTTCTCCAACGGTACGGAATGTTTTTACGGCGGGAAATATTTCACTGATCACCGAAAACACATGCGAAAACGCTAATTTCCAACCTTTAAAGTGGTTTCCTCAATTAACGGTAACGATTTGGGAAAAAATATTTTGTATCGTTATTTACCATGCCAAACCCCAACTATCATTGGCATCGCATCATCACGATTCCAAAATCGACCTGCCCTAGTCTGCAGTAGATCGTGCTTGTCTAAATCCATACTGGCGGTCAAATAGAAGTTTAGCATTAACTCAGTTACGTACCATCGCTAGATTGATTAAAGATTCAAAGATTTTGGCAAAGATCGGCAGTAGACTGATTGGGCGGTAGTTCTGAGGGTCGGTTCTATTCCCAGAACTCTTGTAGACTGGTAGCACAGAGGCAATTTTCCAGCTATCGGGGAAGCAATATTCGGCTGGGAATGTATTGTAAAGTTTGGAGAGGACAGGGGCCAGTTCAGCAGAGCATTTCTTTATTACTATTACAGGTATAAGATCAGGACCAGAAGCTTTAGACGTGTCAAGGCTTTTTATAATGTCTCTGACCTAGGATGGGGTGATGACCAGGTGATCAAGTGTGGCTCTAGTCCGCAATGGTAATTCAGGGAGAGGGTGGTTACCTGAGTCTAAAGTAGAGTTAGAAGCGAAATGCTGTGCAAGTAGGTGCGCCTTATCAGTGGCCGTGCAAACGACATCATTGTGGTTTGAAAGTGGGGGAATCGTAGATTGACCATTATTCACTACACTATTGTAGATTTTCCAGAAATTGCGAGTACCTAGTTTCTGTGACTGGATGCGTTTTTTGTTAACTCATTATACCTTCTCTTCGCTTCGCCTATCACGGCCTTGCAATTGTTTATTGATTCTATAAATTTGTGCCTATTAGTAGCTGACTTATGGCGGCCGAATTTACGGAATGCTTGTTGCCTCTCAGAAATGGCAGCTGCACATTCCGAAGTGAACCATTGAGGAGAGTGAGGCTTGCTAAAGAATTTTCGCATGGGGACATAGGCTTCAATGCCTGCTTTGACCCATTCAGTTAATTCGTTTGCACACTGGTTGGCAGGGAGTGAGAAGGTTTCCCTCCATGGGGCGTCACTGATGTGATCTCTGATTGACTCAAAATCAGCTTACTCGTAGTATCTTGTTGTTTTGAGCAACGGTTCATCATCTTATTATCATTATTAGTAGTAGTAGTAGCAGTATTATAATTAATATTAGTATTGGTCCCCAGATTTATAAAATCGGGAGACCTATGTTTTGAGGCATTTCCGTCCGTCTGTCCGTCCGTCCGTCCCAAATTTTCTCCGCAACCATCCATTGAATTTCTCTGAAATTTTGCATGAAGTTGAAAAAAAATTTGGTTAGCCCCCCAGGGGGTCAAAAGGCCCCAAAATAGCAAAAAAATTCATTTTTTGTCCCATAGGTTTTAATCCATCCATTCAATTTCTCTGAAACTTGACCACAATGTTGAGGTGATCGTTCTTAATAGAAAATAAGTATCGCTGACCTTGTAAAAAATCTGGTTCGCGCCCCCAGGGGGTCAAAAGCCCCATAAAATGACAAATATGATCCTTTCTTCCCATAACGTTTGATCCATCCATTCAATTTTACTGAAACTTGGCCAAAATGTAGAGGCAATTGTAATGGATATAAAATGAGCATCCTGTACCTCAGAGAAATTCTGGTTCGCGCCCCCATGGAGTCAAAGGGGGGTCCACATTCCCCAAATTGTCTGCATTTATAGCATTTTACACTCGCCAAAATCGAGTCACATACACAGGGGACCACGCACGCGCGGCTATTTATTATTATTATTATTTACTCACTAGGAGTTATCACACTAGTCATCGTCAGTGATCACCCACTGCCAACAACCTGTGGTATTCCCTGGAGTCTGAGTGACAACAAGTCTCCTCAGACTTCCAGTATACTCTACCTCTTTTCGTTCATCACCGCTAATGACCTTGCGGTATCGCAACAGCCACCTACCACCGGTTTCACGGTGATAAGGGCCATTGGTCTCCTCTGGGGCCCGGGTGGCAACAAGCCTCCCCACGGTCCCAGAGCTGTCCGCGCTCTTCCAGTGGAGGTCTGGTTTGCGCTTTCCCTCCTCGACCCTCTGTCCATAATTTTCGTGGTGTCAGCCTATGCTTGCGCTTCTCTCTTGCGGTTGTATTTTCCCCGGTTCTGTTGTCTTGTGCTTCCATGTGTTTGTACTCCATTCGTTGCTTATGTGGGTTGGTTTCCGCATTCGAGGACATTTCTCAGGATTGTTGCTGTTTTGATCATTACTGTCCTTTGTATGGTTTCAGTTTTCCCTTTGATTCCTATTTCTCCTAGTCTTTTCTCCATGTTTTTGGGGACTGTTCCTAGTGCTCCTATGATTATTGGTGTTATACTGACTTTTTTCATGTTCCATATTCCTTTCAATTCTCTGGCAAGTTCAGTATATTTGCTTCTTTTTTCCGTTTCTTTGATCTTCACTCTGTGGACTGCTGGAACGGCAAAGTCTACGATTTTGCAGGATTTTTCTTCCTTGTTGATTATTATCATATCCGGTCTCATTGCTGTTATGGGTTTGTCTGTTTGTACATTCATATCTCATATGATTTTGTGTTTTTCGTTTTCTAGTACAGTTTCTGGTTTGTGTTTGTACCGTTTTTTTGTATATTTGAAATTCAGTTGTTTGCACATTTCCCGGTGTACTTCTTTCCCCACGCTGTCATGTCTGTTCTTGTATTCCTTTTGGGCTAGCTTGCTGCATTCACTTATTATATGATTTATCGTTTCGTCTCTTTGTCCACACAATCGGCATTTGCTGTTTTCCTGGGTTTTATCTATCTTTGCTTTAATAAAGTTTGTCCTAATCGCATTGTTCTGTGCGACCGTCAACAGAGATTCCGTTTCTCTGTTCAAGTGTCCTTTTCTTAGCCATGCCCAGCTGTTCTCATAGGCTTCATCGCTTGTGAGTCTTATAAAGCGTCCATGTAGTCGTTTTTCTTCCCACTTTTCCTTTCTTGTCTTTTTGTTTCTGGTTTCAGTGCTTCCTGAGTTGTTTGTTGGACTGGTGTCTCTTGCCGTGGTGATAAGTCTTTCCGTGTTCTGTGTTACATATTTCTCCAGCTCTTTTTTGGTGTCTTCCACACAGTCTTCTATACTTACCAGTCCTCTACCTCCTTCATTTCTTTTCATGTAGAGTCTGTCCGTATCGTCTTTTGGGTGCAATGCATTGTGCATAGTCATTAGTTTTCTAGTCCTCTGGTCAAGGTGCCTGAGTTCTTCTTTGGTCCAGCCTATGAATGGTCCAGAGTATCTTATTAGTGATACAGCCCATGTGTTTATCCCTTTTACTAGGTTTCTGCTATATAGTTAAGTTTCTAAGAGTTTCCTTGTTCTTCGTAGATATTCTTTTCCAATCTTCTCTTTCATTTCTGTATATTTGATTGTGTCTGCTTCCAGAACTCCCAGGTATTATTCTTGTTCTCCTAGCGCCCTCATCTCCTCTTGGTTGGAGAGTTCTATACCTTCTGTCGTCTCCAGTTTTCCTCTTTTAATCTCTAGCAGTGCACACTTCTCCATTCCAAACTCCATTTGGATATCCTGGCTGAATATCCTGGTTGTATTTATCAGTTATCCTGGCTGAATATCCTGGTTGTATTATTATTATTATTATTATTACTACTATTATTATTATTATAATTACTATTATTATTATTATTATTATTATTATTATTATTATTATTATTATTATTATTATTATTATTATTATTATTATAATTACTATTATTGTTATTATTATTATTATTACTATTATTATTATTATTATTTACTCACTAGGAGTTATCACACTGGTCATCGTCAGTGGTCGCCCACTGCCGACAACCTGTGGTATTCCCTGGAGTCCGAGTGACAACAAGTCTCCTCAGGCCTCCAGTATGCTCCACCTCTTTTCGTTCATCACCGCTGATGACCTTGCGGTAATCGCATTATTATTATTATTATTATTACTATTATTATCATTATTATTATAATTATTATTATTATTATTATTATTATTATTATTATTAGTATTATTATTATTATTATTATTATCACCATTATTATTATTATTATTATTATTATTATCATTATTATTATTATTATTATTATCTTCACAATAATATGTTATGGATAAGGAACTTTATTCTTGCAATGATTAAGATCATATTTTATTTATTTTTTTCAGTAATTATCTTTATTACAATTTAATTTTTATTATCTTATACATTATTTATATTTTATTATAGCCATTATTGTTATTATATAATTAATATTTTCATGATTATGATATGTATTACCTATATTATTATTAAATCACATCTCCGCTAGATAAAAAAAACACATAAGTTTTACGAAGGTAGTAATCTCAAAAGATTGATAAACTCTATGCAAATAGATATGAGTCTTACTTTTGGAGTTATGCATCAGAAAACACTATATGTCCTATTTTAAAATTACAGGCAACCCTGGTAATCCTCACAACTACATTTGAAGTTCATGACATTCTTCTCTTTCTTTTCTTCCCCTATATCCCGCCGTCTCATTACGAACGACTCATTTGAAACTAGGTGAGCATTTAGCATTAAAATAAAATTTACATGTGAGATTCAATCTGAGAAAAAGATATAACGGTTCATCTGTACTATTAATTTTGAATATTGAACATGTGACCCTCACGATGTTTAAACCATGATGTTTTTCATTGTGTTCTTTAACATAAAACACTAATAGAAACGGAATTTTTTTCAAGCCTCAGTAGATTGTTGCATATAAAAGCTATGACGGGAACATATTCAATGCATGTGTGGTTTTTTAATATGTGTGTATGACTTAAAGCATTGGCTAAATGAGTACACTCGAAGGTTTGTTTTATTTATCCTCAACATAAGTTACTGTTATTTTAATCAAGAATACAACATAATATACGAACATACAACATATATAGTACTTACGAAAAACCTTACAGAATTAAGAATCCAACTTTACATATCTATTTTGTAACTATTCAAAAGTGAATTAATTCTTAGTTTAATAGAGTTCAAATAATATTTTCCCTATTTCTCAGCTATACATGCAGTAGTATCGTCGATATTGAACAGAAATGAATTAAAGTTATTTAATCAAAACAAATAATTCACTCAATTCCATAGAAATATAATGCAATTTAAATGAAACTTATAAACTTTATAGAAAGAAATATATACCTACGCATCGAGGCGAGGGCTTCCTCTCCCCCATTTTCTCTTCTTTTACCGCTTTCATTCTCCCTCTCTCGAGACGTCAAAGCCCAATTTTATTTTATTCTTTTTAAAAGAAGCCCGCATAATCGCTCAATCGAATTGAATTATTGTGGTCATCCATTTATTTCTCATATAAAATAATAATAATGTTTTATCCAAATTACCAAAATATTAATATTTTTCTATTTCATGAATAAATGCGAAAGTTGTTGTTCCGTCAGTACGAGAAACGTATAAATGATATTCTCAAAACGTAAGCATGAAGACCTTATTCTTTTATGGGAAAGAGGGGCGATAGTCATAAAACTTTGAACACAAATCTCTGTTTGTTATGTTGTCAATAATACCCTGTACTTACTCTACGCAGTACACTCTTATCAAAATACCGCATTCACTCTATGATTAAGTCCTTACTTACTTGCGAAGCGACAGCGAGTGGAACGATGTTTTGGCTGTTGGAAATACATTCGGTGCGTAAATTCTTTGGGAGGTGCGTCCCAATTTTTAAAGCAGTTGCCTGAGTGTGTACGACCTTACCAGTCGGACGTAGCGTTATTTTTAAACACCAGATTTGTCGGCTGTCTTAATAAGTTAGAATGACCCTAAGACGTAAGATCTCGTTTATAAATGATGTCTAAGTAAACTGTGGAAGTTAATCTACAAATTTAACACATTTTATTGTCAATTTTGAAATTACAAAAAAAGAATAGAATTATTTTTTTTAAAATCGTTATTAATTTTAGTTTCATGTTTCTGACTTTAATAATAAAAGCGAAAAGCATAACTGTTAAATAACTTAGCGAGATATAATTATTTTATTTGTCAAGAATAATCAACAGAAACAAAGGGAGTGCAAAAAAACAAATAGTCATCAAATACCATGTTACCCAAGGTAATATAACTTTTTTTTTTTTCTGGGAAATAGAACTGTAATGCGATCAGATTAGGACAAATTACACCAAAGTACAATAAAAAATGTTTCTAAATATTTTAAAACAAACACAAAATAGGCAGGTGAGAAGAAAAATACATTTATTGCGTTTGGAAATAGTAATTTGTTGATAATTTGTTTTTTCAACGCTTTTTTCTGACGGCTTTTCTTGACAATCACTCCGATTTTTCCTTTTCATAAATGGGAATTCATGTTTAGGAATATACAAAATAAAATTTAAACATTAGGATATATCAAATAAAATCATGACAATCGTTTTTTGATTCCAGATTAGCAACATGTGAAAATAAAATTGTTTGTTTGTTTTCTGTGGATAAGGCTCTATGTAGATTAATAGCTTCCCGGAAAGCGGTTATGTTATTCTTGTTATAAAGAAATGTTGAGCACTATTTTATAAATGCAGTAGAGTTTCTCCAGATTGTTATAATCCTGAGTTTTAGGTGCACAATCAGGAACCCGCACGTAATCGCCTAAAAAGGAGACCCCCTAAGTCATTTTACAATGCAATTATGTACGAAACTGTTCCCCAACTTTAAATTCTTCAATAATTGTTTAGTTTTGTTTTTTCTTTTTCATATATCCACCAGGTTTTTCAGTGTGTTACCACGTAATCGACTAAGTCAAGCAGAATCTAAGTTTGGGGCAAGGTGGAAAGTTGGGTGATTTATTGTTAATCGACAATTATGCCAAAATATGAATCTATTCTTTTCGTAATTTCGACAAATCAGTTCTATTAGACTTTTGTTTGCATTTGTCAATGAACATAGTGAAAAGGTGTTTGTCAACATTAATCAATAATTGTTGAGCTGTTTTTTTTTAAAAAACTTGACTAATACGGAATTTATTTAGCTAATAAATACATATATACATTTTTTATTTTGCACGGAAAATGTAAAGACTGCAAAACATCATGGGAAAGAGTGAGGGATATGTCGGGAGAGCGAGCCAGACAACTTATCTTTAGTACCCTCATCTTTTCTCGCTTATTCATCGTCGCTAGCAATGTTAGACTTGTAAAATGTTTTGTGCATTTATCTGATTTATTTAATAATTGCAAGGCATTTCTGTTGATATCGACAAACATATGTTATATATATATATGGAAAAATAGAAGGATATAAATTCGAATGAATAACGCTAAACATTAATTCGTGATGCACTCTTACATAATAGTTATACAAATGAGACATCTAAACTTCTGTGTGTGAGCCGGTCATCTCTATGATACACACATTATGTGTTAAACTTTTTCATATTATCTATGCAAATAGCAGTTACATTTTGATAGAAATCTGGTAGTGATAAATGAAAACAAATTCGTATTTATTCATTTGAATAAATATATAGAAAATAATATAATACTAAAACAAAAGTACCGTTATAATTTTTTTAATAATCAATTATTGCAACAAAGAGTAATTTATGAAACAGTCTGTTAACCTATATGATTTTGAAGAAATAAACAACTATTTACCCAAGAGGAGAAAAAACAATAGATTACTAAATATTGATAGTGAATTTTTTTTAAGAATTAAAGAATATTTGGAAATTTTGTAAAAATCAAGAAAATAAACGTATTATGATGATGAATCCCATAATACATCATAAAGTTCTAAAATTCATCCATTAAGCGATGTAGTTAAATGTAAAGTATATGTTTATAATGAAATGCAAGAATACTCAACATCGGATATAATTGCAAATAACTATAACTATAGACGCAACATGCATCGATATGTTTTCCTTGGCAGTAATTCTTTTATCTGATAGAGTAGGTTCATCATAACGTTTATTATGAACAACAGAAAACTGCAAAGCAAAATAGATAAAGGAAAAAGAAAATTAAATAACAAAAAGTGACGCTAAGCGAAAAGAAAATATACAAAATTGCAATATCTAAAATATATAGACATTGTTCATATTTCTATCACGCTAGGAACGAAGATAAAATTATTATTTAATAACACATGAAAACACAAATAAATATATACATATATATATGAAAATCAGTTTGAAAAAAGATATTTCGATGCTAGACATTTTTTACATATAAATAGAACATTTATTTAAATCGAAATATTCCGACTTTACACGCTTGATCAATGTTTTACACACATATTGTATTTGCTTTTATTCATCGCCAAGATCAAACGATAGCGACGCCGAAAATGCATGTTTGATCTGAAGTCCGTATAAATGTAGTGATTACTTTGGATCGTGTGTTTGTGTGTATTGAATGTAGTATTACTACATCAGAAGTATCAGTTTTTCAAAAGTATGACATCAGTTAGAAGA
>OY744515.1:198392359-198509859 GCA_963556195.1 Sepiola atlantica
GTTTTTTTTTTCAGAGATTACATGCACCATCTTTTGAGACGAAAATAACATAGTAGAGTAGGCATTATATGGCGTCTATTATTAGATACATGTCTGTCCTATTAGAGTACCCGAAGCGATAAAACATGCATCTGCTGCCTATTGAAATCTCCTGAGTGAATCTCTGGTACTTTGGCTAGATGACATAAATATTGCTTTACTAACGATTTGTGTGTTTAAGGTACGACAGTGCTGCTTCTAACTCAGCCCATGCCACTTAAATCATTCTTATGATCTTCAGGCATCAAAAGTACAAAGTTGGTAAGCTGGCGTCCATGCTACCCAGATTACAAACTCAATAGTAATATTTTGGTATATCATCAAACGAGATGTGTATGCCAATGGGCGTATATTTACGTCTACAACGGATTATGGGAAGTCAGTAATACTGCAGCAAGGGCAATCCTACCAGCCATTATTAAAAGCATTAGCTAATGTAGTCAATAATCTACCTTTTGAAGTTATGATGCTCATCGAGGTTTTGTGGGTAAATAATGTATTTGTTCTTTATATGTATTAAACAACATATTATTGCATATTTAGTTATATATACATATATATATATATATATATATATATATATATATGTGGGTGTGTGTGTGCATATATATTAATAGTTAAATATAACAGTCATTAAAATTTATTCTATTTACTCATTCATTATTTTCACCAATAAACGTTTATTTTTAGTTGTTTTAATTTAAAAGTAATTACTATTGTTTGGTAAACTTTAAGTGATATTTAAAATTATGGGATTTAGTAAACACCAGCAGTTATTATTTAATTATTTGTTAGCAACAATTTAACAATAGTGTGCTAGATAACCTGTGATTCTTTTTAGAAATGAAGTCATTGAACATTGAGAAATAACTATTTCTGTAAAAGGCTATTATCGCTTGTCGCCGTGTAGTTTATTTATAATGATCTGTTTAAAAGGAATGTGTTTTAAGTTCAGTGTATCATTATTTAAACTTGCTCAATTCACTATATATATATATATATATATATATATATATATATATATATATATATATAAATGTATATGTATATATATATATATATATATATATATATATTATATATAAAAAAAAATATATATATATTATATATAATATATATATACATATTTATATATGTATATATATATTATATATAATATATTATATATACTACATTATATACATTTCTAATATATATATATATACAATATATATATAATTATAATATGTATAATATATATATAATATATATATATGTATATATATATATAAATATAATATACATATATATATAATATATATCATATATAAGTATATATATATGTATATAAGTATATATAATGTATATAATATATATATATATATATATTATATATGTAATATATGTAATATATATATAATATATATGATATATAATATATGTATATATACGTATTGATAAGTATGTTCATATAATATATATTATAATATATATATATATATATATATATATATATATATATATATATACTATAAAGCATTTCATTTTTAAACACAAAATAATCCGGTTGTTTATAAAAAAAACTTTCTTTCACCTAATAATGCTTTGATGTGTTTAAATTACCAATGGAGTAATATTCTCTACAAATAAAACATATACACACATATCTATCTATCTATCTCTCTCTCTCTATCTATCTCTTTCTTTCTATATATATATATATATATATATATATATATATATATATATGTATGTATATATATATATATATATATATATATATATATATATATATATATATGCCTGTATTATAAACCCTCGCCGCCTAACATGCTACCTAGATCCATCTATCAAGATCGAATTATACACATGATTTACTAAAACAGATTTTCGAAATAATTTAACTAATAATACTGCGTTACATACACTTCCTTATTATTGAAACATTATCGATTTGATCCCATACACCCACTGTCAAATAAGCTCGATACAAGGTTAAAGAACCAATACTAAAATGTGTATTAAACGTTATTAATAGACGTTTGTAAATAAATTTACAGTTTTCATGGTTTACATTATTACGGGGCTGAGGCGACTCATTCGAGTCGAAACTGTTCGCAATTGCGACGAGTTCTTATGGTTGGCCTGCCAACTCGACACATAAACAGAACATTTACTTCTGTTTTATAAAACTGGTCTGAATAAAAGAAATGTTATTTACGTATACAAATACAGGTATATACTAAATATATGCGTGGCTCATTGTATCTCAACTTTAACTAGTTATTTTTACTGGAGTTCCGTCAAAAATTAATAACATTTTATATAATCAAGTCTCTGTACTTCTATATTATTCTTCTCCTTCTTCTTTTTCTTCTTTGTCTTCTTCTTATTATTAGTAGTAGTATTAGTAGCAGTAGTAGTAATAGTAGTTATAGTAGTCATTATAAAAATATCATTGTACTTATTATTATTATATAGAAGTATTATATCGGTGCTTCTGCATTATGGCACAAACAAAATTTCTTAAAAGAAGAATCACAAACTAGTCTTTTTTAGGGGGACTCATAACGAAACGATCATATTCGATTTTCTTTCCTCACGCGAAACCGAAACACCGATTGAGAACAATGGGAATGGGTGAGAAAAACACATTTTTAAACAGTATTCTTTTAATAATATACCTCAAGAAACGGTATAATAAAGGAATAAATAGGATTAATTTGAGTAACTTTGACTGTTGATTTTTTAACTTTTTTTTATAATATAACAATAGAAAGTGCATATTTGTAACAAAGTTACACATTAGTCTGTGCGCTTACCAAAAAATCGCCTAACTTCGTCTAATCTAGTTTAATGTAACATATCTTGAAGATTTAACGCATTGAAGCCCATTTCCATAAAATTAGGAAAAGAATTAAGACAATTAAAATAATTCGAATCATCTCCCCTTTTGATTCACTTCTCTAGAAACAAGAAAGGAAATGTTGTTTGTTCCCATAACGCGCAGGCACCATTATCTTTATATTCTTTTATACAAAAAAAAGTATACTTCAAATGTGACATGAAATCTCATACTTTTCTTTGTTAGAATTTGAATAAAGATGTGTATATACAGTTCAAAGGTTAGAGCATACGTTTCTTAAAATGTCAACGTACCTGCGAAACGACCACGCATCAGGGCCTCGCTCTTTTTTTAAAGAATTTAATATTCCAATTTAATATTGCTGAAGCAATACACATAACTATTCATATAAAACTAATAGTCGTTTAATTATAAATGGCAACGATCAGGATTCTGTCATGAAGAGTAAAATTAATAAGCACATTTTGTCACGCGGCAATACAGTCAAACCAAAACAATATATTTAAATGTATGTAACATGCAAACATGGAATGCATACAAGACTATTTTCTGTTTTGAAGCGAAGAATTGTAATTTAATAAACTACGTTTAAATCCGACTTTGTCGCGCTCAGTAAAGAAAATAAGATAATTGAATCTACGCTAAATGACGCCAACCACGAACGCTGAATAATGAAAATAGTAATTAAATTAGCATAGAAGCAGTAATAACGTTATATATCACATACATTGCGTTCAATATTTAGAATAAACAATTAGTTGCATACAAAAGAAGATGTATCATCCTTCCTCTATTGTTATATAATAAGATGTCTTATTTATCCATCACCATAGTAATATTAATCATCATCATCATCATCATCATCATCATCATAACTATTATTTTAATAAAATTCGATTTAAATGAAAATTCGTAAGTAGTTTATAAATACACATAGTTCTCATGTAGATTTAATAATATCTGCACTGTTTTAATAAATATCATGACAACAAATCTATGTAACGGTTTTATACATATCATTTATTTGTTTTTTTTTATTTACGAAACTTTGAACAAATTGTAGTATTAATGCGGAAAATGTTTTAAGATAGTACTACGGGGAAAAATGTAGTCACCCCATATAAGGGGCGGCATATCTTTTTAAATATACTCATGCACAGACACGCGTTTTGTTGGCTTTTGATATTTATCAGCGTGACTGTAGCTAGCAACGTTCGGAATTGGGTTCCCACAGAATGAACCCTAAGCTCTCTCACTGAGGCAAAACATCGCTGGTAGAAGTGTGTTATCGTTCTTATACATGTCATTTATTTGTGTATTTTATTTGCGAATCTTGGAACGGATTCAACTCTTTATATTGAATAGAATTTTTCTGTAATACTAAGTGGGAATAATATTTATTCTTCATCAACACGATATTTTCTTTATGAGGGCGATATGTAGTTTAACAATATAATCATCCAATTACACGTGTTTCGTCATAGTATTACCTTTCAGCATGGTTAAAGCAAACATGATTCCAAACCAAAACTCCAGACACTAAGCCAGACGCTGTACCAGTTAGCCAAACGTCTCTAGTTTAAGACATTTATTGTTTTTTTATAAATACAATTTGTTTGTTGGTTTCACTCGCGATATTTCGATCGAATTGAACTATTTATACGGAAAAGTAGTTTACTTAAATGCGAGATGATAACAAGGTTATCTTCTTAAATACGATAGTCTCATATAGGAAGCAACATATGTTTTTAATACATAATGATCTACATACACGTGTTTCTTAGTCTTACGGCACAGCAGTGTGGCTGACGCTAGCGAGATTCGTGATGAAGGCAGATGATTCTCTTTAGCAAGTGACAATAATAGTATAGTCTAGTAATTGGCATTACACTTAGTCTTGGTGTCTTTATCGCCTCACAGTATTTTGTCTTTTCGCTTATACAGTGCCTATTGTTGTGGTAAATATTTTAGGCTGTTTCAAACCAGTACCAACTGGAAACTTTGAGAGATGTTGGGTCTTAATTCCCCGGTCACATGTTGAAAGGCGTGCGCAAATGTAGCGTGGTGACTTGTATTAACGTTATTACGTAACTCTTATTTAGACCGGTGTTTCCTCTTGTTTATCTATTTCCTTATTTGTCAACACTTGCAAGTGTACATACATCATTGAAGCCTTGCATCAAATATGTTACTATTGTCTATGGAAACATGGTAGGGTTTTTGTACCGATCCAGGAATACCAAACTCTTGGCTAAATTATCTACTTGTTAAAGAGCAAGATCATACAATTGAGTACTGTTGTTATATTCGAAGAGGTGCCGCTCGGAGCACACTTTCTTTGATTGACAGAGTACAACACCTACTTCAAAATCTCGCGGAGGTGATTTTTGTTTTTTTCCTACAGCTTCCTTTTTGGCTCCAGAATAGGATTTGCTGGTCTTTCTCTGGTGTATCCTTATGATCATGGGGGTCTTCGACACATCCGTGATCTAAATATAAATATGCACAGCAAACATTCGCCTCGCTGCAAATACAGAATTAATTTACTGTATTGCCCCATGTACTAAAAGTAAAATGGAAATTTCAAGAACTAAATCTATTTTCCTCGAACATCAATTCACAACAAAACACAAAAGGCTACGTCCAACCGAATACAGCAGGGTCGGTTAAAAGTCTAATGTAAACAAGTACTTGTTGAGCCTTCGTCTTCTATCAATATTACTCTCAAGTAGCCTCGTGTCAACCTAGACAATCTGAATCACATTATTTCGTGGTGGCATTTATCGTCCAACTGAAAATCGCTTTAACACTTATCATCGAGTTGCGACGGGGCTTTCAAAAGCGAGGACGCTTTAGTATTTTTTTTGTTAAAGTTGTTATAGTAAGATTAAACAGAAAAAAAAACACTATAAAATCGTGGAAGTGAGGGCTATATAAATTTAAAACAGAAACATCAACATAACACACTCGTTTCTATTTTTTATTTACACCTAGATTTATGCAATTTAATCATATTCGATATCATCACATCATTTATAATATAAGTGTTTTAGACTGAAGAATATTATCTCTGGAACAAATAGTTCATTTATTAAACACACAAAAGGTCAGCGCAGTGTCAAAATATAGTCCGCATAGTGTTCAGCGATTATTAATAAAGTAATACATATTTCAGATACTGACGTCTTTGTTTATAATGTCGAATAACTTATATGTTAAATTAAAACAGTCATCTATTAAAAACACTTGGAATTCTTATAGACAAAAGTTGATACTTTGTAGACACAAAAGTATCAATTACGGAGACACACAATTGGCTTACTATGCCAACCGGGTTCGCACCTCCCAACCGTCTAGAAGAGTTACTTTCCGTCTGTAGGCTATAAATGATGTAATATGTATTTATAAATATTATAAGTCCAATAAATAAATGAAAGTAGAGCTCTCTCGGGGATCTTAAAAATAGATTGTCAAGCAGCTCTAAAGCAAAGTTTCGAATAGTTTTATCGAAGCCTTTTGATTAGTCTTCTGTTCGTGCTCGCGTTTAGATACATATAGATCTAATTTCCCTAAATCACGTGCAAGTTTTCGGTGTCAGCGAGAATAGGGCGACTGCTTGCAAATTTCAGGATGGCTCTGTGAACTGGTTTCGCGCCTGCCGATCGTCTGGAATGGGCACTCCTCTGCACTCATGAGAGATTGGAACGCTAGTGTCTGTAGGTTATAAATAATTGAATATCTATATATATATATATATATATATATATATATATTTAATTTGCTGTATAATTATTTCGGTTGAACTTTAGCCTTGGCGCAGTCCGTATACTTTTATTGTAGTCACCATACTGTGTACAGATGGAGAGAACCAATATCAATTTCTAAAAATATATATCGTCTCAGGAACGATTGTTCTATTAATAATGGAGTTCATGTTTCTGTCTATCTGTCTGACTGAAGCTCAAACTATACTATTTAAGCATATTGTACTTATTATGAAATAGTATAGTATATACTATTTCAGACTAATGCACTATCTTTAAATGCTCATTTCAGGGGCATAGTGAAGTGTAGTATATGTTTTGTTATCATGATACCATCCTACCAGGCATTTTCTTTTCCTTTTTTGAGAGGTGTAAAGAAAGAGTAGTATCTGTTCTGGTTTCATGATACCATCCTCCCAGGCATTTCCCCCTCCTTTTTGAGAGGGGTGAAGGTAGTGTAGTATATGTTGTGTTGTCATGATGCCATCCTCCCAGGCATTCTCTCCTCCTTTTTGGAGAGGTGTGGAGGTAGTGTAGTATCTTTTCTGTTTCCATGATACTATCCTCCCAGGCATTTCCTCCTCCTTTCTTGAGAAGTGTGGAGGTAGTGTAGTATCTGTTCTGTTGTTATGATACCATCCTCCCAGGCATTACCTTCTCGTTCTTTGAGAGGTGAGGAGGTAGTGTAGTATATGTTCTGTTTTCATGATACCATCCTCCCAAACATTATCTCCTTCTTTTTTGAGAGGTGTGGAGTTAGTGTTGTTTCTGTTCTGTTGTCATGATACCATCCTCCCAGGCATGGCCTCCTCCTTTTTTGAAAGGTGTGGAAGTAGTGTAGTATCTGTTCTGTTGTTTCACATTATCATTCTTTTAAAACCCCTTGTCTTAAGACAAGGGGTTTTGTTGTAAATTGAAGTTAAGCATGGTATATCTCGGCCATTACTAAATGGGTAACCATTTGAGAAGAATAACAAAACGGGTTATTTGTTATGACGTAGACGCCTTCAATAACATATTTAAACATGAGCTCTTTGGTATGACCGAGGCGCCTCCTCATTTTTTTTCTTTTCGTAACTATGTATGGTGGAGGGTAAAAAAAATTAAAGGGGGGTTCACATTTTTTTGTTTATTTTTTTTTTAACCTAAAAATATTCTGATTTATGGGGGAGGGTAAAAAAATCGGGGGGGAGGGATGGGGGTAACATTATTTTGTTTTTTGCTTTAATTAACTGAACATATTAATATGTATGAGGGAGGGAAAAAAATGTTTGGATTTTTTGTGGAAGTGGTTAAAAAAATTTATTTTTATTTTTAATTAAAAATATTTATATGTATGGGGGAAGATAAACAAAATTGGGCGGGAAGTAAAAAAAAATTGTTTTTTGTTCTTTTCTTAACTAAAAATACTTCTATATGTAAAGAAAAAAATTTGGTGGGGGCCAAAAATGTGTTTTTTTTTAAGTCAAAATATTTATATTAATGGGGAAGAGTAAACAAACAATTGTGGTCGGGTCGACATTTTGTTTTTCTTTATTTTTAACTCAAAATATTCTTGGAAGGAAACAAAGAAAATCAATGTCTAACCACCCAAGAAATATGACTGGAGCTCCATCGGTTTACGGGTGAGCGTTCATTTCTGATGCGGCAGCGTAGCAAAAATATGCGACCGGAGGGAGCATATATTTGCTAGTATGTATAATAAGTTATGAAAATATATCCATGGCTATTATATTCCGTATACGTATCATCTTAATGGAAGTATTACTGTAAAAAATACCTAGCTGTATTCGCGTATTGAGCGCTTTTGATGTAAATACTGAGCATATATAGATAATATATAATATTTCATCATAATATCATAGGTGTATACATGAAATACTAATAATTATACATATGTATATACATACATATATGTGTGTTATGTGAATGTATTATAATACTGTCTTGTAAATAATAGCACAAGATTATCTCCAAGAATTAATAAACTATCACATAGTTATATGTATAGATTCTATGATTAAAGTAGTTTTTTTTCTCTCCGTTTTTTAACGTAATGGCAGCTCTCGATACGATACACTAACCGCCCGTGTTTATTTAATTTAAAGGAAAAACGAATAAAGACTATTAACTGAGTATCTGTTCATCCGTAGGTTAAAACAGCGTACTTCGTCTTGTAGATTCATGAAATGGTTTCGTCATGGTTCCCAATATACGCTATTTCACGCACGTTCACATTTAATCAACGTTACGGAAATGATTCCAATATCTGCATTTGATATTAATAACAACTCAATTGACTTAGCAAGTCTCTTACGGATTTTGACCGGTCAATATACGCCTGTTTTATTGGCTGAAAGCGAAGGAGAAAAATAAATTGAAGCCAACGAACGCTGCGTTGTTACCATTGGGTAAACACGTGTGTGACTTTATTCCGAACCAGTAGATCGCAATAAATTAAGCGTGTACATGGGTGTGGTTAAAGCTGGTAGTAAGGACGTTCTCTCCTGTTTTATTGTGTTACCAGATAGAAACCATAATAGCTCCAAACAGGGAAAGTGTCAAGGTGCGACTAGAATCCGATCCAACCAGCCACAAATTGTCATTAATTGCATATCTTCTCAAAGAACTATAGCAACGTTCTGCACACGCCGGTGATAGTAATGCAATAATAGGTGTATTTATATATTAAGGCAATTCACACACACTAGAATAATCTACTTAATACGACCAAGTGAAATTATTTTGTGCATCCATGTTAAATCTACTTATTGTGACGCAAACGTCAACGTGTAATATTGTTATTAAATAATTTAAAGGTGAATTAAGGAAAGTACTTGTTTTGGGTGATAGAATGATAACTTAAATCCAAGCATAATATGAGATGAACGCTCAGTTGTAGAAAACCCCTCGTCTAGGGCTTAATATTAAAACATAAACACTGCCTTAATTTATTGAATAAGAAACAGGGAAAAGTGCTCGATGATAAAACCGGTTAAAATAACGATGATGTGTGTATCTAAAAGAATAAATGCGAAAATATTGTTCATCCATCCTAACTATATTAACGTCAAAACACGTTATGATTATTTAATTCCAATAATATAAGAATATATTGAAATACCCTATATATAGACATCTCTTACTAAATCAAACACATCTCGATGTATCTTAATTGTATATTGTTTTACTTTTAAGATTTTAATCAATTAATATATTTAAATATATCTTTCTACTTTGTATTACTTAATGTTATTCTACACACACAATCGTGTTATCGATAGCACTATTATAATCATTAAAAATAAAATAAGAAATTTTATAAAAAAATGATCGCGTTTAAAAACTTATTTAGAATTTCATTTTCAAAGGAGATCATTTACTTTCGACTAAAAGTAAAGTGTCAAATATCGCTGATACGTCGAGAACATATACTACCCTTTGATCTTAGAGTAAAGGCCACTGAACCATAAACACACATTTGTTGTGCCTAGGCATTTTTAAATAAAAAAAACACCACAAAAGAATGATTTCATTGGAATAGTTTTCTGGGCTGGGTAGTGTAGTATCGGTTCTGTTGTCATAAGACCGTCTTCCCAGGAAGTACCTTCTCTGTGTTTAAAGGGTGTACGGTGGGAATACTCCCATTAATGAAAATAAATTCCCAAGACTCGATTTAGTCAGAATATCTTTTAAGAGGGGTAGTGTAGTGTCGGTTCTATTCTCATAAGACCATATGCACAAGAATGACTTCCTATTTTGGGGGTGGAGGGAAGTAGTGTCTGTTTATCCTGATATTATGGTATGTCAGAGAGGTCGGAGTCTTACATGTTCGTTCACCTAAGGAAGAATGATAGCTCAACTTTATAACAAACTTGTCACTTTTAACTAAACACATATAACTATTATAGTCGTTCTAACTGGTGTGGGTGACCTACCTACCCTTTAATAATAACTAAATGGTAGCAACCGGCTACCATAAATACCGGTTTTGCCGGGAGAACATTTGGAGGCACATTTAGGCTCTACGTGTTGAGTGAGTTTATTGCGTCAAGTTAGTATTTTTCTTAAATTTGTTGTTGCCTGCTGTTGTTATCGTTGTTATTGCTTTCACGTTGACTGTTATTGTTGAACGGTTTTCCCTTTTACGACGTTTTTGTTTTTCTGGCACGTTTTTTTTCTCTGCCACTGTTTTTTTCTGTTTGGTGTCTCTAGTTAATTACTTGATAGCGTCCAAAAAGACTGAAAATTCGGAATGGTGCAAACCACCAAAAATGTCTATAAATTTCAAAGATTTCGTGGAAGAAGCAAAAAAATACGAACACATGGTTACTGAACAAGGAATTACCGTGGATTTACCAAAGCTCAAGTAATAAAAAAAAACAGTAACCATGTTTGTTGTCAAAACTGTTTTTTAAATCCATCAGGGCCTCTCCTGAATTAATATGCAAGTTATTGGCAACTGCAGGATTCAAACCGCAAAGGTTAATCAAGTGTAAGGGATTTAACACTTGGAATGCTTTGTTTCCTTACTCAAATTATCACGCAGGACTATGTTTTACGAACCGAGTACATGGGTAGAAGACGTTCTTCAATTTCTATCTTCAATGGGCCTTTTTATGTAAAAGGCGAACAAATTGGGGCTTTTTTCTAAGATTTGGCGAAATCACAGACGTCAATTTTGACGAATTTCCAGGTACATGGAACTTCGAAATACTTATCGACAAGAACGCTTATGACAGCATCCCCTACTATTTACAAGTCGGGAAGGAAAAACTACCTATTATATTGGCCGGACGAAGACCTGTTTGTTGGTTTTGTGAGCAACTAGGTAATTTAACTTTTAATTGCCCACAGAAAAAATCCACTCAGAAAACGACGCCCCCGATTAACAGACCATCCAAGGCTGGCCCCAACCTCGATCCTCCAGCTACAATTGGTTTACCTATTACATCTACATCTGATGACTCCGAAGACGAATTCCCTGCTCTACCTTCTGCAGAAAAAGACGAGGAATGGATTATTGTTCCGGGGAAAAAAACCGGGTCGGGTATCTCTCGAAGAAATGAGAGAAAAAGAAATGCTTAAAAACGACCCGGGAAAAGACAGTTACATTAAGGCAAAAGAGCTTAAATCTAAATAAGATAAGAAAATAAAAAAAGAGAAAACAGAAAGAAAAAATTCAGCCACTTCAGATAAAATCTCTACACCCAATCCAAGTCCCCAACCGATCAGAAAACCAATAGTTTCTAAAAATTTTAATTCTCCCAAATTAATGCCCCCCTCAATCACTGGCCCAATTTTAGACAAACAGTGCAAGCTTATCTCTCTAAGTCCGATTAAATCGTCTAAAAAATCACTTCTCCTAAACCTTCTCCCTTTGTCTTTCCATTGAATATCCCCCAAAATACCCCACCTGCGTCACCTACAAAACGACCCTCCCCTTCGCCTTCTCCAGCATCTCCTATGGGGGCTCGCTCCCCTTCCCCCTCCCCAATGGATGTCATGCCTCCCCCTCCATCTATTACACAGAAGAGGCAGAGGAGTCCTTCTGTGGAAAGGAAAACTAAAAAAAACGCCTTCCTTTCTGGAGAGGATATCTGCAAAGTGACAGTACAACATTACCACCTCTCCAATATAAATGAGCTCCTTAAATTAAAAGAATGTCCAAGTTTCCATGATATTGTTTTCTCAGACCATAGACTTGTTCGGGTCCGGGTGAACTTAGATACATCTAAGCCTAGTTTAGCTGGGTACTGGAAGCTCAAAACTTCGTTGTTCGATGTGAAGGGCTACCAGGAACAGCTATTACTAACCTTACAGCGAGAATTGACGGGGGCTGTAATTGGGAATAGGAAGTGGATTCATTTTAAGAAGGTTATTAGGACCTTTACTGCCGTTTTTAGCAGACGACTCAATCTATCAACTAGGGCAGCTAAAGTGGCACTACATTCATGATTAGGTCGGGCGGTGGAGGTGGGGGATATCTCTAGCGTTACTATAATTAAGGCCAAGCTGGCTTCTTTGGCTATCCAAGAACACCAGACTTTAGAGATTAGAGCTAGGTTAAAAAAGAGTGCCTAACGAGGCGACAAACATGGCTGCTGAACTGCGTGCAGAGAAGCATCGACATGCATTTGATCGACATATCACTCGTGTGTCATTGCCGGATGGGAGACTCGTGCCCACAATTCGACCCCTATTAAGCCGACTTTTCTCGTCTTGAGGCGACCGAAGCGGCTAGGTGCGAAGGTTGCATAACAGAGGAAGAAGTCCGGGAAGCCTTAGGGCGGGTCGGCCTTGACAGGTCTCCGGGGATTGATGGTTTACCCTACGAGGTGTATTATAAGATGTCGAAAATTTTTGTACCCTTGCTGGCAGTTTTGTTTAACTCGTGGTTAAGGAACTGGTCTATTCGCCAGTACTTGACCATGGGTTTGGTGAAATTGTTACGCAAAAGCTAAAATGGTGGGGATGGGTTAGATGATTTTCGGCCCTTAACGATGCTTAATGCGGAGTTGAAGATTTTGACCAAGATCTTAGCCAATCGTCTGCAACTTGTTTAGCCTGGTCTAATTAGCCCCGAACAGATTTGTTCTGTGAAGAGCCGGACCATTCAGGATAACTTGCACTCGATACGCTGGATCAGAGATAAAGTCGACACTGAAGCCGCTGATCAATTTAGATCAGTCCAAAGCATTCGATAGGGTGGACCATCGGTACTATGGGGCTGTTTTGTCTGCGTCCGGTTTTGGCTCGCAATTCCCCTCCTGGATTCGCCTCTTGTATGCAGACACCGGTGTTAGGGTTGAAGTGAATAGCATGAGGTCTGGTGCCTTCAGAGTGTCCAGATCTCTTCGTCAGGGGTGCACTCTTTCACCGATGCTTTATGTGCTTGTTTTGGAACCTTACCTTAACAGGGAAAGGGTGAATCCGGTCCTGCGTGGAATTACTTTGGCAGGTGCTTGCACCATGTTGAAGTACTCCGCCTATGTCGACGACTTGACTATGCTTGTAACGAGCAATGCCAAGATTCGTGTCGCCGACAGAGAAATCATAATGTATGAAACGGTGACAGAGGCCAAAATCAACTGCGATAAGTCTATTTGCTTGCGCATTGGTGCTTGGAAAAGTGTTTCCTTGCAGGGACCCTTTGGCTGGACAGATGGGCCTTGCAAGCTACTCGGCGTCTGGTTTGGTCCTGATCTTCAGCTGGGGAAACATTGGTCGGAAGTCCTGTAAGCGATTAGGGCAGCAGCTGGTCGGTGGTCCCGCAGTAATCTTTCGTTAAAGGGGAGAGCGGAGGTGTGTGCTTCTCATATTTATCCGATCATCCTATATCGTCTTTCAGTGCTCACACTCCCGTCGGATACACTGCTGGAGATGCAGCGGGCTCTGTTCAAGTTTTTGTGGCTTGGTAAGGCCCCTACGGTCCGTCGCGAGATTTGTTACCTGCATCCTTCTGAGGGCGGTCTGGGTATGCCTAGCATCGAAATTCGATGCCACACTCTTAGGCTGATTTATCGAGACCGAATGAGTACACAATCTGAAGGTAACGTTGTCTTTTGGAAGGAAGACACCAAGAAAGCCTTTCCAGCTTTGAGAAGTGTGCACTTGGATGAGGGGGAGGCACACAGGTTACCCCGAAACGAGTGCTCTTCTATCGCGAATATAGACATGCGTTGAATTCCTTTCAATGGTGACAGAAAGCCTCTCTGACACCCTGCTGTTGTCTAGAAAGGCATTATATCGGGTAATGGTGAGGGGGGCTGTCCGAAATGATAGGCCTGAGGGGCTCGCTTTGACGAGGTGGGAGCTCCGCTCAATCTGGCCTTGGGCGCCTGGGTAAAGGTGCCTTGACAATGGCGAGGCATGACTGCCATGGCTGACCATTAGGAATGCACTCTGGGTGGGTAAGAGGTTTCATTCAGCACGCTTGAGTAATTCTCCGACTTGTGTCAGATGCGGCGATGAGGACGAGACTATAAGTCACGTCTTCGTTTTTTGCCGCATCGTCGTGCCGCTGATTAAGCTTGTTGCAGGCTACATGTATCGTCTTTTGACCTGGAACCCATTAATGTATGCAGCAACTGGGCTCCGACAACAGATAGCAAAAACGGTTTACGTTTTTTAGCTTAGTAGCGAGTATGAGAGTTACGATTTGGAAGACTAGGTGCAAGACAGTCTACGGAGCTGAGACGTTCACTTCTCTCCACCTTATTACGATTTTCAAATATTACCTGAAGGCTCGCATTAGGGACGAAAGGGTGAAACTCTCTTCGGCAGATATTGGTGAAATATGGGTGACTGCAGCACGACTGTGTAGAGTGAATGGCGCTAGATTAGAGTGGTATCTGGACGTGCCTTAGGCAGAGAATATGATAAAACAAGCAATGATAAATAGGACGAATGACGACAGCGACGCGTTCAACCAAAATGCAATATGATCAGCGATAGAAACCTTCAACTATGTGCCTGAAGAGGACCTTAACTTCGAATCATGGTACCGTCGATATCAGGATTTTTTCGACATTGATTGTAGCAAATGGTCGGAAAAAAATGTTCGTTTAGTTCTTCGTAGACTAGGTACGGCAGAGCATACACAATTTGTCGATTATATTCTGCCGAAGAAAACAGGCGAACCATCTTTCAATGAAACCATTAACATGTTAATGGAACTATATTGCCCCAAAACAAGTTTATTCCACAAAAGGTGGAAATGGATGAACCTAACGCGAAAAGAAAGCCAGGATTACTCAACGTTTGCTTCGATCGTCAATAAACATTGTGACGACTTTAAGTTATCATCCTTGACAGCGGACAATTTCAAAGTCTTAATATTTGTTCAAGGGCTCGTCTCGCAAAACGATGAAGAGTTAAGAAGACGTGCAATAAGACAAACTTGAAACCGAGCCAAATTTAACATTGCAACGACTGGCCGAAAACCGTCAACGACATTTTTCCGAGAAAAAGGAAGCTAAAGAAATAGAGGAAGCAGCACATTTTAATATTAAAAATTTTCGTCGTTTTTCAAAAAAATCATACTCTTCGAATGAAACATTCAGGAAGGATTTGCTTCAAAGGTCGGATGAGAAATTGCCAAACCACCCTTGTTGGGGTTGCGGGGGCCTACATGGGTACCAGAAGTGTCCTTTTAAACGAAAATATTGTGACAAATGCCATAAAATGGGACATAAAGCTTCACATTGCAGAAGTAACACTAGAAAAAAAGGTACATAAAATCAACTAGAATTAATGGTAGTAACCTAAACATACGAAAGTATGTTACGGTAAAAATGAACATTCAAGATGTTAAACTACAGCTTGATTCAGGGTCTGACCTATCAATTATTAATATTAATACCTGGAAAAAGATTGGCAGACCGACTATGCTACGCACATATTAAGTGGCTCGATCGGTAACCGGAGAGAAAATAAACTTTGAAGGGGAAGCCATTTCAAAAGTGACACTAAAAATATAAGACATTAAAATGACGCATGTTCGTAATGAAAGATACAGGAAATTTGTTCGGTTCAGATTGGATTACGCACTTCCAGCTGTGGGATTCGCCGATAACCGTCTATTGTCTACGTATAGAGAACTTTTCTGTTGAAGCTGAAAAATAGAAGAAGGATTTGAAAGAGTCATTTCCCAAGGTCTTTTCTAATGAATTAGGACGCTGTACTAAAATGAAGGCGAGTTTTGAACTAATTGAAAATAAGAATCCCGTTTTTAAGAGAAAACGATGAGTACCATTTGCCTCTCTTGAACAAATTAATACAGAAATAGACCGGCTGGTAGAGAAAGGTATTTTAACACCAGTTGACTACTCGGAATGAGCGGCCCCAACCGTCTACGTGAAGAAAAAATCTGGAGAGATCAGAGTGTGTGCCGATTTCTCAACCGGTTTGAACGATGCACTGAAATATTATCACTATCCTCTGCCGACACCAGAAGAGGTTTTCACTAAATTAAACGGTGGAAAACTGTTCTCAAAAATTCACTTGAGTGAGGCCTATCTGCAAATACCTGTAGAGGAAGATAGCTCTAAGCTGCTCTGTATTTCGACAGACAGGGGACTACTAAAGTTCAATCGTCTCCCTTTTGGAATTAAAGTGGCCCCGTCGATTTTTCAGCAGGTAATCGACACGATGTTGAGCGGGCGCGATTTTTCGATCGGCTACCTTAACAATGAAAAGTACGAACGTCGAGGAGCACCGTGAGCACGTAAACAAAGTATTCGAAAGGATAAGCGATTTTGGTTTTACACTCAATGAGTCAAAGTGTGAATTCTTTCTAGAAGAGATCAACTACTTGGGACATGTCATTGATAAGAATGGAAGACGTCCCGACTCAGAAAGATCTATAGCCATCAAGAATATGCCCGAACCGAACAATGTTACCCAACTACAAAGCTTCATGGGTCTCGCAAACTATTACGAAACATTCATTCCTAGTATGCACAAATGGCGAACCCCCTCAAATGAGTTACTTAAGAAAGATAGTAAATGTGAATGGTCCGCCGACTATCAATCTGCATTTGACAACCTAAAAACGAAGTTAACTTCAGAATTATTTCTTACTCATTTTAATCCAGAGCTAAACACTAGTGTTGCAAGTGACGCTAGCTCCTACGGCATTGGGGCGTGCATTTTGCATAAAATACCGGATGGCTCGATGAAACCTATCGCGCACGCTTCAAGAACTTTACTTTCAGCAGAGAAAAATTACTCTCAGATTGAACAAGAAGCGTTGGGTATTGTGTTCGCAATGATCAAATTTCACAGGTATCTCCACGGCCGTCATTTTATCCTACAAACAGACAATAAGCAACTTATCACCTTCTTTGGATCTTTCTGTTAAAAACACATTAACCAAATGTGTCGTCGCATGTCGGACGACCCAGGGGAAGGCCCATCGGATAATAGTGAGAGCATCATGGAAGATCTATACGGCGCATTTAAGCTACCAACACCAAAAACGCCTTCGGAACAGAGACGTTCATCAAGAAAACGTAAATTAACCGAGAGTTTCGAGGGAAATTCTAGGAAAAAGATATACTTTGAGATTCCGGAGGAATGAGTTTCGGAAGGGGGTGTAGTGGGTGACCTACCTACTCTTTAATAATAACTAAATTGTAGCAACCGGCTACCATAAATACCGGTTTTGCCGGGAGAACATTTGGAGGCTCATTTAGGCACTAGCACGGCCAACACTGACTTGTGTATAATTTCTCTGTTCAATACAATTCATTATTATTATCTCTAAACCTGTTGTTCTTTTATTTCATTGTTGGTACCCATAAACGGGTCCACAACACTAACTATATTTACATTAAAACGGTGTATGCTTATTTAATTCTCTGTAATATATTTTCATTATCTATGATACATTCCTCCGAGGCTGTAAGCTACAACTTGAATACACCTATTAGAGAGACAAGATTCGATGGTTTAAAAGATATTTCCACACATTGCATTGCCAACAGGAGTGTAAAACAAACTGTTGTCCAAAACCACATAGAAGGTCTATGATATATCAAGATCTATCGCGCTAGAAACGAAGCCCCAGTCGGTGGTTTAACGGATCCTGTGCGATTTCACAATGAGCACGTCAGCCATAGATTGTCCAGGGCTAAATATATATATTGCTTTTCACTAAGTTGATTGTGGGTGTGTAGGTGGTATACACCTTCTTGATTTAAGTGAGTTACTTATTATGATCACTCTGTACTGAGATGCAGAAAACCAGTATATATAATAGACATTACTATTCTAATAAAATAAAAAAACGATTTTTGCCAAGCCTATATGCGAGAATATTTTCTAAACAAAATTGACGACTCCACGTATACCGAATAGCGTAATTAAATACGGTGCACGTCTCCTACATTGAAACTTCTTCCAAACCATTAGTGACAGCTAAGATTCTGGGCTTATACAGTGAGTGGGGAAGTTCGAGATCTTTGGTCGATGCATGATTTTAGAAAGCCACGCTTATGAGTCTGCAAAACATGTGTTTAAATATTTATATGTGCATGTAAATGTATGTTTTACATTCATAACAGAAGATTAAATACTGTGTTTATATATATATATATATATGTATATATATATAAGTAAATTACGTGTACAACAGAATGGTAGGATTAATTTTAGAGGAAGCATTATTAAAATCAATGAAACAGACGAGTGAGGAAAAAAAAAAAAAGGAAAATTGTTAAAATTACCTTAAGGCCTTGTCGTCTGACCCTCTGAGAGGAAACGTCAGAATGGTAAATTAAAAACTAAAAGTCGAATGAGAAATGAAGGGGGGAGAAAAAAAAATATAAAAAAATAAAACTTATTTCATATTTATATATATATATATATACACCCATATATATATACGTGTATATATATATATATATATATATATATATTAGTATACGCATATATAATTATATATATACGCATATATAATACTACATAAACGCATATATAATTATATATATATATAATTATGTATATACGCATATATAATTATATAGATACATATTACATATATATATATATATATATATATATATATTTATATATATACCTATATACAAACGAATTAATTTAGTTTGAATTTAATTTAGAGACCAATTTTACTGAACAGATACATTTATACGTATACACATATCTTATCAACAACATATATTAACTAATATATAAAAACCCTTTGATTTCAATTCCCGAACGTATCGACTATTTGCTTTTCTCTGCAGCCAAATGACAACATTCAATGTATCATTCCTGTGAGAAAATGGGAACTATCTCGTTCCAATTGTCTTTTCATATGAATTACCAGAATGTACCCTGTAATTTGATCAAAGCAATCTGACATGAATTTTGTTCAAAACGCACATGCTTTTCACGGATTCAACTTAAAGCATGAATCTCAGAAGACATTTTTATATATTTTATTAGACATATGACAAAATACATATGCGTAATTATGTCAAACGTGAACATCATACAGTATTAAGGTAAAATGTGCAATAAATATCGACAATGGGTTTTCTTCCAACAAGCACATATAAACAGATTAACGACCATTCACAAATAGGCATAATAGGAGTTTGCATTCTCGAATTTATTATAAAAATATCATTCACGTAAACATAACATATTTCTTCATCTTTCCAGTTCACTTTTAGCGTGATGTTCTTTACTTCGATGTCCTATTCTTGATTGTTTTCTCTGTGAGATACACTAGTAACCTGAATAATTGAAAGTAATGATATCTGTTTTACATACGTAAAATGCACCAAAGGAAACACAAACTAAACACATAATAAATTATTGTGTATAACCAAGCACACCCGTAGTTATTTACCAAGTTTAACTGGTCGGGTCTCCCTCATTTTATCAAATCGCTCGTATTAATATGATTAATCTCATCATAACTAACAAGTATTATGCATATATACACCTATTCATCATGCGATATGGTGTGGGATATATATATATATATATATATATATATATATATATATATATATATATATATATATATGTATATATATATATGAATACATATATGTTTTTACATATTTATATTTTAAAATATTCTATATATTTACAGAGTAAATAACGATAAAATAATAGGCAATTATTAAAATGTCATTTTTTAGAAAAATAATAGTGAATTAATAGAATGTCATTCTTTAAACTATAGTGTGCAAATATCACGAAGTTTCATTGGATGGCTTGCCAGCTATGCAGATCCAGAGGGTGTTGAAACATGTTTGCCATTTTTCACACACACACATATATATATATATATATATATATATATATATATATATATATATATATATATATATATATTCCGTATTCACTACGACAGTGCCTATTGCGTAAGTCGAGCTGAGTTGTTTAATGAAAATAAAGTCATGCCACATAATCAAAACAGAGGTGTCAATATTTCATTTCCGCAGGAACATCGATTGAGGTATCGGTTACATTTAATAATTTATCGCTGCGTGTTGAAGGTTTCCCTAAAACGGTATGTACCACTCTAAGATGTAACTAATGTATAGATAAATATCAATTAAAAAATGTATATGCTGTAAAACGAGCACGTAATTACACGCTATATCTATATATTAATATGTTTTATAATTTTGGAATTTATTTTAGACACTTATACAATATGTTATGTATTAAGCTATGTTTTATTGCTGTTATCGGTTCAGCAGATGATATTACTACGGAAACGGTTATTTATTCCGCAAGGCTGAATATGAGCGGAGATTACCATAAACTGAAAAACTGAGACTTGTACCAGCCTTAAACCTGTGTCTCAGTGTCTACAATCTGCGACGGCTTGGATCACATGGCTAACGAGCAATACATTCAGAGAAGGCCGAAGTTGTACAAATAATTAATTCTCTATGCATATAATACACGCACACACACACACACACACATATATATATATATATATATATATATATATATATATATATATATATATATATATCATTCTACGATCAGCCCACGATGCAGCCCAGACATACCATGAATACCACCCACTGGAAGCCTAGACTAGAGCTGTTGCACCTATAAATAACACCCCTACATACACACGTGTGTGTGTGTTTGTGCATTTTTAGAGAGGATTTCACGTGAATATCACAATTAGTAGCACAATAGGACTAAAGATACTATGTATTTGCTAGTATATACATCATTTTGAGAGGATAAGCACGTTTTTGTATCAGCATGCATTTGGTAAGCATGATAGGCAAACATTGTTGAACTGCGCGTGTAACAATGGCATTAATAACAAAAGCAAATGTTGTTAACGATCCTAACGCTGGGCCTGTACATTTGCAAACTCCCCTGGGCTACAAGAAGGCAAAAATGAATAGCAAACGACAAACTGCGTTGTGCGAGTGAAAACAACAAATCGAGGTGACCGGGCTGATAATTCGATTGTTAGCCTCTTTAGAAATTTAGTTGCGGTTGGTATCCTGGGGCCCCGGCGCCATATTAGATAAAGAGATGTTAGAATTGAAAAGAATGAGAGAATGATTCAATCAATGTGGTAAATGATTACGCGCACAGTTGACGATGCCCCATAAAATAGACAGCAATGCGAAGTTGTGGAACATGAGACAGCCATTGGATTTAAGGAAATGTTTTAATGAAATAGGAACTGTGTTTTTGTATGATGCGCGCGGAGAGTAAAATGGTAAGAAATTACATAAAACATACTGGTCTAAATATGTATATACTATTAAAACATAAACGTGTTATTGGAGTTTGTATTTTAGTTCAATCTTGAATCGTCTTATTTTTTACATGAAAGGAATAAGCAGACTACACATTACGAAGGCAGTAGATTATACGATCTGAATACCCGAGTTCGAATCTCACGCATGAATTAATTATTGCCTATTAACTATATTTTGTTTTCGTAATTTAAATCAATGAAAATAATATGACATAATATAAAAACATAACTAAATACCACATAAATATGTATTTAAACATCATGACTTTATAATCGGCCAAACGTAAACATAGTACAAAGCAAATAATGATGCCTTACACATTATTTATTACGTTTTTCCCCAACGAAAAAATATGTTTGTATAGATGTAAAATGTAAAAAAACCGAATACATGAAACACATGTGAAGTAGACTAATATTTACTTCTTTTAATAAATCAGGAACTTAGTCAGAATAAAACAATATGATAATGTATACCTGATATAAAGAGTAGTTTAAAGATTCTAGCGAACTGTTTATTCAGAAAGATTCATATCAAAGTAAGTCGACTGGTATATCAGTCGAAGCGTTTAGAATATAACTACTAATATTTGTTCCCCTAACACATATAATGGATTGTTTTTGTTTTTCATGTTACTCTAGTTACAGTTCTCATAAGCATTCAAATAGTCCATTAAAAGTGTCATTGCACTATTTTGGTCTTACCGTATTCTAGGGCAATAATCTATCTAGTCTGGTGGAGTTTCCTCCTAAGTGCGATTACTTGAAGTAACACTGCATGAGGAACGTTCATTATTCCCTGTATGAGCAAGTGTATCGCCGTGTCGAGTGGATCTCATTTGTGATTCGAATACAATTTTATTTAGAATGATTGGTCAGTGTTTCTTGTAGGGTGAAGTGACCTCATTTCAGATTTCCCTGACAAACCCTTTTACAAATACAGACCGAAGCCACTCGATGATGGCGTCTAGTCGGTTATTCCAACTATCCCCTTTAAATCATTCGGAACATGTTTTAATATGCACAATAAGATAACAAAACATAAAAAAGCAGTTACAGTCGAGTTCTCACTAGAATAATTCCGAGCAAAGAATAACTGAAAAGAACGAGTTAACAGTTTACTGTCACACACGCAGGTGACTTCAACACATAAAACCGAACATGAACGCGTGCGAAAGTTTCACTTGAAAAAGAAAAACAACATGTTAATGGTTTAAATGTTTTCTAACTGTGGCAGTCGAATTTTAATGAAGAACATTACACCAACTCTGCGAAAGGAAAGTCTCTAACGTAAGAAAATACGATAATAAAATGTAATTCTTTAGTGGGATGGAAAACATTTTAGTAATTTTCAAACACGAAGCCTTTAAAAAAAATGGTCGTACCACGGTGAAGAACAGTGAAGTGTCTGTCAATTTTTCTGCGGCGGTGCATTGCTTAATAAAATACATGTTATTAATTTTGAACATACTTTCTGTTGTATCTTTTGAAAAAACGTAAAAGTTGCTTTCCAATGGGAAAAATACGACTTTGTAAATATATAAATAACACGAACAATTAGAAGGGCCATTTAAAAATGACGAAAATGAATACATTTAATCGTGCCATGTTAGACAATATTAAACACCGACAAATTCGACTAGAAGATAACTTCTTAGACAATAAGGTAACACATGTAATATCAGGAAAAAGTGGATATAGAATAGATTCGTCTATAAGCGAAATTCCCATAAAAACAATTGCATCAAATGAGAAATATCAGTAAATAATTATTGATACCCAACAAAACAGAAAAAGAATCGAATTATCGAATAGGATTACAGAATGTTGAAGATGAAAGCGCATTTTCACAAAACGATGGTTGGAGATACTTTTACTTACGCCCCTGTAGAATATGTTCGCTTCGTATTTTAAACGATACGAAATTCTTCATAATATAGATTATGCGAATCGGACGTATTTTAAAAAGGTACTTTTATTTTACGAAATTTGTCAAGAATATACTGACCTAAAACCGGCAATTTAAAATTAGTTGAACCTGTAGAATTATTAACTCAGTTGGTAAGCCCTAAAACGTATTGTTTAACAAAATGTTAAAATGTATGAATCTCACAAGGAAATAAAATAAAGACTACTCTACTCTTGCTAGCGTAGTCAACAAACACTGCGATGATTACAACTTGTCGCTGTTGACTGCCAACTAATAGAAAATCCGGATGCAGACACCAGACCAATGATTCTCAAGAAACTATATAATGAACCTGATTTTACGCTTCAATATATTGCAACGTTTTATTAGTGTTCGCCAAGATATAAGAGATATTGAGCAAAGTATAGTACCGACATTGAACGTTAGAAAAAGAAAACTTATTCACAAATGAAATGTAATACACAAAAGGAAAATGATTAGCTATCTAACCAGTGTTTTGTTTGCGGACAATTGCATCGGTCGCATGAGCAACAAAAGTACAAATTGACGAGTGATTGCAGAAGTAAAAATTCGATTAAAAATGCTTTAGTAAAATAGCTAAAATGGCCAAGCTAAAAATACCAGGAAATCTTTACAGGAAAAATATTTAATAAAATATTAAGCTACAATTTGATTCCGGCTGAAACCTGCGAATAATAAATCTTTACACGTAGAAAAATTTGGAAAACCAACTATTCGAAGAACGGGAAAACTTGATAAAAGCGTCACTGGTAATTGAACAAAAGTTGAGGCGAGATAATCTCTAACATTATATTAAAAATGATTATTTTTAAATTAAGAATGTTAGTAATGAAACACTTAAATAATATATTGGGTTAGGACTTAAATCAGATTGACGAGGAATTAAAGTAACATCGATAATATAGTACCCGAGTGGGATTCCTCTACAGTCTGCGTAAAATAGTAAATAGATCCCATTTTGTGCAGTCTCCTCCACATGATAAAACCATGAACTAAAAGATTATAACATAGCACTGCTAATTTATATTTTAGCTAAACTCAACTGATGATTACTATTTAAAAACTTGATTGGAGTGATGTTAATCTACAAATACATGTGTACGATGTGTGCTCAAATCTACTTTGTATAAATACGCATATCGGTTGGTAAAAAATACGTACGATTACCATTAGGTTAAGTATGAAACACCTGGTTTTGCTTAGAAAATTGGAATTCGCGACAGCCGTCATAGAGAGTATTGTGGTGATTAGTAATTTCACCAAACAACACAAATATGATGTACACGAAGTATTTAAGAGAATCCATGCAAAATGGATTTTAATTAAAGGAAGAGAAATGCGATGTTTAAATGGAAACCATAAAATATCTTGGTCAAATAGTAGAAGACCAAACCCAGAACAAGCTAATGCGATCAAATAATAACGGCTCCGCAAAACACATATAGGCACTAGAGAGTTGTCTTGGTTTAGCAGGTTATTATAATGCGTTCATTCCAAGAAGCACAATAAGCGAACTACTCTAAATTATCTATTAATAAATATATTTGGTCGAGACGAGAATATGACAGCAGGCATTTGAAATCTGAATATTCTACTCACTTCAGAATTATTTTAGACGCACTACGATTCATATCTCGAAACCAGTAGGCCTACTGATGCTAGATCGTACGGCAGTAGAGCATCTACTAAACAGCAATAGTATACTAATTACAATAGAAAAGATATGAATATAATATGAAATAAATACAAATATAGAAATTGTCTAATGCAAGGAGAAGAAGTTTAACATATAGGAAAAAGTTCGTCATGGAAATTGTAGCAGCAGGTTCAAAAGCGGTAAATGCTAGTAATGTACATTGCAACATTTCCAGACGAATTACCTGTTCTTTAATGGTTTAATTTCTCTATAATTCAACGAATGTTACAAACATTCATGGATGTATTCCTTTTGAACTATGCTGCTACAATATGCATGCAACCTTCAACGGTTCACCGTTCAAGGTGGCATTATTATATTCATATCTATTCAAATTATAACTTTAGCTAATCCTACTTACTTATTTGCTTGTGTTCGTCTCATGACATTATTTCATATGTTTAAGAATCCGTGACTTAAAGAAAGAGAAGCAGAACTTATACTTGAAAAACCTTGTTTTAGTAACGGAAGAGGAAATAGATATTTGATTTTTGTAATTCTTATCTTCATTTTTTCCTTGCGTATATATTTGCTCTAATATCGAGCATTTATTTTTTCATATAGGTTATTTTTTAAAAGTATACATTATATCTTTATTTTCCGTTATATATATATATATATATATATATATATATATATATATATATATATATACTCTTAATAAATTATTTTTTTATAAATTTACATTTGAATGCATTAATAGAGATATAGACGCGTGTTTCTGGCTATTAGCCGTCATCAACATGACTACCTGTGTAGGGACCGAACCATCGGTGTAAATATCCGTAATCTTGTGTTTTACTACAAAACCAGAACACCCTGCCACAGTTCATGCACGGATTTTTATGGCCTATGATGCTACGTATTTTTCCTGTTGTTATTGTTTTTTCCTAGCGATTGGGCAGCGGTTTGTTTTCCGTTGCGTTCATTATTTTCCGCTTCATGAGCTCTTTAAGAATATGCACAGAACGGTATTCATTCGTGTAATAAATTATATATATAAATATATATATATATGTATATATATGAACCGTCATCATCATAACTACCCGGGCAAGGATCTAATAATCAATGTAAATATCCATAGTCTAGTGTTTTACCACTAGATAAGAACACCCTGCAAACACTATATGAACGACTTTGTTTATCGCCTATGATGTTACATCGATTTTTTTGTGTTTTGTTATTGTGCTTACTAGCGAGTAGCACCGGTGCGTTTACCGGTCCGTTTATTATTTCCGCGCCCTGAGCGGTTTAAGAATATGCAGGGAACTGCAATAATTCACCCTTAATTAGAAGTGATATCAATTTAAATACATACATATATATATATATATATATATATATATATATATATATATATATATATATATAGCATTGAAGAGACAATATTTATTATTCATAATGAATTTAAGAAATTAAAAAGATGAAAGGGCAGCTGACCGGTTTCGTACCTCGCTCAACAGAGCCAAATATCGAGGTAATGTATAAAAAAATATAAAAGATGCTATGAGAATTATAGCATAATAATTCCATTATTTATTTATGTAAATGTAGTTACTGTATGCACTACGTCGGGATGACGTCACAGAGATTGGACATCCGGGTTAAACAACACGTGCCCACAAAAATTCGCAATGGAAATTATTTACCAACTGATGATTTGAATAATACTTATGGCTCGTCGATAGGTCAACATCTCATAAATAATCGCACCTGTGCCTCTAAATTCAGTGTCGACTTATTCTCCATTCTTAGTAAGTCGCACTCCCCTTATCATCTCAAGATCTTAGAAACAATTTATATTAAGTCCTTGAGACCTTCTCTTTGCAAACAAAGAGAAAATCTCCTCGGACTTAATGTTGTTTCTATTTGACTGAACTTTTTAATTTTTTTTTTTTTTTTTTTTTTTTTTTTTACCCCTTTCCCTCGCTATAATTCTCATAGCATCTTTTATATTTTTTATACATTACCTCGATAGTTGGCTCTGTTGAGCGAGGTACGAAACCGGTCAGCTGCCCTTTCATCTTTTTAATTCCTTAAATTCATTATGAATAATAAATATTGTCTCTTCAATGCTATTTTAAAGTTTTGTACGACAAAGAAAATATTTAAATATATATATATATATATATTTATGTATATATATATATGTATATATATATGTATATATATATATTTATGTATATATATATTTATATATATATGTATATATATATATATATATATATATGTATGTATATATATAGGCATATATATATATATATGCATATATATATATATATATATATATATATATATATATATATATATATATATATATATATATATATATATATATATATATATGCAGTAACTGGTTATTAATGCAAGCCTTGTTAAAGATTATCAGAACTTTTTCGCTACGTAATGTTTCTTGTTGATATTTGTGACGGGATAAGCGAGTTTTCTGTTTTCGGGGGTTGATGTCAATATTGTGGTTCCGAGTGTTGTTTTACCGGCCCTCTCTCGAGCGCTGTCAATCTCTCGATTGTCATCGGAAGTTTGTGTCTTATTGTTTGTCATGGGCTATCGGCCTTTTATACAATTTTCTTTTTAATTATTAAATGCATTAATGGCGTTAATTGCAGTATTAAATGCCATTTTTTATTTATTAGATGCTAGTTTTTTTTGTTATCATGCGTTTTCTTATAGGCTTCAAAGATTTAAAGTCTGTTTGTGCAATTATTTTTATGGAGTATGTTGCTGTTAATTATTAGTATTTTTTCAAGTCTGCTGATTGTATACACTAATAACTAAAACAAACTTCATCCATAAAAACTTAAAACCCTAGAAAACTTCAACCCAACATAAAGTAGACTTTTCCGCATTCAATAATATATATATATATATATATATATATATATATATACATACATATATATATATATATATACATATATATATATATATATATATATATATATATATATATATATGTATATATATATATATATATATATATATATATATATATATATATATATATATATAAAGAGGTGTACTAAAAGCGAACTTTTAGGAAAGGTAAAACCTATTGTGAAGAGTATACAGCTCAATATCCAGGATAGAGCAGGTAGATATAAAGAAGAATGGAAAGGAATTAGAGAAGCAAAAACCACATCAAAATTTAATTCAATTGCTCAGAGCTAGGTATATTCCGCAAAAAGGCAATTTACTCAAGTTAACTTGAATAAATTGCCTTTTTGCGGAATATACCTTGCTCTGAGCAATTGAATTAGATTTTGATTTGGCTTTAGCTTCTCTAATTCCATTTCCATTCATATACATAATAACGCTTCCAACCCAAGTCTGAAGTCTAACGATATGGCACAACCTCTTGATGATTCTCGTGAAATCGAAAGCGCTCTGGTGAAACACCACTCGGAGTCACACTATTTAAATTAATACCCAAAAACAAAAAAAAACGCGCTTGCCGCATTAAGAATTTAACAACCAATATTACAAAGATAAAAAAAATCCATAGTCTTTAACGAAGCCTTCACTAATACCTATACCTATATATATATATACATATATATTTATATATATATATATATATATATATATATATATATATATATATATATATATATGTAAGTGTATATATATATCCGTATACATATATATATATATATGTGTATATATATATATATATATATATATATATATATATGCACGTATATATAAGTATATATATGTACGCATATATATATATATATATATATATATATATATATATATATATATATATACATATATATGTGTATATATATATATATATATATAGAGAGAGAGAGAGATAGATATAGATATGTATATGTGTGTACGTATATATAGGTATATATATATATATGTACGTATATATATGTATATATATGTATATATATGCATATAAATGTGTATATGTATATATGTATATATATATATATGTATATATATGTATGTATATATATGTATATGTACATATATATGTATATGTATACATGTATATCTATACGTATATATATACATATATACACATGCACGTATATATATATATACGTGTATATATATATTTATATGTACGTATATATATATATATACGTATATATACATGTACGTATATATATATATACGTATATATATATATAAATATATAGGTGTATATATGTGTATATATATACGCATATATATATATATATATATATGTATATATATATATGTGTAAGTATATATATGAGTGTACATATATATGTGTATATATGTACGTATATATATACACATATATAGATGTAGTGCATCTATATGTGTATATATATGTGTGTGTGTTCATATATATATGCATACATATGTATATATATATATATGCATACATATATATACATATAAATGTACATCTATATATATATATATATATATTTATACAGTTCTATGATTTAATAACATTTTGTAAACAAAACCTCTTCAGATGTGTTCTTATTAAAAAGCTGAAGGGGTATATTCTATAATCACCCTTAGGCAATATATATCATGAGATTACTTCATACACAATTCGGTGCTATACGTTTATTAGTTGTAGACACCAAAATTCTCTGTTTTCATGATACAGACATCGATTTATAAAAACGTATAATGATAATTAATAACTACTACGTACACTAATAATAACTTATTAAAATCATGGCATCATAAAGTTAACATGTATATTGACTATGCTTTAGCCGTAGCTCTTTTTTATATAATTATAGGTTGATATGCAGAGCGTAATATATATATATATATATATATATATATATATATATATATATATATATATGTATATATATATATATATATATATATATATATATATATATATATATATATATGTGGGTGTGTGTGTGTGTGTATTAACTACACCCATATTCTAATCTATAAATACATATTTTTATTCGTGTGTAGTTATTCGGAAATGCAGCAAAATTGTTTAACGATTTCCAATTTTAGTTCTTGATGTAGACATCATAAGTATCAGCCGCAAGTGAGATACCTTACGACTTACATATAACAGACTAAAAAAAGTTATGAATCGCGAATTGCGATCAACACCAGACTATGTTCTTATGTTGCTGATCAACTAATATATATATTACATTAATATATATATATATATATATATATATATATATATATATATATATATATACATGTAGATGTACATATAAATAAATGCTAAGATACGGTGTTGCATGAATTGTATAAAAGTAAATCATTTATAAATCCTATTTAAGAATTATTTATATATATATATTTATATATATATATATATATATATATATATATATATATATATATATAACAGCGTGCTATTTGACATACATGAACAACCTCATGTAGTAGTATATACGCACATATATATATATATATATATATATATATATATATATATATACATTAACAGGTATATGTCGTAATAATTAATACTAATTTGGATTTGATTACTACAGTAAAATCAAGCGATCGCGAAAAATATTTAGCTTTTATACAATACTTCGAATCACCTGTCTGTGAGTTAATAATTAATAATTACTATATTTACTCTTTTAAAACTTAGTTTTAAAACTTATACTAGTAATACACACACACATACATTACATGCACACACATACCCACACACACACGCACACATATATATATATATATATATATATATATATATATATATATATATATATATATATATAGTCTAAAGAAGCTTTGAGTCATTTAAAAAAAAAAAGAAAGTAAGATGCCGTTTAATTTCCCAGAGAAACTAACCAAATCCAAGACATTGCAGACTTAACATTCGTTGGAAAATTAATAAATAAAAAAATGTAAATAAAATAGGGGGGGGTTAAGTATCTAAGAGTGAAACAAAAACAGGAGACCTTAAGCATCAAATATTTACACGGGGATCATCACCTGTTTACCATGCAACTGTTTCGGAGATTTAAAAACAGGACAGTTATAATATTCATGGCTCTCCAATTGTATATATATATATATATATATATATATATATATATATATATATATATATATATATATATATATATATTAATTTTACTTTAGTAAGTAAGTTTCCGGGGCTAACACTTTATCTCTATATGATATACATCGATATTCGAGTGTGTGATCATGATTCGTTCCCAACTCCCGGACTTTGAGTTAGTAAGGCAGTTAAGGACACTACATTTTCTATCCTTAATCTCCCACCTAATTATGTTATAGTTTAGATTCACTGTTCATTTTGTAAATGTTAGTTGACTACCAGACACTACTTAAAGTGGTCTGGTGGAGTATCAAGCTAAATGATGTTACTTAAGTTAACCTCATTAAGAGACAGGTTACCATTCCTCGTATGAGCTAGTATAGTAGTCTCGAAGGGATCTTATTTGGCTTTTAATACTATGCATTTGTATTTGTTTGGCCAGGGGTTACTTAGAGAGTGAAGTATTTTCATGTCAGCTGATCCTGGCAAACCCTTGTACAGTGAGACCGAATATACCCGAAAACGGTGTCTAGTAGCTGAACTTATATATGTGAATTACGAGCACATAATACTAAAATAGGTAATTCTATTTGAAACAGAGAAAAAATACTAACAAGTATAATTGATGATTGTATAAAGTACAAGATTATCGTTCCCACATTTTTACGAATGGGATATATTTGATTATATACACGACAATGGATATGTATTACATCCTTTTATCCAAATACGGAAATGTTACATTACATTCGAATCTACATCGTGGCCGATACATTGAAAATTATATTTCAAGTAAATGTCACAGTCGTACGAACAAACTATGTCAATGGTGAGTCTATGAAGCCGACGAAAACTGTATTTAAAGCGTACGTCTACTATACCGAAAATATGCTATTCAAAGCGTAATCCTACCGGACCTAATACAATGCTATTTAAAGTGTAAGAATACCGGACCGAAAATTCTATTTAAAACTTAAGTCTATCAATTCGTAAACAATGCTATTAAAAGCGTAATCTACCAAACCGATAAAACTGTAATATAAAGCGTAAGCATACGAAATGAAAACAATTATATTTCCGTATCAAAGTTTGAGACGGGTGTGTAAAAATAATGTTTGAAATAGGAATTTCCACCAGTTGGGTTAAAAGCTGATACTTTCAAATAACATCATGAGTTCAAATTAAGATGTCTTACTGTGTATTGCTACATAAACAGGAAATACCTACAGAGTTGTAGTGGATCTGTTGATCAAATCCTAATCTTTAAAGAATTATAAACGGGTGGTAGACAACAGCTCACATCCTCGTATTAGGGACGATATACGAGTATTATGTGTGTATATTGCATATTTTTCGATTGTTTTAGACATTAGCAGCAGTACTTTTACTTAAATAATTGTGATTTTTAACTACTAATCTGATTGGGCTTGAATTTTAAAACATGTTATCAAAATCTTATGGGTGTAGTATGAATCCCGTTATTTATATTTAATGTTCGGAACTTATTGAGTGATGTTTAAATTCAAAGTAAAACGTCGCTGACAGACTTATTGTCAGATGGACAGTGATTACAATATAAAGGCAAGGTCACATCTAGGAATAGATTAATATCCTTCTGAATAAAGTACGTCTCCCTATGTATTTTGGGTTTATGCACTGAATGTCATTTGCTCTCAAAGTTTAAACTATTGGCATTTTTGATATGACCGTAAACGCCAAGAATCTACTCAACTCACAAAGGCATGAGAAAATAAGATGATGATGACGGAGAAGAAGAAGTGGGATATGAAAAGCATTCATCTCAGGCAAGTCAATCAAGCTTCGCTTCAAATGGAACGGAAGCAAGGAACCCGCTTGTAATCTATTGCTAGTTGTTGTAAAGCAAGTCACAAGGGATTGTAACTTCACTGTCATATGTCACTGCAATAACGCATGTCAGGGGGGGGGGACTTTCAGAGAAATCCATCCAGCTTCCAAGCCCCTGTCGAAGTTTGATGACAAAAGGGTGTTTTCTTATGATGGATGCAATCTGAAATCTTTACTACTGGGAAATGCCAAGGTGGTTGAATTTACGGAGCAACGATAAATACTCATAAACAAAAAGGTGAGAGGTAATTAGTATTCTGTATAATGGTTACACCTACATTATTTACTTAAACTAGAAGGTGTATGCAAATCGTATATGCTTGTATGAAACACACACTACCCATATTTAAGTTATTAATGTCCATATAACAAACAAAATACGACAAAATGCGTTCTGTAAAATGACTGCAATCAATAAATGTGAATTAAAATAGAAATAGCAAAGATATTTGTTATGAAATGGTATTCATGGGTATAAATGCACAGTTTGTTGAGAGTTTCTCTTTATCCGTTAATTATAGCCCCCCCCCAAAAAAAAAGTCATGCCAATAAATTTTCTTCAGTAGGTCAAAATATTTGCGTAGATTTATCTTTACATAAATGCACTGTTCTAACCAATCTTATGTATTTGCAATCTATTTTAATGGTTGATAGCAATAGATGGATGTATTTATTTTGATGTTCAACCACACCCTAACCAACGTCATCTTCCTTAATGATATATTCATCTCCACCTCAAATTACTATCATCTATTCGATTTACACACTCTGTTAGCTCCTTCTCACACGTCTAACCAGTAGGGAAATTAGTGATTACGGCCACAAATAAAAAATAAAATGTTATTTGCCAACGATGGAAACGTATATTTATTGCATTTCGAGATGCTTCAGCAAAACACCTTATCCTCTAGAGTATACCGCTAGTGACTATTGAGAGTCTGCAAACCTACACATGCTTCAGGAAAGACATCTGGATTCAATGAAGAAGTGCTATTAGATAACTGAGGCATATTTTGTGGTCAAAATCATATCGATCTTTAAAAAATACATCGAATAGTCAAAATCAGTGTATCGACATATACGGATGGGAGGTAATGGTGGTTAAGTTGATACCGACACGGACTGAAAACTTAGGTGTTCCAAGTTTGAATCCAGTCGATTTCACAGTACCACTGTCACTTAGGGATGTTGGCAAACTTCTCGTGGTCCTTCCCGTAAGTACCTGATGTCTTTCCAGAAAGATTTCTAACTAGAAAAACAATCGGCAAAACTAATGCAAAAACCAGAATCATCTGATTCACACGCAAGAAGAAGAACTTATACGGAGACTCTGTTGATGAATAAAGTCCTGTCTTGCGTGCAAGTTTTTTTTAAGTATAACCCGGGTTTTATTTGGTAATATGCTAATCGATATGTATAGCGATTGAGAATTTTTAGATCACAGACACAAAATCCATCCGTAATAAAATGAAAGTAGACACGTCTCAAAATCAATAACATGTTACGTACACATAATTATAAAAATAAAATACGTATATTTCGACGTCCCTTTATTGTGTTTGTTTCTTAGATACATCTACTCTCATTTGGGCAATTTAAGTCAGTACTTATCTGTTATTAACGTAGTTTTTGAGTTTTTCGAATAAGGCCGTTATATGTGTTTTTCAGGTTATAACCTTATAGCCTCGTTATTACAACTATTTTGAAATATAACAATATTTAAATTAATAATATATAAACCTTCTCAATCGTCACTACTTCTGATAACTTATAAGTGAAAATGTTATTGTGATAAAGGTGTTTGTGTTTATCAAGGCCCTATCCGATAATAATAAATATATATATATATATATATATATATATATATATATATATATATATATATATATATATATATATATATATACATATATGTATATATATATATACGTATATATGGGGTAAGGTACACGATAGTTCATGAAAAATGAAGTGTCGTGATGAACAAAATGTGTGAAATAATGACAGACGGAAAACAAGTCAAAATGCAGGAGAAAAACAAAAACAAGAGATTTTTTGACCGGTTTCGTTCGTGGGGAACGTCTTCAGAAAATGAAGACGTTCCCCACGAACGAAACCGCTAAAAAAAATCTCTTGTTTTTTATTTTCTCCTGCATTTTGACTTGTTTTCCGTCTGTCGTCTGTTCACACATATGTATATATATATATATAAATATATATATATATATATATATATATATGTATATGCATATGTATATATATGTATATGTATATATATGTATATATATATATATATATATATTAACATACATGTATATATAAACATATATATGTATATATATATATATATATATACACATAGCTATGCATATATATAGAAACATATATATATATATATATATATATATATATATATATATATATATATATATATACATATATGTCTAAGCAATCTTCTTCGTGAGGTTCTCAAACCTTCGAGATACCCTTCCGGTTTCACCTAGCACTGAAATCTTCCATGACTCAAGCTAATTTGTCTGTCCAACATTCTAACATTCCTTTCTTTTCTCTCTTCTGCACTGCGTGTATATGTATGTTGGTCTCTATGTGCGCCTTTGTATATGTAAGTAAACATATGTAGGTTAATGTGTCTGTGAATATGTGTTATTGTGTATACGCACATGTTTATTTGTGTATTTATTCATATATTCAGTACTTACATTCATTTATATTTAAGTATATTTGAACATTGTTCATGACCCAATAAGCTCCTGCTAACCAGCCATCATATATATACACCGGTTGTTTTCATCTTACTGGCGTTTTCCATAATTCCTCCTGTTACATGCACCCACCTCACAAAGTACACATACAATACTCCTCACACTGACGAAGGCCGAAATATCGCGACCGAACATTTTGTTCTCCTTAAAAAATGTTTTTATTTATATAAGGGATAATTGATATCTCTACACGACAAAATATAAAAATAAAAAAGATATATTTACATATTTACATACAACTACATATACATATGGGTTAAGGCGTCAGAATTTTAGTTATAAAGGTATCCTTCTCCTTTTGGTTTCTTGCACCCGGGTGTGAATAATTATCTCTACACTGACGATTCTGGAAAGTTGAACGTATGCCTATGTAGATAAACAAATATGTTAAATTCAAAAGTGTTGTCGTACAATATTAAGAGCCAATATACACCTTTGAGTTCAAGGAAAAGACAATATGTGTATATATATTATATGTATGAAGAGTTCGAACGCAGAACGCGATAAATCCAATTCGTTTAAATTGAGACCTTAAATAATAAAAGCACGAATATATTAAATCTAGACTGCGTATAAAAGCTGATTTTAATTGAAATCAAAAGTAAGTTATTTCGGTATCATGTTATGTTACACACAGTTTTGGGGTGTCTACAAGTGGTGAAATGCAACACATTTTGTAGGGAGAGTTTCGTGATTTTATAAATGGCGTTTATCGCGTTTTGCATTCGAACACTTCATATATATATATATATATATATATATATATATATATATATATATATATATATGTGGATGTGATTTTAAAATGTGTGAATTCGTACTTAACATAATACCGTATGTTATAAATTAAACTGATTATTTGCTTGTGCTGTCGCTTTGGCTAATACTATTACTAAACAAATGATATTTATTCAAGACGTACGGCTCTTTATAAAAGTTGTACAAGACACATATGTAAGGGATCTCGCTTGTTAGGCACATTTTCAAATATAGTAGGAGTAGCTTTTTGCATTATGTGGTGTTGTTTACTTGTATCTTGAGCTCCGGGTTTTATAAATGTTATTATTATAATATTCCCCGCGGAATAACTACCAAAAAAAACTTAAAATGTAACAATCGAAAATAACACAATCTCTCATTCTCACCCACACGCATATATATATATATATATATATATATATATATATATATGTATTAATTCGACGGATAAGTCAGTACAATTTACTGTAATTCAAACATTTTAAAATATAAAAATACATAAAGATATGCAAAATATAAACAATTGAAAAAATTTTAAATATGAAAAGAAAATAATCACCATTAAAGAAGCATAGACAAATGGTAAAATCAAATTCGAAAATGCAAGTCAATGAGCACGTGTTTGGTATTAATACTTTATCTAATAAATAAAGTTAATACGATTTTGCCCCTGTACCTTCTCGGAGAATAAGAAAAATAACCACATGCATCACAGGCTACTAAACTCACCACTATATAACTTATTCACTCTAGTAAATATATTATTAATTTTCCAGCTAACACTAAATACTACATTTGGCCCACCATCTACGACTCTCTTCCAAACCAACTCCTTATAGGTGGTAGCAAAAACTGTTCTACCTAACAATTATGTACCGTCACTCTACTGATCGACACCGGGAACAAATAAACACAGTTTAATTTTCACAAAACACTCCGTTCTTATAGATTATTTGCCTGGTATAAATTTACTACATAATATAAAGCAATACGCAATAGTTTCATGACCGCTCCCGTGCCCTCCGATGACTTTCCGCGTTATCAGATTGCGTTATTTCTATTGTTTCCTATCACTTCCATATTTCTATTCATTCCGGAATTAAGCGAATCAAATTTACGAACACAGTTCCTGCAACATTTAATCATTCACCATGGCGGCTATAATTTATTGATCGAATCGACTTCCAATTTATTCGATAAGCGCCAAGATACTTGTAGACCCCGATACATTTGCATTTTCAAAATCATACAACTTTAACGCGCATATTATAGAACACTTGCCCGAATTCATTTATTTCATCAACTACAAATGACCTAAACCGTGTCATTGTTGAACTTTACATTTGGTCGGCAGAAGCTAAATCTTTACATCACACGCATGCCAATAAACAAGCTTAACTTAATTGGCCTATTTTCACAAGTATCTTTAACTCGAAACCGTGGCGTAGTCGTTAAGAAGGCATGTTTCATGATCGCTACTTTTAGCGTTCGATTCCATTCCACTCTACCACTTTTTCTTTTCTTTTAAATTTAAAACATTCGCCAACACGGTAAAGGAGGGGAGAAAAACAATAGACTGTTTCTTTTTTTTCGGCATCATGAAATAGGTAGTACTTTCTCACTTGCAACGTCGGACGACGGGCTCCGCTAGTTTATAAATATTTAATATTTATAAAAAATATTATTATATATATATATATATATATATATATATATATATATATATATATACTTTATGACTTCTATTTTATTTGGTAGTTCAGCAATATATATGAAACGATAAATATTACGCAAGTACTAACTTAAATAAGCAAAACTGTTCTCCCTAACATTACCTTTTTAAACTTCATACATTATCGTACAATCAATGTATAATTTAAATAGTTTCATATATTATAGAGACGTGAGCGTGCTATTAAGATGATGTATGTCTATAAAAATGTGGTGAAATTTATAGAACATTGTACATATTTTTATAATATATATATATATACTGTCATTAATATAGAGCTCAGATTATTCATTTTTTAATATAATTGTTCATATAATTTGAATAAATCATGCAGAACACGATGCCTCAATATTTTAATGAAGTTAAAATATAATTGAAAATTCATGTTATATTCTAATGCATCAGTAACATGATATACGCTTCCTTGATATTAGATATTTCTATTTGTCTATTTTCTTTATCTAAATTAACTTTCGTAATGACACACGGCTTCTTTACATCATCAAATCATATCGTATAAAAGCAAGTAAGCTATATACAAAATACATTGAATCGTTCGCCCTACTTTATTGATCATTATAACTTTCTTATCCAAACCACCATATTAGAACCTGCAACTACTTACGTTAAATCCGTATCCGCGTTTTCGAAAAATATGGGTCCGTTTTGTTAGTTTTCATATTTTTTACAGTTTTCTTGCACATCAGTTTTTCTTTTTATCTGCACAAGAAGACCACGTGTTGTTTACTTTTACCATACTTACAATAGTACATACTTTACACGGAATGCATTTTCATAGGTCCAATATCACGTTTGTAATGAATGCATTTTAATATCGATTTTATGTGCAAATCATCGATGAAAATTTGGTGTAAAATAACTAGCCTGGATCAAAATTTAATATATATTTTTGGTTAGTATTCGTTTACTTATATAAGATATGAATTGCAGAATCCGTTACGTTGATGAATTGTGTCAGAGTTAATAATTATCAATGTTGTATGAAATAAACTAAAATAAAATAATTGTATCTTACATGGTTTTAGGTTACTTTATTTTATACTATATTTAATTTTGAAAGGTTTAAAGACGTGACTTGCTAAATTTTGTTTTTGGTGATGTGAAGGAGGGAACGGATAGTTATTCCCCTGATGAGGTCTTAGTTTCTAACAGCTGTTGATCGATAACATTGACATGTTAATGTAGCAAAGTTTGTACATGTTTGTATAAATAAAAATAATCATATATATATATATATATTTATAGATTGATATATATGTATATATATTATATGTAATATATATATATATATATATATATATATATATATATATATATATACATGATCTGAAGATTAAAGATGAAAATAAAAAAATAGTATAAATGCAATATGTATTATAACATCAGCAGTTCAAAAGCAATCAGTTTAATTATCCTTAACCCATGGATTTTCAAAGACACACTATTTATCAGAAGACAAAACGGGATATATTAACTGTAGATATTATCGGTGACATTTAATTTTACAATTAATACACACACACACACACACACACACACACACATACACATATATATATATATATATATATATATATATATATATATATATATATATATATATATATATATATATACAACAGCTTTTAACTGAAGTATACGTAAAGTTCGGATTGTTTCCGTCAACTAAAAATGCTGGTAATTTAATAAAAATACTCCAGACACTCAACAGGGCAGTTGTTGTTGTTTAAAAGCAAGGTGTTCGATAGGGATCAGCTGTGTGCGAAAAAAAACGTGTTAAATGCGAAGAGCTGAGAGTAAAAATATCCAATCCAAAAGATCCAAGATCGAAGGTTATCGGTCAAATTTTGATGTATAATATATGCATAAATGCCCACATTATTATACATCGAAATTTGACTGATTACTTTATTCTTGGATCCTTCAGATTGCATATATTTAAATTAATTTTAATTCTAATTACTTATGTGTGCTATTTAATACTCCAATAATGACATTATTCTAACGACAAATTATACAAACAGAATGTGGATTTACACATGGGTTTTACTCTCAGCCGAGTCCTTGCCTTTCTTTTCCTGTAATTTTTAGAGAGCGTCTTCTTTTAAATACAAGCTACCCCAACACTCCCACTACTTTAGATATATAAATGATACACACCTCACCTACTCAACTAATATTAATCTCTCTGGCATAGTCGACAAAATCAATTCAATTAAACGCGCCACATTTTTCACTTCTGAATCAGATAATAATCACATCGTAAACTTCCTTGATATTACTCTGACAACACCCCACACATACTACACTGTTCAGTCTGTAGAAAAACAATGAATAAAAATTATATCATACAGTTCTACTCGGAGCAGCACAACAATATAAAATTCAGAACTATCATATGCTCGTGTATCAGAGCTCTTATAATTTGCAGCTCCCTTTACTTTCGCAATGCACCCTACATCAAGAACACTTACTAAGCTTTAACATTTCGTCAATTGCTCATCCAAAACTCCAAACACAAAGCATCAAATGTTCTCCACAAACAGACACACAAACGATGTACTCCCATAAGAATGTCGCCAGCATAATTAACACTAACATGACTGATTAAATTACATCTTACATAGATTCCCTAAATATATCTATGTCTTTACAAAAACAATTACTATATGACATTAACATAGTACCATCAACCTTTAAGTTAAATACACATTTAGTAAACACCAAACTCCATCTTTACCTACTCTCGAAGAACCCTTCTTCCTAAGCTAGCATTTACAAAATAAAATGTGGCCATGCCTCATGTTTTATATCGGTGACACGGCCAGAATTATATAACATAAAAAATTTACGAACACAAACAAAAACTAAAACACAACTATCCTGCAAACGTACTAATCATACACACAAAAACACACACACATATAAATGAAGGGAAGAAGATAAAGATATACGAATAACAAATCTTGTTCATCTTCGATTGTTCAATGCAAGGTGTACTCGATAAAACATGTTTATGTTAGTTTCCTTAAACCAGGGATTTTCAAAGATTACAATCTCATCATCAGAGGAATTGCATAGATGGATAAGTTGGCAGTTTTACACGCATACACTTACTCTCCATTACTTTATATTTTTCAAATGTGTAATGTTGGCTTTTCTACTGCCAACTAATCCATCTATGTAATTCTTCTTCTGATAAGATTTTAATATTTGAAAAGCCTTGGCTTAAGGAAAGAAAACTAAATATTTTTTATCGATTACCCCTTGCATTGAACAATCGAAGTTGAAATAGATTTGCATTCGTACATCTTTATCTCTCTTCCTTCATTTATCTTCATAATTGCTCTATCTCGTAAATTGAGCTTAAACCATTTCACTATAGGTTCTATTCTCTAACAGTATAGCTTCCGTTATATATATATATATATATATATATATATATATATATATATATATATATATATATATATATATATATATATATATATATACATACAACATGACTAATCCTTTACACATTTTATGATACAATAAAGTTTTACTACTTTCGAAGAAAGATTCTTGACTTTTGTTAAAGGCAGACAGTCAGATTGAATTCTAACGCGCGCAATAATTACATTTGCAGAGCGGTTCTCTGCGAATGATCACGAGTGCATTAGACATTGGGTGTTCTTACTATTTATAAAACGAGCTTCCTTTGGGCTGATTATCAAAGTGTATGGAGCAGGGGCGAATTACTCATACTTTCGTTATCTCTGTTTGGGTCAGAGCTTCTGAAATCGATACGGAGCTGATTCAATGACCGGCTACGTGATTGTTTGCTTGACCAAGGAGGCGGGGGACCCATTATGAAGCGAGACAGTTTGATGAAACCATAGGCGCGGCAGCGTATGTACGTAAAGTCAAATAAGTAGCAGACTGAATTGACTAGTTTGTGTTTAGTCGAGAGTCAGTCACGTACCGCCGAATATAGATCGAGGACAGCAGTTAAATTATAGCATAAATGCCGTTATCATGTTATGGCCGCTACAAATTACAAAAGTTATTCATCCACAGAGAAGCCTTGAACATTAGCTTACCTTTAGAGCAGACAGTTTTATTAAGCGCATACGGAACGACCTATACATATACGTATAGAAAAATACGAACGAAATGTTCGTACATTAGTTGCGTATCAATTATTACTTAACACACTTAAATAGCTTGGCTTTACGCTGAATTAAAATCAAGTGGTACTTAACTTATAAGTCAAAGTCGATGATGATCTAAATCTTAAATCGGTAAATTATGTTTTAATGTGAATCTCGTCAGACAATACATGAAGCTACTTTATGTAAACAGCTGAAAAATATTTCGTCAAGGCCAAAAAAACAAGCCTACGATAAGTGTTAGATGGATATATTCCGACCCATAAAACAGCAATTATTCCCTCTTTGTCACAACATTCCTTATGGAGTTTAAGTACTAAATTCCAAAAGGAGAGAGTTTTTGGCGAAATATAATTTACTGGATTTAAAGCAAGCTATCGAACTAAATTCCATTATCAAATAATCCAATATACTAATTGGTATGAGCTATATTATTTGTATTTTTCAAACAGACTATTATCACATTCGATGCTATTCCAACACAGTGTTGTCCGATGTGAACCCCACTTTCTTTAGGGGCGCTTCGTTGAGCTCGCGAAATTGTATATCAAACTGATGTATTTGTTAGGAATTTCGAAAGAAACCCTCTTATTTAATATATGGTATAAATATTTCCGACTTCGGCAATAAGCACGCCAATAAGTCAGAGGTTACATCTTAAAGTTATAAGAAAACCATCCAAGATAAAAATTATATTCGCAATAATTCAAACAGTACAACTTATTAATACTCATCTAAAAACAGAATGGGGTTATGTACTATTAGGTAAGGATGGATAACAACAGAAAACACGTTATGACTAATAATGTTATTATATCTTCAAGCTACTGGTATTTACGAGGCTTATCACAAGTATCTCTGAAGATAATATACTACATATGAAAGTAAAATATATACTAAAGGAACTTTTACAGATTATATTGTCACACCTATTTCCAAGTAATAATTATTATTTTAAGTTCTCTTATTTCTTATGTGATCAATTCCACTTGTAGAGTCTGAAACCTCGCTGTTCATTCGTTTGATGTAATATATTTAATGTATTATTTCATACGAGCTTCTGTATATGTAGAACGTCACAGTTGTGTTGATGTTAAACCCGAGAGTTCAAGTATCACTACGACTAATACTCTCGGATAGTAATTGCTGGTGAATTATGTGACCATGCCTTCTTATCTTATTCATAAATAAGATTGTTGGGAAGATCACTAGATTACTTGTTGTAGACATTTTTTTAAATGCTGTTGTTCATCAACACACATCTGACCATCTACCTGATTTACACACTTGTATTGAAGAATACATCCATTGAAACAGATATATCAGCGAACACTGTTTTAAATGAAACTGAAAATTACAAATTGGTACAAAAAGAAAATTGGTGAACTTTCCAATATTTGTGATGATTTTATAAAGAACTCTATTATCTGTTACTATATTATCAATGAATTTTACCTAAATTATTTTGTTTTTATTTTCAGATGTAGTTATGTAATTATATTCTACCGAAGTGTATACTTGAATATTATTATGTATTCATTGTGTCGCTTGTATAATTTGTTTTGGCATAGCTATGTTGTATAAATCCGAATATCATGACACAACTAGTTTTCTCATTTACATTCTAACTCTCTCACATATAGAAAACGCAATTTTGTTTCGTCAACCTATTTTTCCTTGTAATATTAATATTGTGAAATTGTTCATGAACACACCTTATCAGTTGATAATAAGCAAATAACGTAGAAATTTACGAAAAACTTAAATATACACCTATTTTATTCAGTCTAATTAAAGAGTAAAATTGTTGATCATTGCCGATAGCACTCCGAAGGCTCCTATTTAACTGGTTCCTATACCGAGCTGTAGAGGAGGGCGCCACCTTTTCACAAGGTTTACTCAACTTCGGAATGGTATTCATACTTATGATGCTCAGTGTTTTGCAAGGCAGTATAAAGTATTTTTTTAATGAGGTCAGACTTAGGATTTACTCCAATGCATGCCCATCTTATATCCATGAGCTTGAAATATGTGCTTCTATCCCTTTCCATATGGCATATAAATCTACAATGAAGACCACTCGCATAACTGATGCTTAAATACATTAAACCATCATTTTTCTATTTACCCCTCATGGGTAAGCCTATCGATATGTTGTATTACTTCTTGGGTCCTCTGATCTTCCAGTTGTCTATTAAGATAAAATATAAAATCACGAGACATCTAGTGGACATATTTATCGTAGATTTAACCGACATTAAAGGCTCTATTGGGATAGCTTTGGATGTTTCACTTCGGAGAAAAAAGTATACTGCTTAACATACAGAAGATGGTCTGATCTGCATTGCCCAATATGTATTAGACTGGGTTGCTTCTTAGTATCACGTTTTTCAATATCTCTAAATATTCTACCTAAGATATAGAGCTAGTCATAGTTCACGTGTGGATGCACTGCTGCCATAGCGTATAAGCTCATGCCAATCAGTATTTTAAATAGCATCAAGAGAAAAGATTCCGTGAATCCGAGGCCGAAAATGCTTATTGGAAACACAAATCAGTATCATGTACATTTTGGTAAATACATCATTCCTTATCAGAGGCCTGTCGACTGTTGATTTTTAGAATATGATAAACATTCTACTGAACACGTTTAATATCTCTATACAAATCATAATTATAAGGCGTCACGTAGTTTCGTAAGCATGTGCTAAAGCCACACTTTTTGAAAATATTTTATAAGGATCATCAACTAGCTGAATGTACTCCTATACATGGAAATAATATAACAGCTATAAATATATCAATCTCTATACATATATCGTTATTTCTTTTTTTTGTAAAACACCGTTTATCTTGCCAGTATTTTAAATTACTGGTGATAAGTCAGCCGCCTTTCATAAAGCCGATCAATCTTTCATGCGTTATTGGTATTCAGGAATAAATATAATTAGTGAAAAAGAATACGGATGTCATCCTGCCAGATAAACTGTTGGTGTGCGACTTGTAACATAACATCAGACGAAACAATCTCTTGGTAAGGGCTACGTCTTTAAAACAATAGTATTTCGAATACCAAATGATTCGATAGGTATTTTTTTTACAAATTTCGAACTATTCGATAGCTGGCAATGTTTTCGATAGCATCGAATTCTTTCTCTCATATAGCTTTATTAACAGATGTGTTGATGGACACTTGTTGAAAGCACATACAACAAACGCCAGTGTGCCTTAAATATATATAATGCGGGCTACGCTTTTCCTGATCTTCAGTAAAATCATATCCTGAACTCATGTGTTGTCCGTGCCAGGATCTATAATAGCGCAGGTGATCAATATCTCCCTGAGCATATCGCATCGAATCTGAACCAAGGCGTGTCTACGGAACAAGTATTTTGTTACATTTAACACACCTAATACACGTTTTAGTCCATTCACCAGCAACGCTTTGACTTCTTGTTTTCCCCAGTCAATATACATGCTGAAATCCCTGTATATGCACTTAATTTTGAAAAGCTTATACGACTGAATTTCACGGCAGATATAAAATATAAAGCCTTCGCTTACTAAGGTCTTCTGGAAAATAGATTGATGATTCTAGCGTTTCAGATATACCTGCATAGCTATACTGAAGCACTGTAATACAGCGGCACTGTTCTTCTGTGATAATTATATATACATATACATATTTATATTCAATGATTCATTGTCCATAATCTACTTATTCACCCATAGTTGAGGAGTGTTATCAATACTGTCATCAATTTTATTGCAACATAAATAAATGCAGAAGATCGTCTCGAATTTTAACTGTCGTGGTTTCAATGTCTTGCATTGAATATTAAATATAAATGCAGTTCATGATTTGCAATTATGTCTATGTTTACACTGAACGTCAGCTATCATTGTCGATTTTCTAATAAGTGAATGCAAAATAGTATACCTCATACGCATAAAGTATAGACATGATCTGCTTATCTGTAATGTCTACCTGTTTACATTTATCCATACCTATGGCTATTGCACTTATGGCATACTAATATAATACCCTTTATTTTGTTATCATATTATATATATATATATATATATATATATATATATATAAGAGGTTTATGTAGTTTACTTGAAGCATTGTTTATTAGTATAGAGAAATGTGATACTTAGAAGGCAATACAATGCAGAGGTGTGACGCATAAACACAAGTTGGAGCAAATAAGACATATAATGGTGGGAAAAATAAATAGTTTCACTCTCAATACAATGTATACATACACATATATATATATTTATTTAAAAACATTTTTTTTCCTAAACACACATATATCTGTTTATCTACACAATGTTATGTAATACCTGTATCAAGATGGTCTGGTGGAAACTCCGTGTGATATAATATTTCGGAAACTCTTTTACTTCTTCAGAACCGTGCTAAACTCAAGTTCAAGCGTGCATATGAAGGTGCGTAGGATGCTGTCTCGCAGAAAATAACGGTTAAATTTGAATTTGAAACCAGATTTTAAAAATAAACTAAACTTTCTGTTTTTCTTTTTTATATTTTATCTATATATTTTTATCTAATTTATTTATTCATCTATTTACCTTTATTAAACTTTTTAATGCATTTTTTGGTTTTTACTTTTTAGAATCGTTCCTTTTGTTTTCGTTTGATTTTAAATTCTAATCTAAATTTAAACCAAGTCTATTCGTTTAAATTAATTTGTCGGTTTATACTGTCATTAAACATTGCATCATCTTTTCGCTTTAAATTATTGTGTATATTAATATTTTGGTTATTGATTTATTTTTTTAATTTTCTTATACATGTACCGTTTATTAATCAATTAATTATTATATGTTCATTAATCGCCTATCCGTCTAACGTTAATTACAACAATGGAAGGGAGGTCATTCAGTTCAGTGTGTATGCCTAATGTTGTTTAAGTCGCGTTTAAATTTAGTTATTTCTAATAGTTAGAATAAAATATTGTTATTCTCATACAACGAATGTATTTCTTTCCTTTTTTCATTTGTATTATTATTAGTCATTAATGTTATAGGGTATTATTCTCTCCGGGGTGGTTCGGTATTTCATCCCTTCTTCTTCTTCTTCTTCTTCTTCTTCTTCTTCTTCTTCTTCTTCTTCTTCTTCTTCTTCTTCTTCTTCTTCTTCTTCTAATTATTATTATTATTATTATTATTATTATTATTATTATTATTATTATTATTATTATTGTTATTGTAATTATTATTATTATTATTATTGTTATTGTTATTGTTATTGTTATTGTTATTGTTATTATTATTATTATTATTTTTATTATTATTATTATTATTATTATTATTACTGTTAGTATTATTATTATAACTGTTATTATTTTTTATTTTTTATTACTGTTATTATTATTATTATTTTTTACTGTTATTATTTTTTTTTATAGTTATTATTATTTTTTTACTGTTATTATTATTTATTTATTTTAAATTTTATTTATTTATTTTCCCTTCGGCATGTAATGTCGATTAAATGTTAATGTTGTAAATTGAATGTTCACGCGTGGGCAGTCTCGACATTTCTTACTAATTCCTTATATTGTCTTAATAATCTCTTTATTTTTATTTATTTATTTAACTATTTATTCATTCAATGTCTTGCTGCATTATTATTAATACTATCAATATCATTATTATATATTATTATAGGTGATGTTTTTTCGTTAAGTTAAGTTATTACTATTATTAGTTTATAGACTTTACATTTTTAAAAATCTTTTTATTTATCTACTTATTTATTTTACTTTAACATTTATTCATCTTTTTTAAATTATTATTATTTATTTATTAATTTATCTTTATCTATTTATTTTTTGAAGCGGGCACATATAGAAGACTAGTCGAGAGTGTTCGACGAACGTATTCGGAACTTTGCATTAGAGCTTTTTGACAGTCAATTTTACTTTCCTGTTAAACTTTTAACTTCTAGGTACATATAGATCTTAATTTCCCTAAATTACTTGACAGTTTCCGTGTGCCGAATGGATATGGCTGACTCTGTGTACCGGGTTCGCGCCTCCCGACCGTCTGAAATTGTTACTTCCCTGCACTGATGAGAGCAATAAGCTTGAAACGCAAGCGTCTGTAGGTATAAATAATTTAATATTTATTTATAAATATTATAGTAAGCCCCTTTAAGGAATTAAAGTTGAGCACTCTCGGGAAAGTTAAACATAGACTGTCAAAAAGCTCTAATGCAAAGTTCCGAATACGTTCGTCGAACACTCTCGACTAGTCTTCTATCTGTGCCCGCTTCTAGGTACATATAGATCTTAATTTCCCTTAATTACGTGACAGTTTCCGTGGGCCGAGTGGATATGGCTCTCTGTGTACCGGGTTCGCGCCTCCCGACCGTCTGAAATTGTTTCTTTCCTGCACTGATGAGAGCAATAACCTTGAAACGCTAGCGTCTGTAGGTATAAATAATGTAATATTTATTCATAAATATTATACTAAGCATGGAATCAGATAGAAAACATAATAACACAGTGGCATATTATTTCCAATAAATAGAATCATTTTTTTTTAATTTTAATCAAAATGTATTTGGCATTACATGCATTCTTCAGTATACAGATATTTTTTTCATAGTCGAGATCTTACAGTGACGCTGTCAGCGATTCTCGATTCGTCAGATTGTAATAAAGCGACAGTTTTTACAAGTTCGAATATGTGAACCGATTAAGATGCCTTATATTTAAAGTAGTAGGGCTACATTTATAAGCATCGCTTAGTAGAAAGGAATGCAATCACGTAGAAAACGAAATTACAAGATAGAAGATTTTTGCTAATAAATGATACATCTATTTTTTTAATTTTGATCTTATAAATATATCCCGACAATTTTAAATGCAGACATGTGTACCAGCGTGATCGTTAAAGCATGTCGACTGAAAAGTGACGTCATTCTACTTAGTCGCAATCAAGATTTGTCGAACAGTCAGATTGTTGATAATGAATGAGAGATTTTTAAAAACAAGCATTAACAAATTAATAAATCGCCATAAAAAATAAGGAACACAATTCGATGGATACTGAAAGAGAATTGTATTCAATACTAGCACTTTGTTTCCCCCCCTTCTTAGCAGTCTAGTTTATTACTTGTGTCTAGACATACGTACAGAAAACACCCCTTGAGTAATAGATAGGCATTTTATTTCCAAATTAGTACATGAAGAATATTGAAAAGAGTATCAAAGTTTTACCGAAGACATTTAAAAATAACATTAAGAGGTTAAAAAGTGTGTGTTACATCTTTATAATAAAATATCTCGCTACCACTCTCAATCCGTATCTCTATCCTTGTCTCTGCTTTTTTGTTTAACCTCCCTGTCACTCACTTTACTATCCAGTTAACAAATGCGTTAGCATTACCATTGGTAACTCAGAATCGAAAACTGATCACCCATCTACAATAATTGAGTTATTTTACCATCAAGTTTCTCAGCCTCTTCTAATGGTGCACGAGCAGTTTCTAGATGACATCAAGAGGTGTAATTCACCTCTCCAACAAAAGCAATACACCCGCACAATGTATCTTCCTTTGAAAAACACAGCTGGTTATATGTCCTTACGAACGCTATCTGTCCCGGTAATATCGCCAAGTTTTTTAAAGCTGTTTACATATAATCGTTATATAAAATGCCCACTATTTGTAATCTTCTTTTTAACGTTCTTTTTTTAAATATATTTTGTTATATGTTCTTAAAAACGAGTTAATAAGTCACCTACAAAGGCAGCAACATTAGTGAACATGTTTCTGTTGATCGAACTTGGTTAGAATCTGGCACAGCTAGGTTCACAATCACCGTCGTGAACTACTTTTCAACTGTGGCATTTCCTTTTTGGCGAGTGGTGAAGTATGCTATGAATAAATGTTGTTATGGTTCGTTTTTGATGGCTATGCATGTATGTTGTGCTATACACGAACAGAGTTGACCACCCCAATGCCACGTTTTGCGTTCGGTCTACAGAATAAAAATAAATGTTTTGTGCTGATTCTCCAATATAATGCGTCTGAAAGATGAGCAATTGTGGAACCATTAACTGTATGTATATATGTTGCGTATTTCTCCAGTTTAAGCGGGGCATACGTACATACATACAAACAAACATACACACATACATATACACACAGGGAGTTTTCTTTATATATATGAATACAAAACAACAATTCGAAATGAATAGTTAAGTTGTGTGCTTGCTGCTTTAAAATAAATACACCCAACATTTAATAGATGTTCATTTGCTATTTCTATTTACTTGCTTTCCAACAAAGACATAGTAAAGTTAAGCATGAGTTCGATTCTAAATGTGAAAAACCAAGCTCCTGAAAACGGACATGGTTGATAAAAATAAACATTAACATTCCTTCAGTTCAGAAAAAAATTACATCACTTTTACTTCACGAGCGCCGAAAAAAGAAAGTGCAGTATCAGTACAGATATTACACGTTTAATTATGTTAGTGAAAAAATAAAAATAAAAATTGAACTAATTAGCCACAAGGCCACTAAATGTAGTCGTTACTCATTTATATATTCATTTTCACGTGATTTATATTGACAGGATATTGCAATTTTTTAAAAGAAATAGTGAAAAATGTTTGATTGTCATGATATATTTTGAAATGTTAACTACAATTGAATAGCCTTAAAATCACAATTACTCATGAAGAAGAAGAAAAGAAAAAGGATATATAAATTAAATGAATACTATTAGATTGTGATTTTTTCGTCGGCTTTATTTTGGCGAATGTACATTTGTCATATATTGTTATGCTTTACAAAGCATTTCCAGCGCTAAACGTCAGATTAACTAGGTTTTTGTAAACGCCCAAGTCTCATCATAAGAGGTATTAACATAACGCTTCCGTTTAAAAGAAATAAAATCAATTAAAATGTATTGGCAAAATATGTAAAATTGCAACACAATATGTAAAACACATCTATATGTAAAAACATCTATATATTATCTGAATGTTTGTCGAAAGCGACTCTACCTGGATATAGTCGGGGTCCTCAGTGCTTTCTAAGGTAACATCTAACACAGAATAGATACGTAGAATTTTTCTATTGAGACAAGAGCGACTAACATAAACCGTTTGCAGAGACTATGGACACGAATAGTTTACATTGAGGAGAAAAAACTATCGGAATTAGATGTAAATTTCCACTGCTGATTTTTCTCACAGAATCGCGTTCTTTTGCATGAAGAAAGGGGTAATTAGCCAATTGTTAGTAGCCATGATGCATGCAACATTGTATTGTATTCTTTGGACGTTTGCAGTGTTCGATTGACCACTGGCAGTTGTTCCACAACTGAGTGCCTCGAATAAAAACAAACCCTCTGATAAGGCAACCGAGCCAGTTATATAATTTTCTTTCAGTTTTCACAAAGCTCTCTCTGAAAAGCTGGTGTGAAAGTGGGGTCAAGAAGCACCTTGTAGTTGCAGAATATGTATGTCAGTCGCTCACTTAATCGTCATCATCAGTTTCATCATATTCGGTTTAACGTTTGCTTCACATGCTAGCAAGTGTTGGAAGATTTTTTTTAATTAACTTTGAAATATACCTACTGTCATCGACGTCTTTATTTATTCTTCCATCTTGCAAATCAATCGTTATCACTTTCTTCTCATGTGTATCATTGTCATTTTCTTGATACTGACACATCAATTGTGTAAAATCTACTAAGCCAATAACGGCCATCTATCCTTTACACGTGACCTAGTGTTTTGTACACGTCTATTTATACTGTTGAGATGCAATCTTCGTTTGCGAGGATAAGAGCAAAGCATATTTTAAACAGTTATATTACACATCTAGCTTATATTTATCATATTATTTTCTCTCCGTGGAACGCATGTCCCCAGTCCTTACTGGTTAGGTTACACTTTTATAGAACATCACACTGCGTAAGCTTGATTTGTCGATACTGATGACGCTTTGCTGATTGGTAAGTGCAGAAATGGCATAAACTCTCACTATCCACTGCGCCCGTTTATAATCATCCTAACACTTTTATCACTTTGTGCCTTAATTGTACCACCAAGATAAGACATATTGTGACCAAGCCCAACAAATGAGAATTCAAAATATACTTCATCTACAGTTAACGTCTCATCTGTATCAGGTCGTATAACACAAATGAATTACGATATTTTAACCTACCAGTTATTCCACTGATGTTCTTGTTATCTACGCTAGCGGTTACCATTTAACTTTTAGTTGTAATCCGCTTTTGTGTACAAACTAAGTTAATATATGAATCTATACACTTGTATTTACATTGCTCCATAAGATTGACGTTCCATGTAGAAGTTGCATCGATAAAGACGCAAAACGCATAGACGCATCTAAATAATATCGGGGTTACTTTTTCTCCCTTTTCGTTTTCTTTCCTAAATTACGGTTTAACAATTAAAATTCGTCGTATTTTCGCGGGCAAATGATAATTAACTTATCACAAGCGCGTCGAGAATAGCGTGCTCTGAATGTTGAAACTAATTTGCTTCGAGTGTCTCATAGGAAATACATTTCTGCAGACAAGTCCTTCCCGCAAAGTCGTCTCGCCATACGTCAATAGGAGACGAGAATTCAGCTGCTAGTCATGTGGTAATATCATGTGCCGCTGTTTATGGAATGCACACATATATTAATTTATTATTTTTTATAGATGAGAATAATTATGTGCGTATATATGTACGCGTGTGGATAGTACTAGTATTTGTATATATGACAATATAAGTTTGTAGAAAGTTCAGAAGAGTATGAGGAAATATTGACTATATGTTTCTACACGTACGTCACTTATATTAATTTAACCTGCACTGTAATTATTTAAAATTGTTAGCCTTCTTAAATTCCAGCACGCAGTAATAATGTACACACACAAAATATTAAGCTCTAAACTCAATCGTACAATTTGTATTTTCACACTGTTATTTTGTTATGATTTAAGAAAATATAACCAGATAATGCCTAATACAATGTTCTACGTACCTGAGCAAGTTAATATGCAACTTAGTTGAGAATACCAATACATGTGACAGATGAAAGTCACAGATGTCAACTTGCCAGGGTCGGGTATAAATAACCAGACTAAGAGATGCCATTCCAGACAGATGTTATGCTGCATTGCTAACAGAGAGAGGGTGAGTCCGTTTAATAGCATGCAATGGCGTCGACCACCTAACAAAATAAGCTCATAAGATATAACTAATCTGTGATGTTAAACTATTTTATCGACTTACAATAGCAAAGAGTTTAAAACAAACATTCTGTCCAAGTAATGGGTCATCACCTTAGTAAAATATATGTAGAGTCTTTTGAACTAAATACGAATATTTAATTAGTGCAAATATACTCTTTTATGAATCACCCGGAATTTTTACTTTGAATTGCAAAATAACAAAACAGCAGTTATCATTAAGAATTTCAAACTTTTTTCTAATTAAATCGTGTATAATAATATTTCTATTAATGATAATAATAGTAATTACATTGTATATGTAAGTAAAATTAGAAAATTATGTTACAAAAAATAGCACGGAATTAAAATTCATATTGATCTATTTCCCAAATAAATATGCGAATAGAGTATAGACATGGATGAATTATGTATGGTTTACGATAGATATTTGAGAATATGGTGTTGTATAATGAAATTAAATAACGATAAAGTGTTCTGATGTAAACATATTTTGGATAAATGGGGAAATAAATGTCCGTTCATATATATATATATATATATATATATATATATATATATATATATATATATATAGTGAATGCTTTTATTCAAACATGTACAAGGTCTGCTACACTGGCATGCCGATGTTATCGATCTACAGCTCTCAAGAGCTGAGGTCTCATCAGGCAGAAAATTGTTTTTTGATTCAACTGGTTGCTGAATTCCAGGGAAATCTCCCTGGAATTCAGCAACCAGTTGAATCAAAAAACAATTTTCTGCCTGATGAGACCTCAGCTCTTGAGAGCTGTAGATCGATAACATCGGCATGCCAGTGTAGCAGACCTTGTACATGTTTGAATAAAAGCATTCACAATACAGCTCTATATTTTTATTGAGCACTCTTTTATAAACCCGGTTTGATTCCCTTTGGATTTCTACCCTGTGGATTTTTACCCTACCTGGATTACTATATATATATATATATATATATATATATATATATATATATATATATATATATATATATATATATATATTAATGCATATATAAAAAAAACAAACTCGGTAACACAATGTGAATTGGAATACTATGAGTCTTTATTATATTTCGGTGTAGTACTTCATTATAATGTTTGTGAGGAGAATATGTTTATTCTCAATACTTTATTTCTACTTTTCTTAGTATTTATTATTAATGTATATCTGTTAAGGATTTTGTACTGCAAACACTGAACTTTATCCGTCGTACGAACAGATCCCGAAAATACCAGTAACAAGAATAGTATACGAGTATTGGTAAGAGTATAAGTAATAAAATATTACGATTTCTAGAAGGATTATTGAAATATAAATAATATATCAAAATAAATAATGTTTATATGAAGTAGACTTCATATTTACCCTTCAAAATAGGTACGAGTAGACAAATAAACTAATGCATTAGACACATCGAAAATCCACACTACTTATACACAGTTGCATCGACCGTCTTCCTAACAACTTACATATTTTTATAACATCTAACATTAATTCATATTGTGTTTACTCAACGAATAATCCTTCAAACTCTGTACTCTAATAAGAAAGTAGCACGTTTTATTTTTGCAAACATTTTATACATTAAACACCTCTTAGAGATTATTTCACAAGAAACTATTATCATAGTACACGGCTTTAGAATGCGCTAAACAAATAGTAAGTGATCAGCTTACTTTGACATGAGACACAGTTCATACCGACAGCATCCCCACTATACAGATCACGCGCTGTATTAATAAATAACTGACAAATTTACCAGATTTAGTAATTATATTTACACATTTTATACAATTATGATATAATCGTAACAGAGTATTAATCATCGTCATATTTTGATGCCATCTATTACTCCAATCTACGTATCTTCATGTACGTGTCATGACTGACACCCCTTTCATACATCTTCATTCGTCAACATTAAATCTACATTTTTACTTAACTTTTGATTCGCATTCATTAGAAGATTTTTATTTACATTCAAACTAGAAAAATAAAAATTGGAACACCATAAATCACAAGGCTAAGTTATTTTAACTAACCACTCATTTGTATATTTACACATTTTTCTTATTTCTAATTTCATCGTAACATTATTCCGCGTCTAAAACAAAATATTACTTTCCTCCTTCCTACTTCCCTTTTAATCATTACGGGGGCAGAAAGTAAGGTTCGTGGAGTGTCGTTCCATCTATGTAAGTTTTATCATTTAAAAAAATGTACTTCACGTCAAAACGAACTATATACATCTTTTTTTCTGCCTGCTATCAATACCAACATGTTTTTCTTCGCGTCTTAAGCGGAACAGTTTCTTTTTTACGATGTGTATTTTTGTTGTAGAAATGTATTGTAGTGTAATGTTCTGCATTTATTTATACAAACGTATTGCGTATTCGCGATATATTGAATAAAATATCATCGATAGCTATTGTTGTTTAAATACAATCAAGTAATTAGCATCGAATGTTGTTGTTTTTAAATACTCGAAAACCATTTCTTAAGATGGTTGTCATGGAGTATTTATTCATTTTAATAATCAAGTAGTATATTACCTACACATTAAGAAAAAATGCATTGTTATTTTTACAAATTGCAAACATAGATTAAAAGTATGGCTTTTTTAAAAGGGAAAACCAGAAAGGTCAGCAACTTACACAACAAATAATGAACATCATGTATGGTTAAAAAATATGATATTGAATGTGAGTGGCAAAGTCAAACAAATACACATACTCGCCTATTGAACCTAGCCCTACTCCCCCGAACAAAAAGGAATCCAATTGCTCTGCTATACTAAAAATAATCACTAAAGTGTAACTCTCCACTAATTATAACCACGTAAAAAAATGATATTCTGCATTTTTTAGACAATTACATGGTAAAACAGAAATACCGAATTCTTCATTTTGAGAGCATTTAATCATATTCGTTACCACTAATCAGAAAACTACACCCACTCGCTTTAAAAACAAGACTTCCCCAACAAGAAACACATCAGATTGATTTACTATAGCAAACAAGATGTGTTTTAACACACATCTGTTAATAAAGTAGTAGTTATTGACCACGTTCATTTGCTAAATTGAAATATGAGTCTGGTATATTTTCCGATGACACCGGGTCTTGCTAGTTATTAATATTTCTACTATGTCTTTAGAACACTATTACATCCTATGTTTTATTATACTCTCTACCCTTATTGTCTTTCTCTCTCTTTATCCCACCATTCGTAATTGGTCCATCTCCTTTCGATATATATATATATATATATATATATATATATATATATATATATATATACATATATATGTGTGTGGGTGTGTGTGTGTGTATTTACATATAGTATATATATGTATATATATATGTGTATTAATATATATATATATATATATATATATATATATATGGGTATATATGTATGTCAATATATATATAAGATATATATATATATATGTATATAAATATATATATATATATGTATATATGTGTATATAAATATATATATATATACATGTATATGTATAAATATGGACATAAACACATATATGCATGTATATTAATATATATATATATATATGTATATGCATATATGTATATGCATATATGTATATATATATATATATATATTAATATACATATATATGTATATATATATATTAATATATATATAAAATATATTAATATATATACATATATGTACATAATTTCATATATATGAAAATATATATGTATGCATATAAATATATATATATGCATATTAATATCTCTCTCTATATATATATATATAGATTAATATACATCTATATTATTGCATATATATGTATGTTTATATAAATATATATATATATATTTATGTATATATATATATATATATGCATATTTATTTATATACATGTGCACATTAATTTATAAATATATATATTTATTTATGTATAAATATATATATATATTTATATATATATATATACATATATATATATATATATATATAAGGAGAGGTTGTTTGATTAAAGAATTGTGTGTAATACGTATATAGAGGAGTATTAGAAGGCTAATACAATGTAAGAAATGGAAATATATCGGCGTGTAGAAGTAAAACAAAAGCAACTGATTTTCATTATATATTTTTTCAAAAACTTTTTAAATATTTTTTTTCATATAGCAAATCTTATTTGATTTGGGTAGACTTAAACACTGATGTAATCTGTGTGACCGTGTTCGATAATATATTTCGAGAAAGACCTCTTTGTCAAATGGTAGGTGTTTCAAATCTAGAGAAACGTGTTGATGGCTATATTGCTTATGACGCAGTATATATAAATATCCGCAGCCAAAGTTATAAAACTAAAACTATCACTTATTTTTTTAATGATTAAAAAATCATTAAAAAAATAAGTTGTAGTTTGAGTTGTATTACATTTGCTGCAGATATCAATATGTACTGCGTTATAAGCAATATTGCCATCCACAGGTTTTTTCAAAATTTGAAACACCTACCATTTGGCAAAGAGGTCTTCCTCGAAATATATTATGGAACACGGTCACACAGATTACATCAGTGTAGAAGTATTTCCTAATCAAGTAAGATTTGCTATATAGAAAAAAATGATCGAATATTTTTTGAAAAATTATAATTAAAATCACTTGTTTTTTACTTCTCAATGCCGACATATTTCTATTTCTTACCTTGTGATAGCCTTCTAATACTCCTCTATTCTTCTCTCTCTCTCTCTCTCTGTCTCTCTCTCTCTTTCTCTCTCTCTCTGTATATATATATATATATATATATATATATGTTTGTATATATACGAGGCCTGTCCGAAATGTATCTGACCTTTGGCCAGAAAATATATTTAAAATATTAAAAATGTAGGGAGTTATTTGCCATAACAATCTATGGGTAAATACGGTTTTTGTTGTTGATGAAAATGAGCTTTGTCTTAGCAGCATCAACACTTACCATCAATTTACATTCCACTACGGACTGCAGATTACTTTCTAAGGATTAAGCCATTGCCTCGGATGTGTACGCGTACGTTTTGACCACATGACGAGAGTTGAACGTGGTGTCGTCAGAAAATATACCCATCTCAGACACAATGTTATCAGGGATGTAGCTTATAAAAATAAAGAACAATGGTCTAAAAATGTAACGCTGGGTACATCTGAATTCAGGCTATGTTGTTTCGATGAACGGCCATCAAGGAAAACCTGGATCTTTTTTGGGTTATGAAGGACCTATTTATATTTAATATTCGTACAGTAATGCCATATGAATGTATTTATATGAGAAACCTTTATTCCAGACTTTGTCAAGATTTTGGATATATCAAGCGCTACATCTTACTTGAACATGGTACAGTATATGCGTAAGGAAATGCCCATTTGGATATCTGCAATAGACTGTGTTTGCTTACATAAAATTTGATGGTCAGAAAGAAGGTTATCATTAACGAAGTTCCGAACTATCGCTATGTTAATTAAGGATTCAAATATTTTAGTAAATTGTGGCAGTAGACTGGTACGCCAATAACAGTTCTACGTCCAGAATGATTGAACACTTGTACCACAAAGGCAAGTTTCTAGCTACAAGAGTAACACGATTCAGCAAATCAGTTGTTGTAGAGTTCGGAGAGGGCATGCTACAGTTAATCAGATGATTACTTTATTACTATAACTTGTATGAGAAAAACCCGAATGTTTGAAGGTATCAAAGTGTTTTATGATGCTGCGAACATGAGATCGGATGATGACTAGGTTATCAAGTGTGGCTTCACTCCGCAATGGGAGTTTAGGGAGAGAGTTGTTTTCTAGGAACGAAGAGGATTTTTAGGTGAACCGTTGAGATAGTAGTTAAGCCCTGTCCGGGAGATTGTTTATTGCCGATTGTTCACCAGACTATTAAATATTCAACAGAAATCAAGAGTATATTGTTTCTGTTACTGAATCCGTTTGCTGGTCATCTCTGTATACCATCTCTTTGCTTACCCCTATAACAGTCTTACCATTTTTGTTATTGACACTATGAACTTCTGTCTATTGTTATTTGACTTATGCGGCCGATTTGTCGAAACTCCTGCTGCCTCTGAGTAATAGCCGCTGCGCATTTCGAGGTGAACAATTGTGGACAGTGGGACTTGTAGTGTTTTCACATAACAATATTTGCTTCATGTCTACTCTTACACATTCAGTAACTTAATTTGCGCACTGATAAGCAAAAGGAGAAAAACTGTTACTCCATCAGCCGTCTCTAATGCAATCTCTAATTGAATCAAAATCAGTCCACTTTTGGTATCTCGTCGTTTTGAGCAACGGCTCATCAACTTTAGAGACGAGGTTTTAGGGCACAAACAATAATTACCAGCGTTCCCCCGCTAGCTTCGGGCAGTGACGTCAAGAACATGTTGAAAAGTGACGCTTGCTGGTACACACGATCAGAGATGCGTGTCGGGAAAGTAAGAGGGGGGGCGCTGTAGATAAACAAACATGAAGTTACAGACTGCGTCTGTTTACCTGGATAATTTAAGCAAGTCACGATGTTGTACATAAAAATCCCCAAATACATATATTTAGGCGATGTATGCAGTCATGTAAAAATAGTCTGAGGAAATTAAAGATTGTAGTTTTTTCACGTAGTGCTAAGATATCCGCTAGTTTACTACGATAAAAGTTTCTACGTCATTGATCTTAGTTCTAAGTTCTACAATATTCGTGAATTCTTTCATGGAGGGTGCAGGCGATGATGTTTTTGGTGTATGTATGATTAAGGTTGTTTACCTACATATTGTCATTAAGGTTTCAGAAAGAGTTGGGATGGCAAAATGGGGTCGTGTTTGGTGCCAATAAGCACACACACCCAGACCATAGTCGAAACTTGCTTCATGGGGATTACTGTACGGTTTTTTTCTGTGCACGACATGTCGCGTACTTTACCCACGATATTTTACAACTGTTGATGGAGCAGCCGTTTTTCGCGCTACCTAGGAGTTTCGGTTCTTGCAGAAGCAGGCGGAAACACCAGCCAGCTAAGCTTTCTTACATCTACCCTCAAATGTTCGTAACAAGAGAAACACAGATTTGTCATTATAGATTAAGTGAGAAAAACTGCTTCAGCAATTTTAGGTTTGCAGTCAAGATATTTTGTTTAAGACTCTATCTTTAGGAAGGTTGTCGCTCAGGACAAAAGAGGCTTCTATCCCTTTCCTACTACATTGTACTAATACTATTTATAACGTGTAGTGATATATATATATATATATATATATATATATATATATATATATATATATATATATATATTGTTTAAAGCGTATGGCATACGACGCAGACGACCTGATATTAAACTAGAGCGATTGCACCCGGTCAGGCATAATCTCTTTGAACGTGGCATCATCAAGGACACTCCCGTACACTCTTTCCCACAATCGTTTTAAGATCGACGTGTCTCAGAATATGTATATATATATATATATATATATATATATATATATATATATATACATATATATATATACAGAGAGAGAGAGAGAGAGAGAAAGAGAGAGAGAGAGTGAGAGAGAGAAAGAGAGAAAGAGAGAGATAGAGGGAGAGGGCGTCAGAATATGTATATATATATATAGAAAGAGAGAGGGAGAGAGAGGGGAGCGCGTGAGAAAGGAAGAAAGAGAGACGTAACGAGAGTGAGACAAAAGGGAGAGGGGTTAGAAGAAATTCATATGGGTATATAGATTTGTAGATAAATAACAAGAGGCGTGAGTGTTAAACAAATAAATCACAAGCGGTAAGATATGAATAAGGAAGAGGAACTGATCCAGTCGAGGAATAATCGATTAAGAAAGTGATGATGTGATCTAAAGAGGAAAAAGACAGTTCATCCCATTCTATTACTGACAGGAAATGGTTATTTTTGCAGACGATATAATCGGGTTCGCTGCCTTTGAAGGAGGTAAAATATGACATTCGATACAAGTTCGGTAATTGATTTATTCGGTCGGACAAGTAGGCAACCTATTGTCATTACCAAGTTCACCAATATTACATTGTCTTAAGAAGTTTATTTCAATCAACAAAACATACATCATTCTTATCAGACCGACGGACTTTCTTGAAACCCACACGACTTACGTAGACATTTTATTGATTCTCCTTCATCTTTCTAAATATCAAAGAAGACATCATTTGGAATATTACTAACAACAAACAAAACTCACCGTCATCTTTGTATTATTTTGTTCGTGTAGCATTGTCTCATAATTTAATTACAACATAGCAATAGAGTGATTAACATAATATACGTGTTACTGTATGTTTTCCTGATATTGCTTACTGTTACATCTACAATCGCTCCGGCCTTTTACTCGCAAACATTCTAAATGGATTGTGTTGTCACTTTAAAGTATGTGTGTTACGATAGATTGATCGCATAGAGAGTTCAAAGTGCGTTTCTCATCAATCTATATATGTGAATGTTGTTAATAATATATCAATGGAAATATTAAATTCTGCTACGGGGAATACCAGTAAGAAGAATGATACTTTCTTCTCTCGTAAAAAAGAATCGTCATTATCAGAAACATATTATTTACTAAAAAAAATATATATATACATATACATATATATATATATATATATATATATATATATATATATATATATATATATGCATCTCTTGTGTTAATTAATGTTAAATTGAAGCAATTTTATTCCTTGAAAAATATAATCTGTTTCTTACATAAATTACAAGTTTTATATTATTGAAAACAATAAAACGGATGGCACTTTTTGAAAACAAATATTTAAAATTATGCGCTTTCATCCGATGGGGTTCTATATTCTAATTGAAAAACACTTCATTAAAAAATGTGTAAAGTCGAAATTGTTTGACTTAAAGACATCAAATTCATCAATAAACATCATATTTCGTATAGATAGATATATTCTCAAAGAAAATAAGCCTGACTTCGTAAGTCACTAGCATTAGAGAGTAAATACACAAATACACCGTTTTTACAAACTAAATCAGTGGGTAACCCCACCTATAAACTATAAATTGGTTCTGCAAAATCAAAAACAAATCTCATTGCGCATTCATCCAATTCCATATCATAAATTATTATCCCGCCATATCTAATGAACTTTTCGAAAATAGTTTTGAGTTTTACACCCTGCTCTCTTATATATTCGAAGAGGAAACCAATATTATTAAGAAATGTAGAAATACAGTACTAATTAGCAAAGACTAATAGTGGAGAAAAAGTAATCAATTGAAATCTTTTGATGTCTCCATCGAGTATTTAGAATCAGTAAAAGTAGCAGATATAGTAAGACTCTACATACTATTCGACCCTACAAAGGGCATTAACATAGAAGGCATACGAGTATATAGAGATGACGGCTTATTCCTGGTAAGAAATTCAAATGTACAAAAGTGTGAAATAATAAAAGAAATATCCATAAGAGATGAAAAGAGTAATTCGTAAGGTGAAAATAACAACAAACATTAAACTACTAAACTTATTAGATGTAACACTAAACTTAAATACAGACACATTAACACCCTTTGCTAATTATGATGCCACTCCAATGTATAAATCCACTCTCCAACAATAAACATAACAAAAATAAATAAGAAGATTTTTTCGTTCACATCCTATTTCATCACATGGTTAAAACTAAACTTGGTAAAAAATATTAGATTTAAGTAGTATACACTTTTCATTAGCATAGGTTACTGTAGAAGTAAAGTGCTACTGAAAAAAAGGTGTACGTTAGGGGGAGTCGACCCAAATTGGGAGCTGTGCAGCGATATATGTGTTTACATTAGTTTTAAATGTTTGCATGTCAGTACTATCAGGAAAACAGGGGGCAGGGAGAAAGTTCAAGAATCCATCAGCACGAGGAAAGAAGCTTTTAGAATAGACAGCTCTTCGGCATCTGGGGGCCTCCACATGAAGGGATGGGAGTTGGCAGATTGTATGGTTAGTCCAATGATTTTGCGTCGTGGGGGCACCGGAGCAAAAGTTCATCGGAGCACAATCCATTGAAGTACTTGTAAAAAATACTACAACAACTATTTAATAAAGATACCCTTTAATTAAGATGCAGTTGTGGTGACAACTTAGAAAAATAATTTTTAAAAATAACAATATAATTTAAATGGCAACAACAATGTAGAATAAAATGATAAAAAAAAAAAATTAAGACTTTTAATTGCTTTAACTAAACACGAATTGCCAACTTCCCCAAATGGTCTACCAGGCCACAATTTCAACTAAAATAATACTCACCCCAGAAAAAATAGTATATAGGCGTGACTGGTTACATTTTTAAATAAAGATATACCCCCATAAATGCTCATTCGATAATTATAACTACCAAAAAAAGTATTCGCTATATACTACTGGAGAATTAACAGGTTATAATAAATCACCAACACTGATTTGGAACGCTATTAGAAAAACTAGTGCCTTTAGTCCCATTAATTTACCATGTAAATCATGCCTAAGTAGAAAAACGTGAGTTAATAAGATTTATTGACAGAGATATACTTCTAAACATAGAACAAGCATCCTCAATTAACTGTAGGCACAAGAGATTACGATTTCCTAGTAATTTACATACAACCTCTTGAACCAATGTTAACAATGGAAAATAGTGTAAACACTAAAAAACTAAAATCAATTAAAATTTACAAAACACAATATTCTATAGTGTCTACTAAATCTCCTAGAATCAATTACGCACACTATGCAATATTGACCCCTAAAACACGGCAACACAAAGGGCCTTATTAAAAAAATAACTTATCTATAAACAAACATAAAACATACATAGTTACTTATTTATATATCGTATATCACATCATGTCCGGTACGATTATAATAATTATTTCATATATTCACATCTATTTCTATTATTATTATTATTATTATTATTATTATTATTATTATTATTAGTAGTAGTAGTAGTAGTAGTAGTAGTAGTAGTATTATCATTATCATTATCATTATTATTATTATTATTATTATTATTATTATTATAATCATCATTATTATAAGAATTAAAATTATAACACAATATTTATGTTGCCATTAATACTAATTATATTATTAACATCAACATTATTACAAGTTGCAAATTACTATTATTGTTATTATTATTATGATTGTTATTACTATTATTATAACCATTATTATTGTTACCATACCTATCATTATTATTATTATTATTTTCATAATTATTTTTATTATTATCGTAATTATAATAATTACGATTATTATTATTAGTAGTAGTAGTAGTAGTAGTAGTAGTACTTGTAGTATTACCGTCACTACTATTTTAGTATAATAATTCACATTAATAATAGCATAATCATTAATGTTATTGTTATTATTATTACTATTATAAGTGCTATTCGTAAAATTATCTTATTATTTATGTTATACTATTGTCGGTATCATTAATCGTATTACTATTATTATTGTCTTCGTCTTCATCGTCATAATCATCTTAATTATTATTATTATTATTAGTATTATTATTATTATTATTATTATTTCTATTATTATTATCATTATCATTATTATTATCATCATCATTATTATTATTATTATTAGTAGTAGTAGTAGTAGTAGTAATAGTAGTAGCAGTAGTAGCAGTACTAGTAGTACTATTACACTTATTAGTAGTATTATAATCATTATTATAATTATTAACATTATAAGTGTTATTATGAAAAAGTGTATTAGTATTATTTGTATTATTACTAAAAGTATTATTGCTGGTATGATTATTATTATTTTTATCTGTCTTACTTTTATTACTATAATGATAAGTGTTAGCAATAGTTTGAGCATTATTAGTACTACTGTGATTATTACTAGCATTATATTTTATTATGTTATATTCTGATTTAAATGATTATAATAATAAATAATAATGAAGAATATCAATTTATAACACTACACATAATAATAATAATAATAATAATAATAATAATAATAATAATAATAATAATAATAATAATAATAATAATAATAAAAATCACTGACAAAATAATCTAACAATATTTAACTACACCTAACCACTTAATCTATCCACACTTCAACGTTCATAAAAAAGTTTCTGCGAACCTAAACAAAACGAATTTCCGGCGCAGCCACACACCGACGAGTGAATATATTTTCTGATGATGGGGGATTCTCCCGAAAATTTAAATTAAAAAAACAAAGCAAAGGGAAGACACACCACCTTTCTATAATGGCCCGAACTTAACACTGGTAAATATAATAAAATTGCTAGAAAATTATTGATTTTTCAATATTCTCACTATTTGATTGTTTACTATTTCACGTACAGCCGGTGTCACCTAACCAACGCATTGTCTCTGTTTTTAAACAATACTCAGTACATAGAGATCTTAATTTCTCTTAATTACCTGACAGTTTCCCTTTGCCAAGTGTATTTGGCGACTGCTTGCAGATTCTAGGCTTACTCTGTGAACCGGGTTCGCGCTTCCCGACCGTCTGAAATTGTTACTTTCCTGCACTGATGAGAGCAATAAGTTTTAAACGCTAGCGTCTCTAGGTATTAAGAATTAAATATTTATTTATAAATATTTACTAAGCATGTTTAAGAAATGCAAGTTGATCACTATCAAGGATGTTAAAAATTCACAGTCAAAAAACTATAATTCAAAGTTCCGAATGCGTTCGTCGAACACTCTCGACTAGTCTAATATATGTGCCCGATTTTTGGTGCACATACATTTTAATTTCCATTAATTACGAGACAGTTTTCTGTTGGCTGAGTAAATATGGCGACTGCTTGCAGATTCTAGGCTGACTCTGTGAACGAGGTTTGCGCCTCTCGCCCATCTGAAATTATTACTGTCATGCATTGATCAAAGCAATAAGCTTGAAATGGTATACATAATTTAATATGTATTTATAAGTAGTATATATATATACATACTTTCATATACACATATAAATATAAATATATATATATATATATATATATATATATATATATATACGCAAGAAAAACATAACATTATTGCATATTTAGATTAGTAATACCGTACATATGTCTCATCAATGCATTATAGATTATTTACATCTACATCGAATATTTGATCTATCTCTCTCTTTATCTCGTTCTCTCTCTCTCTGTATATATATATATATATATATATATATATATATATATATATTATATATATATATATATGTGTATGTGTGTGGGTGTGTGTGTGTGTGTAAGCATTTTTAATACGCGTGAATAAAAGTCTAAAGCAATCCGGATTGACATGCAAGTGTATAAATATATATAATAGTCTTATTGCGACTGTGCCTGCCATGAAACTGTAGGTGAATATGTATATACATCGCTTTGATTTACGTATGTGTGTATGTGTGCGTGTGAATAGTGCAACTGTTCTGTGTTCTCTTTCGTGTAAGCGTCACCTTTACCAAACCCAAAGAAACATACATGAAAATAAAGGCTGACATCGGTTTTAAAGGCTTTTGCAACATTAACGAAATCACTTTGCTTTACACTCTTGCATTTTCTATTCCTCGGTTTCTGTTAGCGTCAGAGTGTCTGGTATCATACAGTTTATTGCATTGCTTTGTCTCTCATGGTTCTAATCATATGGTCAGCTATTGGAAGGTAATTCCCTTGTAGCACTTTATACTGTTCATTATCATCATTACTTCATAGTTTAAGAAGCTAATAATTGCCAACATTATACGCGAACTAGAGACGTCCGGTTTACACTTAATATGTCGACAGATCAAGGGCAAATGTTGTAATGCACTATCGTCATACCTTATAATAATAGGTCACGTTCGCCTCACAATTGCATGTTTGTAATGATTGACGAATATATATTTACATATTTTGTCTTTAAACACTCGACAATAACGATATTTACATCAGAGGACGACAGTAAACATATTTGAAATACTAATCATTACTTAACATCCGTACTACTAACGAATACATTATTGTTTTAAAGGATACCGTAAAGGTGTATATGTTACGTAACATGTTAATTGTAAACTTAATCGAATGAATAGAAGGTTTTTTTATATAGTACACCATGTACTCCTGACTATGTCTGTATGATATAGGTCAATATCAAGTAGAACTATATATTTTTTATCTAATTCATATATAAAATTATTTCAGCTACATATGTTTAGCTATATATCTGATATAGCTTTATTTTAGCTTTACTTTGCCAGTTCGGAATGTAAAGTTTAACATTTTTAAAAATCGTTTTTTTTCTCTGAGATCAATAGCGAATAATATTTTGATTTATAAATTTAGACGGTATCTTAAAACTTAAAGTAAATTCGCATAAATCGTATAATTAAAGAACATTTCTCGCATATTTAAGCTTTAAATTGCACAAAATACTCATTTTCTAACAGTTGTCACTGCTGGAAAGTAAATTTCACAATTAATTAGAAACATAACACCAGTAATTGTCATTATGTGAGTATAAAAAATGTTATCAAATTTAGATTAAGCCATTATTTAATGTAAAATGAGATGAACATATATAAATATCGAAATGTGTTGGAATGAGTATATATTTAAAGAAAATACGTAGAAAAACTTGTGTAATTCTGAATATCTATTTTTTGCAATGTTTGTCCAACGTTATGAAATATTTGAATTTGGTTTTGTATGAAATAATGAAACTTAAAATAAATTTGTTATTGCCTAGAAAGTCAACAAGCGATGTCTTATTAAAATATCGTTATTGTATTTTTTACTTTTTACATCTATATGAAAAAAATAATACATTAAAAAAAGAAAGACCTTGTTTTCATATTATGATAGAGTTTCTGCTTTAATGAACACCAATTACCTTCTTCGAAACTAAGAATATAATTTTACGGCCTGGTAAATAATTCGATTGACGTGAATAAAAACTGAATTGGCCTTATTATAATGTTTCAAAATATAAATATATTCCATTGTATATTTTAACTTATATTTGTTGTCTGACATATACCTAGTATCAAAATGAAGATGTATCTATGATACAAATGCGGTGTGTCTTATTGTTCGTATGTCTTTTGACCGAGTATGAAGTGAGACGAAACCAGTATAGTAACAGAAGAGATACATATACATATAGTCGTGATATTTTGTATATGCACATTAAAATATCGTAGAGGTGGCTTTCGACCGAATATTCATAAATACTAACATACGTTTACTATAATTACAGAAATTGAACCCATAGGAAAAATATTGTACTATGACAAATACAACAAGTAGACCAGTTATGATAATACTATTCCATTATATTCTCAACGCGAAGGTTTTATATAAATAATTTCTTCAGAATCATCATTTATATATATATATATATATGGTAAAATGAAAAAGGAAAACCAAAAACTGGATGTTTTTTTATGTGTACATCAACGTTTCGTCTTTATTTATAAGACTTCATCAGGATGATGATATAGGGAAAAGATATCATGCAAGCACGGATACATGTAGGGTAGACATGTTGGGAAGAAAAATAAAATAAAATGAAAAATAATGGCAGCGTCTAGCTGGACGTCCAGCTAGACGCTGCCATTATTTTTCATTTTATTTTATTTTTCTTCCCAACATGTCTACCCTACATGTATCCGTGCTTGCATGATATCTTTTCCCTATATCATCATCCTGATGAAGTCTTATAAATAAAGACGAAACGTTGATGTACACATAAAAAAACATCCAGTTTTTGGTTTTCCTTTTTCATTTTACCATCACGTCGGATTACCTTCATCCTTCTATTCCCATATATATATATATATATATATATATATATATATATATACATATATATATATATATATACATATATACATATATATATATATATATGTGTATATATATGTATGTATGTATGTATATATATATATGCATATGTCTATATATATGCATATATCTATGTGTATATATATGTATGCATATATCTATATATATATGCATATATCTATGTATATATATGTATATATATATGTATATATATATGCATATATATATGTATATATGAATATATATATGTATATATATGATATATATGTATATATGTATATATGTATATATGTATATATATATATATGTATATATGTATATATATATATATATGTATACATATATAAGCATATATGTATATATATATGTATATATATATGTGTATATTTGTGTGTATGTTTATATATATGTATATATGTATATATATATATTTATATATATATGTGTATATATGTGTGTGTATATATATATATATATATACATGTATATATATGTATATATATGTATATATATAAATATATATATGTATATATACATATATGTATATATATACACATATATATATATGTGTATATGTGTATATGTATATATGTATGTATATATATGTATATGTGTGTGTATATATATATATATATATATATATATATATATATATATATATATATATATGTATTATTGTTGCTGGCATCCATCTTTCTCAGTAGACAATGGAGTTCGACACCTCAGATTAGACTGTTGCCGAATTGCAGCATGTTGGTGCCTGGTTCTGAGAGCAGCTTTTTGCCGCCTAAGTTCTTTCACTACAATTCTCCAGCGGCAGTGAATATTGTACGTTCTACGCCAGTTAGACAACAGACTCAAGAGTTTCCACATACGCAATCTACAGAGTATCATAGACAATATCTTAACATGAATAACATAAATAAACACCCATTAAATGATAAGTATAAGCCATCAATCTCATTCATCTTGTGCCCTTTGAAAGAGATAACCCACTGTTGATAACGCTACAACCAAAATCATGGTTTTCATACTCTGCTTGTTCAGGTCAACAACCATGTCGAAGCCTGGACACTTTCTTACAAATCAAAAATAATATTCTGTATGACTGTTCTACATTACTTTGATTTACTTTATCATAAGCGCCCCCAATTTTAAGCTTACAAGTGCCACCTGCTCTGTTTCAAACATTATCTACTTGTGTTTGGGTTTTTTATCCGATAATCATCCTGATGAAATAGTGAAATGAAGACGAAACGTTTATGAATACATTAACTACATAGTTTTTGCTTTCTTTATTTTCATTTTACATCACATCGGATCATTTTATCCCCACGTTTCTTCATATATATATATATATATATATATATATATATATATATATATATATATATATATATATATATATATATAATTAATGGAAAAAGTGTCCTACCGTAATGGAAATTAAAAAAAGAGAAACCGAAAAAGTATCATGTATGTATTCATCAACGTGTTGTCTTTATTTCAAGACTTCATCACGATGAGTGTCGAATAAAAAACAAACACAAGTTGAAATTGTTGGAAACAGAGCTGGTGGCAGTTGTAAACTTTAAATTGGGGCCGCTTATGAAAAAACAAATCATGAGATATAAATAGATTGTACTAGTGTGAAATTGCGTTTACAGTAGGTAGTGGGGAGGGATGCTAGAGGTTTGTAGTTATAAACTCATGAGGTAAAGGTAGATATATTACATAATTGTGGAAGGAGTCGTGGCAATCATTAGTAGCGGTTAGTATTAAGTTAATCTAGTAAGGGTGAGGAGGGAGCAGCAGACACATTTGTTGAATCTGTTTAAAAGTAGCTTTTCAGATGAATAGCAGGAGTGTGTAAGACGGTGTAAGAGGGAGGGGTGAAGGAGGAGAATATAATGTTAACAAAATCAAGGGTACGGAAAAATGCCCCATTTGACACATACACACACACATATATATATATATATATATATATATATATATATAACCACACAAACATATACACAATGAAGCATATACATATAAATGCACGTACACATACACAAAACACAAACGTATAATCGCACCCAATTGGTGGACTACTTAACATAAAAAAATATATAATAGTACTAGCTCGAGTAATTTACTTGAAACAAACACTTTTAATAATATCAAAAAGTGTTGTGTTGTCCATTATTTAAAAATAAATCATAACTATAGATTGATTGAATAAATAAAAAGTTTAAGAAAAACAGCCGGATATAATTATTTATTTATGTGTTCATGTATTCATTTATGTATTATTTATTTATAAATGATGTATTCATTAATCATTCATTAGTATGTAAATACATACACATGCACACACATGCATGCATATACACATACCCATACATATATACACACGTGTGTATAATATTTTTTATTAAAACCAGTGTTGGAGAATGAAACCAGAAAAAGGAACGGATGTACTAATTTATATTTATTGGATTATTTCAGTGTTTATGTATTTATTTATTATTTATTTAGTTATTCATACATGTGTTGAACATAAGTACACGCCCACACCCACACACCCACACACATACACACACACCCACACATATATATATATATATATATATATATATATATATATATACATATGGACTTAATTTTTTGTGTTCATTAAATGTGTATGTAGATTTTACGTGTGATACATGTAGAGAGTGTGGTATAAGTGTAGCTAGCTTGGATTTAAATTACATTTTTATTCAGATGAAACACGTTTGCATTGGATGTGAGAAAAGGTAAATGTACAGATGGTGTATACTAAGGATTTTACAGGATGTGACGCTCAAAGTAGCTTAACATCTAGCAATCCTTTAAAACCTTTCATTGAAAAACGGGATTGTTTCTGCTGATTAGAGAGTACTTACTATAGTCTTATCTTCATGAAATTAAACAAAAAATACCTAATTAATTATATGTCATATGTATCCCCACTAAATGCATGGCGTTGCTAACATTTTTCTATCTTACATGGTTCCATTCTGAAACGCTCCTGCCTCACAAATGTACTAATAATGTATTCAAAGGTTTTAAAAGTCGAGTATTTTACGTTCGAAAAACGCCGTGTTTCTCAGCTATTTTAAATCTTATTTAATACATGTATACGCATTTGAATAACACTACACACATATATAATTGCATATTCAGTATTATATGCGCATATATTTTTACTTGTGTATCAGTGTTGTGGACATGCATGTCAGCATGTCTGTATTTATGTATGCGATTGAAGAGCAGAATATTCAGCATCCCCTTTTACCATTGGTAAGACATAGTTTTAGATTTTATGCATGCTGTGCCGTGAGTTCAAATTTCATTGCAAGTTAACAACCACGACTTCCTTCATCGATAACCTGCTCCGTCGGGATAAATAATCTATCCGTTTAGTTTTATGGATTACGAATATAGAAACCAATGTAGAAAGTAATAACTTACCATGATTGTGAAGATTTTCCAAAAAAATCACCACAAATTCGTCAGGACATATTTATAGACAAATATTTAGTACTAGCTTTTACGACCGTTTCACAAAGGGTTATATGACACTGATATTCAATTGAGCATATGATAAACGTGTATACATAATAGTAAATACAATTATCTCGTAAAAATGATATGCAAATACATTGTAGATAATTGCATCTCTCCGATGATGGAGTAGCTAAGTCAAATTTGTCAGTGAAGCTTTTGTTTCGTTTTATGAAAATGATTACACAATAAACTGGATACCTCCGCCTGAAAACGTCTAGAAAAAACCAAAGTTGTATATTAGCCTTACTTGCCCATAGTTCATAAAGTATTCCGAAATTATCTTATATAAACCTTAGTAAGAGCTGATAACGCTGAAACACACATATATATATATATATATATATATATATATATATATATATTTAATAATACTGAATATTTTTAAATAGTTTACCTTCTTGTATATATATATATATATATATATATATCATTGGTGTTTCTGTTATGAAATAGTTTCAGATCGATGCATTTCATTTGAGAATATCGGAAGCTAAACTCAATAAACAAATTAAGACCGTTATAAAATCTTTCAAGATAAACATTTAAGAACAAAGTCTATATAATCTTATATGGGGGACTCCATTTACTGCAATATGAGAAAATAGCGAGTATTTGCGATAAACAGTACTGAAGTTATCACCGAATGTGTGACTTTCATTTTTTCCTTGACCGTAACCATAGAATTATCTGCTTTATATCTAAAAAGTAAACTACTTGTAACATAGACGATAACCAATATTTTTAGTTATTTTTCTGACAATTGGTTTAGCGATGTTGACGCTAACCATGATTGCAAACAGAAAACGTAACCTCCGTCGCGCAGGTAAACTATACTAGTTTTTAAATATTAGGCGTGTTCTTTTTTCTTTCTGAGATTATCATGGATGTCTCTGCTCGTAGGGAAAAAGCGACACTGAATATTCTTGGTATTTCTCCCTCACTATTTTTTTCGTAAAGTACATACATTAGATTCATAGCTCTTTATGCCTCTCGTAGAATCGGTTCTCTCTATCGCTGTAAACACTGTCTAACACCTGATTCATTAGTCTATCTCTACAAATGTACAATCAGACCATCTATGGAGCACTGTTGTCACATTTGTACTGGTAGATGTATGCCTCATTTGAGAGTTATTGATAATGTGCAGAAATATGTCTGTAATTTGATTGGTCCTACCCTTTCTTCTTCGTTGCACCCTCTCTCCGTCAGACGTGATGTCACTTTTCTCAGTCTTTTTATATAAATACTCCTATGTCATATGTTCTTGAAGAGTAGGTGACGTATTACCCGCTAATTTTGTTCTATCTCGTTTGACTCGTTGGTCTAGTGGTCTATATCAATTCGCTGTTTTGATACCTCACTGCCATATAGTTTATTAGTCCATTTGCTTCTTCTCAGAAATAACAGGCCTGATGACCTCTCTTTTTGCTGACTGTTTTCTCCTACGTAAAACCTTGTGTTTCTCAAGATTAAAGACCATATGCGTCTACTGTATTTGCGATAATAATATTTGTGTTTGTAAGCTCCTGCCATCAAGTAGCTTCATACTTTGTATGGAGCAATTCCCATTCATATATATATATATATATATATATATATATATATATATATATATATATATATATATATATACAAGGTGTCAACAAATCTGATATAATATGACGTGTTACAATCATGTAGACTAAACAGTAACCAGACTTGGATCTTTTGAAATGCTATCATTGTATTGGTTCACAATATTTCAAATAAAGTAATCTCCGATATCTTTGAAATTAAACTTTTCGACCGAGGGTATATTTCCGTTTAACTGAGGACGAATAGTACAACAGTAACAATCAGTTTTAAGCGACATTCATCTTGAGTTTTTTATGTTAAGTTCCAACTAAAGCTGATGATAAAAAAGAATTTAAAAAATCTTACTGAACTCTTAGACGCTGTCATAATTGAGTGAACGAGAAAACTCTACAAAAGCTGATTACAATATAGGATTTTGTTTGCAATTGTATATAGGTTCAAGAGATGGACATCGACATCCTAAAATATTAAAATATGCAGACAGAGAAGGTTGAGAATCCATCGCCGAAATGCTACGGAAATGAAAACCAAGGTACAAATAATAGTCAGATATTCCAGGTAATACCAAGTATAAACCATCATTACAAACTTTCTAAAAAATCAAAGTAAGTATGATCCTTTAAATTTCAATAAAAAGATCAAAAGTTGAAGAATTCATTGAGCTATTTCATAAATATTAAAAATACTCACTGTCTGATATGCGACTGTCTCTCTTATGTGATTGGTCATCTAGATTATTTTTCCTGAACAAAAGGCCTTGCTTTTAGTATTGTATTTGGGGCTCCAACTCTGCATTGTTGGAAGTGACTTTTCGATAACTCAATACAAAATGTACAATGCATACTCAAACGAACGAGACGCAGTTTCTCTTCCGGTGAATAACATTACCTAATACATTTTAATATATCATGTTGTCCGGAAATTTCGTTCCGAATGTTAAAGAAGGTTGTTGTTTAAAATCATTTTTGTCATCATTGAAATAGAAACCCATCAAGTTCTTAAAATGTGTCTTACAATCTGTTATTTTCAACGGGCGCCAGAATCATCACTAGTTACTCATTTGAAACTTTTACTTCTCAGCAGGCAGCTTGAGGTATTTTCAAACTTGAAATGATGATATATTATACCTGTCAGCAATATGACATCTTCTTACGTCTCGAAAAGAGAATTACTAAAATTGAAACGGACTTTCCAGACAACCTAATATTTATTGCGGAAATAAAACAAATTACGGAATGCGACTGATGCTCTCCATTGGAAAAGGGGCATTGACATGCTCTTAGTGGATTTGTCTTTTAGCGGTAATACTGCTCCTATTTCAATAATAAACATGCCCTTATATGTACTTATGTGTACGTATATTCATTAGATAGGAGGAATGACCTAATTGTATTAAATACGTAACGACAGTAGAATGTGTTTGTTATCATCACAGTTGTATAATGACAGTACTATTAAAGAATAGTTCATCTCATTGACATGTCAACATCAATGATAAAGATGCGCGCTGGTGATTTTTCGGATTAATCGGTTAAGAATTTAATAAAGTAAGTTCTCACTTTCTTACTTGAACGTAACATTCAAATCTATAAAAATAATTAGAGTTGCGTACTTTCTTTCGGCTAGCGTATACGATATGCAAAACTGAATATCTAATACGATCATGAATTGCGAGTCTATCATTATGTATATTCAAAGCATTTGTCTCGGTGTCAGCGCTGTACACAATACTATGACCTTTTTATTTAAATCGTTCCAGAGAGAAATACCTAGCAATATGTTATCGACTAACAAATATATGCTATACTTTTATTAACAATGTTATCTATGCTAATCAACGTACTATATAGATAAATAAAACGCTTAAGAAGTAAAACCCTGAACCTATTCATTTTCAACATAATATTATAGAATGCTTACTTAAAATAGGTAAGTCTCCATTATTTACATATTGTTTGAATCTCATGAAACTCAAAATTACATTTTTCACCGAAGACGTCATGCTGAATTGTACAAGTGTTTACCTGAATTATTACATAATAAAACAGTTCAGAGACCAAACGGATTTTTATTTTGTGTTAACCTTATCGGGTTGAGTGAAAGAGTTTCTTCCAAAATAAACCTGAAAGACATTTAAAGGGAGTATCATTATAATAGAATAAGCACATATAATTTACAGGAAGACGTGTCGATAAAAATGATACGATATATCACACAGTAAACACAATCGATTACATCTGTCAGATTGCAAGAAGATACATGAATATTTATAGAATTGTATCAATTAGAAAGAATATATCGAGAAATGTGTAAAACCAAAATAAATGTAGCATGTCTTATTTAGAACTTATTTACGATTACAAAATTCAAATTAATTTCACTATCCAAGAATAAAAGCCGTTATATGATCGAATTAACTTTTGTTGTCTGATCTTAAAATTAACATTTCTACTGTGAAACATATACTCATTATATATATATATATTCAGCTACTTTGTTATACAGAGTTTCTCAACGTTGTAAGTGGATTGTATAAAATAATAACATTCACATATAAAATATTTATTGTGAAAAGTAAAAATTATCATCCAATCTTTAATTTTTGTATTAAATAAATAAATTCCCCTGTGCGTAATATGAGAGTTAAATGTGTCATCTAGGCAACAAAAAGATATAGCATGTTAACATATTATAAATACTTCAAGAATAATTGTGATTCAGTACAAAAACTGTTTGAGACACATAAAAAGAATTTGCAGACATGTTTATCTGACATGTATTTTTGTAAAGATTTTCCGAAATAATTATTAACAAAATATCATCACATATATATAGTAAAGTTACTCCCTCTCATACATTGTTGTTTGACAGCTTTCTTCACGTATAATTCATAATATAGTCACTTCCGTCTGTCATATAGGGAATATAATATGTCATGTTGATAAAAAGAAGAAAACAGTTCCGATCGATTTCTTTTATTCTAATATTGAATTAGATTAACACTTTTTGCTTTGATAATATATTCTTACATGGAGTAAATGTAAACACCCCTTTCTGTGTCCGAAGTTATTTACATACAACTTAAATCACTAGAAACTGATTTTATAACAGATATTTCTTGAAATTACACCAGTTGGCAATCAGTTATCGAGCGTTTTAATTGGATTGAATTAACAATAACGCAATCACAGAATTATCCAGTCCATCTAGCTGATGTTGTGGCTAAACCTCAAACAAATGGCATACAAAGGTGTTTAATTTTAATATTGGACACGAATAATGTTTTAGATTTTTTTTAAATTACCAAAATTAGCCTTGTGGAAAGATTGCCACCGATTCTAGCCCCCCCCCTCTTTCAACACAATTTTTGTAAATTCATCTTAAAAAATCCTAAATGTAGGAATGTGAAATTGGATAAAACCAACATTATGTCATAAAGTTGAATATAATTATAACTTATTATGCTTTATTTTGTATCTATTGATGTATTACTGTATGGTATTAATATTCTGTCATATTCTAATTTCTAGGTTGGCCAAAGTTAAGTACTGATAATTATTGATTGTGACTAGTGTGCTATTTGCAACAATAAACTGCCCAGTAGTAAAGCAACCTTCACCGTCAGCCAGAAGGGCATCGATTCCATTAACAGAGATTCTGAACTACGAAGAGTGAATATCATAATTAAGATTGGTAAACGTCTTCACGGGAAATGCAGACATCGTTGGATTAACCCGAAATACATAGAAATTAACCGTAAAAACATGTCAACCTAAGATGAAATGCTATCACATGCAATTCGCTCTTAGTGTGTGTTTAACTTTAAGGAATATTGTTTTTGTAGTTCTGGAAAAAGATCTGATAGAAAAAAGGTGTTAATGTTTCCTATGTAGAAACTATTGAGTTTAAGGACAGAGTGTAAACAGTTTTTGGGAAAGTCCGAAAAATGATGGGGGGGCATCCACTGTTAAAGGTAAAAGTGGTTATGTAACTGACCTTGTTTTAGAAAAAGCACGTCATCACAGAACATGTTCTGCTAACTTTGATTCTAATAAAAACATTTCTAAGGCATTCTCTTATGCTGATTCTTCTAAGAAAAAAAACTTTGGTAGACCATAGGATTCAGAGAGAAAGCAACCATTTCTGGAAGTTGCTAAATATTTGCAGCAAAATGATGAAATCAACTCACCATTGTCGATCTTGTTTAAATTAATAGAAGAAATTCTCGAAGACACTGTCTTTGAACCATACAGTCTCTCATACATGAAATCTCGATTGGTAGAACATTTCAAAGAATAAATCATTGTGACAGAAATTAATGAGACACATAATCTTGTTACATTCTTAAGTACAGAAAAATGTATTCCCCATGAATTCTATGCCCAGAGGCGCTTAACAGACAATTCAGAATAAGAGGTCATTATAATCATTCAGACGCAGCCAAGCTTATCAAGAATTACATTAAAGGTATCCAGACAAGTTCAGAATATTACCCGTCTAAGAATGATCTTGAAGAGAATGTGATTCTTGAATATCTTTCTAAAAAATTGTTGATCTTTCTCAAGAATATATATAGAGGCAAAGACAATGATTTGAAACTTGCAATAGTTTGTCAAACCAAAATGCAGGCTGTTAGACCCAGAGTCATCCTTGCTCCTTTCAGTCTGGTTTAGCAGTGGAAATGCATCACCAATTTCAATCGAGGTTCTTAATCGACACTCTGAATAAGCATGGCGTCCATTCATCTTACTCGGTAGTCCACTAATTCGAAAAAAAGTGCTGCTCTTGTTCATAACGCTGAAACTCTCCTCCCTGTTTAAACTAAATGTGTGCAGTCCGTAGCTGATAATGTGGACCGTAATGTACGGAGTATTTATGGATTAAACACATTATACTGTATGGCCATCAAAGCATATTTTACGCCCGGGAAAGTTTAAGAAAGACTTGTTCCCATGATGCAGGTCCTTTCAGAAAATATAATAAGGGTTGGAAGGATCAACATCAAGTACCTAGATTCACAGAACAATAAAAAAAACTATCAGTGACATTTAAAGAGCTCCAGCCCAAGAAAGTTGTCGATTCCACTGCTAATGTTGACATCCTTTGGGATATTTCACTAATTTCACATCCATGCAGAGCCGCATTGTCAGGGCTTATGCAGTCAGTTCACAAAAGAACACATCCTGGGAAATAAAGCACAGTTTATTTTGCCAATAACCCTGGTAACCTAACGTGTGTAACAGTCAATAAACAACTTCAGTACTAAGCAATGATGATAGTCGAGACACAGACTAGTTCCAGTCCGCTGAAATCATGTGTCCTGTGACTTGGTGAGCTCCATACACAGATGGACTTTCTGGGCTGAATTGGTCATTTTCTGACAGGTTCTGGATTGCAAGAACCTTTTGAACTTGTGTATGCTAAGGACACAGTCAAGCACATGATAAGTGGCAAATCAATTGTAAGAGCCATTCGTGTTCACTTCTAAGTTGCTGCTGCTTTGAATGCTATTTTGTTGGCGAAAGCCTATGATGTGCAAGTTTCACATGTCACTGAGCATGAGCAACCCAACACTGATGCAGAAGAGTCATTCCCTCAAAATGACCCGGAGGAAGCTCAGGGGATATTGAAAAGTCTGATTGAACAATGTTCTGTCATCAGATTCTATGACCAGGATTGCCCAGAGAATAAACCATGTGAGGAATGCGATGGTTGACCAGCGAACAGCAAACTTTTGGATTCACTATTTTGATAAAGTGAAGATCCCGAAATTGTTTATCAAGACATAGCGCACCGAGAAGGGGGAATTGCACCCTGACGCTGTAAGTAAAATACTGCAAATATCCCCTGCAGCAAGATACATCTTATATGCAAAGTGTGCCTACTTGTAATTGTAACCAATGCCGAAAAACCATACTGAAGTATACCATACATTTTCTTACGGATTCCATGTGATTAGACGGAGTGATCGCTACTGGACTTGCTTGTCGACGGGTCTGGTCATTAAGCATGTACTAATGAGAAGCATGCATACGTCTGAAAATCTTACTCATAACAGAGGAATAGGCGAAATTCAACGATTACTTCGGACGCTATCACTGTCAACGTTCGCTGAAACAATGCAAGAACTAGAAGGCATTCGTTATGACACTAGTGGCCAGCACCAGCACGCTATTTCAGCAAAAAAGAGCGAGATGTGAGGGATATATGGAAGGTCATTGCGTTTCTACAATCATATCACTTTTCACGGAATATCCGTCGATTCACAGTATTGCAAGTGGAGTAACTGGAGGAAAAAAGTTTAATGTAGACAGAGCAAACTCGATAGGAGAGGCAATCATAGTTTTAATGGGTGGAGGAAATCTCCACGAGTACACATTTAAAAGAAAGGATCAGGCAATTACACTTGGGTCAAACGTTTCGCTCAACAAAGATTAAGCAGTTGAGACTGCTTCACAGCTCCTATTCTAGAGACTGTGTGTTCTATCTACCAATGAACCATCAAATCGGCAGCAGCAAAAAACATTTCCAGTGTTGGCTTTGTGGTTACTAACCTGCACATTTTTTTATTATTTCAGACTACCGCGAGACGCAATAAAACGGCTTTTGCAGACGGAATATGGGAGCTGACTTTCCCTGTACAATCAGGTCAACAGTCTTCAGATCCCTTATATATCTTAGATTGTGTAGCACTACTTCAAAACCTCCCATTACAAAGACGTCACACATTTGATGAGATATGTGTACAATACCGCAGATATGGAAAAGTATGCATGGTCTTTGATGGGTATGAAAGTGGTCCATTCATTAAAGACGGACTCAACGACGCCGAGCAGGGGGATTTGTTGTTGTTAATGTTTCACTGACCTCTTTAATGGTGTTCAACTTTTTTTTTATTAGTTTGGAAAACAATTATTCCTCGACTTTCTGAGAAGGAATTTCGAAGAAGCAGGTTGTAAAGTAGGTCATTCATCTAGAGACGCTTACTATTGACTGTGAAGACTGCTCTAGGACTGGCATATACAGGAAAAACATTTTGATAACAGATGCCACTGACCTATTGGTTCTTCTATATTATCATGCCAATAGAGATGATGATTACCACATCTTCTTTACGCCACAACCAAAGGATAGTGCAAAAAGTGTGAAAGTCTAGAACGTTAAACAGATAGGGAAATATTTGAGAGATTTGGTCTGTTCCAACATTCTTTTAATCCATGCACTACTGGGTTGTGATTCTACATCAAATGTGTATGGAATTGGGAAGGCAGCGTCTCTTCGAAAGCTGATGGATGATAGGAACTTCCTCAAACTGGCAGAAGTGTTTCACAAGGATAGCAAGCAGAAGAGGTTATTGAAGTTGGGGAGAATGATTTATGTACAATGGTAATGGTGGGGAAAGCATAAATCATATCCGATTGAGGCGCTTTAAGGAATAGGTTGCAAAAAGCTCAAAGTATGTTGAGGCGAAATCATTGCATTAACAAGAGCAGTTGCGAAACTCCACAGTCTTAGAGTTTACTTCCAAATTCCGGAATGGAAATGTAGAAACCAACTAACACCTGACGAGTAGGGATGGAAACATTTAGAATGTTATTTTATTATTAAGTATATAGTTACCTACCATTGCAATTTAAAACACCATGAAAATGTCACGCTGGCTTGGGATGGACCCTGTGTGAGTTTTCATTAAAAAATATATGTTTATTTCTAATTTAATGAAGTTGTTTTTGTCATACTTGTCAGGAAATGTCAGTAATTTTATGTCTCGAAATTTTAATATTGTTAAGTTGGATTTTTAAGAGGGCGCACGTTGACGCCTTTTCACAAGGCAAATTTTGGTGAACATTTTTTGTCTGATAGAGAGTGATTCATGATCAATAAACACGTTTAAAACCTTTCTAAGCAATTTGCTTCATGTTCAGCCACATTCTGACCGGACTAGAACCAAAAGAAATGCACACTAAAAAGCATAGTTTCAACACACACCATCTTGTGTGTGTGTTTGTTTTTATTCGCATAACATATTCACAAAAATAGATATTTAGATGAGAACTAATATATTTTAATTAAATATTTTAAGATAATGTTCATAAATTGAAAATTAGCTGTCACAATATTTGTAAGTACATATATTTTACTTTCTTTTTCACATATTAATCATTTCTCAGGTTAACCTTCTACATTTATTATTCCTGACGTACATGACTTTGCGGTACTACTTTAGATAAAGCGAGTAATTTCCGTGACTGCTCGGCGGCAACGATATATATATATATATATGCAAGCCGGAATAACATAGGTTGCTTTGGGATTGAATGAAGATCACTACTATGTACTCTTTCACTATGCGTCTAACACGATATTACTTTCTTTGTTTTTACTGGCCTGATCCCGTTTAAAACTCTAATTTGTCTAAGAACTTGAAATATGAGAACCCTCTCAAAAAATGTCTTATACGTATGGTTTTAACTTCATTATAACTTAATATACGTATTTCAAGTTTAACATGGGTTGGGCAACTTAGGGGCACGGAAAACGTTGATACTAGTCACAAGGATAGAACACATGGAGAGTGTACACCACTTCTATTGTTTTTCTGTCGTAAATTATAAACATATCCTACAAATTTCATGAAAATAGAAAATATTCGAAGTTTTAAAGTAAGTTCGGCCCCCATTGCTCTTTAAGGTGTAGAAGTCTCTTAAGGACTCAAGAGAACATCCATTTTCTACCCAAGCAAGTCATATATACACATTGTTTAAATTCATTAAACATAAGATATATTTGGGGGGGTTAAGTGGGTAATAACTTCATAGCCTACTTAAAAGTGCAATTCAAGAATCGAGTACATTCAGTTATATTCCATGGAAGATTTTACATGATAATACGCTTTCCTAACATTTCTTTCAATAAAAAACACATAGACATCGCACAAACATAACATAAATACACACATACATTGTGTGTATATATATATGTATATATATATATATATATATATATATATATATATATATATATATATATATATATATATATATATATATATATGACAGTTTTGATCTTCAAGGGCGAAATCTTTATTCCTGAATGTTGTAAATCATTTTCTGCATGTGTTTTCATATAGTCATAATTTGCTATACGCTTCGTGAATATTACAAGTTGCTTAAGCTGCAGAGATATCTTCTTACGGCATTTCTCTCGGTCGTTTCCCAGCAACTTCGAATGTATAAGTAAGCACATGTTCGAACGTTCTGATGCGACATTTTCCTATCTCGCTATTTATTTTTACGATGGTGTAGCGACTTCATATGTCGTCATTGCAGATCTGGTTGAGCAGTGTGATTTTTTAGATCAAACGAAGCATTTTGGTTTACAAAACGGAAAATCTTTGCTCTGCATGATGTAATGGCGGATTTTATTTTCTGTCTCCAAAACTAATTCCCATGTTGTCGCTAAAAAGTTTAATCTATCGTCTATACTAATATGCATAAGGAATACGAGACTTGCGTACATTTCTGAACGTTATTAATCTCCAGTCACGCGCATGCATTAATAAAATGGCCCGTTGGTATTTTAATAAATTTACCCTGTTCGATGCTAATAATTTCAGAGATTTCCTGACGATAGATTCTTCAACGTATCAATCATATCCGTAATTACTATGCAGGTCGAGTATTGTGTGATATGCACGTAAGTTAATTAATAGTTTTGAACAACGGTTAATATCCGGTGTTATGCCCACGCATAATGTACAAAGATTACGATGTTAGTCATAGAAGTATCCGACTATTATTTTTTTTCGTGCAAAATACAGACGATGGCACCACTCTACAACGTGGAAGAAGATGCCTACTTGCGCATTAGTCGCTACTTGTTTGTCGCTGAGTGAGATGCTACACAACGTGCTCATCGGATTACCGATATTGTCAAGATAGCTGCACGTGTTCAGCAAAGGTACTACATCAATACGCACCGGAAGGACGAACAGTGGAAAATGAAGACTATGCAGATGTTACCCGGCGTCTCAGTTACGCAGTTCGGTGCAAAACACCAGACACGTGGACGGCGTGAAACTGGAACCTGCATCACGACAACGCTCTTGAACATTCATCCAAATTCATCCAACATTTCTTGGCCCAACATGGAATTCCAGTCGTTAATCAAAAAATAATAATAAATTTATATTGCATTGATTAAGGCTTCTATTTTCAATTTTATAATACTAATCCACCAATGGTTTGAAATGAACAACGCATCTTCTTTATATATATATATATTTATATATATATATATATATATATATATATATATGAGAGAGAGGGAGAGAGGAGAGAGAGAGCTCTAATATTCAATGTATTAGTCACTTAAAAAACTCTAAATAAAGTAAAAAGATGTTATGTTGAATGAATAATTAGGTCTCTGATTGTTTGCAGTTATGGAAGTCATAGTGTGGTATTGAAACTTCATTCATAACTATAACATTTAATTACATGTAAAAGTTTGATGTGGCATTACGTTTAAAATATGAAATATTGTCTCACGCTCACTTCACGCCTATATATTTTGACATTGATAGATTGATATATTTTATATTTGAAAAATAGGCAGTATTAAATAATAGATATTCAAAATGTTTTACCGCTTCCAATATTCCAGTATAGACTCACGCACAGTGATGCAAGTCTTATGCTAATAAAATACTTTGAAGCAAGGCTTCATACGAAACCGATCTGACAAATATACGTGGGCGGAGCCAAACATTTTTCGAATAAATTTCAGCTGATAGATTGTATGAACTAAGAAATTTATAACGTATTTTCAGATGATATTCACATTCATGAGACATGTAAAAATAAATGCACATAATGTTAGTAGACACATTTGCAATAAGGATGTCTCACGTGTTCACGGCTGTATTATCAATAGAATGTTCGTACATGTCTGTCTGAAACAACACTATAACTTCTACTAATGGTACTATTGCAGAATATGTTAATGCTTAATTCTGAAGGTTTTGCAGTATCTTTTCTGTTGTTATCATATCAGCATCCCATGCATTCACTTTTAATTTCGTGGTAGTTGAGTGTATGCAATTCTCCAAATCATTGCCTTCTTTCTGTGAGAGATAGTGTGGTATATACGTTCGTTCGTTATTATAACATCTTTCTAGAAATGACTTTCTACTTTTAGCCGTGGTGTTGTATACGTTCGTTCGTCATGACACGATTTTGTCTGCCTAACGAATATTCACTAGTAGAAATAATGTGTGTATATCATACTTAATTGCTTTGACACCATTAAGTGCATTCACTATATGAGTTTCGTTGTATTGTTTCAGTTATACTCCAGTAAAAGACAATTAATAAAACGAATTTCATCTTGAAAAACAAGCCATTCGATTCTTAAAAAATCAAAAATAGAATTAAATGTTCTTACTAATGTTCTTAGCAAAATGTAATGTTTATGCGAAGTAATTTTTAAATTAAATACTACAACTTTTATTCTCATTTAGACTTGATTATTTTTTGCAATATTCTAATAAAAATGTATTATTGCATTCAATAATTTGTTAGTGCGTAATATCATCTTTGAAATAATGGTGTTTTTACAAATTACAGAAAGTATATTTCTGAGGTATTCTGGAAACATTATTAATAAAGACCAACTGCCACATCCCTATTGTAACTTGCGTAATAGACTGATTTATTCGAGAGTCTGATTAATTAATATCGTGATCAAAACATACTAATACAAATTAAGATAATAAATACGGACAATGGATAATGGAAACATGCAATTCAATAAAAATTAACATGAATTACTTAAATTAGCTTATTTAACAGGGAGTTATCATTTAAGATTTGACACAGCCCCTGATTTCATCTAAAGTTTCATATTAATTGTTACATTTGTGAGAAATACGTCGCAGAGTATGTGAAACTCTGCTATGCACATTTTTGAGTGACGTTGGTTTTTCTGTACATGAGTTTGTCAGGAGGCACATACATGCATATAATTACCCTAAGAAGTAAACCATTACCAACTCTTCAAATTATAAGAAGGAGAGGGAATCCCTTATAATGAATTATTCCACTCGTTTACGCTACACACTTTGTAATACAAGAAATGTAGTAGTGCAGTTTATTATTATGAAACTCCACCGGGCAAACACATGTCTAATAATGTTGATCAGATAACTATAAGATAACTAAGTCGTCTATTGAGGAAATATTCTTATTTTTCATATTGCACGGTTTTATTTACTCAAGGTTTCAGAAGTGGAGAAGACAAACAAAATATTGGAGTTTTAAATCCAATATTAATGCAGCCCTCAGATATAAGTATTATAACTTATTAAGAAAACCTTCTGTTAGCTCTCGAAAGTGCATCTCTTTTTACTAGGTTAAAATGAAGTAATCATTGTTATCTTGATACAAATATTATATAATTGTCATTATTAATATTAAGATCTAGTAATACCAAACAAATGTAAAGCGTACGATTACGACGTTGGCTTGTGCTCGACTGGTTAAAAAAAATCCGATACTGAGCAAAAACCATATATTTAGAAAACTGTTTCATTCAAAGGTGTCTAACGTCTGGACTCTTTTAGGTCTGAGACATCACTGTATTAAATATGGTTTAGATGTTCACACTTTCTATCCGAAGCGATGACATCTTTGATAAAACTGCTTCTTTCATTTATGTTTAACTGATGTATTATGATAATAAGCACATGGATCGGTGAACGGAACAAATTGCTGTAGAATGTAATTGGAAACAGACGAAACGAACGCGAATGTTATAATAATAGAGTTCACAACTGATATATTATTCTATTTCTAGTGAAGAATATATTACGGGCGAAACATGTCCAAAGTTAACATAAAACACATTGTAAATAACTGTTGCATATTCATATTCCATGATGATCATTTTCCTTGCAGCGAATCTCTGGGGAAGACGCTCTTCTAACTCGTATAACTCACACTAATCTCTCAAAAGCCAGCATGCGATGGGACTAAAAGTTATTTAATATCACTCGATTGTTCAATACGATACTTCAATATTTTCGTGTTAATTAGTTCCCATTATCTTTTTTGGCAGTATGTATTATTGGAGTATTACAAGTACTGCTCTCATCTTGGATGCTATTCTCACAACGTGTCAGCTGATGAAACCATCGACCTTCTTCAGATATAAATAATAAATATTACAAAAAATCTCAGTTTCATTGGAGTATTTTAAATGCGTTTTAGATAAACAATGTTTGTCAACGCACCATTTTAAAATGTGAATATTTCAGATTTGCAGTAAATATTATCGATATCTATTAGAAAATAATTAGATTATATCAATATCAATTGTTAGTTTAGTCAACTTAAGCTAAGATATCGACTCAAAATAGTGGAGTGTGCTGAAAGTTTGAATTAGGATTCTAGACATTGTGCCTAGTAGCATTATATATTTATTTTAATATTTGTAAATAAAAAATAAGTATGCTGAATAATTATTAGCCGACTTGAGATAAGTAGTCTTTAATCTCGAACATATACACATACATATATGTCTGAACATCAGCTTCTTGACAACAACATTGGGACTCCGTTACAATGTGAGTATTTTTTTCAGACATTCATTTAAAATATAAAAACTGTTTTATATTTACGTGTGTTTTGACGGCGTCTACCTTAACTCTACGTTTTCATCTCAACAAAAACTATTTATCTTTCGGTTTTTATTGTGTATAATTTTTGTTACGGTGAAATGTTGCCGATTATATTTAAAATCACATTGTCCATTTTTTCTATCCTCTGATGAAAAGAGTTTATCTTTGAAAATCCATGGATTAAGTATATGGAGTTCCTTGCCTTGAACTTCTCATGTTCTGATCAATTTTGTATCGTTACAATTGTTTTATACGCATCTTTAATCTTTCTAAATACACACACACACATATATATATATATATATATATATATATATATGGTTATGAACAGTAGGACAAGAAATATTCGTAGATAGTAAAACATTTTTTTCTAAATATTTTAGAGCATTAAATAAAAAGTATAAAATACATGCATTGTTTAAGATAGCACGTGTCTAATATATGCAATTAAACTTAAATTATATTTCATTGTACGGAAATTTATAAAATTAAATCATGTTAAGCAATCGTCCATAATATGATTGGTGCGTTATGTATTATTATTTTAGTCAGTCCATAAATAGGCTATCCTAATAGACTGGCAGCAATAATAATACATACCATATGAATCACCCCCTAAAATACAATATACTCCATAAAATTTCATAAATATTAAACCAAAAATAACAAAATTTTAAAAATTTAAAATAGCCACCTTTTCCAAAGTCTTTTCAAAAGTTGTATTTGTTTTTTTCATGTACAACAAAACACCCTGGATATATCGCACATACTTAAACAACAAATATAGCACTATTACCGATCCCAATACAACCAAACCTCATCTCCCAATAATGAACCATTAATAAGTAGATACCTTATCTCGTATTAACTTTTTTAAGATGATACATACATGACAACTTATAATAAAACACTTAGAAATAAAACACTCAAAACACACATAATTAAAAGACTTTTGTTTAAGACCTACTACCGCCTCATACATACCCTATACTAAATTAATAAACCTTATTAGATAATCTCAACCGAATTAACTAAACACATACACACACAACGAATGCATATGATATTTATAGTAAACACATTAGATACCCCTAGATGAACCCTTTTCACTTACATATATCTTCCATCAAAGTCCAGCCCTTATATAACAGTTAATCCAACCATATATATATATATATATATATATATATATATATATATATATATATATATATATAATAAAATATAACATATATAATTTATGAAATTACATTTTGTATAAAATACTAAAATGTAAACAATAAACAACCAAGACAATAATTAAATAATATATACATGGATGATAATATTTTAAGAAATCGCACCCGGAGTAAATTAATGCATCATGCCACTAAGTTATTTCTAAATATGCACACACTTTTTAAGCAGTGAAACATACAACACTCATCATAAATAATTAAATCAATTTAATATAACTTCATTACGATTAGTACCCATCTATTATTTCAACCATTATTAAATACCTATTTTAAAAGGAACACTTTAACAACGTTTTTAACGGTATGTCCATCCGCTAGCTTCCTTTTATTTTCGTTTTTCTTTGAAACGATGTTTTAATACGATACATGTAAATCAAACACCAAACAAAATAAAACCTTCAAGGCACAAACTGAAATAAAAATAAATAATAAATACAATACAAGCATTTCAACCTGGTAAAACTATCAAAATAAGACTGCAATATAACAATTTTTAAACGCTGTATTCAAACGTCCCATTGATTTTTCCCTTTTCATGACACGGGTAATATGTTACGATCTACAAACACCATGTTTGACGAATATAAAAATAGCAAGCTACCAGAAAATGAATAAATAAAACACTTAGTAGTATGAAATCTAAAAAAAAAATACTTTTTGAAACAAAACTAAGAAAAAACACTCAATTAATTACCAACCAATATATTTCTTCAAGAGATACTTTTTATCGATATAGCGCCATTTCGCATCGTAATTCTACCCCATTGAGAACGCTGACGATTCCACTGGATTTAAATAAATGTAAAAAGTAAGACCATCTAGATAAAACTGAGGTACGCTTCTAGAAATATGTAACATATACTTTTCAAAAATATTATATATATATATATATATATATATATATATATATATATATATATATTAGTATACACTCGTTATTAGATATACTTTTAAAACACATTCCTAATCCTAATCCGCGAATGAAATACATTCCGTCCTCGAAATATATAAACGCTATTCCGGCCAGGTGAACATATACTTAAGTGTTTGTATTTCAATTACTTTAGACCACGACCTCTAGTCTGGAAATTTCGAATGTAAATGATATATATATATATATATATATATATACTTATATCAATAAACTGTTAATCCTTATTCAAATTATATATTTTACTTATTTAATACTTAATAAAGATTTTGCTAATTATTTTTCATTCATAACCTTTCAATAATTTCCTCTTTTGTCAGCTGTAGATTCAATGGCAGAAATTTTTCAAATATTTGAATTTTTAGAGTCAGTTCTTTAACTGAGAGATTTCGGTGTTATTATTTAGTACATCCTCATTAGAGATGAACTACTATTTTGTTTGACGAACTGTTAAAGCGCTGTTCTTGTCAATTAGTCATGAATACCAACAAGTCCATAAATCAAACAGTTCTTTAATGTCTAAAAGATTGTTGAACACACGGGCACTTACCCATTATATAAAAGACAGTAACAGTATCAGCAACGTGTTTGTCGTAAAAGACGACACAGATTAATTCGCTGCGATTGACGTTCACCACTAGTCGAAGTTTCACACCTTTGACTGCGATATTTTATAAGAATTCGAAAGGGCAAAATACTTTCAGAACCATATAATGATGTTTGCGAGGGAAAACATTACACTTTTTCCTCTACCTCCATACACTATTTGGGTATCGATATACGAAATATACAAAGTAAAATCAGTGGTATCTTGACATAAACTACTATTTGCTCCTAGCGAAAGTAAGGATCTGTCTAGAAACAAATCATGTAACGTTTAGGATTATCATCACTTGCTGGGATTGATTTAATCTACGAGACAAGTATCTATTTGGTCAACTCTGCGTAACTTTAGCAATGAAATTAATTAAGAACGCGCTTTAAATGAAAATACATTTCCAAGGCGCAGTTATTAGTTCACCTGCAGAATAGGATCACAATTTGTATTCCTACATAAAATGTAGCGAACATTTTTTATGATTTTAGCACGGCTCTTAATGAAGTATGCATCGTTGGCTCATGGTGATAGTATTCTATAATACGAATATTTTACATTCGTATGTCTACGTATTAATATCTACACATTGAGTGGGCTGCTGCGGGGTTTGTATTTTCAGTAATAGAATGTCGCAATATAAAAGTAAAAAGGCAATGACGAATAAATTATAAAATTACACACACACATATATATATATTTATATATATATACATATATATACATATATATGTATATATATATTTAATTGTTAGCTATATATATATATATATATATATATATATATATGTGTGTGTATATGTGATATGTTAACCCAAAATCAAATCATACATCTAGCGTAGTTAAATGTATGCCAATATCGATTGCCCACAGGATTAGCAACAACTCATATTATGAAGAGATAGTATTAATAGTAATCGGAATACATATAAGACCGTATTAAGAAATATCGGCTATACCTATACCAACATTCAATACCGGTATAGAGAGAATAAGAGAACTAAAAGGCGTAATATGATTTGAAAATAACAGGGTATACGTCCCCATTTAATGTACTAGTTATACCTACAATTGGATATTTGTTCTGTTATCTATTAAATCAACACTTCTCAATAAATAAATAATTTCAATAAAACACGATCACACTTAGTTATAGTTGTACAAATAGATTGGACCAATAATTAAGAGTCATAACATACATATATCAAAAAGCGTTTATAATCACTTACGAAATGTTTAAAACAACAATGAATGTTGTGTTAAAGATAAGAGCAATTGCTTGTTACCAGGAAAGCTTTTAATAACATATGTAGTTTATTCAGGTGCTGTATACCAAGGAAACAATCATAATCTGTAAAAAATACATAGGGGGGGGGGGGGTACCAGCACAGACTTTAAGGGCCAAGTCTACTAACCCCAAATGTTAATTTAATAACCCAGACCAAAAATTCGGAACTTCACTATCTAAGTACTTAAAATCCATAAAATGTGAAAATATAGTTCGTGTTGTGAAATAGAGTAATTAAAAATACCCGTGACACCCACACTGAACATTCCCTCGTGTATTTTCTAGCTTAGTAATAATCTCACGGTTGTTATCTACCTTGATAAGCATTGTTGACAAAAGAAACCAAGCGAGATGGAAACGGCTAACTGTGGATGCGTTTGTGAACAATCAAGAAGATGGTACACAACTAACTTAATAGCACCAAAAGTTATGCACCCCAAGTTAGTATAATCTATTACAAGGGGTTACATCAAGTAAATTAATAGAATTAAGAGATCTAATTTTAAAAAAAAATTAAAAACAGATAATAAAATTTAGCTTAAGTGTATGCACTGAAATCTTTTATAGTGATTATTACTGGTGCTTATTTTAAGAATAATATGTTATAATATTACAAGTATAAATCGAGCCTCAAAGTTGCCGTTTCTATCGCTAGTACAATAATACTACTACTAATAATAACAATAAAAAATAATAACAATAAAAATAATAATAATAATAATGATAAAAATAATAATAATTACAATAATAATGATAATAATAATAATAATGATAATGATAATAATAATGATAATGATAATAATAATAATAATAATAATAATAATAATAATAATAATAATAATAATAATAATAATAATAATAATAATAATAATAATAATAATAAAAAGTATGATGATAATACTGGCAGTTCTAATGAAGGCAGCAGCAGTGATCACATTAATGACAATAGTAATAAAGAAAAAAATAATAAAACTAGTAATAAGAATAAAAGTAATATAACAATAGGGTGTATAACAATAAAAACAGTAGTAATAAATAGTACTAAAATACTAATAATAATAATACGGATAGTGAATGTAATGCTTATAATAATAATAATACAAATAATAGCCATAATAAATATGATAGTTACAGTTACAATAATATAAATAGCTGTAATAATAATAACTGGGATACTAATACTAAATGGAATATTAATAGTAATAATAATAATAATAATAATAATAATAATAATAATAATAATAATAATAATAATAATAATAATAATTATAATAATAATAATAATTATGATAATAGCAATGATAATAATAATGATAATTATGATAATAATAATAAAATAATAAAAATAATGATAATCATACTATTAGAAAAAATTATAGTAATAATAGTAAAATACATAAAATTAATAATAATAGTAGGTGTAGTCTGAATAACAACATTAATATCAATAGCAGTGATAATAATAAAAGGAATTAGCAGTATTAATAATAATAATAATAATAATAATAATAATAATAATAATAATAATAATAATAATAATAATAACCATAAAAATAGAATGTTTCAAAGCAAAGTTCCTGTCTGTTACGTGCTAGCACATAACTAAAATTGGTAGCAATGAATTAATCAACATTTTCATGATTTAAATATATATATATATTAGCATTGTTTAATATATATTTAATTCGTATGATAAAAATTATCTGATGACGACCTGAAACATTTAGGATGTTGGTTCAATTTCAGTGTTTAAATCATAAAAAAATATAAACTAGTCTTAAGTCTCGCGTAGCGGTTCTTCATAAACATACTTACATTTATATATATATATATATAGTCATCCACATACAGCCTGTTTCGCTGTTTCACAGCTCATCAGTGCGGCTAGACCAGTTAGTGTCTCAAGCCGGGATCGAAACGCAACCGTCGAGCTGACAGTCGGCGATGTTAACCCCTACGCCATCATGCGACACTGACTGAATGTAAGTGATATCTCAATGAAACGAAATGTAAACATTGCAAATGACCGGAGCTCGAAATTAGTTTTACCTAATGAGCATTGCCTTAAAGCTAATGGCCCTTGACGATACCCTTACAAAAATAAGCTCTACCCGGAGGGAGCTTTTATAGTCATCCACATACAGCCTGTTTCGCTGTTTCACAGCTCATCAGTGCGGCTATATATATAAAGGTACCCCACTCGTCTGTCTGACCCCGTGGGTATCTTGTCGGTCACGCACAGGTGTTGGATATCCTGGTCGCGGTGCCAAGTATAGCAGATACCCCAATCTGTTCCTGCGTCTCGGAACCACTTATAACATGGTACTCCACTCGTGTCTCTATCTCGCTGCTCACACCTCTAGTTCTCTACACAGAGATCTTGCCAGACCGTGAACACTCTCTGGCCGATCGTCGTAGTGGCAGCAAAAAAAAATACGTCGGTCGAATTTCCTCCAAAACCGGGATGACGGCGATGATGATGATGATGATGATGATGATGATGATGATGGTTATTCAAGCAGAACAAATAAACAATATAATGATGCAACAACTCCGCGATTTCTTTTCGTATGAAAGTATTTATTAACGAAGATAAAATAATTATTTTAACTTTGAAGTAAAGTCTATCTTTTGACAATGTCTGTGGCGTTCAAATATTTCGTCGTCTCTCTGTGCGTCTGTGAATTAATTTACGATTGAAAGTCATCAATTAAGTCATTAATCTATGTTTAAGGAAACCGGTGGGTTTTCTTTTCCACGAACGCCAATTCAAAGGTGTGCGTGTGCCAGACACAACTCGTCCGTTCTGTATCCAGGTTCTCACTAACTGACTTTTCTCTCACTGAGAATGTCCATCGCTTAGCTCTCTCCCTCTCCCATCCCTTTATGTGTATATTTCATCCTCTCTAGGGAGTGTGGGAGTGGGGGCGGCCCCTTCTTAATGACACGATAAATGGGATTCCCCTTTTAGATGTTGTTATTATGAAACAATTACTCGCTTTCTCTGTCTCCATTAAAAATGGTACGAGAAATCCTCCAAGATGCCCACTTCTTATTTTCAATTTATTCCTCGACCCAATACGCATTGATCTTTGAACGACGCCACCCACTCTCTAAACTCAATACACTGTTTTATTTTTCTTCCACTTACATCGCACCCCTAGTTAAAGATGTGCCTCCTTGTTTTCGGTTCTGAACCAACCATAAAACAGTAGACGGTTTTATATTTACAAAGTGTTGGGAAAGTCTTACTAACCAAATAATTTGTTGTTTGTTCTTGTCTTACTACCTGTTTTATTTACAGGAATGTTCTTGTATATATGTTTATTTAGGTAAAAGAGCATATTTAAGTCAGTTTGCGGATATTTTAAGTAATACGGACCTTCGAGTAAGTGGTATTGCGGTGACGTAGATGATCTCAGTTAAGACATAGGATAGACACTATTATAACGTTTTACAAAGGATGAACAAAAACACCAATTTTCCCGACGCTTGTGGTCGTGATGTGCCTCATTTTTTACGAGTGATTTTTAAAATATTTTGTGTAAATACATATTTAAAAGTGTAGTATATGTTATTGACATATCAGCGATATTATACGCTTAACTAAAACCGGGGATAAATGATCTCTCTTGAAAATAAAATTCTAAAACCTTTGAAAACGCTATCATTTTTTAAAAATATTTATAAGTATAAAAATAACGTCATGAATCAAAAAGATTGCGTATGTAAAATTAACATGTTACATTATGAATTAGAAAAGTATATTACATAATATTAATTTATTAGGAACTTGAAATTCAATAAATATGCAAATGAGCAATAGCAACATTTGTTCGATTGAGTTTGAGAACCCAACGTATAGCATATTTTAATAAATTCGTATATCATCAAAGTCAAATGGTTCTTATGTTTATATTGTTACGATTGATAAACAAAACGTTCGAATTCACTCATATATGTATTTATATATATATATATATATATATATATATATATATATATATATATATATATAGTCTACGAAGTATCTCAACCATTAAAACTATATAAGGTAAAAAAATCAAAAATCTTAAGTCCGAAGTCGTTCAGTAGAAAATCACTCATGTTTACAGTTATTATATTAGTTTGCTTCTAACATTATTTAAGAGATCATCAGTAGTTTACCATGAAAAACTGTTTCGGGAATTTAATATTTATATATTCCGTCTCAAGAATGATACCTAAATACATATATATATATGTATATATATATATATATATATATATATATATATATATATACATACATATATATATAAATATATATATATATATATATTTACTTATATATATATATACATATATATATATATATATATATATATATATATATATATATATATATATATATATGTTGGGTAACATGGTGAGATTCGAAACCAGAACCCTAGAATCTTAAGCCTGAAGCAAATCTCTCAAGATTCAGCTACACTGATTAGGTTTAAACGATAACACCTGCGTCTGTCGATAATTAAATGTATATATATATATATATATATATATATATATATATATATATATATATATATATATATATATATATATATATATATATATATATATATATGTCGCTTCTTATTTGGGTACATTACGTTAGTGAAAACATAATTATCCCTAATTAGCATTGAGGTCAATATGTTATTCAATTCGTTAGAAAGTTTCGTACTAGAATGAATTAATAAATGACACATAGAAACAACAACATAATTATGCAGTAGTAGGGATTGGTTCAGTAATAGAGCTTCAGGATTCAGATTCTGCGGTCGTTGTTTTTAATCTTGTTAAGCCAAGCTTCTCTGATGAGATGTAAACCACAAAAAACCTGTTGGTAGGAAATTAAATTTAAAAAATAAATATTTGTTGCTCTCTGTATGAAGATATTAGTGAAAGGAAGAGTATTCAAAACTCAAAGTGCTTTTCCGTATAAATAATTGAATTCGCTTACAAGAATCGTCAATAAAATTACACATACATAACATATCTCTGTCTGTATGTCCGTATATCTGTATGTCTGTCTGTTACTCTCTCTCTCTCTCTCTCTCTCTATATATATATATATATATATATATATATATATATATATATATATATATATGAAAGCTTATATCCAAAGACACGTGCCTACTATGGAATTTGTTATGTGCATTTATATTACAAATCTATATAGATTCAATTAACAACAAAACACCTTGTCTTAACAACGTAATGAAAATAAAGTATGATAATGTTAAAAAATCCTCTCACAATGACGTCACTTCTGGAAGGATGATTCAGCAATTAATTCTTCCGATATGGTCACCCATTTAGTAATAGCCGGGCGTTCAACGTAATTAAAATAAAGAATGATAATGTGAAAATATCCTCTCACAATGACGTCACTTCTGGAAGGACCGCAAGGCTGAGTCAACCATTTATTTTTCCAAAATTGTCACCCATTTACTAATAGCTAGGATATGCTTTGCTTAACTTCAATTTCATACAACACACCTTGTCTTAACAATGTAATGAAAATAAAAAATGATAATGTGAAAAACTCCTCTCACAATGACATCACTTCCGGAAAGACCGGAATAATGAGTCAGCAGTGTATTTTTCGAAATGGTCACCCATTTACTAATGGCCGATATATACCTTGCTTAACTTCAATTTACAACAAAACACCTTGTCTTTACAACGTAATTAAAATAAAGAATGATGATGTGAAACAACAGAATAGATACTACACTATCTCCACACCTCTCAAAAAAGAAGGAGGTAATGTATGGGAGGATGGTATCATGAAAACAGAACAGATACTACACTACCTACATACTTCTAGTAAAAAGAAAGAGGTAATTCCTGGGAGGATTGTATAATGACAACAGAACATATACTACCACACCTCCACACCTCTCAAAACAGGAGGAGGAAATGCCTGGGAGGGTGGTATCATTAAAACAGAACATATTCTACACTACCTCAACACCTCTCAAATAAGGAGGAGGAAATGCCTGGGAAGATGGCGTCATGACAACAGAACATACACTACACCACACCATGCCCCTGAATTAAGCATTTAAAGATAGTACATTAGTCTGAAATAGTATATAATATACTATTTCATAACAAGTACAATAGTCTTAAATAGTATAGTTTTGGCTTCAGAGAGACAGACATACAGAAAGATAGATACATAATCTTACTTATTAATAGATAACACCCCAGTTGATCTACTAGTAAAATATAAGATTGGGCACTTGTGTCTTAGACCTTTAAATCGACATTTTCCGATGAATTAATTACTGCATGGAATATTCAATAACATATTATTAAACTTAGTTACAGTTGTACAACTGACTCTGGAAAATAGTTTAGAATTATGAAAGACATATTTCAAAAAGTGATGATAACAACAGAATTAACAACTTACAAAGAAATAACAATAATAAATGGAGTTGTAGAGATAAGCATGAATACCATTTACAAGAAAAGTAGTAACTAAACAAACAGTTTATTTATTGAATGTGTACTCAGTTGACTACGATATTTTAAGAGAACTTACATAAGCCCTACAGTTACTTACTTTAAGAGCAGGTACAGTAACTACACATTTGTATTTAATAACCAGGATGATTATAAAATAGGTACTTGATTATCCAGTTACATAATATCCATAAAATATATAATAAACTCATGTAATAACATAGAGCATTTTACAAAGTTTTAAAATATACATTGCACAACCACACTTGTTACATTTGCTTTAGTTTAAAGTGTGTCATGGTTGTGCTCCTTTTGGTGAGTTACGTCAGCATATATATATATATATATATATATATATATATATATATACTAAATTTTAAAGATCCCCGAAACCTATTAAATTCTAGAAGTGAAATAGCAAACAGCTGTTTACACAGAAATAATTTTACTTTAGGATGATATATAAATATGAAAAAAAACAAAAAAAACTGAACAAGTTAAAAATTAAAAGCTAAAATAGAAAGACAAAAAACCACGTGTTAAAATAAATTCGCCCGCTATATTGACACAACAAAGGAAACAGGATATAGGAAAATCCATTGTTAACAAAAAATAGGATAGATAAAGGGGCGTCACCAACAAAGCCTTTGTTCGCGGAAAGCCCAACGATTGGCAAGGGAACAACAAAGAATCTGATTGATTAACTAGCAAGCCATGTATATGAAAACACCTGGCAAAAATAACTCCATGCATTTAGCCTGAAGATTCCCCCCGCCGATGAAACGCGGGAGCCTCTGTGTAGCTTAATTGCCATATATAGTTTCATTGCTTACTATATATATATATATATATATATATATATATATATATATATATATATATATATATATATATATAATACCACATAGCTGAATGTTACATATCTATTTTAAGCACGTAGGTAAATAAAGAAAAATAGTATGTATTTTCATGATAAGACGTTTTATTACGTGGTTTGCATTCTTTTTCATACGTTTTTATTTTTTACATTTTTTAGATGTATATGTGCATTTCTATATTTTGTATTTCTTTTACAACTTCACTTATTCATATGAATATTTGTGCGAACACTGGGGAAAGTGAATTGCTTCGTCAATTTTGGAAGGAGGGTGTAAACCTGTGTTTAATGTTTTATGAGACGGTTACCCGTTCATAATCTTCATTTATTTGCACATAGTTCATATTCTCCTGGGTCATACTAAATATAGTAACTGTTTTATAGTATTGAAAGTTTTTTTTTAATGATGGAACCAATCTTTATGTCATCGCTTCAAAGATAAATATCAAAATGTCAGGAAAGTGCAACTAAAATAGGTGTAATAATATAAATAATAAAAAGTAAAAGAAAAAAAGAGTATTACATATTGCTGAAAGGAACAAATGAAAAAATCAAGGAAATATAAAATAACAACATATTGAATAAAGTGAAATATCACTTTCCATCGGCGGTAAATTATCGAATATTTATGGAAAATCACTCCTTATATTTTCATTAAATGTCGTTCTTCTCCGATTGAGAAACTCGACATAAAAAGAAAGTAACGTGCCATTTTAAAAACGTAATACAATATAACATAGATTATTTTTAAATTATCTTTATATTATATCGAACTGAGAGTTCATTCGATGTTGTTTCAAAAATAGAATTTTGAGTATTTGTTGATGGATAGGTAGCGGGAATAGAGAAACATACTATCGTATGCACAATACAGAGAAATGGCTATCAAGACTGAATGTGCACACAAAAAATAGTTGTTACATGGTAAAAGAATTTTACTTTTCATGAGTAAATTTCATTAGGGAGCATAGTATATGTTATGAAATAAATAGTGTGAATATGTATGTTATTTTGCAATATTATAATAATACTATCAGAACACATTGTATTTTGCATTATATTAAAGATGTTTAAAAATAAATTGGTTGCTAGGGTTCGATCCTATGTCAGAGCACACAAAATAATGTGCACGTGTTAAACACTAACCTTATGATGTGATTATCAACTGTAAGTGGCATGATCCTAGAAAAATTAAGGCGCCCTCCCCTATATTTTCATATAGCAGCTTGCAAAATGAGTGTCTTTATTTACTTTTATTAGAAAAGCAAGTGTACGCTCTTCAAAAATGACAGCAAAATTAATAATGGAAACTGTTGCACGAATATTTATATAATGCACTAGAATTACGTCGTTAATTTATTTTTGGTATATATTAAGTATTATTATCATCATTTCTGATGATCTAAAATAACACATCTGTCTCCTTTTGATTTTGTGTAAGGAATTGTTGATTAATATATATCAAATTATTCTATAAACATAGTTATATTTTCTAATAAGGCGTAGATGTTCTTCACAAACAAATAAAATTCATAAAATATTGCTTATTTAGTGTATCATAATGAATAATCAAATTGCATTTACATTGAAATAGTTTGTGAAAGGCGATTGTACCTATGATATACTTCTAACAGAAATGTAAATACTTCAAGAGAAACTGACATTTTGAGAATATTTAATAATATATTCCCGAGTATACTAATAACACATAATTAAATCGAACGTATCTGAGAACTTAAGAAGTGTTCAGTTAAATATGAATACATTTATATTAAAATTGGATTATTAGCTTATTTTGAACATTCTTTAAATCTGATGAGTTTCTTAGTATATCAATAAGCATAACTATTTCTATATATATTACTACTAGATTCAAGTTATTTTACAAATTATATTCTAAATAAAATATATAAACAAATGTAGTAGAGGTGTTCACAAATGTTTCATGCCAATGTTTATTTTCAGTCATACATTCAATATAACATTATTCAACATTCTGATTCTTTTTCAAATGATATTCGTAAGTCCCTAGCAGTACACAAATAATAATTTTGAATGAGTAAAATTTCTACCAAAAGTAAATTAAAAATCACTAGAATAAATTCATTGGCAAATATCTCAATAAGTTTCAATGTAAGTAATGTATGTTGATGAAATGAAACTATAACTTACTATCATCAAATGTCTTTTTTCCAAAGAGTCGTCTGATATGTTTACTACTGTTAGATATATAGTCACTTAGAAAAGATATGCAAATAGAATCAGTTTCCTTGCCATCTCGTCCACAAGTTATTTTCTCAACAAATAATCTTTGGACATAACATATATATCACATTACTTTACGTTGATTAGTATTCGCAGGTTTATAATTATAAATTGTCTAATTATGCTTGATTCAATTATGTCGCCCAGTGCGGAGCGGTATGTACTGTTTAGGTGAGAAAAACTGATTGTCTTTCGGAAAGAAAATAACTTACTAATTTCTTCAAAAGAAAACAGGATTTCCCTGGCGAATATCAAATCACGAAGACTTTAGAAATCATCGATTTTTGTCATTTGCTGTGAACGCTACACATCAAGTGATTTTTCATTTGTCTTCTTTTATTTCTTTACAGATATGAAAGATGAAGGAAAGCAGTTTCAAAAATAAATTTTGAATATACTAAAAATTACAACGTGCTTTATGATTTACAAATTTAAGTTATTCATTTAGCGATTTTTTACACAAATACAGGCAAAAACTACTACTCCGTCTACTATATATATATATATATATATATATATATATATATATATATATATATTGACATTTTTATAATTAGGCAGCATTCCCTGTCTTATACATGTTTGGTTAAACAGGAGTGCCAGCTTCTGTTATTTATTTTTTTATTCGTTTTCTCGATTCGTCGCACGATCGATTTGGTATTGTCGTCCATGTTGTATAAAAAAATCGCCATATTTTCGCGAACGTTTTCGACCGACGTCGGTCATCTTCGGGCGGATGAATCAGTATGAAAAATAAAATAAAAATTGTGAATTTATTAATAAGACGCTTTTAAAAAACATTTCAATAACACTTCAACAGCACTTGCGATTTCACATTGCAGTATTCGTCTCCCCATAATGGAAGCGTAGTTTATTCAAGTAAATAAACCTCGTATCAACCATGCTCGTTATGAGGGGGGGCCAAGGTATGTGGAAGTGTTGTTGAAGTGGTATTTCAGCCTCAATTTGAATCTGTTCTAAACTTCCAATGTTTATGTCTTTTTCTGGATTGATAGTTAATGTTAAATGTATTTCTAACTATCATTATGGATGTAGACAAGAACCATCTGTTGCAGATATCATTTCTGAACGCATATATCATACACTGGACAAGTCAGATGAAGCTAGGGGGTAGCGCTTGATATATCCAAAGCCTTTACCAAGGTCTGGTACAAAGGGTTTCTCTTAAAAATCCACCCATGTTGTATTACTGGATATATATATCATATAATTAGACACTTCTTAACTATGCGATAGATCCATGTTATCTTTGATGGTCACCCATCTAGGAAACATGAGTTCAATGTTGGTGTACCGCGGCGATCAATCCTTGGACCTTTACTGCCTCAGAGTTTTATAAACGACCTATCTCATGCCATTGAGTCTTAGATAAGTATATGTGATGACCACAGCACGCTCTACTCTCGTCAGGTGCGCAAAACAGACGCGCTAATATCATAATGGATGGTAACATTTAATACGGCAAAGACAAAGCTCCTTTTTATTAATAACTACAAGAAACTTATTCAACCTCCGATTTCCGTGGCAAAAAAACCTACCTGAGAGTTCAAGATTAACATTCCTCGACTTAACATTCACAGATAACATGAATTGGTACAAATACATTGAATACATTGCCAAGGCTGCTGCAAAACAAGATGCTCTCGCCTTACCGTCCTAGTAAACGTATCACACCTGACATTATCATGTGTATCTACAAAGTCACAATACGCCCACACATAGAATATTGTTGCCACATCGGGGCTGGTGCATCATCCTCTAGGCTCTCCCTCTTAGAAAAGGTTTAAAATGAGTCGTGAACTTAATAATCACCTCACTCTGCACAAAGCTCAAGACCATTTTCAATCGTTGCATACTTGTATCCTGGTGCCTGTTCTACAAACACTTCAATTGATTTTACTCCGATGAACACATTGCTCTAGTGCCCCCTCGACGTAAATACATTAAACCCACCTGGAAATAAGCTAAACCCAGTTCATCAACTGTGGAGATCCTCAAATGCCGGAGCCTTCTACTCCAATTGCCTCTTTCCTCGTGCTGTCAGCTTCTGTAACTCTCCCCTTGCTCCCTGCTTCAGCGACTACACCGGCATGCAAAAATGTAGAACTAATGTAAACTAACATCTCGCTGCACAGCTCCTAACTCAGGATGACCCCCCAAAAACTACAGACAACTCCTCAGTAGTCCCTGTTCTTTAAAGTTTTGCTAATCAAATTAATTGATTGATTAAAATAATAATACGTCTCATGCTTAGTAATATACATATGCTGTGTGTTTCAGTCAAATCAGAAAAGTCTCTGATGTGTAGTTAGTAGTTAAGCAAACAGAAACGGTTCCATGTGTTTGTGTTACAATTTAGACTTCTACGAAATTGTAACAGCTGCATAATGTTATATGTTGTACCATGATACTAAAAGAAAGGTCAATAAAGAATGGTTTTGACATGCGTTCGTATGAAGTCACCATATAATTACGATCGAGTATTTAAACTTATATGTCCTGAATTGTGAACGGAATATACAGAAGACGCATGACAGTAATTGAAGTTACAAAGTTCAGCGGAAAATGTCATACAAGGCAGAAAACATGGTGCCTGACGTCAGAGGTTGAGTGCCTCCAAGCCCTATGTCATATACAACTGAACATCAATTGATGAAATAGCAATTGCACTTAGACATCCTGTCTCCAGCCCTTTCTCTCTAGCACGGTTTTTCTATGTTTCTATGCTGTTGCTTCATTAAAATGCACCGTTAACTACGCATAATATTTATTTTGTATTCGTTCTAACAAAGGTCTATTGTCACTGACATGTAAGGCATCACTGTTATAGGAACCATAATTATAGGAAAGTTACCTAAAATTCATATTGAGCTGATATTTAAAGAGACTTGTACTTATATTTATAAGACATGATACACTTGGTGACGTGTCATGCGTTATGTAGTATGTCGCATCCGATCTTAAATATGCTGAGTGGCGGGTTACATTAAGACTTTTCAAAAACTAAGAGCGATGACGTGAAATAATCACTGTGTACTGAATAGGTAGAATATTATAAATGTATCTGCAATTAAAACAAAATAGCTAGCAGTTCATATAATCGTGTATTATTTGCCTTTTCTAAACATGCCACTCTGTGTACAGGAATTAATAGTTTGTGTTATTGTACTGCGTTTGAAAGCAAAATGATATGTGGCAAGACTTCAAATACAACTCAAATATTATTTACTTAGATTGCTCAAGCATGAATGTGTAATGCACTCTCAAATCTCATAATCTGTTATGATTAACAACAAACAACAATGTGTATCCGTGTATTTATTCGAATAATACTAAGAAGATTGAAATAAATGAATGCATCTATTTATTAATGTATGCATATATATATATATATATATATATATATATATATATATATATATATATATATATATATATATATATGGGAGGTGTATATATCAAGTATTATTAAATAAGTGTTTTACATTGATTCATGATAAGAAACAATATGCTCAATATTGGAGATAGAACATTACTATTGACGGAAAAGATGATACTAAAAATGTAATGTCATATACTTTACAAGTTGTATAGCTTATAACAGCACAACCAAAAATATTATATATTTTATGATATTCTATGTTGTACCGTTCGAAACTATTTAAATCGTAAATTATGTAAGTTTAAATGTGTTTATTATCATGTTCATCTTCAATAATAATGTCTAATCACTTTATTGATTATTTTATTGTAATACAAATTAATATAATAATATATACATATAAATACACCTATATACGCACATTATATATATATATATATATATATATATACTTACAAGAAAAGCAGATGTTGCCTAGAACTGAATGGAAAACACTATTACATACTTTTTTCTCTGCGCATAACACCGTCTTACTTATTTGTTTTGCTTCCAATCTGCTTTACTTCCGAGTATATTCGAAAGAAACTAACATTTTGAAAAAAAAAACCCTCTGAATTAGAGTTTATACATTTTGCGTAAACGTCATTAATATTAGACTGAATATTTTAAGTTCTAAAGGAAATTATCCCCCCTATATAACTAACTTAGAATATTTGATGTCAAAAATCAGCACGTAGTGGAGAACATAGACATTTGAGACTACTATAAATTACTGACGGTGTATTATTATTTTTATTTTTTTCAAAACTGATACTGGAATAGATATATTTTTAAGTAACCTCATTATTTTTTATTTATTATTGGACAACGCCGAACGCTGGTATTTCTTTTACTTTATACAATCAAATTAATAAACTCATAGAAACAAACACTTGACAAAAACCAAACCTTATTTATATAAACCGCAACTGTGAAAGGTCGGTAGTATGTGTTGTAGTGAATACAAAATATTTTTTTTATTGGACTAAAAATATATCCTTGTTGAAGCTTGAGTGCGATCAGTAAATCGTATTACTTCTACAATAGTGGCACGTGAATAGCCGACTTATATAGTATGTATTGTAATGAAAGAACATCATAATTTACTTCATAATGCCGCGACAGGCGAATGTTATATCATTGATATAATCACTGGCGGGCGTGCTTTTTGTTGTAATGTTTGACAAAAAGTCGTTGAAATATCAAATTTAGATAATGAAATTAAAATTATTTTGTTTACATGCAATACATAATTTGTTTAATTTGAAATAAATTAAAATAAATATAATCATGAAAAATGCATTCTGCGTTTGGTTTAAGAAAACAAAACAAACTCACGCTGGAATTTGAAAATGTCAATAAAGAAAATTGAATGTTAATGGTTACATGCGATATGAAATAAAAATAATTATAAAAAACACTTATGTAAATGAAAGCTAGAACCGACCGGCAATGCACATTAAATACATTTTTAATGAACGAGGTTTATTGACTCATTCGTTTTGAAATAAAGTCAGTAAAATATATTAAAATTAAGATAGTTTTTAAATCTTCACTGGGAAAGTCAATGTCATTCTTATTTTAGTAATTTGCTAATAATACTATGTATTTCGAAAAGAATGACTACGTTTTTAAACGGAAGATAATGACATACATGTGTTGACACCACTTTGATGGTAACATTTGCAGACACGCATGTGTTTGTTAAATATTGATAAAGAGGTAGAGTAACAATAAGAAACATACATTTCCAAGCCCCGGGTGTATCAATTACGATATTCCTGTATTCTTTTTTTAAAAGTGATTATTCTTGTGATTTGGATGCATGTAGATGATTTTAAGGTGGGCGATAGCATATATTTTCGTTGTCGAATTGTATTTTCTCTTGTATAAATAAGAGATAGGGTGTAGAAGAATTATGTGCATGTAGAACATGCATAAGGAAGTTAAATGATCGCTATTCCTTTTTTAGAATACGTATTAGGAAAATCAAATACCTTGGAATAAATGTAATAATAATTGTAAGCATAAAATAATTACAGAATAATTTTGTGAAATACGTTTAGTGCGTACTGGAGGTGGTGAGTTAAAAAAACTTGCATGAGAAGTGTTCTTTTTTGTATTGTAACTAGATAGACAGGGTTAAAATCGAACTTATTTTAGTATATACATAATGATTTTATTCATGAGAGAATATATGACGGCTACAAATCCACAACCTATTTAAATCGTAGCTTATATAATCTTTATTTCTTCAGGCAAAAAACAAGCGTCCTTTCTCTAATTTCAAATTATGGGACATTTATATATATATATATATATATATATATATATATATATACCTATTTTCTTTAGAAGACAGTTATTTATTGTTTCAAAACTGTAACGCTCAAAGATACGCTACTTAAAAACATTTACTAACTGAATGTATATAGAAATATTTTCGTATTTTTTAATATTTTTTATGTTTTTAATTCTTTTTCATTTTTAAATCCATTTTTTACTTTACACCCTACTTTCTTCACACCCTATTTAAACCTCTTTTACACTAAATGTAAACAAATGTACATAACACTCTACGCAAATAACGCATCCAAACGAGAGTGACACGTGACTTTTTCCGAAACAGATGACACCATAAGCTGATAAGAGCCGGATGGCTAAGTCTTTCTGAGCTTGAAACCGACTATACTAATGTTGTACTACTTTTTCTGTAGCAAAAAATAAATTATATATATATATATATATATATATATATATATATATATTAAATAGGATGAACGGAGTCATATCGAGTCGAAGACAATAGCACAAGAAAAAAAGAGAGGAAATGTGTAGTAATATATTTAATCTTCGGAAGAGATTCGATTAAAAAATTTTTTTAAAAATAAAAAGATCGACTAAAATTAAAATCCCAAGGTACCTTTCAACCGACACATTGCCAATGGAAACGTCGGCGAATATCGCTTAAAAGAAGGGAAATGAGTAACGTGGAGAGAAACAAAGAGATTGAATATCGCCATTATAAACCGAAAAGGAATACATGGACATAATAGGCAAAGTATTTTGTTTATTAACTTTTTTCATTTTTAGAAGTCTCTAAATCGGTCCAATTTGTGAGACAACTCTTTTTCCCTACAGAGCGATAGTCTTCGCATTGTAACACTCACTGTCTCTAACACCTTGAGATGGTGTTTGGAACAGTGCGAAAACATCCATCAGAGTACGCCTCATCGCACTTTTTATTATCATACAAGTGCTGTTCAATGCATGACTCGTTGACTTGTGAGCGCCCGAATGTGCTCTGTAAACGCCCGGATGTTCTTTGTAAAGCCCTGGATGCGTTCGTCCATAAACTCCTCTTTACAACACGTAATCTGCGACAACATGCAGGGATATGGTGGGCCACTCTGACTTCCAAGCGTTGAAGAGTACGATCAGCATAGCTTCACATTGACATTTGAATGTATATATTATCAAACTTTTTTCTGTAGTGTTGAAGTGCATCTTTCTAGAAGGCTGGGAAGGCAGTTCTGGTGTCAAACACCACACGGGGATGTACTGCAAAAGAAAACCGAGATACAACCGATGATGTTTCATCCGAAAAAACCTTTACCAATAGAACCAATAAAAATAAGTTTCAAATAAACGGGGCATTTGGATGGACCAAAGAAAATGTTGGCATTACCTTTCGCAAGTATTCGATCAATACATTTAGAAACTAGACCCTCAGGGAAACCATTGTACGTACGAATATAAGTTATCTTTTTAAATTCAGCCGCAAGTTTGCTAGCAGTGCAACTCATCAGTGCGCGGTGAACAAGTGTTTAGACCAAACTGATCTTCCTACTCATTGGAACAAAAGAATCCCCACTAATATACAGACCCGTAAACGTCGGTTTCCTATATACAGTTATAGTGAATGTGTTCCCCGTCCTTTCCACTAAAACGTCCAGAAATGGTAAAGAGTCATTCTGCTCCTCTTCAATGGTGAACTGTAGTGCTGGGTGGAGCGGATTCAATTTCAGGAATAAACCACTTGCCTCGTTACGGGACTAAAAAATTGTGAAAGTATCGTCCACGTAACGCCAATAACGAAATGGCCCAGTAACCCGAGAACACAGCAAGTATTACTGAAAGCCTAGGAAAATATTCGCTAGGATTGCACCCAAACTACTACCCATCGCCACCCCATCAATCTGCTGATACATTATATTGTTAAAACTGTAACTGACCGACTTAGTGACCAACCCCATGAGTTCCAGAGAAGTAATTTCTGGAAAGGCGGGAGGGGTTCCTGCATACAAGTGGGCCCTTCCTATTAACCAGGGACAGTGAGGTGATTGGTAGAAAGTATTGGATAGTATTATACGAAATAATACATAATATATATATATATATATATATTTATATATATATATATATATATATATGCGTGTGTATGTGTGTTGTTTTCTTATGTATATACATATGCACGCATTTATATGTTGATGTGTATATATATATTCATATGTATATATATATATATATATATATATATTAAATAGAGTTGTTGTTCCCCATTCCAAATCAGTTAGAGTCGACAAGAATATATATATATATATATATATATATATATATATATATATATATATATATATATATATATATATGTGTGTGTGTATATAATGAATTTCGTTAAACAACATATATTTTAAGTTTAAAAAAGGGTTCGTTTCCATTATCTCTCTTATAGTGTTGAAAGACTTTAAAGTTTCGGGCCAACAATGTATACATATGATTTAAATCTTATGAAAATACGACATATTGTTAGTTTAAAAGGCGGTTTCGCTCGCGGACGCTGTAGGCGCAGACGTAGATATTCGGGAATACGCCTTTCGTCTCCCCCGGTAAATTTGACATGAGAATACACTTTTAGATGTATGTAAGTAATCTAAATGTTCTTTACTATTCGAAACGCACACAAATCACGCAAGCACATAAACACACGGGCATTGATTCATGTATATAGATAAATAAAAGATATATATATATATATATATATATATATATATATATATATATATATATATATATATATATATATATATATATATATATGAATATATATGTGTGTGGGTATATATATATATATATATATATATATATATATATATATATATATATATATATATATTATATATATATGTTTATATATATATAAGGTATTTATATATATATATATGTATATATATGTATATATATATGTATATATATGTAATTATGTATATATATATGTAATTATGTATGTATATATATAGGTATTTATATATATATATATAGGTATTTATATATAGATATATATATATATAGGTATTAATATATATATATAGACATATAGGGGTTTATATATATATATATATATAAGTATTTATATATATGTATACATATATATAAATATATATATGTATATATATATATATGTATACATATATATAAATATATATATGTATATATATATATATATATATATATATATATATATATATATATATATATATATATATATATATATATATACATATAATGTAATTGATCATCAGTTTCTTCATAGTAATCTATCTATTTTGTTATTCTTATTTTCCAAGAATTTTGTTGCGTTCTATTGTCTTTTTCCTGACACTGTTTTTTACCATCAGGACATTTTGTTTTCCTGCGAATTTTTTAATCTTTCTGTCAGCTACATATAACCAGTTCTCCGACTGTCAACATATATGTAATGCCAATTAGATGTTATTACTGTCAATATTCACGAAAAATCGCCAAACCAGAGTAATAAAAAATAATTTCAAGTATTCAAATAATTTTACAGCAGTATAAAAATGTTAAAAATTGAAAAAGTAAATTATAAATGAGGATACTTTCCACGGAGTTTACGAATAGAAACCGGGTATTATATTTTCGTGTTTCGTTTTTGTCAAGCTGATCGGTTAAGATAGTACATTTAAAATTAACATACGCATTTCAAATACTGAATATTGTATAGTTTCCTTTTGTGCGGTAATGTAATTGTAAAATATATTAAAAACTCTATCAGATTTTTTTTATCGGCAAAATAACATATATGTTTTAATTTAATAAATCGTTTATAAAAAAAATATTATAATACATATGATGAATGTAGCTGTTTGCATGCTTATAGCATCTATACAAATGTGTCCAAAATATCCTTACGAAATGGCCTCATCGTCATGACTGTCCTCAGTGTTTTTATTTTCATGGGAAGCCATGCATGGTTCCGCCTCCCACGTAACCCAAATAAAAGAAATATGTGGACTAAGGTCTGAAATATGAGATTCTTACTAAAAATAGACGTAGCCTTAAATGAGTTTATTCCCGCACATCGTATGACGCGTTTAAGAAGTGACAACTTTCTCCATATTGCGGTAACCAGGAGTATGTATTACGCGATAGGTCTACGACTCTTTCTTACGTACAGTGTTTGAACTGGCTATCTACGCTATACAATCACTTTAGCTGTACACTTTCTGTGACGTGTGTTACTTTTAGAAAAATTGCACAGGATGCAATAAGGTTGCACTCCGTCCCATAGTTGTCGAAATGATTAACACAATGTTTAATTCGCCGCTTTCCACATTTAAACATATTCCAGAAAGTGTACTGCGTTTACTATACTTAGCCTTTATAGTAGTAATGTATTACGCAGCATAATCTTTAATAAATTTAACATTGAGGTCAGTTGTGCTTACAAGTTCAACCCCTACCATGCTTTGCAGAATGAAGGTGATTAATAAATTAATACATTACATATATATACTATATATATATAACAAAAATGCATGAAAGGCCTGATATGTGCTGTTACCCTGTATATTTCGTTAAATAGCCATTTTACATGTACTCTAGTAGGGGAAGACTGTAGGACAGTTGTGTACCGGAAACGACATGAACATTTGAAATTTATCATGACATTAGTGATGATCTATGTTATTGTGTTGATGTTATTGGTTTGTTTACCGTTATTGGACTCACGCATGATCCTGCAGAATTGTGTCGGTTCATAGATAGCTCAACACGAAGTATCTAATCAGTATTGCTCTACAATAGAAATAAGTACCCATCATTGCATCTTGCACACTCCGTACAGATGAAACAAAACTATGATTATGTCAAAAAACATATTGACAACATAAATTATGCTGAATTCAAGTGGGATGTTTGTGATTATTTCAAGATGATATCCTTTTTGCTTGGCTTGCAAGGAGGATACACAAAGTGAACGTGTTTTCTTTTCCTTATGGGACAGCAAAGCTGATGATGATCATTACAAGAAAGTTCATTGACGAGTAAAAGAGCGGCCAGGAATAAAAGAAATGTTCTGACAGCCGCTAGTAGATTCCAAGAAAGTCTTATTACCCCCACTTCATATTAAACTAGGATTGGTAAAACAGTTTGTGAAGGCCTTAGATTTGGGATGGGGAAGCTTTTAAAGAAATTCGTCTCATGTTTCCAAAACTATCAGAAGCTAAAATCAAATATGGTATATTTGTTCAACTCCAAGTAAATGCAATGTTGAAGTCGGAGAAACTGTACAGAGCGATGACAAAAGTTGAAAAAAAAGTTTGGTGCGCATTTCCTGATGTAGTTCGTGAGTCCTTAGGAAATCACAAGGATACTAATTACACACAACTTGTATCAAAACTTATTGAGAACTTCAAGAAACTGGGTTGTCGTATGTCCTATGAGGTTAATTTTCTTCATTCCAATTTATATTGTTTCCCCGAAAACTTGGGTGATGTCAGTTAAGAGCATAGTGAACTATTTTATCAGAGCATCGCACAATGGAAAGAAGATATCAAGGACGATGGGGTACTGCTATGATGGGATATTTTATATAGTCTATTGTCAGAAAAGATAAAAGCACTTCTCCTCTTAAGAAAAGAGTTATCAACATATCAAAGTTGTATGGTTTGTTTTGTTCTAAATAACATTGTATTTACTAAATACATTGTATTTACTAAATACCATTCAACACATGAAAAAGTAGTAAATGCTGTGTAATTTTCTTTACAAAATATTGCTGTAAAGAAATGTTGTGTATACAACACGAAAATATTAAATTAAGAAAACATTAAAACATTATCGATGTTATGTCAAAACGAATGTGATTTTATTTTTAAGTACGTAGAAAATTACATATAAAAAAATTTACAATATACAAATAAAAATAACATGTGTTACATTGTGTTATTATTTATCGATTATAAGTTATCACAGTAGTTAAAACATTCGTCAACTATTTCGATAACGGTTTCAAATGAGTATTGTTAATGGTAACAGTCCTGTACCATTGTCTATTTATAGAAACTATTCGCTTGTTTGAGTGGCGATTAGCCTTCCTAAATGTTCAAGTCATTTCTGAATCGTTCCAGTAGAAGTCGAAGTGCTACATTCCTTCCTCGGCCTTCCCACGCTCTATTTTGTGCGTGCAAGCGTGTCTCTGCGTTTTGGGGATGCCAGTTTATGGGATTTCTGGGAGTTCTTCTTATTATTATAAACTCGCAAGGGGTTCTTACACAAGTAATCATCAGTGATTGATTGCTTACTTACAAAAACTGATGGTGATTCCTGGTTACAAGTCTCCCACGATTTCAAGTATTCTCTATCTATTTGAGAACCATTGCAAACAATTTTGCTTTAGCCGACAACTATTAATATAATATAGTTCGAGTCGCAATACGACTCTTCAGGGTCTTAGTTCTTTGCACATCTTTCCAGTGGAGGGCTGGTTAGTTCTCTCACTCCTCGGTCTTTCCATACTCCTTGATTTTTAACGACTATTTTGTGCGGCGTGAGTCCATCACGTTGTATTTTGGGGGAGGTTGTTGTTTATGAGAGTTATTGCAGTTTCAGTTCCATCGGGATCCTGTGGGGTTGCTTCCATATTATTGTGTGTTCCAACTTCCATGTGGCTGTTTACAGTTAATAGATTGTGAACGTTTGTTTTTACATTTGAGGATTTCCATAAGAGTACAGCTCTTTTCATGATTACCGTCCGTTTTATAGTTTCGGTAGTCAATTTGATTTAAATTTTGCCAAGTATTTTATTCAGGTTCTCCGAGACCATTCTTAGTGCTCATACGATTACTGGTATTACATTTACGTTTCGCCTTTTTTTTACACACAGTCTTAATTTATTGGTTTCCTTGCTTTTATCAATTTTCGCTTTTATTTAGTTTATTCTAATTACATTGTTCTGCGCAGTTGACAGTAGTAATTCTGTTTCTCTTTTCAAATGTCCTTTTCGCAGCAATGCCTAGGTTTGATTTTGAGTATGTTGTTTTGTCATCCTTATGAATCGTCCTGTGGCTCTTTTTCAACTATTTTCTCGTCATTTTGTGTCTTCTTCTGCTGCCGTCGATGTTATTTATTTTTACAGTGTTATTTTTCTGCTCTAATCAGCCTTTCCGTGTCTTAAGATATGTGTTTTCCAGTTCATATGGTATATTCCACTACGTGTTTTTTTCTAATCAGTCCTCTTCCCCTTTCTTTCTTTTTCGCATAGAGTCGGCCAGTATCATCGTTCGTGTATGTTGCATTGTGAATTTTTACTGGTCATTACTTTCCTTGTTTTCTAGTCAAGATACCTATTTTCTTCAGTTTTCCAGCCTATGAATGGTCTGGATTATGTTACTAGTGTACTCGACAGTTTTTTATTTCTGATTATTAGAGTTCTACGATATATTTTCGTTCCTATGGGTTTTTTGTTATTCTTAGTACTATATTATATTCTTCTCTCTCATTTCTGTTGATGTGCTGGTGTCTGCTTCCAGAACTCCCAAATATTCATAGGTGTGTTCGCACGCGCTTTCATCTCTTCTCATTTAAGCAGTTTTATGCAGCTGCCCGCGCTATCTTCAGTTTTATAATGTGTATCTCTAGATGTGAACCTTTTTTATTTTGAATTCCATTTTAATATCCTGGGTGAGAATTCTGGTCGTTTTTGTCAGCTTTTCCGGCTGTTATTTGCTTTTGCTTATAGCGTAAGGTCGTCAATATACATGAGGTGATTGAATCCGTTTTCTGTGTCCGTACATCACATAGTTGTGTTTTTTAAAGGGCTTAATTGATATGATAACCAGTAGTGTTGAGAGATAATATTCTCCAAAATATCTCTGTATTGTTATCTCAGACAAGGGGTTTCTCTCAGTTGTTCAGTTCTAGTCTCAATGTTCATCTTGCTTTCTTAGTAATATATTAATATTATTATTATTATTATAATCATCATCATCATTATTATTATTAGTAGTAGTAGTAGTAGTAGTAGTAGTAGTAGCAGTAATAGTAGTAGTACTAGTAGTATTTGTATTAATATTAGTATTAGTATTATTATTATTGGCATATTTTAAATACACTACACTGCTTCCCATAGTAGAGATTATGCATGCGAGTAGTTTATCATGACGTATAGATGTATGCTGCACTACTCCACGCAAACAAGCGGCACTGTCTGTGAAGACGGTTATATAACAAAATAATATACCATACAATACCCTGAAGGAGGAAGTAATGTCTGAGTGAATGAGTCAGGGCAAGATAAATAATGCACTAACCATCAAAAAGGGAACAACTGAGGCCTGGAAGGATAATATCATGACCTATAGACATGTACTAAACGACTTAATTAACATTAATGTATAGCGTATTATACTGAAATAGTATCGAACACAGAATTGAGCATAGGAATATAGTAAATAGTAAACATTACAGAAGTGCTAGTATAGTGTCCGTTTCAGACAGGCATATCCAATATATTCATTAGTAATATATTGTTATTATTAGTGTAATCAGTGTGTACTCACTAACAGTTCTCACACCAGTACTCATCAGTTATTGCTCACTTATAATCATCAATGGGGTTCCATGCATTCTGAGTCGCAAGTATCTTTAGATTTACAGAACTCTCCACTTTTTTTATATCTCGTTGATGCCGATTTATACTAGTCTTTTATTCAGGTTTCTTAGACTATTTTAAAATTATCATCATAATCAATATTGCTAGTATCATCATAATATTAAAACCCTTAACATACTATAACAAATTGATTTTGGGGGAATATTTATTAATTGATGTGCTATACCCATTGTTAAAATTTAAAAATATATCCACGTTGTCTGAATTTTCATGAATGGCTTTCAAGCGCTGAAGATACAAGTGTAATTGTATGCATATTATATGATACGATCAAACCGGGTGATGTCAGGTTTTCCTTTTAGTTAAACAATGATAGTGATTACTATTTCCTCTATGATTGTATGGTGAAAAAAGCTAATTTCAATCTGATTCGATCTAATTTTAATGAATATTCTTAGATAATATATTAAGATATCTAATCAAATTTTACACTCGGATGAGTTGAAGGGAACGGCGTTGTGTTTTTCTTTCTTCGTATCACGACTACGGAAATTAAATTTCACGCTTGAAATTTTAAACCTACGCCATTATGTTTCACTTCTC
>OY744515.1:198514859-198554859 GCA_963556195.1 Sepiola atlantica
ACAATAGTCATTTCGTCCTGTAAAATCAACTGACGTATTCTCTAAAATAACTTTCTACTGTTTTCTTCTTTTTCTTTTCTCTATCTCTTTCTTTTTCTCTCTATCTCAAAATCTTTCTTTTAGACGCACACACACACAAACCCACACCCACACACACACACACACATATATATATATATATATATATATATATATATATATATATATATATATATATATATATATTATTGTACCAGTTGCTATATTTGATATATTTTCGGGAGATAGTTATCAATATATGTGATGAAGCTTATGCAGATCTAACTTCAATTACGGTCGAACACGTGATTTTCTTCAACGTGTTTACCCTATTCATATAATTCGAGAGTCTAGTTCCGTATTTCAATCATGCGATTGATGTGTATTCTATTTTTTCACTTACATTTTCTGAATATTATCCGTATATTCTTAATCTTTTTATTTGATCGTGAACATTTGTCTCTATATATTATTTTAATTTTATTTTCAATATTATATATTTTGTGTGTTTACTTAGTTTTGGCAGATTTACAGTGCAGATTGTCGCTATGTAAATTATTATTAAACATGAGATTGATATATTAATGCAAATATTCATGTTTATCTCGAATTAGAACATTAAAATACATCATATTGAAGAGATGGCACTATAAATCAAGAAGGATATTAGATTTTCACATTCAATATGTTACCCGCATTTACTGCAGTTGCATGAGTGCATATGATGTGTGTAATTCAGTTCAATATACTTTTTCATCTAGTAATAGTATGTATACGTATATCTTTGCTGTTGTATAACTTTCTCCGTCAATAAATTATTCAATCTTACAATGGTAAGTGTGTATTTGTAAAGACATTTGCGTATAAAAACCCATTTCCGCTCGATTTCTTTGCCGTTTTCCGGAAACGTGAGTTAATCTAAAGTTTATTTATTGGCAAAATATTGGCACGATGTTATGGCTGGAAAACTTGGGGTATGTTGGTACGGGGAGAACCAGTACCGACGTGATCCGTGTAACGGTGTACATGACAATGGGGACTTCTTAATATCCGAAAGAGTTTTCTTTCCCACATACATGTCATATAATCAATAGCATCGATATTAAGCAAAAACAGTGCGGGCATGTCCTTATCCTGTGACAGTTCGTCCTTATACACCATAATTCGATTGCTGACGTGTAAGGTGCGCATATAAATAAGTGGTAGATACATATCTTTCACTGGTATTTAATGTGTAAATACACACACACATACATATATATATATATGTATATATATATATATGTATATATATATATATGTATATATATATACATAAAAATGGGTATATATGCATATAAATGTATATATAAATATATATATATATATGAATATTTAACTCTTTATACGTAAAGATATGAGTGTTATTATGAAATTAATAACATGATACATTCAATAAGGCAAATACAAATTATAAATTCAAAGAGATCAAAACAGATGCATGCTAGATAATTCTTATTACAATATAAATAGATATATACATATATGGATAATTACGTATATATATATATATATATATATATGTACAATCAAAACTATACGTGAAATCTAGCAGCTATTAATCACGCTCTAAGTATACTTATTAGACGACGTATATATGAAGACGTCGGTATGCCGGCCAGTCATGCTTTTTAAAACATAAATGCACTGGGGAATTTTTCACATTTGAAATATCAAATATCTTTCGTACTTACATTAATAGTAAATAATACATTCTCAACAAACATAGCAGTTTCATGACCAGAAATCGAAACCCAATGTTGGCATATTCAGTCATGTGTTCTACCAACTGAACTACTTAGACCTTTATGAAAAATTACCTCATCAACAATTCGAGGTCCATATTCAGGTCACATTATGAACAATTGATAATCTGTTGGTTTTCTATAATACAGATACAAACGTGCTCGAGGTTTTATACATAACCGTGAAAATAACAAAAATATTCATTGCACAAGAGTTAAATTAAGGGATGTTTGAAATAATCTTATTAAATTTGCGATGGAATATAAATATATATATACATATATATATATATATATATATATATAAATATATATATATATAAAATACACATCTAAAAAAGATAGCTCGAAATCAAAAGAGTAAATAATGAAATTGACCTACGTTCCTGCATACAAGTGGGCCCTTCCCATTAACCAGGAACCGGAGGTGATTGGTAGAAAGTATTGGATAGTATTGTACGAAATAATACATAATACATATATAATAATAATGGACTCTCCCGTCGATTTCGACATATGAGTGCTCCACCAGGGGCTGCCCGCGCGTGAATTTGTAATTGCAAGGGTTGCGCAATTTCTAACAACCGCTCTCCTGAGTCGGCATTGCTTGATTCCAATGGCAAGTTGTAATACAAGACGACTGGAAACAATGCCGAGATAAGCAGAGAGCACATACAGCACCTGGTATTCCCAAATGGTCACCCATTTAATCACAATTTTAGATAGATATAAAATTTAAAGTACATTTTTTAAACATCTAATTGAAATGTAATAAAGAATAAGGTAACATAAATACCTTTGAAGCATTTTAAGATGCGATATCAATTTAAAAATCTATCTCGTGTGCATGCACGTTCTCATATTTGAAAGTGGAAAACAACAACATCTACTAACCATGTTTACACCAACAGTAGCCGGGAAAATCAAAATCCAATAAGATCAGGATATATAGACACACTGATAAGGTCAAGTTTTCAATTGGCGAAATTATTTGTATGACTATAAACTAAAAAAATGGAAGTTTATCAAAAGAAAAAAGAAAAAAATCGGTTGCGATTTATTTTTCTTTTAAAATTGAAATCGAATCTTAAATTGCTTCAAAGGTATTTATTTTACCTTATTCTTTATTAAATTTCAATTAGATGTTAAACAAAATATGAACTTAAAATTTTATATCTATCTCGTGTGCATTCACGTGCTCATATTTGAAAGTGGAAAACAACAAAATCCACTAAGCCTGTTTACACACACCCAAGCCCTGATAATCCAAATCCAATAAGATCAGGATATATAGACACACTGATAAGGCCAAGTTTTCAATTGGCGAAATTATTTGTATCACTATAAACTAAATAAAATGGAAGTTTATGAAAAGAAAAAAAAACGGTTTAGATTTATTTTTCTTTTAAAATTGATATCGCATCTTAAAATGCTTCAAAGGTATTTATTTTACCTTATTCTTCATTAAATTTCAATTAGATGCTTGAAAAAATATGAACTTTTAATTTTATATCTATCTCGTGTGCATTCACGTTCTCATATTTTAAAGTGGAAAACAACAACATCCACTAAGTCCGTTTACACCAACAGAAGCCAGGAAAATCCAAATCCAATTAGGTCAGGATATATAGCCACACTGAAAAAGCAAAGTTTTCAATTGGCGAAACTATTTGTATCAATACAAACTAAAAAAACATGGAAGTTTATAAAAAGAAAAATAATTAGTTTCGATTTATTTTTCTTTTAAAATTGACATCGTATCTTAAAATGCTTCAAATATATTTATTTTACCTTATTCTTTATTAAATTTCGATAAGATGCCTAAAAAATATGCACTTAACATTTTATATATATATATATATATATATATATATATATATATATATGTGTATATATACATATGTATATATATGCATATATATATGCATATATACACATGTTTATATATATCTATACACACATATGTGTATATAAATATATGTATTTATCGACATACGTGTATACATAAATATATACACATAAGTAAATTTCGTGTACAACAGAATGCTAGGATTAATTTTAGAGGAAGCATTATTAATATCAATGAAACAGACGAGTGGAAAAAAAAGGAAAATTGTTAAAATTACCTTAAGGCCTTGTCGTATTACCCTCTGGAAGGAAACGTCAGAATGGTAAATTAAAAACTAAAATCGAATGAGAAATGAGGGAGAAAAAACTTATTATAGTTAGAGAAAACGATTGAGAGAAAAAAAAAAGAAAAAAAAAGTTATTCCGATGGGTGGGTTTCTGTTTTACACAGTGCCAGGTCGAACTACCATCTCAATATTCTAAAGGCGTAAGTTATTAACAACTATCGACCTAGCCTGTGTAGACAAAAGATTTTGAAACATCAGTTGGAGATATTTTATGATTCCAAGTCACCATACCGTTGAGAGATTTACCCTTTTTTTTTGTCTCTCAATCGTTTCCTCCCACTATAATAAGTTTTTTTCCCCTCATTTCTCATTCGACTTTTAGTTTTTAATTTACCATTCTGACGTTCGTTTCCTCTCAGAAGGTCAGACGACAAGGCCTTTAGGTAATTTTAACAATTTTCTTTTTTTTTTCCACGCGTCTGTTTTATTGATTATAATAATGCTTCCTCTAAAATATATACATATGTATATATATATACTTATGTGTATATATACATATATATACATATATACACACATATGTGTATATATATACATATATATACACACATATGTATATATATACATATATATATATATATATGCATATGTATATATACATATGTATATGTATATATATAAAACATATGTAATATAAATATATACATATGTAATATATATGTGTGTATATATATATATATGTATATATATACATATGTGTTTATATACATATGTGTATATATACATATGGGTGTGTATATTTACATCTGTGTATTTATATATATATATATATATGTGTATATACACATGTGTGTATATATATATACATATGTGTATATATACATATGTGTATACATATATATATGTGTATATATGTATATATATACATATGTGTTTATATGTGTATATATATATATATATATATATATATATATATATATATATATACAGGGTGAGGCAAAAGTTGACATTATGGGTTCTCTAAACTATCTTAGAAAAAGAAAACAGATTAAATAAAAATTACAACACAATTATACAATTTAAATTATACAAAACATTTATAACACATATAACATAGTTATAATAAAGTTATAATAAATATGTTCAATAATGTAACTGATACATGAACCTATTCCAAATGATGTCAACTTATTTTTAGCCCACTTCGTGTGTATATATATATATATATATATATATATATATATACATATGTGTATACATATATATATATATATACATATGTATATATACATATGTGTATATACATATATATATACACACATATGTGTATATATATACATATATATGTACATACATATGTGTATATATATACATATATATACATGCATATATATACATATTTATATATACATATGTATATATATACATATATGTGTATATATACATATGTGTATATATATATACATATGTGTATACATATATACATATGTGTATATATATACATGTGTATATGTATATACATATGTGTGTATATATACATCTGTGTATGTATATACATATGTGTATTTATATATATATAAATATATGTGTATATATATACATGTCTATATATATATATACATATGTGTATATATACATATATACAAATATATAGATATACATATATACACATATGTATGTATATACACACATGTATATATATATACACATGTATATATATATACACATATATATATGTATACACATATGTATATATATATATACACATATGTATATATATAGCATGTATATATATATATACACATAGGTATGTGTATATATACATCTGTGTATGTATATACATATGTGTATTTATATATATATATGTGTATATATATACATGTCTATATATATATATACATATGTGTATATATATACATATGTGTATACACATACCTATGTGTATATATATATACATGTCTATATATATACATATGTGTATATATATATACATATGTGTATACATATATATATGTGTATATATATATATACATGTGTGTATATATATACATGTGTGTATATATATACATATGGGTATATATGTATATCTATATATTTGTATATATGTATATATATACACACAGATGTATATATATATATATATACACATCTGTATATATATATATATATATATATATATATATACACATCTGTATATATATATATATATATATATATATATATACACATCTGTATATATATATATATATATATATATATATAGGGTGAGCCAAAAGTTGACATTATGGGTACTTTCACAATCTGAGAAAAAGAAAACAGATTAAATTAAAATTACAACACAATTATACAATTTTAATTATAAAACACATTAATAACACAAATAACATAATTATAACAAAGTTATAATAAATACTTGCAGTAGTATAACTGATACATAAACCTATTCCAAATACTGCCCAGCTACTTTAGGCTCGCTTAGTATATATATATATATATATATATATATATATATATATATATATATATTATCCAAGCAAGCGTTATTGAACGTCACGTTGCTTTCTCGTTGGTAAATCTTCTTCGTGACGTTCTAAAAACGTCGAGTTATCCTTCTGGTGTCAGGTGGAAATCCGTAGAGTTTTACCCCGATTGTTCTTCATTCGGCCATTTTTTCTCGAACGCTTTCGACTTCCTGGGTCGTCTTCAGGATTTGGTTGTCTAAAATAAGACGACTGGAGTTAATTTTATATAGGTATCGTTAAGGGCGAATGAAAGAAAAGAGACGTTGCGTGGTTTAGTTCATTTTATTCTATCGTTTGTAGGTTTGATTTTATTGTTCATTTATTTCTTATATTACTTATTATTTTTCTACTATTATTTATTCATTTATTTTTTTTTATTTCTATGATTACTATTATTACCATTATTAATTCATTTATCTGTGTTTATTTCATTTATTAATTTATTTTGTATTACTTTATTTTAATTTATTTATGGAATACTTTTAATATGTTAGTACCTATGTTGAAAGCTATTTTCTGTGTATATATATATATTTTGTGTATATATATATATATATATATATATATATATATATATATATATATAGAGAGAGAGAGAGAGAGAGAGAGACAGACAGACAGACAGAAAGAAATGAGAGAGATATGCCTTACGAACGCCGAATTCGTTATTAATACGTTTATTTACTCTCTGATACGTGGTGGGCACATCGGTAAACACTCCGATTTGTGAGTTTACTATGATGTTCGTATCGGCAGGAATTGCCCCCTCCCATGTTGATGATTGACGGTTTGGCTTTAGGTAGAGAAGGTGTGTTCACAGCGAAGAGCCTGACAGAGTTTTATTATACTGTGTCATACAAGAAAGGGACATCGGCTTGCCGAAAAGACATACCAGTTGAAATGAGAGTATTACATTTGGTAAGTTGTATAAATAAATCAGAAGTTATGTTATATTATTGTATACTAGACAAAAAAACTCGATGTTGCCTGGGAACATAAAATGTAATATTCCATGATTACATTTGATGCGTGCTAGATATTAATTAAAAGTGATCGATTTTCTAGATAGAAAAAGTGCTTTATCGCCGCGTTGCCTGGAAGCAATGAGATCAATATGTTCTATTATAGTTTGCTATACAAGGTAAGAACCCCGGTGTTGCCCAGGAGCACACATTTATAATACAGTACCATACTTTATGAGCGTATATTTTACTAGGATAAATACCCTGAGAGAGCAGGTTTTATAATTATCCAATTCGACACTTACATTGTGGTTGATGCTTAATTCGAATTTTCTCATACTTGAAATAGACTATTGTAGGTTATAATACTGTAGTATCCTTAGTAAGTGGTATATGTTGAATCAAATAATGCTGAACATTCAAGATGGAGCAGGTTATTGTTATGATAAAATGTTACACTACGTAAAAGATGTATACTGACTAGGAAAGGGGTGAATACATTGATAGAACAAGTGCGTGTAAGAATACATTATTGCATTTGGTCAGTTTTATATGATGGATGAGATACGCAGCATTGCCCGGCAATACACTAACATAAATATATGTTTCACTATATTACTTATTTGGAAGGAGGATAATCAGCTCGGCATTGGGATGGGACCGAAACTCAGTATTGGCCAAGATCAATAACTTAAAAACTCATAGCTCAAGCAAATTGCTTACATTAGTATCCCCATGATCGAAGGAGGAATGAGATGCTAAAGGATAACTAGAAGTTTGGATATCCGGAGAGGTTATACGGTTGAGACAAACAGAAACGGATAGACATGGGAAAGAATAGAAATATCTAGCACTTTTTAAACTTTTTATTTTGCTTTTTTATACTCGCGAGTATATATATATATATATATATATATATATATATATATATATATATATAAAATAGCTGAACATCATACGATGTCATTGTCGCCAAAAACAATAACGAAGTTAATACATGGAAGGACGGTAAAATATCCCGTATCTCAAACAATACGTCCGTGGACTAACGGTAAACGTTCCCGACTACAGCGCCTGGGGTCGAGGTTTGGAATCTCGCTAAAATTAGCTACATATGGCTGTAGATAATTGTATATGTATATATATATATATATATATATATATATATATATATATATATTTCAAATGATCAATCGCATTCATTACTACGGGGGACATATAACACTCATCTATCTAGAAACTATGTGATGTTTTCAAAATTAGATGTATTAAGTAATTGATGAATTTTACGAATAATTCTACGAATAATAGTACTTTCAGATGATTTGGATGCGAATCTTTTTTAAAGGAGCATTCGTAATTTTGGTCTGGTTTAAGGTCAGAGGTTACATCGACCGAAATCTGGCCAAAATAACATTAAAGAGCGGCATAGTACTCCGAAACTGGAGTACAACACTACGATCGAATTTAATATATTTCTAGAAATAAGGGAAAGACAAGAGATGACGACATTTTTTAGAAATATTCGATGACATATTTAGCAGAATTGTTTATGCACCTATTTACTTAACTAGTCTTCAACGAGGCAAAAATAACAGGCAATGACGATTTTTAATGTAGGGACAATCAGGTTTCCCAAAACGGGAGCCTCTGGATTTGTACAAAAATAAAAATGTAATGAGTCTTGAAGAATTTATCTTTAACTGAATGAAGAGAGAAACAAGAAAGCGTGTCTGAAACACTATTATACTACTTTGCTCATAGACAAAATGCCATTTTACCTATATGTTTGTGTTATGTAATAACTTTTTCCAAAATATTGAGGATTGAATATTGAACCGAGGTAAAACATGTCACATATTCATAGCTAGCAAATACATAAATACAAAAACATTAATCTGATTTTTATGTTACGCCTACGTTTAAATGTAGTAGTTTTACAAACAAACACAGACATAGAAGTATACCTATATCATATTAGTATATATCAAAATATAACTGCGCACTACAGTCGCAGCCTTGCTGAATACAATCTATTCAGCCAAGGTAATGTTATATTAGTTTTTATAAGCTAACATATATTAAATTAAAAATATTACTTGATTGAGTTTTTTATATATTTCATCAGTAGCTACACATTAAATGGTGATATAAGTGTTTTTTTTATTTCTATAATGAAATTACTCTTATAAGGGTAGAAAAATACTACTACTACTACTACCACTACACCTATTACTTTTACTGATGATAATGTGTTAACTAATTATAGTGTTGATGACAATAACTCTAAATAATTGACATTTAGATTAGAATGAAAATCTAATGGAGTTCACGTCTGAGTTTGTTTCTGAGTGTGTGTTATTTATGAAAATCGATGAGTACCTTTTTAAAAATAAATATAGTTATTGGTATTTAAGTAGAGAGGTGTTCATAAAAATAGATCATATATATATATATATATATATATATATATATATATATATATATATACATGCGAAAGTGTTTACCATCTATCCTAACTATGTAAACATCAAAACTAGGTAGGCTGATTTCATTGTAATGATACGAGATTATTTTCTAATATCGTATATATAGGAATCTAAATATATCTCAAACAAATCTGGATATTGCTAATTTGCGTATGTATTTATTTTTAAGTTTCTAATGAAGTAATATTTTCGAATATACATTTCTAATTTGTATTTGCATTTTTTCTATACACGCAATCGTTTGGTCTATAGTATTATTATTAGTTTAAGTATTAATTATATTATTTAATGAAAAATTGATAGAGTTTAAAAAAATTTTTAATTCTATTTTCTAGGGCGATAATTTATATAAAACTTCCGTCAAATGTCGCTAGATATGGCGAGCAGGTATAACAGTGTTCCCAGGAGTCACCTTCTCTGTAAGAGCCAAACATGTGTTTAATGAAAAATTATAAATGTACATATTATGAAAACATTTTCCTTTAAAATGCCAACCAATAAAATTAAATTTTCGTTTAAAATTAAAATTTCAAGTATACTTCCACTTCTTAAGAACCCCTGTTAGAAATAAATAAATACTTATTTTTAAAAAAACGGAAGTGGTTTCTGTACTTTTTTATTTGAAATTAATTCCTGTTTCAGTCACGTAAATAATTTAGAGTTAAATAGGGTTTTGCATTAATAATAAATTACTAATAATTTTAAAAATTCAAACCATGTTTTATAAAAAAAATAGGGGTTTTATGTGTTTTTTGTTATGCCAAGTGTTACTTTACACGTGAAAGGCCGAAATTAAAATTAAGTCGGAAATATATAGTCGAAATCTAAGCAAGTCGAGAAAGAGGCCAGCTACAGAAGAACTATAATTCAAGTGTATGAACATGTTTTCGTTAACTAAAAAATTGTGAAAGGCACTTATCGTATTTCTTGGTTAGCATATTTCTATTTGTTAATGACGATTGCGGCCATATTTTTCAGCACAATTGGCATTTCAGCGTGTTAGGTAGACAACCAAACTTGCCATTGTGTTTAATGTCATTTAAATGAATAATATGCGAAAGATTTCGCCACCTAATCTAATTATATTAATATTAAAACAGGCTATGCCTATTTAATTCTGTGAAGTGTATTTTCATGTGTCATTTTGCATTCCTCCCAGACATCACCTCATCTTTGGGGGGCAGTATAGTATATGGTTGCTCTTCACGATATCAGTCACTCAGGAGTACTTTCTATTTTCTTAGCGTGTGTGTGAGTGTACTGTCTATTTTATGTCATGATATAATCCCCCCAGGAATTTACTCCTACTATTAAGGGGTAGAGGCGTTCCCTCGTCATAATATGATACTTTCAACATTACCTATTCTATGGGGCCACGGTATCTTGTTCGTTCGTCATGTTATCATACTCTCAGAATAAATTACCCGTTTCCTCTAAGCTTTTTAATTTACAAAACCTTCAGAAATTACGGAAATTACAAAATTACAAAAACGTAGATTCATATTTTCTTTTAAGCTTCATTAAATTCTATTATATTTCTTTTATAATAAAAACTAAAAAAACACATAAACTAACCATTTTTTATTGTTCAGAAACGTATACTTTTTTATTAGAACAATTGAGTTCCGCTTTGGACGACTGTTAAGAATGATCAACACAAAAAAGAACGCAAAAAACAAATCGTCAACAAATAACTGTTACGAAAGGAAAAACAGTTTCTTGTATACCTACCTGCGTAATCCATGTTTTGCGTTTTAAAGTATTTTAAAGCGTTTTTTTTATTTCAATTAAAAAGTTCGCTCAAATAAATTACGTCTACGTTTTTTTAATGTATTGCTATCGATTTCTTTTAAATTGTCGTCTTTAACATATTACTTCTGTATTTTCTGTAGATCTGAACTCCCCCGGATTTTACTAAATATATGAAGAAACAAATCATCTAAAAGTATATATAAACGCAAAGTTATACATAAAAAAGTAAATGAATAATGTTGTTAATTTTTTATAGCATCAGCTTTTTGTTTGCAAATTTTAACATAAAATATCCATACACAAGGATAAGATTATTTTTAGTCACATATAGAGAAAAGCCAATCATATATAGAAACTGACGCTGTTAAACATTAGTTCTCTTCAGTGTGTATAACTCCGCTTTATCTTACCATCTCCATATACTGATTGACTATTATTACTATTGAAAAGACCGATAACAGTAGAGAGAAAAACAGATGCAAGTGTGATAAACATTAAACTAAATAATAAATTGTATACAACAATATATACAGTAAGAGTTATATATATATAAATAGCACCATACATCTACATTTATTAATTAATTAGAATGCTCGAAATGGATTTATGTTAAACTTAATTAGAGTAATATATGATATGTTGTCAGATATGTTTTGTATAACACCGTATATGAAAAAAGGCTTTAAGAAATAAACGTTGATTAACTTACACTTTTATTATAATGAACATCGGTAACATAACTCCCTTAATCTTAACTTGTGGTTATACATATTTGAATGTAATAAAGCTAAACCACTTTCTTAAAAATTGAATCCGATAGGAATAAAATATTAAAATACAGATGTAAATTTATTAACTGACTTACATTATATTTTACAGAAATTATACATACCGGATCAAACTTGTTTTTGAACCACGGGCCTTTACATTGAGCTGAATTTAAAAAAAGTTGTGTAACGACTAATATGCAAAGTAAAACTTGAAATCACAAAATATGAATTGATTGATTAAATCAAAGTGTAACATAATTTATAAAAAATGTTATATTTGTCGTTTAAAAACTATATACGTAAGTGTGTAAAACGATGTGTTCGATATAAATCATGTAATTAATCCGACACAGGTGCACTTAACACACACTCATATATATATATATATATATATATATATATATATATATATATATATATATATATATATAACTACTTAATATCCTCAGGTGTTGTTTTTGTGTTTTTTTTTAAATAAAAACAGGAAATTTCGAAAGTATCACTAACACAAAAAATGCACAATTACATAAATGACAGATATTAAACGGTAGGCACCGACCGGTCGTTGTATTGGAGAATTGATTGGAAATTCTATAAAAGTCAACTCATCAAATTATATTTCGAAATCACTTAATCAATATTAAAAGTTATAAAAAACAAAGTTATAAATTGAACGCCAGCATTGTAATCAGCATCATAATAATTATTCAGATCAGCAACATGTTTAACAGTAATGATGATCCATCGGATACAACATAAAAAATAATACATCAGAAGAAAGAAAAAGAGTATTAGAATTATATAGAGGAAACATACTAAAACCAAAGTCATACTTTTTCAGTATCACAAATAAGATACTCAGCACCGTTAATAACTGGACAAACAAATAACTGAACAATACATATAAATCACCTAAAAACTTATAAATATTTACTAAGCCGAACACAAATTAGTATATGGACTTACGCTATTTTAGAAATGGAATAAGTAAGAGGAGAAATAAGTGTAAGAAAAGAGATAATAATGAAATATTCAGTAGACAACGCAATTGAAAGTGAGGGAAATATATACAAAAACCGACACAGGCCGATTACCCCTATCAAAGTTTACACCGACTGTGAAGACTAAATCAAATTGGATATAAAAAGTGTGAAAATAAAATTGAGATTTGCGCACATGCATCGAGTATCAACCGAAATAAAAAAAAATGCGCATGAGAACACGTGAAAATGGCTGCGAAAAGGATACTGGAAAAAAGAAAAGCCAAATTTGTAAGCAGTCTATTTTAAACAATTATATTCAAGACAATATTGAGAAGACCCAACTAAAGAATACATCGACACTTTGTGAATAAATAGACGCAACGGTAAACACAATCATATAGATAATTAGAAAGCTTGTAAAAATCGAATGTTTATAATAGAGCAATTGAATATTCGAATGTGTGTACGCAACACATCGTGAAAACAAAAATCTCGGAAGGCTTTCGTATATGTAGACCGTTAGAATCGTTTGATGATTTTAAAAACAAATATGGAATTGCATCCAAGCTAAATGTCAAGACATTATGATAAATATACACGTTGGAAAACGTTGACTACACAGCTGTAGACAATAATATAAATAGTAACTATAAACTAACTTTATTAACAATATGAATGACAATAACAAGAATAAAGATCAAACTAGTCGCCCAAGAAAGTAAATCAAATCGCTTTTTCCTTTGAGGCTCTCTTTTACAAATATCCTAGGGCTTAGGACTAACCTCGATGATATCTTCGCACTAAACCGAACTAACGTGCACTCCTCAATAACCAAGGGCAGAATACATTATGTGGAAATCTAATAGAAATATACAAAACTATTACATGAAGAAATCATTGCAAGAGTCCCACAGCCACAGCTAAGAGTATGTGAGCTGAGATTACAAGAACTGTCGTAAGGTTTAAGAGATAAAGGACTCGCGAGTTCAAGATAATCTATCACAGTGTGGATAATAATGTAAAAATCAACATTTTCCTTCCATCAAACGGCCATGACATCACCTGCACAGAAACTGCTTAGGCTGAACTGATGCCTAAGTGTCTGCCTTCAACTAAATTTTGGACCCAACCAACAAGTCCTCCGAAACGGCCCACTGCAGACTGAAGCCACACTAGATGATCTTATCATCACCTATTCCCAAGTCATAAAGCCAAGAGACCATTAAAGCATGCGGGCCTCATCGTACCCCTGCTATTGTCTTTAATAACTGCTCTGCTGAGTTAACACCTGTCTTCTCCAAACTCTAGAACAAATGCTTTGCTCAGTCTTGCTTCTATGGTACATGTAAAGATGCTTCTGTGGTAGCAGTGTTCGGGTATTCTGCTGAAGGATTTATCCCGAAAAAGTATCGCCTTATAAGTTTACATACGCTCTTGACTCAAAACATAATATCATTAAGCAATCTAGTGATAGTAAACAACTTCGTTAATGCTAAACTTGTTTCGGACTAACATTATTGATTAAGGCAAGCCCAATCTACTACGAATAGGTCAACAGCGACGTCGGAACTCATTTACCATATAATGAATAAAACTGTTGAGGCTAGGGTTGTAGTTCTATCAACAACCATTGATAAGGGCTTGCATGGAGGTGTTCTGATGAAAAGTAATCTCTACAGTATTACCTGACGAATACTTAATATCCCATGATCCTTTTAATCAAAGAAGAATCCAGATTATCATCGTCATCCATGCATCTAAATAACATGACATATTTGGAAGTGTGTCTCGGGAGTCCATCTTTTCACCGTTATTAGTCCTAATTTCTGTAAAAGACTTAGCTGTGCCCATTGCGTGCAAGATGGGTGTATTTGTTTAAAACACCACGCACTATTCTCAGCATGTGGGTAAAATGAACACACACACCAATAGCTAAACAATTAAAAAATGGCCTACAATCTGTAGTGGAATAGGGCAATACATGGATAGTAGCATTTTATGCTACTAAGACAGCGTTAATTTCCTTTAACAGGTATATGAAACGTTTTCAACCATCTATTGACATAGCTGATATCACCCTAGCTGTTAGTGCATCATTTAAACCCCTCGGCCGAACATTGACAGAAAACATGAATTTTTAAAAAAATAGAAGAAATGCGCAAAGCTGTTGCAGGGATGGTGAACTTCGTCTATCGAGCTATAAAACTTATCACATCTGTCAGTAACCTATGCCTCTACAAAGCCACCATTTGTCGATGCATTGGTTATTGTTTTCATACATTCACTGGTGCACCAACTTCCCTTTATACAGGATAAACCAATATATTATCTAATATATTCGATATTATCTGCCAAACTCTTGTCCCTGTCTCATCGTTGCAACTTGTTTTACAAGTACTTTAATCGGATATATTCCGATAAACTTGCTGTACTAGTACTCCCTCGACGTATACTCCGACCGACCGACCGACCGACCGACCGACCGACCGGCCGACCTGTCGAGCGGCAACATCTCACCATTTTATTGTAGAGGTACGCAGGCGACGGAGGGCGTACCATTCTTAAAGCTTGTATCCTCAAAGTGTTAGCCATTGGGCTTCATTCAGTGTCTTATGCTTTTCTGACTGTACCAAAATGCATGTTTAAATGTAATATGGACGTGCAGCTCGTTGCAAAAAGCCCCTACGTAAAATGACCAGGTAGATTTGCCTTCTAAGATGTTATAAGATATATCATAGAGTGCAGAATGCAATTCTAATTTTAGGGAGACTTGACCAATCAAGGGATGATTGAATAAAAAGACCATCAGGCCCATCACAACCCAAATAGGATATGCAACATATAGAAACATCAACTTAAAGGCCTTTTGTAATACTTTTGCCGATTGTCAAGGCAACATAGCCACTCACGGATAAAGGTTAATGAGTCTGTAAGGTTAACGGTAAGACACACACCTTGAATGAAGACAATGCTTAAAAGTGGGTAAAACTTTATTTAAGAGGACTGTTCAATAAGTATATGTCAATATTGAACGTGGAAACAACCATGTTGTAGTCAGCCGAGAAGACACATCGGTATATTGTGTTCAAAAGACTTGTATTTATTGTAAATACACTTAGCTGATTGAAGGTTATTTTTGCGTCAGTTATACTGAGGAAAAAAAGAAAAATGATTTACAGAGGTTGTTGCTACATGAGTTTTTACTGTGAATGTTTGACAAGGGACAGCAGAGATTAGAGCTCAATCGACAAAAATGATAAAAGAGAACAAAATCAACAACAACTATTTAGTGATAAAGAGAACATTCCTAAGTCTATTTAGTACTCTGCCAAGGCAGGAAAAGTGGTGTTCGTTGTATTTCATTTGATGTGGCAACAGTCTTGCATCTCATGCCGTATGTAGCCTTTATAAAAGAATATGATTGCCCGAGGCGTGATATACCTTCTACAGCGGTAGAATGAACAATACTTCTTTGGTAAAATTACGAAATTTAGTGGCACTCACATCTCAGTATATAGAAAAGTGGCTACAGAGAGTCTGAGAAGCCAGAACCCTATCCAAATCTACAGTGGAGAAAGACAGGAAATAACTAGAATATTAAAAAGACTAATAGATCACAGGGGAAAATAACTTGAAGTCTACTGTAGGGATAACATGTAATGCATGATGCGCGTATACCCAATACGAATCGAATGGATTGAAAAGTATTGAAATATATGTGGATACATCTATAATACATACTCCATCAATAATCAGCGAATATCTGCAAATTAATAACCAAAACGGAGCTCTTTATTTTGTATTACATGAATTACTATTCCTTATCCCGCTCTATCTCTCTTTATCTAACTACTTTGATCCGAAAATATAGCAGATCTATTACTATTTTACGATAACATTTATAATACAAATTATCAACATGTAATATATGTAGTTCTATTGTCATTAACAAGATAAGTTTTGCAATGGTTAAATTATTTGTCATAAGCTTTTATTTTTCCATCCATGAAGATAATATCTGTACAAAGATACACATATAATTTAAAACCCTGCGTATGTCACAGTAGGCATGATATCACTCTTTTCTCACACAACATATTCGAGGCGCACAGACATCTGTACGTTAGGGGTAGGGGGCAGAACATAAAGTTCATCAGAGCATATTTAATTGAAGTACTTGCAAAACAAGCACAAGAATGCAACATCGCGGCGATCGGACATGGGTTGGAACTTAGTAGATAGTGTAAGTTCTATTAAATTAAATACTATTTTTAACCTTGTCTAAAAGGGAGGAAAAGAGGATGGTGAACCAGCAGTGATGTTTAAACGATAACCTATGCATCGGCAGATCGTGGCTTTGTAAGGGTGTAAGATACTCTCACGTGTGAGAAGTTGTCATAGCACGCTAGAGAGGTCCCACTTTCTTGCAGCTGCTTTGGCAATGTCGTCTATTTATTTGTTAAAATTCATGTTAGCTGTAAATGTTAGACCGAGAAGTTTTAACTTTGGACTCTCAGGTAGGATGTTTTTGCAATGGCAAGAGGTCTCTCGTTATAGTCGAGTGAAATGAATTTTGTGTAAGCAGCATTAAAGGTTACCATCCATTATTGACCTCATTTCACTACAGGCTGGAGGTCACTTTCGAAAAATTCAACCATTGCCTCGGATATGTGCGCGTTCGTTTTACCCACATGACGAGAATAGTCAGCAAATATACCCATTACCTACACAATGTTATCATGGAGGTCGTTTATGAGAATCAGGAAAAATAAAAACCCAATGATCGATCCCTGTTGTACACCTGCATTTATGTTATGTTTTCGGAGCGAGACCCATTGGCGACATCATGGACCTTTTTTGGGATCGGAAAGTTCTAATTGTTATATATATTCATCCAGTAATATTATATTAAATATCTTTTTGAGAAGCCTTTCATGGCGACCTTGCAAAATGCTTGGGCTATATCGCACTCACTTGAACTGATTTGTAAACTGTATGACATATGTATTCAAAGATGACCGTTAGGATATCTGCAGTAGACCGTTCTTAGACTTTTGATCAGAAACAAGTTTAGCATTAACGAGGTGAAGAACTATCGCTGGATTGAATAAAAATTCAAAGACTCTGAAAATCTGTTCTATCTACAGAATTTTCGTAAGACTTGTAACGCATAGGCAATGCTCTAGATATCATGGAAGCTACATTCGGTAAGGCATTTGTTGTAGAGTTGTAAGAGAACACGACAGTATTAAGCAGAGCATTTCATTTATGCCATTGATTGTATAAAAGCAGGCCAACACGCGCTGGGGGTGGCATGTTTTAGTATAATGCTCGAACAGTACACGGGGTGATGGTCACGTCATCTAGGGTGACTTCAGTACGCAATATAAAATTTGGAAAGTAGAGTTTAAAGTGAAACGCTGGGCAAGTAGTTAAGTTTCATCAGTTGCCGTGCAAATTACATTATTGTGGTTGGATAGCGGGGAAATATTAATAACTACTTATTCAACAAACTATTGAAAGTTTTCAAAGTATCGCGAGTATCTAGTTTGTGTGACTGAATGCTTTTCTGGTAAAACTTCTATTTACTTCATCTCTTTCAATCTTACATCGATTTCCGAACACTATAAGCACTTCACTTGTGGCGGTTACATAGTCGCAGTGCTTGTGCCTCTGTGCTATAGCATATACACAGTTTGAATTAAACCTTTGTTGAAAGTGTTTCACATGGGCACATGTGTTTTAATGTCTAGTTTGGCTAATTCGGTTACCTCATGTGTATACTGATCAGCAAGAAGAGTAGAAATTAATCACATCTTTTAAAACTTTTCTATTATTGTCTGCATACTCGTTTAGACCCGGAATCGTAAGCATAAGTGAAACGTATAATCGAAGTACATAGTAAACGATCAACGTGTTTGAGGCACTCTCTTAAATATGTTATTCCGGGTCGAACCATTGTATTTTTTAACCTTAAATATAGTGATTATTAATGTTTACCACAATAAATACAGTCATATTGAAGATTAACGCAAATAACAAAGGAAAAAATAGCATGGTGTGAACCTTATTTTGACATGTTTAAAATGACAAAACATTAATTTTCTATGTAACTGCAAGTTTCTATTCAAACTTGAGAATACATCTGCTGGCTTTTCAGTAAAATAAATTCCTCAAAATTGTCAGATATATTCCCTTCATCCTCATCCACCTCGCATAACACAGATATTGCAACTTTCTTCACACAAGAATGCAATGCAACCACCCAGATCTGAACACAAGTTTGTTCCTCATACAGTTTTTGTTGAAACTTTACATCTGTAATTTTTTCTCATAAAATTATTGTCCAAAGAAAACAGCTGTTTCCTGTCATCATATAGACGAATTAAATTCCATCTTCAACACAACCCATTTCAGACGATCCTCTTTACATGTAAACAGTGTCTTCCATGAACAAACTTGAAGATGGGATTTGAGTGACTGCGACTTGGTTAATCTTTCAGTAAGTGACGAGTTTTTCGGTGCTAATTTGTCCGTGTCTTAGGCAACCATATCTAGATACCTTTAAAACCACAAAACGTTGAAGGGGTCGTCAGCATTTTCCTGATAAATTACTGAAAATTCGTACTGAGCAGCTTTAAATATATCCTCTAATGAGTTACATTTTACCTAACACTGTGCACATAACTATCAATGCTTTTGACATTTTTAAAATATCATATATATAAGCACAGATAACAGACAGAGTCTCACTTGGACACGTAAATTATGTTATATAAGATCCACTAACTATGTTGGTGCAAAGTCGTTTTTTTTCACGGGCAGGTGTGATGTGTGTTTCTTGATAAAATGTAATTGAAGTTGTCTCACACACCATGCTTCGAATATGTGAGCTAATTTATTTTTGTTTAAATAGTTGAGATGCTCTTAATGTAGTAAGATGTAACCGGCCTATCAACATTTCTATTAAGTTTCGATCAAAAATTCATATTTCTTTTTGATAAAACAAATTATGAAGGAGAATATCCGTCTCACGGCTACACTAACGACCACTTCAATCAGTGTACTTAGTTATAAATTGATGTGGCCTTACTCACTTAACTACAGAACTGCACTTTATTGGTGCTGTTTGTGAAAATGAGTGTTCGCTACTACAGCCTAGCAAATTTAGCTGGAAAGCAATATGCGGCCATTTATTTTCCATTTCCATCGTAAGTGGTCTTGGTTTCTAATACTAGGACCAGCGCCGTAACCATTTAAAAGGACACTGGAAAACCAAGACATGGTTTTGACGTATTATATGTATTGCTAGATAACATCACGATACATACAATTCCGTAATCATGTAAATTTATGAAGGAGTAATACATTATTGAAGACGAATTCTGATACAGGAAATCTCTTTTTCCCAGGTGCTTCTAGGGGAATAACTCTATTGAAAAGTTTTTCATACTATTTCCTTAGTAATGACTCTTAAACAAGAAGGTGGGAATCGACGAGCGTTTCTACGCAGAGTATAGAGCAAGGTTTTCCTCCCTCTGCAAAATAATAAAAAAGTAGTGATATCAATAACAACAGGTTCTCTGTAAATTTTGTGTGTGCTATGAAGAAGTGTAATGTTACGATGTAATCCCCTGGTTTGAGTGTCTCAATTATTCAATAAATTATTGTCGAAAACCTTATATATATATATATATATATATATATATATATATATATATATATATATATATATGTATATATATGTGTGTATGTATATGTATATATATGTAAATATATATATATATATATATATATATATATATATATATATACATATATATATATATATAATTATAAAAGAATTAGAAACAGTCTACGCAGTTCGACTAGATTTACACTTGTATAGCAATAAGCATTAAGCTTGTCTGATTACTGAACAATCACAGACATTGTTCCTCAAGAGTAACATTTACTAAGCCAAACAAAGCTAGTCTTATTTGGCAAGATTTTACAGCTGTACCTTTCTCCACAACCGCAGCTATTTTGAAACATACTTCATAGTCTAATGCTCCACAAAGACAACTGAACAAAACTTTGTTTTTCTGCGAAACCATTGAGCTTTCAAACTGTTCAGTTTCTGCTGAAGCACTGATATATATCAGATATTTGTATTAAACCATGTTTACACTAGATTTAATTCAGATTGCTATTTTTCAGAGCTGAAAAATAAGTCATGGTTGTCTGCTTTCACAGTCTATAAAATGTAATCATGATTTCCACACCAATTTTTAAAAGTGCTGTAAATTCAACTTACTATGTGTGTTTAAGCTTTTAGTATGTTACCTGCTTGGTATTGGTACTCATTTAAGCATAATGCATGTAATTGTGTGTAATTTTATTTTTTAATCTTTTAAAAAGGCTGTGCTTAATTGCACATATCTGTATTTTTCTGAGGGAAAATAGTTGAACATCTCTTAAAGTGGTTTAATTAAGAAACTTGACTATATAAGTTAAGTTTGATCTGTTTTTTATAATTGATGAAGTTATATGAAACAAGAAATGTTTAACAACAAGTCAATATTTACTGATACTAATACTTAAGCATACAAGCGCTTAATGTCCTGTTAAAAAATGGTGTCTACAGATGGTTCCCAGATGTCAGAAGACTGAGGGTAGAAGAAGACCTCTGAGCGAATCAAAGGATATGGTTGTTGTTTATGAGGTTGTCATGAAGAAGCAGATGTATGTAAGCCAAAAAGTATAACGTAAACAAGAAGCTAGTGCCCTCATCCTCAGCCCCAACTTTAAGAGCCTTATCTGCAGGCTCTACTCAATGACTCTTATCCTCAGACATGCCTGTGGCACTGTTGACTTCATCATATTCATTTGATTCATTGAAAGACTACTTTCTCAAGCAAATGATTCCCCACTTTCTAGTTGCAGCAACAAAGAATCTCGCTAGAATACAGCGATTCCAATATGTGGAGAGCGTCACAGCAGATGAAAGTATCACAAGTCTAAATTAGACATCTTCTGCTAAGAAGCTTGCTACAGAATCTAGATGACATAACATCAGGACAGGAAATGGGTAGGCAGAGGTAAATATATCAGTATAGGAGACACACTCAACACCACGATCAAGAAGCCCACTGTCAACAACGGGATTCTACAACTGATGAATGTTGCAGACGTGTTAGAAGGAATGGCATTAAATTGATTTAGCAGGACATTAGTGATGCCTAGTACCACATAAAGTGCACGAGCATTGAATACCTCTAAAATCCAAGATAGCTTGAGTAGACAATAGCCCCGGTGCTTAATGCCCCCGAGGTGGTGCCTATTGCGCAAGCCGAATGAAATTTGTGAAAAGTTAAGCTTAGTTTTTAAACAATTCAATAAATACATTTATTCTCTGATGAAACCATGTAAACTGGCATTTGTCTAAACAGAGACATTACAAATATATTTTGCCAATCGTAGTCTAAGGAAACTTTAAACGATCTTTTATGTCGATGAAACGTAGAGTCAGTGAAAAACGTGGCGTTTAATACCAACATTTTCCCTTGTGCCCACTTTAATATATACTAAACTCTCTAGACCTGAAAGCAGGTTTTGATCATTTATGTATAAAACACCATGCAGTTGAGATTTTCTTTTTTGATGTTTGATAATTTACAATTAAGATCCTACTTAAACAAAGATAATTACGACTCATATTTTATTTCATCGATCGATTATGAATACTCATTTAAAAATAGATGTGACTTGCTAACCTGTTCCCATCACTGCATTGTTACAGGCTACTCTCTTTAGTTGTCAAGATTTATTCGTATCAATATCTGTTTTGGAATTCGAACAAAACATTGACTAATTTTATTCAATTATAGTGAAGATAATATTTTGAATAGCGTTTTACTTCACCGTTCTTTGAAATATTAATTATTGACATTTTGTAATTCTTTATTTGCTTATTTCTGTAGGCAAAGTACAACGTAATTAAATTCAGTTTAAAAGTATATGCTTAATTGCGAAGAGAAATAATGAAGTTATTAAATCTATTCAAATCTACAGACCTCTGTATGAAATACACGAGGAGAGATAATTAAATTAAGTTGACAGATTTTGAACATGTCTTTCAGGCATTTCGGTACAATAAATATATCTTCTGCAAACATTCCTTTTTAGTCTGTCTTTTATTAAACACGTTCATTATTATCTGTTTTCTTTATTCAAATTACACTTTGTTTTGCTATATCTCACAAGACACTTTGTGGGAATAGCGGGTGATGTATGTGTTCTCCTCTTATTTCGGCATTGTGTCCAGTCGTCCTGCACTTTTTCTTGCTACTGGAATCAAGCAGTGCCTATTTGCAAGAAGTGCAGTTATGATTGCGTAACCCTTGATTAACAATTACACGCGCTGCCATCCTAACAGTGTGTGTCCATTGTGTTTAAAGACTGAAGGAAAGCTTTTATATTTTTGTAAGATCAGTGGGAAAGAACACCAGCAGAGTGCTTGATTATTAATAAACAATAAACAATATAGAGCATAATATTAATGTATCTATTACTAAAGATGTACACAACATTAGTTCCATCGGTTTCAAATTCGACAAAAAAGAATGAATTATCAGCCACTGCCACCTACTACCACCCACTAACCACCACTGTCCGCAACTATACTCCACTATCCAATGCCGACACTACCTTACACTGTCTGCCACTACCTGCCACTGACTGTCACTACATACTCCGTCCGGTCAGTACTAGCCAATACCCGCCAATGCCCGCCACTGTCTGCTAGTACCCGCCACTCCCCACCACTACCTACCAGTTCCAGCCGCTGCCTGCCGCTGCCTGCCGCTGCTACCCACTTCTTTTGAATATTGCAACTGCCATGTACTAGCCAGTGTCCGTTATTATGCGCCACTTTCTGCTAATAAACACGACTACTTGCAACTGTAGGCAACTACAATAAACATTAAAACTGTTCCGTCTTAGAAGAATTAAAATATCACCCAGTAATAAGTCTGCCGACATTTTTTTGGGTTAGTCAGGACGCAGAATATAAGTTTAAACAAGCTTATTTTTTCTCATTTCGCAATGAGATTAGGAAAATATTTTTTAGTGAGAAAAGCGACGACCGTGTAAAATATATTTACACAGAAATGTCGCTAGCCGATATTCAGTAATGAAAAATGAAGGAATTTAAAAGTGCTATTCTAGAAATGTTCAGGCACCAGCAGAAGCATCAACTTTACACAGAAATACCGTGAAAAACAAATACAAAACCCTAGAAATGTCAAGACAGGCAGCTGAAACATATTTTCAGGTTTGAATAAATGGTACTGCTTTACCCAAAGAAACAGGAACAAATTATACGAATTATCGAATAGGGGTCAAAATGGTGAACATGAAAGTGCATTTTCACAAAACGCAATTTCAAGCGTTATCGATAATTTTGAGTTCGACCCTGCTACCAAAATGACGTGTTCTTCGTATTTTAGACTATACAAGGACATTTATAATACGGACTGTGCATTGAACAGGTTTTAAAGAAGATTCGTTTGCTATTAAGACAATTCCTCAGGTATATATTGCCACAGTGACATTACATATGTTGAGGCAATTCAATTTTTAACTATTTTGTTAGATCGAAAACGTCTATTTTTAGTATCCACTTGGAAATGCATGAATCTCACAAAGAACGAAAGATTAAGATTAAGAGTGCCAGAGGCTCGCTAGCATAGTAAACAAACACTGCAATAAGTTCAAGTTGTCGGAGTTGGGAGCTTACAATTTAAAATGCATAATATTTGCACAACGGTTAGTATTGAGTACGGATGCATAAATTGTAATAAGAGTTCTTAATAAACTAGAGAATTGACCTGGGTTAATACTTATACATATCGCAGAGGACTGCCAACATTTTATTTACGTTTGAAAAGAGCATTGTGACATTGAATAAAGCAGAATGGCACACATAAGTATGATCTATAACAGAAAACAACCTAATGCACTTAGAAAAATATATGAACAGAATACAAATAATGTACCTCTAATCTGCATTTTTGTTAAAACGATTGTCTATATGAAATGCAAAAAAGTGTTTTAATTGCGATAGCATAGAATACAAATGTACAGGATGCAGAGTAAAAAACAAACAAATGAAAACGTTTTATAAAAGTTCTTAAAAGTGACGAATATTAAAATATAAAGAAGTGCGTGAAAGTAAGAATATTGAATAAAAAATATTAAATTTCAACTTGATTCCCGTTCAGAATTGCTAATTAAAAATCTTCAAAAGTTGAAATAAATTGGAAAACTAACTTTGATTAGAAGTAAAACGTATCCAAAAGCGTCACTAGAGAAAATAAAATGTGAGTTTGATCTAATAGTTCAATTTACATTAAAAGTCACACCTTTAAATTGAAAATGTTGGTGAGGTCCAACTAAAACAACCGTTAGGCACAGACTGGATGAACAATTTTAAATCATGGAATATACTCATTATCTTTTTTTCTGTCAAAATATAGAAACCTTTAACACTGAAGTAGAAAAAAATATCAAAAAAAGCTTTTAAGGAAAAAGAAACATGTAAAATAATAGCTGACCAGATTAAAACAAAATATTCAACCATTTTTTGTGAAGAAAAGAGATATTCTATGTGTGCCATTACATAAAATCAACGAGAAATTAAATAGACTCGAGAAAATAGGTGTATCATTAAAGTAAATTACAGTAAATGGTGTCGTCTAAAGTCTACGTAAAAATATAAAGAGGTCCGTGTGTGTGTGGTCAGATTTCTCCACAAGATTGAATTATAAACTAAACAATTATTACGAAAAAAAAGTCCAAAAGAAATATTTGCTCAACTCAACGGAGGAAATTTTCTTTCAAAGGTTGATTTAAGTGATGGTCAACTACAAATGAATGTTGACGATGAGTGCCCAATGCTACTCTGCATAAGTATGCATAGAAGTTGTGCATATTGGACTTAAAGGTTGAATCAGACAGTTTTTAACAAGTATTGCTTGGCGAACTGACATTTGCTACAACCTACCTAGATGGCTTTCTAGTAGTCAGTATACGCACCGAGCCACAGAAATCGCATGTACACGACATACTTCAGATAATCAAGGACAATACATTTAAATTGAAATAGGGAAAATGTGTGTTTTATAGAAATAACTTAATATTTTAGAGAAATAAGAGACAAATATAGTGAAAGACAAAATCCAGACCGAGCGAGAGCAATAAAAACGTACGCCACATACACAAAACTTATAGTTGATATAAAGTTTTCTTCGTTTACACATCAATTAAAATGTGTTGATTCGAATCATGCACAATATGCGAGAGCCTATGAATAACATATTATGAATACAACAACTTTAAGTCTGGAGAACAGAATTCCACGAGGCATTTAAAAAAATACAAAAACATTCTGATATCAGAATTATTTTAGACGTACTAACATCCAGATGTCGAAATATGTGTAGCTACTGATATTAATTCGTAAGAAATTATAGCTTACATATCACACAAAATGAAAGACGGGTCTCTTAAACTTATTGCTCACGCGTCTCGTACATATCTTTTTACAAGGAAATTTACTCACAAATCGAGACGATTACATAAGGTATTATTATGTAGTAACAAAATTTCATTGTTCAACCACTGAAGACAGTGTGTGTTGCAATCCTACCATGAACCACTGTTAACGATTGATGGTTCAGGAAAGGGTTTACCGACGCATACTATAAACAATCTACAGGTACAATCATGAAAGTGAGAATCTTTTATCGTCAAAAACTAGTAATGCTGACGGTTTATTTGGACCCATTCTTACAATAGGTCGACCAACTTGAAGTCACAGTGATTGGCTGTCTACAAACTTAGGTAAAGTAAAAAGTACATCGTATAACGCAATTAAGAAGCTTCCGGTAACACTGGGAGAAATAAAAGAAAATGCGCTAGATGACGATTTTTTTTCGATATGAAAAAGAAATTAAAAAAATCACGGAAGTGTATTACATCTGTGAGGATGTAGTTATGTAGTCGATCGAATGGTTCTTAATACAGCATTATCGAATAGAATACTAAAAGAATTTCATGTTTCAGGAGTGAAAAGTCTCATGAGAAGTTATGTGTATTAGACAAGCAAGGGAACAAACATTGAACATAAGGTTAATACATGCAACGGTTGTTTATTAGCAGCAAAGATACCTCTTATAAAGCTCACAACCTGACCGGAAACTGACAGACCGTGGTGTAAATCCCCTCATACATATTGCTGAATCACTGAATGTGTTTGTTACATAATAGTAGTTGACAGTCTCTCAAAATATCCGGAAATATTAAAGTACTAGTAACCAGCTATGTGAGTAATCATTATTTCATAGGTGTATTGCTCGCCTATTTAGCAGTTGTCGACTGTATTGTATTGTCCAATAGAACACAATTATCGTCTAGTGAATTTAAAATATTTTTGAAAACATTTGTAATTTATCATATACCGATCGCACTATACATATGCGAGGAACAATGCTTTGCTGGAACGGTGTACATCTACCGAAAAAGCCATTCAATTATATTTGCAGAAATATAGGATGACCTCAAATAAGACGTTGCCATCTTTAACGACGCCATCAGAATTAGTGTTCGCGAGGAAGAATAAAACGGGTTTTTGATATACTATTGCAAATCGATACGAAACAAAGACTTGGACAGAAAGTCACAAAGGTGCGCTTCAACATTGTAGAAAAGGTTTTCCTATTTATGTTAGAAACAATAGATCTACTGTGAAACAGGGATAGTTGATAAACAAATTTGAAATATGATTTATATGGTAAAGTGACAAGAATTTGCCGACAAAATACACAGGAGCCAAATGAGGAAACGATATTCAGATACTGTCGAGAATAATACTCCAGAAGGCAAATTAAGTTATGTCGTGTCCGACATATTTGAGATACTAATCCCGCAAACAGTGTCTAAATAAAAATCATAAAGAATACGTAAGATTAAATACATAATTGAAATATACCCTATAAGAACAAATTATTGACTCCATAATTAACATTTCCAAAGACTGGTGGTATTATGGTGTGATTTTGATTTACCCTATTTCTTTAATATGTGGACTCTTTCAGATACTATATATCGAGGAGATTACGATGCAGTCGGAGCAGTCATTTTGTAACATACAATTATGTACTATTGTAAATACAGACTGGTGAAAACATACAACTGTGTTGTTGTGTTCATTATCGGGGCTTCAAGGTAGCAACATTACTAAATATTTTAGATTTTAGATATAAGACATCAATTAATAAATATAACTTTTCATTTCAGTTTTCCTGGAGTTTTTTTAAGGGTGTAATAATTAAAAAGATTGGTACAACCTCCTATTTAAGCATATAAATATTCTAAATTTTCATTAAATTTGTTCCGAAAACATTAAGAAATATTGCCTTAATTTAAAGGTCTGTACATTTCTTACATCTTAAATAGTAAAAATACTGTAATAGAGTGTTAACAAAATTAGAATTAAGATTATTTACATGAGGTTTTAGATCATGATATATTTATTTAAATCTTGTAAGGAGACATTCAATTGGTGCATGACTCCTATGTACGGGGAATATTATATTTTGTCTATTTTTATATAGTATCTCTCTCTTTCTCTCTCTATCTCTTTCTCTCTCTATCTCTTTCTCTCTATATATTTTTCTCTTATTTTATATACATATATATATATATATATATATATATATATATATATATATATATATATATATGTGTGTGTATATATATATATATATATATATATATATGTATATGTACAATTTTAATATACATTTAAAATAATAACATTCAAGATAAATTGAATACACGTGTACCAACTCGCATAATACGATATTATATTTAACTTTCATTTTTAAAATATGTTGTATCAATCTACAAAAATACATTAGACGTGTTTGTTCGTAAAACACAAACGTCTGCAAATCGGTGTTTCTTTCTTATTTCCCTTGTCTGTCTTTTTTCTAACTTTTGCCTGCATGTCCTACTTTTTTTAACATAGTTCACCTCAAACAAAGCAGGACGCCACTGTTGACGTAATGGGCTACTGAGAAAAAAAGGGTGATTGTTAGGGGGTTAACTTAAATTGGGAGCTGCACAGCGAGATGTTTGTTTACATTAGTGTTAAATGTATGCATGTCAGTACCGTCGGGAAAACAGGGGGCAGGAAGGGAGTTCCAGAGGCTAACAGCACGAGGAAATAAGCTATTGGAGTAGAAAGCTCTCCGGCATTTGGAGACATCCACAGTGAATGGATGGGATAGGGCTGATTGCCGAGTTGGTCTTGTAAATTTACGTCGATGGGGCACCAGAGTAGCTTGTTTATCGGAGCATAATCCATTGAAGTATTTGTAAAACGAAGAACAAGGAAGATACATTGCGGCGATGGGACAGGAACTGGAGCTTGGTTGACAGTGAGGGACCTATTAGTTTGGTGACTCTTTTTTTGACCTTGTCAAGGAAGGAGGGACTAGTAGATGATGCATTGGGGGTGTAAGGTAACTATTTTTTTGATTTTTTTAACTGAAAATATTACTATGTATGGGAGAGAGAAAAAATAGAAGGGGATCAAAAACATTTGTTTACTTTACTTTTTTATTAAAAATATTTATATATATGGGGAAGGATAAAAAATAGGTGGAGGGTGAAAAAAATGTGTTTTTCTTTTCTAACTAAAAATATTTCTATGTATGGGGGAGGGTAAAAAATTAGAGGGGGCAAAACATTTTTTTTTTTTAACTAAAAATATTTTTATTTATAGGTGAGGAGAAAAACAAAATTACGGTGAGTTCGACATTTTTTTAAAATTTATTTTTAACTAAAAATATTATTGGTCGGAAACAAAGAAAATCAATGTTTAACCACCCAAAAAATATGACTGGGACTCCATCGGTGTACGGGTGAGCGTTCATTTCTGACGCGGCAGCCTAGCAAAAATATGCGACTGGAGGGAGCATATATTTGCTAGTATATGTCATTAATATTTGTGTTACTTATTATATATGTACGTATACGTGTTGTCCTTTATAATCGGGACTCATTAAGATAGAGATATAACTATTCACTACTTGGCATGCGAGTCGAAACTCTGGATTCTGAGTATTTAACAACTCAAATTCCGACGCATAGAACCACCCAGCCAACGCTGAATAGCGAATAAACGGTAATATTTTACAATTTTACCAGCGGTTGACTTAATGAAAAGAACGATGCATTTGTAGCTAGCGACGTCATGCTGTGTCAATACTGCACTTACAGTGCCCATCTAGACGGGTTTTATAGAAGATACAAATAATAAATATTTGTTTTGTTTATTATCTATGTGCGTATACGTTTCGTCCTTTATAGTCAGGACTCATCAGCATAGAGATATGACAATTCACTATTGGTCATGCTATTCGAAACCCCGGATTCCAATAATTTTTATAACTCAAATCTAGACGTCTAGAACCACCCGACTAAAGCTGAATAGCGAATAAATAGTGATTATTTTTACACTCCATCCAGGGTTTATTTATATATATATATATATATATATATATATATATATATATATATATATATATATATATAGTCTCAGAAGTTTCTCACCCATTAAAACTGAAAAAAAAAAAAAAAAAAAAAACCCTTAAGTCCCAAGTCGTTCAGTGAAAAATCACTCATGTAAGTCGATTTAGTTCTTACAGTTTTTATATTAGTTTGCTTCTAACATTATTTAAGGGATCATCATTTGTCTACCATGAAAAACTGTTTCGGGAATTTATATATATATATATATATATATATATATATATATATATATATATATATATATACGAACTACGGTGGTATTTATATATTATTTCTTCAGCTTTTGTTTATATACTTTTAAATTTAAAATGTTTATTGTTTTCGAAGGTGTTTTACTTTCTTAATTGATTAATATGTTTTTAATGCTGAGTTGTTTCGTATTTTTGTCGCATTTCCTCATACCTTTTAAATAATACTTAAATAAATATGAGATTAAATCTAAATATTTATATATGATTTACTTTTAGTAATCTAATATATTTTCACATTTTCAATTCTCTTAATATAATCATTCACTTTTTATTGTTCCTAATAATTGCATTTTGGGCTTGTGTATTATTTCTTAATTAGAACTACATATTGTACTACATTTAGCTTAATTACCTAATTATCTAAGCATTGTTGATACAAACTATTAAGATATGACTATTCGAATCTGTATGTCTATTTGGTATGTACGGGGGAAAGTGTATGAACGCATACTTAATTAAGACATACTGTATAGGACCCCACTTACCCTTTCTACTCTTAGACTAGACATCTACTGTCTTTTAGTATATAAGTGTGATATGAACTTTGGGTGATTTCTCTAAGTGCAATATCTGTTCTGCAGCTCAAATATTTGTAACCATATTCTATTGTTTGGACAATTCACTTAATGCTTTTACAATTAAGTGTTGTTTCATAAGGCAGAATAGTTTATTTCTACAAATGAGTCACCGCTTATCAAGGCACGAGGGCAACTCAAAGATAAGGGTTGAAGAGGTGTTTAGTTGGACGATGCACGCAATCACGAGGGAACAATACACCCTGCTTATTATTTGCAAAAGATTAATTAAGACCAGTTGAACATCAGAGATAACAGCGAAACAAATACTATTTACATAAGACTTGAAGACGACCATGATGTATTCATTTTGGAAGCAGCCTCAGTATTTCCCACATATGAGATGTTCTAAGAAAGAAACTTTGTTCATGGACGTTTCGCGTGGGTTTTGTTTAGAAAACAAGTATATACAAATTACTTATTGTTGTTGTCAGGCGAATACTTGCGCTGAATCAGATTTGAGCTCAGTCAGCCATCTGCCATAAATATAACAATGCACAAGAGAGAGGGAAGTGACAAGAAAGTAAAAAAAGATTATTCTTCACGAGATTAAAATTCGGTTTATAATTTGTTAAGGCAATAACTACCTCCCCAGAAAGACCTCCCCAGAAAGACCTCCCCAGATAAGAAAGCGGTACTAAGGATGCTATTGTCTTGATAAGGGTCACGCAACAGCTGGACGATACGCTGAGTTTAAGGTCTTCTGCGTTTCCATTTAAACTCATTTACATATATGTGTGTACGTACACAATTTGAAAATAAACTATAATAATATTGGCGAAGTGGCTATAATTACTTAGAAAGTAAAAGAAATATCATAAAGTAATTGAAAAAAACATGAATATTGATTTACTCGTCTCCAGGAGTTAGGCACAAGGCCAGTTTTTATCTTACTCGCACAAGTAAAATGTGACACAAGGTCGGGTCCGGAAAGTGGGATTTAAAATTGCCTGAGCAGCCCCGTCGGCATTCTTCGGTATGCAGCCTCAAGCAGTAAGCAATAACGTTACTCCTTCCCAAAGAGCGGAGGCGAAGCTTGGGAGGGTGGCCCTCCTAAAACTGCACAGGAAAGACCCATACACCGGCGTAAATCAAGCCCCGAAGCAAAGACAATACCAGTCTATGGGGTGCAGTATCCATCGGAACAGATACTACACTTTGATCTTAGCCAAAAGTCCAAGAGAGTACATGGTTATAGAAAACTTTATGAACGGAGAAGAAAAATATGTTATTGCTATCTAGCCGTCATTTGGTCGACACTTCTCACGGAAGTCGTCGAATATATAATTGCGCTCTTATATGGATAGAAGCGTGGTCAAAATGACCATACAATTAATTGGCGAATTGGGATAAAAAAAATAATATAAGAGGTAGGTATTTTAATGTCAACCAATCAGTTTTAATCTGTGGGTGTACCCCTTCTGCTTGCACAGCAACAGTTGACGCCAATTAATACCAAATGATTTCTGGAACGAGCCCTGTGCGAAACAGAAAACACTTCATAAGAATAAGCTCTACTGCATATTGCCACTCAAGAAATGGTCGCCAATAGCGAATTTATTGGCTTGTAAACGCACGAATGTCATCAAAGTAAGTGAGTACGTGTCATACTGAGAATGTTGACAAAATTATGACTTCTAGTCGCTCAATTGGTGTATACATATATATATATATATATATATATATATATATATATATATATATATATATATATTTTTAGCCTGAAGATTCCCCCCAGGGATGAAACACGGGAGCCTCTCTGTAGCTTAATTGCCATAAATATATTTTCATAGCTTACTATATATATATATATATATATATATATATAAATAGTGCTTCATGAAAAAATCTTGTATTTTCTCTTTTTCTCTTTATAAAGCTTACGTAACAGCCGGCCAAAGCTGAGTTTAGGTACTCCACTTTTCGATTATAACTCCTTCTCGGATTTATTTTATCTTTTTATTTTCATATATATATATATATATATATATATATATATATATATATATATATATATATATATATATATATATATATATATCCAGTTTTTTTCTTCTGTTTAACACAATTAGGACAACTGACTTGTGTTTCCGGGTGCTCGACATACATAGACGTTTATTGTCATCTCGTTGTGTAACGGTTAAGATTGGCTTCATTGTATAGAGTGTTTGAAATTGAGTTGCAGGTGCCTCCTGTTCTGTGGTTAGTATTGTGCGACGGGTTTGGACACTATCTCTACACTGATGATACCGCAATAATAAAACGTATGAGTATGGAGATACTAATAACATTTCTTGTTATACACTACTTACGTGTTACTTTATCCAAGTAGATTAGAGTGTGAACTTAATGGGAGCAGGGATATATTCATTTATAATGGTTATCGCGAGGACCTTATCAATGATTGCATTAATAAAACAGTTGCTGACTTTAATAGTTGGGCCTGTAAAATGCCTCATTTATTTGATATTACCTTGGATAGAGGGAAATAGTATTAAACTAGGTAAACAGATTGTTGATACCATTAATAATTGTTTCTACTCTGTTGCCTTACGATTAGTTAATGCTGCTAGACTGCTTTTCCTTCCTTTCGCAAGGATAGTGTGCCCTATACAAATTATAGTAATATTGTATACCAATTTAAATGCCAATGTGATGCTGGCTATATAGGGCGCACTTCATTGCATTTGTAGACCCGCATAAACCAACACATTCCATCAGAAATACGTCAGGGAAGGGTATGGTCCTTGTGTTACCCCTCCTCTAATACTTTGAACTCTGCTATTGGCCAGCATTTGGTTGAAAACCCTAGCTGTGCCAGTAGTATAAAGTAGACCGTTTTGAGATCTTGCATGGAGCAGATTCCAAGAACCCTTTGAAAATATTGGAATATGTCTCTATCGCTATTCGAAAACCTTCCTTGTGCTGGCAGAAGGAATTTGTTAGATCGCTTAATGACTTTGAGAATATTGAACTCCCTTCCTCTTTTTTTTCTCTTTTTTCTCCCCTAACGCAGTGCTTTTTAATCGTTGTTTTAAGTAAATCTCTAAATTGACTTTTAATCGCTCTATTCTTAATTTAGGCACTTTCAAATCCCTATATGCTCTTTCTTCTGACAATATTATTAACTAAAACTATCTATTTTCTCCTGACGAGATGATAATCGAAAGGGCCTTAGAGAGATTTCCGCGTATCATTTTTAAATGTATATATAAGTTTTGTACCTCGAAACACACACACAAACACACATATATATATATATATATATATATATATATATATATATATATATATATATATATATATATTGACGAATGATATCCAACTTTCTAATAGTCTGGTTTGTAAGAATAAAATAATTGATCAAGATTGACGTGCTACATTGTTAATCCAACATTTCTAATATAAAATGAAGATGGCATTAACGTCTGCAACTGCTTGACCTTTTTTACACCCCTACTACAGATAGTTGGACTGACAACGTCGCAGTGGCGTCCGGTATGTGTATTATTACGCGCATTAATGTCGCCAAAAACGCAAGTATATTAAATATATTCGATATCTGCGTTCATATTACATTTCTTCTTTAACACCAATCAGGAATCAAGAACAGTCGTCACGTTGTTTGTTGTCCCCAAAGCTGTTACAACGAAATACACGCACGTGTGATTTCATATAATATGCTAACATATAGGAAAATATGTGAAAATTGCTTTCAATGAAAAACTAGAAATAAACACATATTTGCAAACTGAATATGCATACACATATATACATATAGTACACCAACATATCTCTCTATATATATATTTCTCTATCTTTCTTTCTCTATATTTCTCCCTCTCTACTTCTCTCTCTCTCTCTCTCTCTCTCTCTCTCTCTCTCTATACATATATATATATATATATAGGGTTTTTTTGACGTGGTTGTCCATACATCTGAGGAGACCTAATTAAAGGGGTCGAAATAAGTTATTATGTGTACAACCTTAATGTGTGTATAGTTTTTCTTTTTATAATTCTGTTTTGCTCTGTTTGAATTACATTGAGCTCTGTTATTCAGATTCTCTACACAAAATTGAAATCCACACACTATATATATATATATATATATAAAAAACAGAGAGAAAGAGTGAAACCTGTTTCACCTTCTATCTCTATAGGTGAGAATATTCAATATATGTTAGGAGAATTATTTTTATTCGAGATTACAGACATATTATGAAAAGGGCATCAGAACATTAATATACATTTCAATGTTTCCTCTGGCTTGAAATGTATATTAAAGTAGAGTGTACACATGTGTAGGGGACACATCTAAATCAAGCAAAATACTAAACCTATTAAACAAGAAACCTCACCTATCGGCTACGGAAATAATGCTAATAGTAATTAACAAAAAAAGTAAAACAATACAACAATTTTTGAAAGCTATATGTAATAATAAATACAAGATAAATGTCAATAATGATCTAACCCTTATCCTTACCCTAACCCTAACCAATTTAAAAAGGTTAGTTATTTGTAATTTGCTAGTGTTGTTGTGAAGCTGACGATCTGGGTCGTGTCACCTAGTAATTAGAGTTGAGAATGTCTCAGTACGTCCATAGAAAAATTTATTACACATATTTTTCACAATATTCGTACTTTCTTTGGAATAACTTTGTCATGGAATAGCATCTATTGGATAAGAGGTGCATATACAAGATCTTAAAGTGGCGAGGTGTTGCCTGTGTTGCATAAATCCTTTGCCGTCGTAAATTGAGAAGGGCATTTCACTGAGTCTCGTTTTCTGTTTATTTCACAGTGGTCGGTAGTAAAATGATAAACAAAAATAAAGCAAAGGAGACGGTTAAACACTACATGTAGACATATGACGGTAGAAATGGATCTCTTGTATTATTCTATCTATAATCTAGTATGTGTTGGTAGTTAGGAAAGAATACTTATTGTTTTGCTCGTGCAATTTACAAGTTAGTGTGTTGATAGTGATTGTTAATGATAAAACTATGAAAACAAAAATCGTTTACACTAAAATTCAAGATAGATGTCAAACCTATCTTGAAATAAAACTATGACAAAGAACAACATTACTTGCTCCGTACCCTGAAGTTTGAAATAGTTTTACAAAATAACAAATCTGTATAACATAAAACGTTTTGTGTGTCCGGAAAAAAAAACTTACTTCATTTTTAACGTTTATAAATTTAAACTTCTATATTCACGTGACAATTTATTAGTAATTACATATTATCGACTAGAAATTCAGTAAATAAATAAAAGTGTAGTATCTGTTCTGATACTACAATTCATTTTTTCTGTCATCGATTGGGATTGAGAAATTCTTCTAGACTGAGACCATTTTAATATTTGTCCCAATTAGAAGCCCCCCTTTTTTGGAGCTAGATTTAGACACATTAAAAGAGTACGATTCAAAGAGAAAGGTTAAAACACACCAATACAGTTGCATATGGCTGATAATTCTTAACTTAAATTATTTAATATTTGATGTTGTAATTGTTTAGTATGTAAAAATAATATCGATGATTTGTTCACGTCGTTTTCGTTGTTGGAAATCACATAGTGAGTTGAAGGTGAAACAACAAAAGTAAAAGAATAGTTGCTTTTCGCAAAAATATTATTTAAACAATAACAAGTCAGAATAAAATGAAACGTTGTTTTTTTGTCCTGATTCAAAATAAAATGTCATGCTTATCCGTCGGCTGTCCTAAAATAATATCAAGTAGACATTTGGTTCAAACTTGCTTCTATGTACAAAAACAATATTCTTGCGCCAAAACGTTATTTATGTGTGTAATAACATTCTAAAACAGTTCAAATAAGTTTAGTGATTAAAAAAAAGAACAATGATTAAAACATCAAATTAAATTATATATATATATATATATATATATATATATATATGTTAATAAATACACTTTTATTTTTACACACATATATGTAGTTGACCCCTAGAATAAATATGCTATCATAGTGACTAATGGTTCTAGCAACGAGTAAAATAGACAAAGTATACCAACTACACTCCTACAACACAGTTTAGATGGTCTTGTTCCTAATTTGTTTAAAATATTAATTGTATTACCAATCCTTCCCAAAAACAGCACTACCCTCTAAAACACACACAACGTATAGAAAACAATCACCCTTCGGGAACCTCGACCGAAACAAAAAGTACCCATTATCATTATGTTTTTAGGAATCACACCCAACACAAAAATCTTAGACGAGACAACACAAAACCGAAAATAGTCAATTCATCCACACACTCATTAACAAAGGAAGAAATCAAAATACTTAAGTTAAGCCTCAAATTTTGCCCGACTCCCAAAAGCAATATCACCGAATTAAAGAAGGACCTTACAGAATTGTAACGTAAACTTAGACTAATAGAAACTCTAAATAATAACGAAAACAAAACAGATGATTCATTAGTAAAAAACAAATCAATATATTTCCCTAATAAACACAATACAAAATAACTAAACACCTTCTTCGAAAACCTCTGGAGCATCAACACCAAGAGAAAAACTAAACCTACCAGTAACCTAACATCTAAACAAATCAGACACTAGATAACCTCCTTAATAACAATAACATAATCATAAAAGAAGCAGACAAAGGCAGCGCTGTAGTAATCATGGACAAAAACTACTATAAATCGAAAATTATAGAAGTACTAGAAAACAAAGATTACTATAAACAAATTAGCACCAACATTGACAACAACACCATTTCAAAAATCACAAAACTTTGCAGAACATACAATAACATTCTTACAAAGAAAGAGATTTTCTAACCAACTTCATGACAAAAACAAACTACTTCTACGGACTACCCAAAATGCACGAATCTAATGAGATTAAAAATGACATCAACATATAAAAATCAGAATACATTAGTATCCCAAATCCAAGTGACCTTACATTCAGACCCATAGTAGCAGGACCAACATGCCCAACAAGCAGACTAAGCAACCTAATTGACATTTTACTACAACCTTTCACTAGACAAGTAAGAAGCTACATAAGAGACATCATACACTTTCTAAGCTCCTTACCGCAAACAGTAAACCCAGGAAGTGAACTAGTAACATTTGACGTTAGCAGCCTTTATAGCAACATACCCCATGACCTAGGTAAAGAAGCAATCTCATACAAGATTAACAAACATCCACAAATTTTACACCTATGGTTTACTAAACAATTTATTATCGACAGTATAAACATTATCCTCAACAACAACTCCTTCGAATTTAACAACGAGAACTTTATCAAGACCTTAGGTACGGCAATGGGAACCAAAATGGCACCGATATATGCTACCCTGACACTAGCCTACCTAGAAGAAATATTATACACAAAGATAGAACCAATTTATGGAACAAATACAAAATCCCTATTTATAAAATCTTGGAAAAGATATCTGGATAACTGTTTCATTCTTTGGGATCCCACATGGGGAGAAATCCACGAATTACAAAACACACTACAAAACTACACCCCAAAATCAAATTCACACTAGAACACAATTACACAGAGCTACCCTTCCTAGATATATAGATTGTTTTTTTGGCAAAGATCAAAGTGTGGTATCTGTTCCGATGGATACTGCACCCCATGCTGGTGTAGTCTTGGCCTCCGGGTTTTGATTTACGCCGGTCAATGGGTCTGTCCTGTGCAGTTCTGGGAGGTCCACCTTCCCAGGCTTTGCCTCCACTCTTTGGGGAGGAGTAAGTTTATTGCTTACTGCCTGAGGCGCCCCTACCGAGGAATGCCGACGGGGCTGCCCAGGCAATTTTTAAATCCCACTTTCCCGATTCGACCTTGGGTCACATCTTACTTGTGGGAGTAAGATAAAAACTAGCCTTGGGCCTAACTCCTGGAGAGGAGTAAATCAATACCCTTCCTAGATATACTAGTACAAATTAAGAACACTCATATTATCACAGACATCTACCACAAACCCACGGACACCCAACAATACCTCCACTTAAAAGCCATCACCCCAAAAGCTGCCTAAAATACATACCCTATTCTCTAGCACTCATAATATGCACTATAGTCAGTGACAAAGACCTCCGGATTGTCCGACTGGAG
>OY744515.1:198559859-198587359 GCA_963556195.1 Sepiola atlantica
CTACTTGTACTTTGTAGTGTTTTTCAAACATTTCTATCAGTTTGAACGTATATACTATCTGTGTGAGGTGTGTGCCTCTAGCTGTCTTTACACAGTCGATCCATGCACTCATATTTGAACTATCATCATCTGAATGAAATCTCTATTTTGCTTGAGCGATATTTTCAATGTCATATTGATTCCAATTAGTGTAAGTTATTATTCTTAAGTATGCGTTAATGACACACTTATACATCTCAGTAAAACTGCTGAATCCAAATCTCTGCAAAACAAATTTGGGTTATCACGAAGTTATAGCACAAACATCAAGTATATAGTGTTCTGAACTGCTGCTACAGCCCACAGGATAAATTAAAGAAAAGAGCTGCAAACACTAATATCTCAGGACACATCGAAAGAGAATGTTGACAAAAATCAGATTTTGACAGATTGTGTTACAAAGTTCAATCTTTAATGTATTCGTTATGTCTATTCATCGTGAATTATTCAAGTTTGGAAAACGGCTAAACATTATTCTCTCCTATTTTCTCGTGAGAGCTCGACCTTCATCAACATGTATCAATTTAAAATGAAACACTTATAAAATATTGCATAACAAAATTTCATGTTGAATACGAACCAAAATAGTTCCACCTCTATGATGTTTCAAAATAATCTCAACTGGATAAATGGTTACGTCTTATAAACAAGAACAAAATAGTAGGTTAATAAGGAAACAGAATATAGTAAGCACACTCAAGGTTGTAGGAGTATTGTTCTGTTCTACACAAAAATGGCCGGCGCATAGTGATAAATACGGCTTCTAATATGTTGAAGTGATTCTTTAAACAGTGCTCTATAGAGTACAGAAATGGTCCGTAAGCTTTAGCACAATATAAGTGCTCCAATAAGTAATTGAACAATGGCTTACCTAGATATACGGTTACATAAGAAGAAGCTATCTAATATTACCTTTTTTAATTATTAAAAATTACTATTTTTTTTCAGTTTTATTCAAACAAGTATAAAATACTAGTTAATTAATAACATGTATATTTTCAAAACTAATATGAACACATCAGATTAAATCAGATGCTTAGCCGGCTTGGTAGGCCGAGAGCGGGCTATATGCGTTTCACAAATAGTGAGGAATAAGAGGCGCTCGCAAATTTAAGTCAATTAATGATGGTCCCGATTTTGCGGCTCATAGACTGTTAAGGAAGTCGCGCGTTGCTGGTCTAATCTTTCTGCTCGTCTCTGCGGCGTTGGGTATTAACACGAACCTGTCGAGATGGTATTTATATAGTTTAGTTGGTAGCCTGTTTATTAACATCTCATTATAAATATGGTTGATGGGTTAGACATAGCAAAGCATAAGGAGTAATTTACAAGTTTATATAGTGATTTTCCTACTTTATTCAGCTAGAAAAAAAGCAGGAGTTGGGTTACAAGCAGATACCTATACATGCCTTACCTACTTTACTAAATAGAGTATAATTAATGTATTCCAACCGTGTTCAAGTCTATTTGATTTCTTTGATTTAGTCGAGTATTTTATTTCTTTTATTTTAGCAGGTATCGTGTTTATTTAGCACTGTAAGGATGTTTAAGATCATTAATTATTCAAATGTATTAACTTCACAATAGCTAGCTTCTGTTATATTTAGTTAAGTCTTTGTAATTGCTCTAATTATTTGTGTAAAATGTATCTAATTGCATTTATTTTAAACGACTTATTTGCACTGACAATAGATGTAATCTACTCAATGTATTTGATTGCAACATTTGTTAGTGCAATAACATGAATGCCTTTGTGTTACTGATTGAACAATTTACTAAACACGAACTACATATTTTATTGAAGTAAATACATTAATGGGTGTAGAGTAAAGTGAACGATAAAAATCAAAATGCGAGTTTTTATAACAGTTTATCTAGACGGGAAGTTGCTTGAAAAAGAACAACATGAACAAAAGAAACACTTATTTTGCATAACTCTTTTGTAGTAGTTTTTGTTAATTTCTGAAGAAGGTTTTTGTTTTAGGGAATCTATTTGGTGTAAAGCAATTAAAACAGTCGTTCATGTGGGCAATAGTGGCGGTATATTTAAGGGCATACCATGGCTGACTGTTTAGCTTTTGTTGCAAAATATGAAGCGTAAAAAAATCTCAATTTCAACGGTTTACCACTCAGATATATTTGATGCAAAGTGGGACACATTTTATTTGAAAATAAATGTCGGAGGAATTTCAGATATGAAGGATCTGAAGCTATATAAATTGTGTCTTCAGTAACCTGTGACCATGAAGTCACCTATGTGAAGTTAAAGGCCAATGCAAGTTTCGTACATAAATCACAGGTAAGGGTTGGTCTTCTGGGAATAAATGCCAACCTCTGGAATGGTTTGTACGTAGACATGTTATGTTGGAAAATGAGCTTTGAAAACCACGATGAAACAAACACATAGCATTACTCACTAATATGGCATCGAGAAGCCGCCCCATAAACAAATGCAGACCCAATTTACCAAATAGAAATAAAGAAGCGCCAACATTCTGCAACTGCTGATAGTTACGCCAAAGTTCTGGTTCTTGGACTATTAGGCGGATAAAATCAGCCCCGATAAAATCTTTAACTCAAGCACCCATATTAGTTACATAGCAACAAAAATAGAATAACATATTACTATAATTATATTCAGATACAGTTCACACAAAACACCTTTAAACCCAGAGAGCATCATTTTCTTTACTGTTTGTCAAAATAGCTCATTCATAAATAGTTCTGAGGACAAGGTATGCCGAAACTGCATCTACAGTGCATTTTCTACTCTCTATTCGGCTAAGCGAACACAATGAATGGCTGCGTAGTGCGGACAAACACTTACTCCCAAAATATGTACTGATGAGTTGTCTTGTCTCTTCCAGAAATTTGGAAATATGTCCCCATTCACCTTTTAATGTATAAGTAGAACTATAAAAAGCAACGGACTTATGGAAAATGGCGGATAAGGAATACCGTTTTAATAACAATTTAAATATAAATAAACAATACATTTTTAGAAAGTAAACTGAGGAAAGGTACCAGAACATGCAGATAGTATTTCAACCCACTGGATAGGCAGAGCTAGCTTCGAAAGAAAAGCCTGCTTTATGACACTCTAACACAACCGAAAGATAAATGCAGAATTTATAAAGTTCTGTTAAAAATAATGATAAGGTAAAAGAATGGTAAAATGACTAAAACAATTAAAATATGAGGCCGTAGAAGAGGAAGTACAGAATAAAAATAAGAATAAAAATAAGAATCAGAAAGGAAAGCGAAGGACAGAAGACAAATAAGCAGTAAGATCAAGTAGAACATATAAAAAAAGTGTTTTGATGATATGCAATTCGCATATAGAAAACCTTACCAGAGAATTGCATGAACTTCACCCACAATCTTCATAAATTTTAGTGAATTTGCTTTTCTGTTCGTATATTTGTCGTGGGATACTTCTCCAATGGAAATGTCATAGTGATTTCTTTGACTTTATCTGGCTTGTAGAAACCAGTAAATTGATAATGATCAGTCAATTGGAGTGCATATAGTCAAATTTTGAAAAATATCCGATGTTACCCTGAAACACACTAGAAACCTTACGTTATAATGTGTAATAGCAAATCATCCCGCACAGTAAGTATTTTGATATGATCAGGCTGGTATTTGTATAATACTAAACAACACGAGACTTATTGACTCAAAACCTGTTCATTGTTATTGAAGGTTTGAAACTCGCGTATTAAACTCAGGTATTTTCTTACAAAAAAAACAACAACAGCCGAATAAGTAAAACCATAATACAAAACATAGGCCTTTATACCAGTTTAGCCATTTTAAAGGCAGTTAAACAGAATGATTGCCGAATGATTAAATTTATTCACATTCTGGGCCGGGATTATCAGAGAAAAACTTTAGCAAATATCCAAGAAACATTACTGATTAGAAACTCTGTTTACACGCAATTTTAAGCGTGTAATATCCTAGATGTATTCGCTATGAATTTCTGAGGCAACACAAGCTTCTTTTTACTAGTAGAAAGTATAGATCGCAAAATATGTCGTATTGTAGACCGGCTAAAATTATATCTTAATTGACACGTCTGCATTCTCCTGTGAATTCAGGCTATACACGATTAATATCTCACTTAAAAAAGTAAAACAATTTGAGATAAAAGTAAATGGAGGGGGGGTGTTGCTTGAGAGCATAGGCTGTTGATACTTGGCAAGCGATAGTTTCTTGATTCAGCAAGAGGTTTATGTTATTACTACTATAAAACACTATCGCATACATCTCTATGCGATTGACAGTTTATAAATTTACAATTTGAAATCTGCAAAGAAACGAATTAGTTTTATTTTTCTATTTCAATACATAGTGCGATAAATTTATTCTGGAAATAAGTAAAAAATAGAAACATACCTAACATTTAAATCTGTGTACCTATTGCATCTTTGGGAAGACATGAACGTGCAATTTGTGCAGCGATGAGTAAACTATAAACGTGTGTTAAATTAATGTTATGGAAATAATAATTCACACAGCATATTGTTATTCAATTTAAAGAGCGGAAAATCTGGTCGATATGTCGTAAAAAAAGAGTAAACTAGTAGACTTGAATTCGCATACTTAAAGAAGGAAATAAATCCCAGTTGTTTATTCATTGTCATTTATAAATAGTTCTTTATTTTCGATTATGGTTTCTTGTCTATTGTATTTCAAGTAATATGTACTAAATTTAATGATTTACTTATCTATTTCATAAATATTATCAAATACATATCTGTAGAGTGTACTCTAACTAGTGTTTAAGAAAATCTACACCCCTGAATACAATTATTAATCAATACGCTAACCTTATAATATCTAATGTATTTGACTTAGAAACTCCGACTTGTTGCATGAACCTGCGAGAAAAAACAACCCACGATTTATTCCACAGCCGCCGAAGTAGGGCATCTATTATAACGTAATTCCTAGACGTGTATATAGTGTAACACATTTAGTGAACATGACAAAATGGTTAACTAATACTCCGATGCAGTTTAATGGTATGCTCCGAAAAGCTTCTTTCATGAGTATTAATAAGTTGCAGAAACTCTCATCTGGATCAGATTGAACCTGAGAGGCATAGTTACCAATCCTTTATTCTACACTTTACAAATTATGGAATACACTAGATCGAAGTCATTGTAATAACCAGAAAAAATTATGAGTATTCACATTGATGTGACAAAGAACTCTCCCACCAGACAAGAATGAACCTGAGATAACGGCAACTCAAATAAATGTTTATACACTGGATGCAATTGAATGGTATGTGCTGATATCGAGCATGCACCAGTTTCCGAGAACCTCACTGAAGCAACGTTCGGGCATGTTACGTAAACAACCGAAAGATGCGGTGGCAAATGCTGCCATACGATAACTTCGATACATTGATGGGTTGTATTGTTCAATTTTATTTTCAAGAAAGATAGCAAATGACAAAACAACGAACAAAACAAAACAAAATCACTGTTAATCAATATTTTGTTTGTTTTAACAAAACAATGCGAACCCACTGTTAATAGATACAGTTGTATTGTGTTTTGCATTTCATTGTGTATTCAGTCAACTGGTTGAGAAGTGTTTTCTTAAAAATGCAAAATATTTTGTTGTGTGTTATTTGGGGGCTATTTTACATTTTTTTCTTAATCAGGCGGGTTAGGGTTAGAGTTTGAATTAGGGTTAGAGTTAGACTTAGGGTTTGTGTTAAGGTTAAACAGAGCCATGTATATCTCAACCGTATGACCTGGGATTCAGATCGCACGTAGATTTCGTAACAACTGGTATTGGCAGGCCTCCCTTAAAGAGATATTCCAATCGGTCTTCCTTCCATGTCGTCTGCCAGCTGAAAGCTGATTGGGTAATCACCTCGGCATGTCTTCGGTGTTTACGTAAAATGCCCGAACTTTGGCGACGCGAATTTCCCGGAAACTGGTGCATATTCAATATTAGTACCGAATGTAATACTCAGAACTAATTGTTGTATATTTGAATGAGACGACGACGACAAACGTACAACTTACCTCGTGTGGGGAGCCTGGCACAGAGAAGGAAAAGAAATAGAACAAGCAATGCGTTTTATGGGAAGGAAGTACTTCCGGCGGAAACGGAAGTACTTCCGTCGGAAACGGAAGTGTTTCCGGCGGAGACGGATTGTGGGAAGGGGGCTGCACTATAAGAGCAGTCAATGTTTGGGTAAGAGGGGAAGCAGTTGCCTGAGAAACAGGTGGTGCCGTCGTCTAAAGTGATAGAAGGAAGAAGAGAGAAAACGAAAGGGAAGAAGGAGAGAAAAAGGAATTTATTTTTATTTCGGGTTACTACCTACTGCGCGAAACTTAAGAACAAGCTATATCCCAAATGCAGCACGGAAAAATGACAGACGCGGGTGTAACCACGATGGTGAAGTCATTCGACGGAAGTACCGACGTTTGTCAGTGGATAAGGAAGGCTGAGCTTGTTTCGAAACTGAAAACGGTTACTTCTTTTTCTTCTTTCGTGTGAATCAGATGATTCTAGTGTTGGCATTAGTTTCCCCGATTTTTTTCTAGTTAGAAATCTTTCTGGAAAGACATCGGGTACTTACGGGAAGGACCACGAGAAGGTTGCCAACATCCCTAAGTGAAAGTGGTACTGTGGAACCGACTGGATTCGAACTTGGAACACCCAGGTCTTCAGTCCGTGTCGATATCCACTTAACCACCGTCACCTCCCGAAACGGTTACTGACCTAGCATCTTTCTTGCCGTTATTTTTGGAAGGAGACGCCCTTGCCCTATATCTCGAGCTTAGCAAAGACGAACAACAGAATGCGGAAATTATAAAAATCCGTTTGAAAAGAGCGTTCGCAGAAAGTCCATGTGAAGCGACAGAGATGCTGAAAAATCTACGGTGGGCAGGTGGGTCCGTCGATGTTTACGCCAATCAGGTGAAGCGACTGACCGGACTGGCAGGATATGTGGGGCGAGGGTTTGAGACAACGGTCAAGCTATTCTTCACCACTGAATTCCCAGAAGATGCTGCAAGGAAATTGCAACAGGTGCTAGGATTTGACAATGCCGATGTCCACGCATTAATCATCAGGGAAAAAGTGCTGACGTGCAGGCGATCCTCGCGGGTGAAGGACGAATCGGCAGTTGCACAGTGCGGTGCACGAGGCCAAGTGAAGGTGGCAATCAAATGTTTTGAATGTGGTGGGCCGCACCTCCGGAAAGACTGTCAGAAGTATCTGGCGCGGACCATATGTTACCGGTGCCAGCAGAGTGGCCACCTAGCCAAGGACTGCCCGGGAAAACGCTTAATGGGGTATCATCACGCCGGCCGATACCCCGGCGCAAAGACGGCGAGGATAGCTCCACGGATCGTGGTCTCAGTGGAGGGGAGAGAGATCGAGGCACTGGTTTAGACTGGCTGCTCAACTACCATGGTTCGAAACGGCCTGATCAACAGATGGAGTGGAAGTAGCAGCATCAAGGCATTCGACGGCACGGAGGTGAAATGTCGTGGGACCAGCACTGTTCGCATCGACATAAGAGGACGACGACTGACTATAGAAGTATTGGTAGTCGATCGTCTGGTGCCTGGGGTAGAGGCAAACCATCGGTATGGACGTACTCTGCCGGATGGGGGGGGCGTCACTGTTGACACAGATGGACGCATTGAGTTCGGTGACGACCACTGTGCGGCGGGTGTGAACCCGGAAGCTGCGCCATGTGATGGAGGTGGAGTGGCTGAATGCGAGATAAGCGATCAAGACTTCATTGCAACATTTCGCGATGGTAGGAGGACTGCCAGATGGAAGTGGACGACGGAGCCTCCATGCCTGCAGAATCGAGTCGGGAGGTATGACACCAAATTAACGGAGTCACAGGAGGCGTCCTTTGAGGACGAAGTAGAGAGGTTGATGAAGGAGGTGATTCTCGTGCCATGGAAAGAGGAACTTAAAGGAGGTCTGTTACCTCTCATGGCGGTGATCCAGCCGACCAAGGATAAGGTCCGCCCCGTGTTGTATTACCGGGAACTGAATACGTTTGTGCTGAAACCATGCGGAGATGGAGACAGAAGGTTGGGGCGTCCACAATTGTTGATCTGAAGTCGGCGTATCTGCAAATCCATGTCCAGCAAGATCTCTAGAAATATAAACTGGTACAATTCAAGGAGAAGACGTACTGCTTGACGCGTTTGGGTTTTGGGTTGAATGTCGCGCCCAAAATCATGACTGCAATACTAAAGCGGGTGTTGAAAGAGGAGGAGGACGTAAATGAAGCAACCGACTCCTATGTAGATGACATACTGCTGGATGAGACAGTGGTGCCAGCACCAAGAGTAGTGGAATAGCTCAGGAGGTTTGGTCTAACAGCAAAGGCGCCTGAGCTGTTAAATGGCGGTGCGGTTTTGGGACTCCACTTAGAGGAAGATGCAATGGGAGAGCTGCGGTTCACGAGAGTGAACGCTATTCCAGAGGTCACGGACAGAATGAGCAGGCGACAATTGTTCTCGGATTGCGTTGGTGGGCCATTACCCTGTAGCTGGGTGGCTCAGAGCAACCTGCAGTTATGTGAAGATAAAAGCAGGAGGAGTGAAATGGGAGGACAGCGTTGGCGAAAATGTGGTGGCTGTGATGCGAGATGTCCTAAAGGAGGTGGATAAGGAGGACCCAGTGAGAGGAAGGTGGAGAGTCCCTAAGACAGAAAAAGGGGTCGTATGGTGTGATGCAAGTAGCATTGCAGCTGGCGTCGCAGTTGAGATTGGAGGTGAGGTGGTGGAGGACGCGGCCTGGCTAAGGAAAGCAACAGACTTCTCCCACACTAACGTAGCCGAGTTGGACGCAACTATCGAGGGCATAAACCTGGCATTAAGGTGGCGACTGAAAGAGGTGGTGCTACGTACAGATTCAGCGACCGTGCTGAACTGGGTGCAAGCGGCTGTGACAGAACAGCGGAGAGTAAAGACAAAAGGTGCTTCGGAAATGATCATCATGCGTAGAGTCGGGATCCTACGAGAGTTAATCGCCGAATTTGGATTGAAAGTCAGTGTTTCGTTCATACCTTCCGCCAAGAATAGGGCAGACAGCCTAACGAGGGTGGATGCAAGCCTTGGGCGAAACAACAGAGAGTGCTGATGAAACATGCTGCATGGCCCATGAGGAAGTCAAGGACCAGCACTCTATGCACCACATGGGAGTTGACAGGACTTTGCATCTAGCCCGCAAGGTAGATCCCAGTGTTGCGAGGGAGGTCGTGAAGAAAGTAGTCCAACAATGCGTGCGGTGTCAATCGATAGATCCGGCACCGGCGTAACATCATCAGGGAGAGCTCCAGGTGGGCGAAAATTGGAAAGACTCGCCGTTGATGTCACCCACTATCGAGGGGCTCAATATCTAACCATGATTGACTGCGGACCAAGTAGGTTCGCGATTTAGAGGGAGTTGAGGAATGAGACGGCTAGTGAGGTGGCAAGCACAATGAATACAATGTTTCTGGAACGTAGACCCGTGGACGAAGTCTTGATAGACAATGGGGCGGCTTTCCGATCAGGAACAGTCAGAGAGATGCTGGAGAGATGGAACATCAGACAATACTTCAGAGCTGCGTATAGGCCGGAAGGAAACGGCATAGTGGAAAAGAACCACAGGACCATCAAAGCGTTGGCTGAGAGAGGGGGAACCGCAGCAGGAGAGGCCCTGTTCTGGTACAACATGACTCCCAGATCAGGGCAGGTGAGGGAGACGGGGCCACAAGAACAGATATATCGATATGTCTTGTGGCACCCAAGCGTTCCGCCACCGGAACAGACTCGAGCAACCAGGAGCACAGTGCGACTAGAAGATGAAGTGTGGGTAAAGCCGCCTGGTGCGCGATGTACGGCACAGTGGGCGCGAGGAACAGTTACAGCCAGGAAGTCGGACAGTAATGTGTCTGTCGATGGCATGTCGAGACACGTTCTGGACCTAAGACCTGTGGAGATGCATGAGACGGAGTTGCAAGACAGGCCAACAGCGACCGATCTGAATGTCGGTGTGCGTGAAGGGTCACCACGGAGATCACAGCGAAGCCGGCGACCTCCAGTGTGGACTTCAGACTATGTAATGTGATCAGAGATCAGGGGTTGATGTTGTATATTTGAATGAGACGACGACGACAAACGTACAACTTACCTCGTGTGGGGAGCCGGGCACAGAGAAGGAAAAGAAAAAGAAGGAGCAATGCGTTTTATGGGAAGGAAGCACTGCCGGCGGAAACAGAAGTACTTCCGGCGGAGACGGATTGTGGGAAGGAGTATGCACTATAAGAGCAATCAATGTTTGGGTAAGAGAGGAAGCTGTTGCCTGAGAAACAGGTGGTGCCGTCGTCTAAAGTGATAGAAGGAAGAAGAGAGAGAACGAAAGAGGAATTTATTTTTATTTCGGGTTGCTACCTACTGCTCGAAACATAAGAACACTAATTATATATAAGCAACAGCTGGGAGCCAGGAAATTTAAGTTTGAGCTATCGTTAACCATTTAGTAATAATAACACAATAGTGACTCTATGGATTCTAATGTTAGGCCATACACTGGATTCCCTTTAATATTGTATCAATAGAAAATAGCATGTTCAAATGTGCGACTATTTATTGTATATGTTTTTCTGTTTGATATACCAGCTTTTAGAAGTATAACCAACACACGAATATTAATGTTATATTCATAGTACCAACCATAATCCGGTTTGCCACATTTTAACGACTGATGCAGAATATTATAACAATCCTGGACAATAAGTTGGACGTAGCTGCGATTTAAACTACAGTGTTTGTGTTGTAGCTTTTACACCATCAGAAACTACTGTATATATTCCTACAATAAAACATGGCTTGTTTTTATGTGGACTTCTAATCTTATATTAGTCGGTTCATATCTTGCCCATCAGTTATTTTCTTATTTCTCGTTAATTGATATTAGTGTTTAGTAGAGGAAACGATAACTATTTCTCCGTCAACGTAAACAATAAGATACGACTGTTTTATACATGTTAATTCAATTAACACATCGTTGATGTCATTATTTAACTTTATTTATTTAGGAATTGTAAACAACACATTGCAGTCGAAAAACAGAGATTAGTAAATGTAATTACTTAGATGCCGTGCGGAGAAATCATGTACATAGGGTAAGACTTTATTTTTAATATATATATATATATATATATAATTGATGAAAACTGTGGATTCATATCTAGCCCGTATTGGTATTTAATAAATAGTATATTCGCAATATCTGGCAATATCCTCTCAGATTTTGGCGAAATATCAGCACTCCTGTTGCTTGAATAACAGTCCTGCTTTAAGTTGTTTTTGTTTACGCCGCCTCTGGTGGGCAATGGTATGTCTTGAGAGTAGTGTCGGTGACTTTGAAACAATTACATAATTGTCAGCTAAAAGTAGTGAGTGAAAATTTTCAGTGGATATCCATTGTCTCTCGAAACAAATAGGGGGAATTTGAAGAAAAACATTATTCGTGTTCCAGGGACCGGGATAAATACCTATCTCTACACTACCTATTACTGTAAGGATAAAAAGTACACGTATGTAGATAAACACAACTATATATATATATATATATATATATATATATATATATATATATGTATGCATATATATATATATATATATATTTATATATATATATATTTATATATATATATATGTATTTATATACATATATGTATGTATATGTGTATGTATATGTACATATATATATGGGTGTGTATATATATATATATATATATGTATGTATACGTATATATATGTACATGTGTGTATACGTATATATATATGACATATATATGCATGTATACGTATATATATGATATATATATATATATATATATGTATATATATATGATATATATATTTATTTGTGTATATATATGATATATGAATCGATATATAAATATGTTTATATATATATATATATATATATATATATATATATATATATATATATATATATATACATATATATATAAATTAACAGGTTTACCATGTATTACCTGTAGTCGAATGTGGGATAGTATCATATAGAACGCCATGATAATGAGCGTTGACATTAAACGCAACCTTGATCTCGCCAGCCTTATATCTTAACTACTTAATTATACAAATCTATGTTAATGAATTGAACTTTTTTTTCAAATCTGCAAGTGTGAATATGACTTTCATCAACCTAAATAGGACAACGATAAATTCAGAACTATTTTTCCCATGAGTATAGGAAAATTTCACATGTCAAAACACTTATTTTGTATTATTCCTCTCAACGGATTAACAGACCTGCTTCTTGATTATGCATACATACATATATATATATATATATATATATATATATATATATATATATATTTATATATGTATATATATCTATATATATATATATATGTGTGTGTAAGTTAAATAGAAATGTTCACATATTTTCAGAGCTCATATATATATATATATATATATATGTGTGGGTGTGTGTGTGTACACATCCACACACACACATATATATATATATATATATATATATATATATATATATATATATATATATATATATATATATATATGCATATGTATGTGTGGGTGAGCACATATATGTATATATATATATATATGCGTGTGTTTGTGTACATATATATATATACATATATATATATATATATATATATATATATATATATATATATATATATACTTTGAAAAGTCAAACAATTTGAAGCGCTGGCGGGCTGGCAATAATAACGAAGATATTTTTTTAATAAAATATTTAGAAAACCATGCACAACGCAGATTATTTGTTTTTAAACATACATTTACCGAAAGTACTCAAGTACTCAAGTTTATAAAAGAAAAAATGTTTTTAGAATGAATAAATAATTTATTTTTAAAAACAAATAATCTGCTTTGTGCAAGGTTTTCTAAATAGTTTATAAAAAGAATATCTTCGTTATTATTACCACCCCGCCAGCGCTTCAAATTGTGTGACTTTTCAAAGTATCCTTTCACGCCGACCACGTGACACACAGCCATATCAACACTTTTCTCTCTTCGGCAAAACACCTAGACGGATTTTCAACTTGGCAACGAGAATGTCTCAACCAAGAGGAAAAAATTAAAAAAGAAGCAATATTCTTCTGAAGATTGTATATTTACCGAAAGTACTCAAGTTTATAAAAAAAAATGTTTTTAGAATGAATAAATAATTTATTTTTAAAAACAAATAATCTGCGTTGTGCAAGGTTTTCTAAATATTTTATAAAAAAATATCTTCGTTATTATATATATATATATATATATATGTGTGTGTGTGTGTGTGTGTGTGTAAGTTAAATAGAAATGTTCACATATTTACAGAGCCCAGGGTTAAACGTTGTTTACAACGGCACAGTTGTGATTTGATTTTGCTGTCAGAATACTTTCTTTATTTCAGAATAAATTAATGAATAAAACACATCTTATATTTTACAAATAACATATAGTATCTGATATCCGTGTGTGTACGCATTATATGAGAGGTTCAAACAGATACGTACGGAACAAAATATTTATAAAAGATACTAATCATGCACAAACATTCCCAACGACATTAACCATCGAGTCGTTATTTGAGTCTTCCGATCAACCGCCTTTGATAACAAATTGGCAACTTTTAATTAGATAACAGCACTTGTTTACGGCTCACACGTTTTTTTATAATTATATGGTAAAATAATATTCTGATCAGTGTTATTTTAAATACTTTACAGATGGAGCGAGCCGCAAACTGAGTAGAGTTAGCTTTCAAAGTAAAACATATGTCTTGTTTGACATATAAGATAAGAAAGAGAAAGCAATACATAAGCGGAAGTAACCTCACACTTTTGGCTCTGACATCAGCAACCTCCTGACTTAGGATGTGTGTTGAATATCGAGGCTACCGTACTGTAAATATCACATAGCATGGATACACACAAACACGCACCTGGCCTAAAGGTAAAGAAATATGGTTGATTGACACATAAACAATTGTTGGGAAAAATCTATAGGGATTAAATACAATAGCCACCTGTAAATCTTATATAAACAACCTATGGGCAGGGGTACATTGATAGCGAAGGCGAACTGGTATAATGAGTGCTGGCAGGTTAATGAAGTTGTTATCCAAATCATTATAGTACCTGTGTCCACATTTAGATTGAGAAATTAGAGGAATCAGCATCTGTGAAATTCACGTTTCACCGCATCTGAAATTGAGTTATATCATTGTTATACATCAGATCCGTCGTCATATATTTAAGAACATAATATATACAGCACTTGTTGAAAAAGACTACCTCTCGTCACCTCAATTACAGTATTCAATAATCGCAGACGATAATGGCGACTCCGTTATATTATTTGATATCTCCTTTGTTTTACTCGACATGTAATGATTTATTATGATAATTGTGAGAAACTTAAAATACTTTTTAATGAGAATCATAATATTTTGCAGTTGTCTAGCGTAACTGATCGTAGTATCTAGTCTATTGTCGCTAACTCCATAACGTGTATAGTTTTTCTTTTTTAAATTTACAATAAATAAATTTTGTGAACTAAAATATACTATTGCCTCCTGGGAAACGTTAATGTTTTCTACCTCTATGTATGTGTTTTATAACATCGAGTTTTCTACAAAATTATTGGCCGTCGATTGCAAATGCCGTAGAAAAAAGTGTGTATCTCTGGCACTGCTGATAAAAGTGTCTGTCTAATTTCGGATCTCAGTGCGTCTAAACCGCTACGTACTTAAACGGTTGTATAGAACGGCATTTTTAGCTTGACACATAATCATGTATTAAACGATTGAAAGTTGTGTACAATATCGTACATTTAATATTCTTATGAATAAAAGATAAAACCACAGTAATTTACGGAAGTATGATTCAATGATGAAATCAATAATCTTAATAATAGCTTCCAAAACCCTAGTAAAATAGGGTGGTTCTATTCTTCAATGTAAATGGTGTTTTTTTAATAATATATAAGGAGTATGATATTACAGATTAAATTATCTTAATAAATATGGTAACGTATCTTTCAATGATTTTGATTAGTTCCAACAACAGGCAGTATCCCGCAACTCCATTATAATAACATACATGGAATTGTTCGAAGAGAAATCTCGTTAAATCATAAGAATTATGAAAGCTTCTACACATAATACACACTTTACGAAGTATTGCTTTCTTATAAAAGAGAACGCACTTTGCGTTTTTTCTTGGTAATGATGTGAGAAATTGTATGTCCAGAAGATTCAGAATAACAAAAACGAAAACAAAACAATAAGTACAAATAAAAGAAATAAATGTGTCGCAAAAATCTGTAAACAAACTGTCACAAACAACATTACTATTTCCTCGTTGTTTCTGATATACGTGGCTTAAAAGGAAAGTTTAGGATGAGTAGCATTTTCTACAGAAACGACAAATCGCAGATAGCTTAATAGGAATATAGACTGAGGCGGAGACATTTGAATAAGGACTGGTGCCGATACATAAGAACACGAGTAACAAAGGAAACACAAAGAATAATTCACTAAACTTAACGCAAATGTAAAATAAATGAAACGTTTATTTAAATTCATCTTTAAAATGATATACATATATATATATATATATATATATATATATATATATATATATATATATATATGTGTGTGTGTGTCAACTTTTGAAAAATACTCATTCTTTTTTACAGATGTGAATGTTCTTTCATCAACCGTAAACAATAATGCTTTACAAAAGAACGTACGAAAAATATGAAACGTATTCAATCGCGTTTTCTATTTAAAAGTAAGTTCAAGAACACGGATTCTGATATATTCGTTTTTTTTTTAATATAACAACAGAACTACACCGCATCAAAATGGTCTTCAATTGTGGAAAACGCATGCATAAACAAACTCATGATTTAACTAAAAATATTAGAAGAGTTTGATTGAATTCATAACCTATTCCACCTCTTGAAATCACCACTTAATACGAACAGAAAACAAGGATACTTAGTACATATTCGCTCATAATTGAAACAGTACAAGCAATACACCGATATATTTAATTTATCAAGATTTAGTCGCATATGTCTCCTTCTTTTAAACATGCCAATCCAAATAAAACAGATACATGTTATATGCGATACGCGCAATGTCAAATATTGCATATTTTACGCAAAGTGTTCCAATAGTGAATGCGTAAACGAGACCAATTAAAATTTACAGGAAGCAAGTTTTCCGAATGTTCGCTGATGTTTGTTTTCTGATAATCACCATGCAATTGTGTAGCCGGTTTAAGGTGCTTGGTAGTCTGGTTTCTTTCTTTGCTTGTTAAACGAATTATATTTCTGCCGTTACAGTTACACGTTAGCCGTCAAGTATCACGTTTACTCCCTACACCGACATCAGCGATAGTGAGATGTGACATACTAAGTCGAGGAAGGTTTGGCACAGGAAACACAAATAAGTGGCGATTGCACATTCGCAGAAGCATCGTTATTATAAAAACTGCATTGATATGCGGTTCGGAGAGTGTCTTCCTGTGTTACATGTAGAGGCAGTGACAACCAGATGACGACATAACCTAATGTCGACTTCTGAATCGTCAACGGAACTCTGCAGCTAGACGTCCGCATCGTACTTGGCCTGTCCGCTTAGGCTAGTCCTGTCAGAAACCTTATTTTTGAGACGGCGTAGATCTGGACTTACTACATTCCAACCATTTTACCACGGTGTAGAACGGTTAAGTTATGGTTTTCATTAAAAAACAACAACAATGAAACTGGCTAACGGCTGATATATATTTTTTAGTTAACAGTAATACATTTTATAAAAAAAAATCCCATCAAAATAATCGTAATATTACCCCGGCACACATTACACATGTAGAATTAATAAATAAAAATATATTTTCTATTTTCAAACCAAACATTTAGTATTAGACCAAATATACTTCCTTTAAAAAATGCTGAACCTTTCAAAGAAACAAATGATAACCACGAAAAACATAATATGAATGTTATAAGACATCACATTTCAATCCACATATTTGCGCCAATAAAGGTAAATAGATTCATAAATACACACACAGTAAGATCTTAAATCTGGTGGTAAAATCTTATTATATATTTCTTATCATACAAATTTTATTTGGCTATTTAAATTTGTTAATTTAAGTAATTATTTACGTTTACCGGTACAACATGACGAGATGAACGCTCATACGTACATTTTTAAAGTACAACGGTTTGTTGTTATACAATACAGAGAATTATCGTAGAACTGCGTGTATGTTGAGGCATATAACAAGGAATACACAACGGTTTAAATGTTAATACTCAGAACAGTTTAAGATTATTCACGTTTTATTATTTAATACATGTTTAATAAACAGTAGAAGATCGTTCGAAATATGAAAATTGATATCATGATAACACTTACAATTTTTTTTATTTTTAATGTTTTCCATGAAGCTATTTATTATTTCTAAAATATGAAGAAAATTATACGTTTAACTGATTGGTATATATATATATATATATATATATATATATATATATATATATATATATATATATATATATATATATATATATAAAGATAGATAAAAGAAGATGGATGAGCATGTACGAATGAAAACTTTATTTCAACTTTGAATATTGAATGCAAGGTGCATTCGGTAAAAACATGGTTATTATTCTTTCCTTAAGCCAAGGCTTTTCAAAGATTAACATCTTATCATCAGAGGAATTATATAAATCGATAAGTTGGCAGTAGAAAAGCCAAAATTCAAAATTTTAAAAAATATATTCTCAGACTTTCGAAGTCACTATTTGAATTCCCGACTTCCTGCGTTAAATATACACAGTTACACTTCAACTTCTGTAAAATTACTCTCATTCTCGGTCCACGGAAATATTTTAAAATGGCCCGGATTTTCAAAATTACTTCCGAGTGAGTGCGTTCCACCTACGATTGAACACAACATCTTTATATTGGATTTACTTTATTCTTCAATTTTTTCAATGCTGCCTTCTTTTCCATCGTTAAATCTCCTTTCCCTGGACACCTTATCAACGGGCATTTACCAACTGGACTGACACCATATATGTTTACATGCACAGGCTCACTCTCCATTACTTATTTTTTTTTCAAATTTTAGATTTTGGCTTTTTCACTGCCAACTTATCGATCTATGAAATTCTTCTGATAAAAAGATTTAATCTTTGAAAAGTATTGGCTTAAGGAAAGAATAATATCCATGTTTTACTGAGTACACCTTGCATTAAACAATCGAAGTTGAAATAAATTGTCATTCGGACATGTTTATCCCTCTCATCTTATTTATATATATATATATATATATATATATATATATATATATATATATATATATATATATATATATATATATACTACTTGCATTGTGTTTTTCTTAGATGGTAATCAAATGAAAGTGGAATGTTTACTAGATAGTTTTAATAACATGTAGATCTGTATGATGTTATGATTTTCATGCTATACAACTATTATTCGCTACATATGTGCATACACATTTCAGCTACGAATTTATTTCAAGTCCAACTTCCTCAGACAAAGGTAAATATACTAAAGAGTTAAGTTACCGTTGTCTGAGGAAGGTGGACCTGAAATAAAATCGAGCTAAAGCATGTATTATAATATGTAGCTAATAATGTATATAGACAAAAGAATATACACGAATTATTAACTGTCACATTTTAAAACTTTATCGAAATGTTTTTATTAAATAAATCATAATTATCGACACCTATCACAACCCAAGAAGGACTATTGTTCAGCTTATTCTCAAGAGCTGCTTTTTCTATCACATAGTTCCAATAATTAAACGGAGTTTATTATATTTTCTTTATTTTTTCTATTATTTTATATTTAGTCGATCGATTGGAGACAATTATCTATTTCTTGCATCAATATTACGCATACACACTATTGGTCTCAATTATTATTCATAAAATTATTTTAGCTTCATATATTGAAAAGTAAAATAATATTTATGAAAAGTATACTTTATTACGAACGCTGTTGGGCCGGACGCCTCTTAGTCTGGTGATTAATTCAACTGACATAAGAGACAATCTTATAAGAATCTAAGTCTTGCCGTTAATATGATCACAACGTAAAAAGTGACATGCAATGAAACTTGAAAATTAATAGCTGTTCAGTGTGGACCGGAAGAGCGAGATCAAATAAAAACAAATAAGTATTTTGGTAGTTAAGTTTCGAACCAGTTTGAAGAGGGGGAGTTAGAGGGCACAATTGTTTGGGGTAAGACGACTCTAAAGTAAACATAAAATTACGATTATCTTAAAATGTAAGTTATTCTGTTTGCCTTTTCGTGCGACACGACGAAAAGTGCTGAAGAGCTTTCTACTCCAAAAAGTATTTCCCCGTGCTGCTGGACTCTAAAACTCCCTCCCTGCTTTTTGTTTTCCTGACGGTAGTGACATGCACAACTTTTAAACTGCTGTAAACAGACTTCTCGCTCCACAGCTCCAAATTTAGGTGGACGCTCTACCCCCAAACGCTCACCCTTTTTTTTTCTCAGTAGCCTCCTACTTCTACAGTGGCGGCCTGCCTTGTTTGGGGTGAACTATGTTAAAAAAAAACAAAAAAAAACGACGATGTCATTTAGTCTTAGTTGTGTTCTACATACACACATGGACGTGATATCTTTGTCATTATTATATGTAAGTTTCCGAAGCTTATTTTACTATTAGTCATGGATGGTATTCTTCTACTAGCTGTTATTGTTATAATCGTGAGTTGAATGGTGAAAGAGAGGTTCAGAAAAAAAGATGACGCCCAGTTGTTCTTATTAATTGATCAGTTTCGAATCAATAACCAATCTTTTAACATTGAAAGTGTAAGCCCATTTCTAAAAACTATTGATTTATTTATAGAATTTTAATGAAAAGACAACATAAAAAATCTATGCCATAACAAGCACATATAATGCTATATTTTCGTTACAGATAAGTGTATACACCTTCATTCGAACCTTCCTTTTCGTGACTTTCAACTTCAGTCTATAACTTGGTCACAAAAGCCACGTGTTATATTTTCATTTACCGATGCGTGTATCTACTCATATACACTCGCGTTTATTCCTGAACCTAGGTCCTTGGTTATCTGTGGATACAAAACAAATGTGATGTCAACGTTAATTTTTTTTTTAAATGTTCATTTAAACACAGGAACTGTCAGAGAAAATATAACAGGGACGAGTTAATTTTGTGCTCATGGAAAATAAAAAGAGTGAGAGAAAGACAGACAGACAAATATACGGATAGTTCGTATCGTATCTTATTACAGTATACGCGCTTGGGGGACGGTCCTAGAGGCGGCTATTTCTTGTTTGAAGCGTCGCCAGCCGAAAAAGCAGAAACTTTCTGCTCGGCAGTATTTTTTCAAACTTTCGTCCTTATAAGTGTTACACACACTTTCGTCTTGTGTAACATTTAACCCTTATGAGTGTTACACAAACTTTCGTCTGGTGTAACATCTTACCCTTATGAGTGTTACACAAAATCACAGTTTGCTTGATGAAATTAAAAGTAACAATTGTCGTATTTGGTATCAAAACACTTGAACACATAAGCAAATGTAAACATAAAAATATAAAGATATCAATAAATTTGTTTGAACATTATAAGTCTCATAAGTACAATATATAATTTAATTGCTGACTTATGATGTCAATGAGCCATTGGATGCAGAGTTTTGCAAACTCTTTAGCCATGGGATGCATCGAATAATAATGCCCGACAATTCAATTTTTAAAAGGCTTTTTACGTTAATTCTTTCGCTACAATTCAAAAAGAAATTGCACATGCTTACTCCTTGATGGGTACTCCTAAATGTGGAATATGCAAGTGGGTGCAGTCGGTGGAACAAGGTTGGTTTTTATCTCATTTTGACTAATATCCTTGGTTAAGTTATTTTGCTATGTATCAAACAGTTGTTTAGACTTGATACTCAAGTCTTATTCAGACTAATTTTTGTCGTCTTGCCATTTAAGTTACGACTGGAATAAAGAAGGTAAGATGCAGTAGAAGTGCGGTTGTGCATTCTGAAACGCTTGTCTCCGTTGACACCCTTTGCGGAAAGAGGTATTCACTGTCTTTTGTGACTGAAAATGAATCATACAACTCTTTATATATAAAGGTACATTTATTTCACAATACAATATAATCCTTTAATGATAGATGACGAAAAAAGAAGAATGTATAGTTATTCCAAACAAGCTCTAATATCATCAGAAGATGCTAAAGAGAATGTTCGAGCAATTCTGTAGTAGTAGTAGTAGTAGTAATGAAAGCGTTAAGTATAGGGCAGCCATGCACTTTGGACAACGTTTTGACGAAATCATTCTGACAAAAACACATCAAAATGTCAGCGGAATGGCAAAGTCACTTAAGATCATTATTAGCTGAAATAATAGCTAATAAGATTTGCACAAGAAATAGGGTCATCTTAAGCTCCATGAATAAAGGAATTGGGCATTATTTTCCAAACTGCTTAATTAGTATTATTTGACGAAAAGGGAACCTATTGATTTGCGTACACCACGATAACATGATAGCTGTCAAGTGTATTGCTACAAATTATACACGCTCTTGAATTATTCCGATCACGATGAATAAATTATAAAGTTGATTGCCTATTTTTATTTTTAGGATTCGGCGTTGTGAGGGTTTAAGTCCAGATAAGTTATAATCCCACCATGTTTGTTTTTCATATAATATGTTGGGCTTCGTTTATCATATGAACATTCTTCTTGGAATACCGTGCTTTCATGGTTGGTCTTCAGAAAGCAAACAACCTTCGGTAGGAAATCAGAACTTTGATATATATATATATATATATATATATATATATATATATATATATATATATATATATATATATATATATATATATATATAAAGGGAAAAATACGTAAGTAACACGTACTAGAAATACTATCTTAAATATATATATATATATATATATATATATATATATATTAATATATATATATATGTATATATATGTATATATACATACACATATATATACATATATATATACATATAGATATACATATAGATATACATATATATATACATATTAGTAATTTTTTAATTTGCTTTATAATATAAATATAACTATTTTGAAATGTTGACGGTTGTGTTTATTTTTCGTTTGCTTAACTGTGTCGGTAATAAAAATACGGATTAATTGTTTTTGAAAATACCTTGATATTTGTTTATCGAGAAAATGTACGTTTTCGGATAAGCAGATACATCGGTTGTATTAAACTGTTTTTGAAAAATCAAATTCGAAACATTTTATAGATTTATATTATATATTCCGATACAATTAAAAGTGTTGTAAAAAAATCGCGATTCCGATACATGTGCATGTTATGATTCCGATTCCGATTCTGCTTAAACCTCTAAATATTTACTTATATTGTTGATATTTTTTCCAATTCTTTTCAAAACTTGTGTAATATGTGTACATATTTTAGCAAATGTAACAATATACTAGTATATAAGGAGTGCGTAGCAATATATTTAAAATGTATATTTCTCTTTAAAACAAAGTCGATTAGAAGTAGTTAATTGTAAGTATACAAAATCTTATCGAAACGGTTTCATAAACAATTGAACATGGTAAACAAGAACTTTTTAAGGAGTATATTTTGAAATAGACTAGATATTACTTGGTTTCAAAATGAAAATATTACAAAGAAACAGAAACCGAGTAAAAAGTTGCATGAACCGTCTTCTTTTTATTTCTCTTCGTTACGGTCCATTGATAAAAATAGAAAACGAATACGTAGAGATGATGTGTCCTCATTACCGCCGCATCTAACACCATATCCGGTGTCATGTTTTCTAAGAAAATATAAAAACGTATGCCTTAAGAACTTAAGGTAAACTGTTACATTTACTGGGGTATTATAAATGCAATCGTAAGATCATAACTAAATGAAATTACGCTAAATATAACAACATTGCGAACCACTTACTTACGCTTAAAAAAATGCAAATTAAAATTTGTTAGGGTAGACTTCTGCATGAAAATACGTTATTTTAAGCAAATGTGATGCTGAAAATCAACTATATACATTATAAAGGTAAGTCCATTACATGTTTCTTCAGGTACATTCGATTTTACCACAACCTTTATACCTATGAAAGAAATTATGAACAACTTAGCTGTTTAATATTAAGAGGGGTCAAGGAGGCGGTCCGGTTCGCTATGTAAGTTGAACATAGATTGGCCACGTGCAAGAGATAATGTTAACTCATATAACCTGTGGATCAATTTACGTCAAAGTTACGTAACGAACTGACCACTTGTCATCATTTGAATATTACACAAATAGGGTATTTCAATGTTTCTATAATCTTAACATCGGTGGTGTCCGGTAAATTAAGTAATTTTGACAGGGTAGACCAATTCCAAATTCGGTAACTAGTAATTAAAATAATCACAGTGTTTCGACCGCTGTTACCTAAACTGGTCAATTGCGGAAAAGAAAATGAATGTCTTTAACTTCTTTACTAACTCAACGTTTGGCAGGTCAAAGAATAACGTAAATGGAGATTCGTATGTCTATATATCCCATATAGAAATAAAGTATTACACACATATAACGACCCCCAATATTTCTGAGAACTTCGAGTGAAGTAAAATGAAACAAAAATAAATGTGTGTATGTGTGTGCATAAAATATCAGTTTAATTTTAGTTCATGGAATAAATATCAGGTATTTATTTATGTGCACACGTATCAAAAGAACATGTATTTTTTATTTAATATGCAAATGATCACATTTTCGTTGAGAATGTTTTGGAAAATTGTAATATAAACTTAAAATTTAAATACAATATATTTAAAATGAAACTAGATACTTCAATATTAAAATATTAGTTTATTCATGTTTATCTAATCTATAAAGTAACATTAAGGGACGGTTCTACATTATACTTTGTGTGTTAATTAAGCTAAAACTTTAATTTACACTATTTATATATAACACTTTACAACAAAGTATTGTATATTTAATTAACATTTATATATCTCTAAGTTTTTATACCAAGATAATTAGAAAGAACATATCTTGAAAAAACAGTACATGATTAGTTTCCCTCACATACTTTTCTAACGCTTATATAAGTACCTTTCTAGTTACCTCGTATATGATTCGCTCATATTGTTTACGAGTATTGCACACAAGACAGTGACAAGACAGATTCTACATGTGTGTACAACTGAATTGTGTATTACGAAACATTCTCGTGTAGGTTCTAAGAAATAGTTCAAGTGTGACAATGTCTAATATTGTTTTGTATTTTTTCCTGAATATTTGAATTAGTTTTTTAGAAAAATGTCCTTAGCATTCATTGTGTATTTAAAATAAACGTTAAAATTCGTAACTAAACAATGTGAAATATATAGGTGATGTGGTTTTTGATATGATTTCAATTTAATGAAATTCTTATATATATTTATTTATTTATATATATATATATATATATATATATATATATATATATATATATATATATATATAAATTAGTCGTCCAAGGCTATAGCAATGCGATGTGGTTGCCGTGAGATGGAAAAGTGAAAAGAAATAAACGCAGGGAGAGAGTCAAACTCAAAACGATTTATTAATAATTTCACGAAAACTGATTAAATACCAAATAGTATTTTTTTTTTTTTTGGTAAGTAACAGATCGGCAAAGGGTAATCTTAAATTTTCGAAAGAACAACTTTCATTATCAGAAGACAACAATAGAAGACCGAGAGGGTCGGAAAAACGTAAAAAAACCGGTGTCAGATCATCGTATTACAGGGGAAAACAATTGGCAGTAGGAACGCAGAAAACGTCAAAATTAATTAAGCAATCATATAACTAAGGTTAAAACATTATAAACATTAGTTTAGTAATATACCAATTTTTTAAATTTTATTATGTTTCATTTTAAATGACTCATCAATCTTTATTTATTTATTTGTTTATTTATTTTTTTTTTTTTCATTTATTCACTTCAAATCTAAATTTAAATTCACTGTCAAAGGGAGATAACTTATTCTAAATAATATATTCAGACTTTAGAAATGAGATTGGAAACTTGAGAAGGATTTGAGTTGTGAAGTAGATTAGGAACGCAGAAAACGTCAAAATTCCATTAAGCAATCATATAACTAAGGTTAAAACATTATAAACATTAGTTTAGTAATATACCAATTTTTTAAGTTTTATTATGTTTCATTTTACATGACTCATCAATCTTTATTTATTTATTTATTTATTTATTTATTTATTTTATTTTATTTATTTATTTTATTTTTTTTTTCCATTTATTCTCTTCAAATCTAAATTTAAATTGTCAAAGGGAGATAACTTATTCTAAATAATATATTCAGACTTTAGAAATGAGATTGGAAACTTGAGAAGGAATTTGAGTTGTGAAGTGGATAAAAGCCAAGGATGGGACCTTTTTTTTTTTTTATTAGCAGGGGAAGGGGGGAATAAGAAGAGAGAGGATTATAAAAAAAAAAAAAAAAAAAAAAAAGAAAAGGTAAGTAAGTTGTGGGTGGGAGTGTGAGGAGGTGGGAGTGTGAGGATGTAAGAATCAGAGGATGAAGGGAGATGACAACTCGAATCTGTTATTCAAGGCAGGGCGAAATTTAGAGATTAGGATAGCTTCCGAAATTCGAAGCTGGCCTATATTGCGGACAGAGTTGAGGATGCGGACACTAATGGAGCGATGTGTGTTGCCACATGAAATTAAGTGTTTATGGAAGGAGGAAATGTGGGTGTTTAGATGCTCTTTAATACGTTGGTGTAGAGGCCTAACGGTACTACCGATGTAGAACTTTTGGCACTTAGAGCATTGCAGGTTGTATACTGTATATGTGCGGAGGCAGAGGCCAGAGTTGGGGATGGGGCAACTAGCTAGAGAGCAGGGGTCTGGGGTGTAGTGGCTTTTTTTGGATAAATGTTGTCGGAGAGAGGTGCCTGTGTGAGAAAGTTGTATGTTAAGGTTCTCACTACGTATGGCATTGCGGATAGCAGAAGTGATACGGTCGCTAAAGAAGGGGAGTTTAAGGAAGCATGTGTTGGTGAGAGTGTGGTGTCTACGTCTTCTGGTGTTGTAAAGGCTAGATATGGTAGTTAGCGGGAAGCCGTTGGTCAATAGAGTTTGGTGGAAGGCTTCGGTGTGTGTTGTTTTATCGGAAGAAGAAGAGCATTTGTCTTGTATGCGGGTGATTTCGGTTTGTGCGTAACTAATTTTGGATTTGAGGGGTAGTGCGGATTTTTCACTTTTCCATCTCACGGCAACCACATCGCATTGCTATAGCCTTGGACGACTAATTTACACTTACATTTACCAGCAATGCTTCAAGCAAACTACAATCTCCTCTTATCTCTCAATCTCGGCCAGACAGAGTTTGCATACACCAAGAAAATGTTCCGACTTTCGGAGAAGCGGGCTAGGACCGGATGCCAGATCAACTTCCTGAAGAGATGCCTCAGACATGGAATTTTCCCCAACACTATCAAGAACATTCACCTACCGTCGTGCTTCTACCTATCCACTCTCCACTCTGCACGCTCGTTCATACATACCTTTTGTATAAAGAAAACCATCAAACACCTCCATTGCAAGCTACACCAACATATCAACGCTATGTCTGATAGCAAATTTCCCCCCCCCTCACACCTTCCACCCCACATCTCCGCATTTGTCAACAAAGCTTTCCACCACTGTTTCCACACGGAAAAAAACAGACTCATACTTAAATTCAATTGGCTCCACCAAAAACAGATCTTACAGCCACTTACCAATTATGGAGCTGTACACGGACCCCCTCTTCATCCTCAAGCTACTACCCAACCACTTATCACTGACCTCACGTGTTCTCTCTCCGCAACAGAAACTGATCTCCTCAGCCTCGGAGCCAAATTCTTCGTGACACAAAATCTTAATGACCAAACCCTCCTCGATATAGAAACACAGTTCTGCAGGACAGCGTACCATTTGAAATGGTTATCAGCCTTTGAACCACCCTCCCTAGACCCACTTAACGACTCCACCCCCACCGATCCCCCTAATTTTTCATCCAACCCCTTCCCCGTTTATCAACCTGACCGCCCCCTACACCCTCCTCCTGAAAACCACCCTTTAGACCTAAAGTTGGTAAATCTCAAACATAAGATTTTCTCCATAATACAACGGGAAAAACACCGTATCACACCAAATATCTCCCATTCCCAGCGTCTCACCCTCAAAGGCCTTAAGAAAAAAAACCTGGTCTACCTACCCTCTGACAAAGGCAAGGAATTCTGCATTATCTCC
>OY744515.1:198592359-198632359 GCA_963556195.1 Sepiola atlantica
ACTAAACAAACACATCACATAGAAATAGAAAACGTACTGTAAGCACGCACGTGTTAACATTAGCTTACCTATTAATTCGGCACATTAAAAGAAAACAAATCAGTCACCCCTATACAACACAGAACACCAGTAAAAGTCAACTTATGTTTGAATGTTGCCCTCACATTCCCTAACCGACACATTAACATGTGAAAAAGAATAACAGATGATTTTATTAGTTAGCTAGTTATACTAAACTCCACGTGTAAATATAAAAACCCATGGAAACACGAATGCTTTAGCCTAAAGATTCCCTACGCGAATGAAACACGGACGTCTCTGTGTAGCTTAATTATCATGAATATATTTTATAACTTACTATATATATATATATATATATATATATATATATATATATATATATATATGTAGAGAGAGAGAGAGAGGAGGAGAGAGACGTGTGGGTGTATGTATATTATATCTCAGTAGAATACAACTATCATGAATATTTGTAATCATGTCTCTAAAATTTAAACATCAATAAATATCAACTAAATCGTTACATAAGCCGAACGGTTACTAAGCCGGGGTGTACACTACTTAGATCCGGTGGTCGACTCGTCTGTTTTTCATGGTAAACAACTGATGATCCCTTAAAATAGTGTTAGAAACTAACTAATATAATAACTGTAAAAAATAAATTGACTCACATGAGTGATTTTTCACTGGAAGACTTGGGACTATAAGTTTTTTTTTTTTTTTTGTATAAGTTTTAATGGTTGAGAAACTTCCGAGACTATATATATATTAAATTATAAATACGTACAGACGCTAGCGAGTAAAGCTTCTAGCTCTCATTACTTCAGAAAAGTAACAATTTCAGACGAGCGCGAACCCGGCTTCCAGAGTAAGCTTAATTTATAAATAATTATTCAGATCCTATAAAGTTGTATCCTCTCTAGAGATCATTAATTGACGACTAAAACATTGACCATGTCCAAAGGTTAGAAGGGTCCGAACTCTCTTCATGATACCATTAGTTTTTGTTGAAAGACACAAGATATATTCATTTTGCATTATAAAAGCGTGATCGTCACACTGTTCTGGTAGTTGTGTAAGGTTCATAATACTTGGATATGGGGTCGAATCATCTGAGCAGTAGTAGAGTAACATACTTCCATATGTATTGAACAACAATCACCTCAAAATCTTAACTGAGCTTTGTTTAGAGAATGTTTTAAGTGTACATGTTAAACCGATTGTGTATCTTAAGGGGGGACAAAAGAAAATGTTGTAATGTTTAAAATCAATTGTAGAATGAAGTAAAAATAACTAACCCCAATATGTATTACAAATAGATTTATTTATTTATTCATAAATAGAGATAGGGATCGAATTAAATAACCTGAACAATTATTTAAACTTAAGTAATAGAAACTTTTCCTTGACTATTAAAAAAAACTATATTAAAATAGGAATAAGGGAACAGACGTAAAGTGCAAAACAACATTGCATTTCCTATCCGCAAATATATCCCAGGAATAAAGAACAAAATATTATTTTTTTTATTAAAATGCAGAAATTGCAAGGAGGGCAAGTATGCCACATATGATAAGAACATTTAAATGTATCTGCTGTTTCAATTAACTAAATAACATTTTAAAAAGCGACCACACAAAATTATTATATCCCTAGACTTACTATCAGACTATGCATTTCTTAAATTGAAGCACTATGCAATCCGTTTGTCTTAAATATGCTAAATGAGAGGATAATCGAAACATATATAATTCTATTGGAATAGAGAAATGGTAAGTAATTTCGTGTTCCCTATACACAAATTACATCCAAAATGATCGTAATAAAAAGAAATTTAGCAATTATGGAATGATAATTAAATGAATAAATAACCTCAAATAAAAGTAACTTTCGAAAAATGATCATTGCAGAAATTGAAAAAGTAGTTTATCCTGAATTAAAATCCTATAGCCGATGGAAGATTAACATACCGCTACACAGATGAACAAGAAAAGCAATAAAAATTAACATGCAGTTTTATCATCACACTAAACATATAATTCATAAACTGAGCTTATATCGCGAAAAAAGTATATTAGTGTAATATACATAATTGAATCTGTTGAAAAAGTAAATAAACATAAATATCCTTTATTAGTCTAACAAAGTTAGGCAAAATTTTAGAATTATCAAGCAATTGTTATATATATATATATATATATATATATTGATATTTACAATATCATCATTAAATAACCCATTGGAGGTTCACCCAATAACCAACGAACATATTATAATGCATAATGATATTATAAATATGCGAATTGTTTTATTTTGTAATTCAAATTACAATGAAAGGTATTTTAAAGACTCTTTATTAAGAGACATTGTTTCTAAACAGGAAGTGTAACGTAAGTATATACTTACTACTCTATTTAATATCTGTGCATTAAATATCTCCCTTACAAGATAACGCATTGCGTGTATGAGAGAACTCAGATAAAAGAACGAAAAAGGATACAAAATGATTAGTGTAGCAATGAAGCCAATTGTCATTACCAGTAAGATTCAGTAAATTGGGTGTGTATAAGTAGCACAATAGATGCCAGGGGCTGACTGGTGAATAACGTATGATGTGTTTGTATTATATAGGGTATCTCAATATATATAAGGCAAAAATCTTTGATATGTATGTAACGCTAAGGCTTTTAAAATACTAAACAAACATTTCCGAATTAGGTATTATTTTAACCGGCATAACCTCGAGAAAATAATATCGAAAATTTTTTTAAAAAGATTCATTTTTAAGGGGTCAAATAGCCATTTTTTCGTTTAATGTGATCACGATTTTTAATGTTATCTTGTGCACATGACGTCACATAGATAGGTACATGACGTCATAGTAATAGGTTCGGATATTATTTTATGCTATCGTAACGTTATTATTGTTTTTTTTTGCATTTTTCTTCAGACTATTGCCCTGATAAAAGGGAGGGGAATAAGCAAGAGTTATTTTAGTATAGCTCTAGAGGCCTCCTTGTATTTGGCGATTGAAAATGAGGAAAAATATCATGATGGGATTGAAAATAATGAAGAATACCATGAGAGGATTGAAAATGATGAAGAATACCATGTGAGGATTGAAAATGATAGGGTGAGAGGATTGAAAATGATGAAGAACATCATGAGTGGATTGAAAATGATAAAGAATATCATGAGAGGATGTAAAATGATTAAGAATACCATGAGAGGATTACAAATGATGCAGAACATCATGAGAGGATTGAAAATGATAAAGAATATTATGAGAGGATTGAAAATGATGAAGAATATCATGAGAGGATTGAAAATGATGTAGAATATCATGAGAGGATTGAAAATGATGAAGAATATCATTAGAGGATTGAAAGTGATAAAGAATACAATTAGAGGATTGAAAATTATGAAGAATACTATTAGAGGATTGAAAATGATGAAAAATATCATGAGAGGATTGAAAATGATGAAGAATATCAGGAGCAGGTATAAAATGATGAGGAATACGATGAGATGGTCGAAAATGCTGAAGAATAAAATGATGGGATTGAAAATGATGAAGAATATCATCAGAGGATTGAAAATGATGAAGAACATCATAGGAGGATTGAAAATGATGAAGAAAAACATGAGAGGATTGAAAATGATGAAGAACATCATGAGAGGATGTAAAATGATTAAGAACATCATGAGAGGATGTAAAATGATTAAGAATACAATGAGAGGTTTGAAAATGCTGACGAATACCATGAGGAGATTGAAAATGATGAAGAACATCATGAGAGGATTTAAAATGATGAAGAATATAATGAGAGGATTGAAAATAATGAAGAATACCATGAGAGGATTGAAAATGATGAAGAATACCATGAGGAGATTGAAAATGATGAAGAATACCATGAGGGGATTGAAAATGATGAAGAATATCATGAGAGGATTGAAAATGATGAAAGAATACAATGAGAGGATTGATAATGCTGAAGATTACCATGAGAGGATTGAAAATGATGTAGCATATCATGAGAGGATTGAAAATGCTGAAGAATACCATGATGGGATTGAAAATGATGAATAACATCATGAGAGGATTGAAAATGATGAAGAATATAGTGAGAGGATTGAAAATAATGAAGAATACCATGAGAAAATTGAAAATGATGAAGAATACCATGAGAGGATTGAAAATGATGAAGAATATATTGAGAGGATTGAAAATGATGAATAACATCATGAAGGGATTGAAAATTGTGAAGAATATAATGAGAGGATTGAAAATAATGAAGAATACCATGAGGGGATTAAAAATGATGAAGAATATCATGAGGGGATTGAAAATGATGAAGAACCTCATGAGAGGATTGAAAATGATGAAGAACCTCATGAGAGGATTGAAAATGATGAAGAATATCATGAGGGGGTTGAAAATGATGAAAGAATACAATGAGAGGATTGATAATGCTGAAGATTACCATGAGAGGATTGAAAATGATGTAGCATATCATGAGAGGATTGAAAATGATGAAGAATACCATGAGAGGATTGAAAATGATGAAGAATACCATGAGAGGATTGAAAATGATGAAGAATACCATGAGAGGATTGAAAATGATGAAGAATACCATGAGAGGATTGAAAATGATGAAGAATACCATGAGAGGATTGAAAATGATGAAGAATACCAGGATGGGATTGAAAATGATGAAGAATATCATGAGCGGGTTGAAAATGATGAAGAATATATTGAGAGGATTGAAAATGATGAAGAATATCATAAAGGGGTTGAAAATGATTAAGAATACAATGATAGGATTGAAAATGCTGAATAATACCATGAGAGGAATGAATATGATGTAGAATATCATGAGAGGATTGAAAATGATGAAGAATATTATTAGAGGATTGAAAATGATAAAGAATACCATGAGAGGATTGAAAATAATTAAAAATAGCATGAGAGGATTGAAAATGATGAAGAATGACATGAGAGGATTGAAAATGATGAAGAATATCATGAGAGGATTGAAAATGATGAAGAACATAATGAGGGGATTGAAAATGGTGAAGAACATCATGAGGGGATTGAAAATGATGAAGAACATCATGAGGGGTTTGAAAATGATGAAGAATATTATGAGGGGATGTAAAATGAAGCAAAATACCATGAGGCGATTGAAAATGATGGAGAATATCATGAGAGGATTGAAAATAATTAAGAATACCATGAGGGGATTAAAAATGATGAAGAATATCATGAGGGGATTTAAAATGGTGAATAATATCATGAAGGGATTGAAAATGATGAAGAATACCATGAGGGGATTGAAAATAATGAAGAACATCATGAGGGGATTGAATATTATGAAGAACATCATGAGAGGATTGAAAATGATGAAGAAAATTATGAGGGGATTGAAAATGATTAAGAATATCTATGATACATGATACATGATACCTATCTATGATATATATACATGATACATATCTATGATACATGATATATATATATGATACATGATACATATCTATGACACATGATCCATGATACATATCCATGATACATATCCATGATACATGATACATATCTATTATACATATCCATGATACATGATACATATCCACGATACATGATATGTATCCATTATATATTATACATATCCATGATACATGATACATATCAATGATACATATCCATGATACATGATACATATCAATGATACATATCCATGATACATTATACATATCCATGATACATGATACATATCTATGATACATATCATGATACATGATATATATCCATGATACATATCCATGATACATATTCACGATACATATCCATGATACATGATACATACCCATGATACATGATACATATCAATGATACATTACACATATTCATAATAAATATCAATGACAAATGATACATATCCATGATACATATCCGTGATACATGATACATATCGATGATACATATACATGATACATGTACATGATACATGATACATGATTCATATCTATGATACATAACACATATCTATGATACAGTATACATGATACATACCTATGATACATGATACATATCCATGATACATATCCATTATACATGATACATATCCATGATACATATCCATGATACATGATACATATCCATGATACATGATACATATCCATGATACATATCCATGATACATGATACATATCCATGATACATATCCATGATACATGATACATATCCATGATACATATCCATGATACATGATACATATCCATGATACATGATTAATATCCATGATACATATCCATGATACATATCCATGATACGTGATACATATCCATAATAGATATCCATGATACATGACACATGTCCATGATACATGATACATATACATATCCATGATACATATCCATGATACATGATACATGATACATATCCATGATACATACACATGATACATGATACATATTCATAATACATATCCACGATACATGATACATATCCATGATACATGATACATGATACATATCCATGATACATGATACATATCCATGATACATGATACATATACATATCCACGATAAATGATATATATATATACCTATACATGATACATATCCATGATACATATATGTATACATGATACATACACATTATACATATACGTATACATGATACATACACATGATACATATACATATACATGATACATATACATGATACATGATACACGATATATATATACATGATCCAATGTATTTATGTAATAACTTTATAAAAATGCTGACTCACTAAACATGCTCCATAATCCCTTGCCGGATGTACCCGTCTTGCCCTAAATTGTGTCCGGTTGTATCAGGTCATCCCATAACTTCTGTCCGGATGCATCAATAACAACATAGGAAGGCAACCGGTAAGAGTGAGGTCAGTAGTTCTCAGGAGGCCTACTTGATTTGCAAAGTAATGTAGGTGCTTCTGAAGTATAACGGTCCCTAGAAATATTGGTGTTTCTAAAGTATAACGGTCCCACAGGAATGTTGCTTCTAAAGTATTACGGTCAACAGGAATGTTGATGCTTCTAAAGTATAACGGTCCCTAGAAATATTGGTGCTTCTAAAGTATAACGGTCCCTCCCCAGGAACGTTGGTGCTTCTAAAGTATAACGATCCCTAGAAATATTGGTGCTTCTATAGTATAACGGTCCCCAATAATGTTGATGCTTCTAAAGTATGACGGACCCCCAGGAATGTTGGTGCTTCTAAAGTATAACGCTCCCTAGAAATATAAGTGCTTCTCCAGTATAGGGACCAAGGATGCTTCTACAATATAGGACCCAGCACCAGGGGTGCTTCTAAATTGAGGACCCGGAGGCTTCTGCAGAATAGGGATAATGGGTGCTTCTCCAGTATAGGGACTAGGGGTGCTTCTCCAGTATAGGTACCAGGGGTGTTTCTACAATATAGGACCCGGAGGCCTATGAAGAATAGGGACCATGGGTGCTCTGCAGTATAGTGGCCAGGGGTTCTTCTACAGTATAGGACCCAGCACCAGGGGTGCTTCTACAATATAAAACCTGGAGGCTTCTGCAGTATGGTTCTTTGATATGACCAAGGCAACTTCGGAAATTTTTTTTTCTTTCTTTAACTGAAAATATTTCTATGTATGGGGAAGGGTAAAAAAAAAAATTTTCTTTCGAGGGGGGTTAAATTTTTTTTTTTCTTTTAAATTAAAAATATTTCTAAGTATGTGGGAGGATGAAAAAAAAAAGTTTTCATGGGTGGTACCAAAAAAATATAGTATGTGCACTAGGGCGGCGATAGGTACGAATATAGTATGCGCACCGGGCCGGCGATAGGTATATACATAGTATGTGCACTGGAGTAGCAATAGGTACGTATATAGTAGTGCATAGGGGTGCCGATAGGTACATATTTAGCATTCACACCGAGGTGGCGGTAGGTACGTATTTAGCATTCGCACCGGGGCGGCGATATGTACATATTTAGTATTCGCACTGAGGCAGCGATATGTACATATGTAGTATGCACACTGGGTCGTCGATAGGTATGTATATAGCATGTGCACATGGACGGCAATAAGTACGTATACAGCATGTGCACCGGGCCAGTGATAGGTATGTATTTAGAATGCGCTCCGGGGCGGCGATCGGTACGTATATAGCACGCACATTGGGGCGGGGATAGGTACGTATATAGCACGCGCAACGGGGCGGCGATAGGTACGTATTCAGCATTCGCACCGGGTGGGGGATAGGTATGTATTTAGCATTCGCACCGGGGCAGCGATAGGTACATATTAAGCATTCACACCGGGGCGGCGATAGGTATGTATTTAGCATTCAGGGGTGGCGATAGGTATGTATATTGCATGTGCACATGGGCGGCAAAAAGTATGTATATAGCATGTGCACCGGGCTGGTGATAGGTATGTATTTAGCATGCGCTCCAGGGCGGGGATCGGTACGTATACAGCACGTGCAGCGGGGCGGCGATAGGTACATATATATAACGGGCACAAAGGCGGCGAAAGGTACGTATTTAGCATTCGCACCAGGGCAGCGATAGGTACGTATTTAGCATTCGCACCAGTGCAGCGATATGTACATTTTCAGTATTTGCATTGGGGCAGTGATAGGTACTCATGCAGTATGCACACTGGGGCGGCAATAGCTACATATTTAGCATTCGCACCTGGGTGCCGATAAGTACGTATTTAGCATTTGCACCGGGGCGGGGATAGGTACGTATTTAGCATTCGCACCGTGGCGGCAATAGGTACTTATATTGTATCTGCACCCAGGGCGGCGATAGGTACTTATATAGTATCTGCACCGGGGTTGCGAAAGGTATGTATATATTATGTATACTGGGGCGGCGATAGGTACGTATATAGTATGCGCACCGGGGTGGCAATAGATACGTATATAGTATGATACCGGGGCGAATATAAGTACCTATATAGAAAGCGCAGATAGAGGTGTTACTTTTTATAGAAATATGTCATACTATTTCCCTGGGCAACGTAAGAGAAATGGTTGGGAAGAAACAGCTTTCGCAAAAGGCAAAATGAGAACGTAGCGGTGAAATGGGGCGACCAAGGAAGAGAAAAGTAGAAAGATAAAGAGACGGCTATAGAGAGAGGGACAGAAATAGAAGTTTTAATATAAAGATGTTACACACGCGATTTTTCTTCAATTATAAGTTTTTATGACCCCGAGCAACGCCGGGTAGCCCCGCTAGTCTATTATATAAATCCCACCTGTCTGTCTGTATGTATGTATGTATGTAAAGCTTCTCCTCTGAAAGTACCCAACAAACGGTCACACGGGTGACATCATTCCGACCGGCCAACCCAGGCGCGTGTAATATCTCAGAACCGGAAAAAAAAATTGACTCTTCCGGGGTCGACTGAGCACTTTTCTCCAATGGGGGGTGGCTTTTAACTCCATTTTTCAACGTTGTTTAGTACTAATTTAAGAATAAATCAATGCTATCATGTATAATTTGAAAAATAATGCAAAGTCACGATAAACCAGAAATGACGTCAGAGAGTAGCAGGAAGAAATTCACTCACACTACAACCATTTTTTCCTTTCTTTCTTTTTTCCCTCTCACTCCCACACTTTCTTTCTTAATTATTAATAGACGCAAATATTCCTCCCCCCCTCCCTTCTTATGGCCGTGCTGTTATCATGATAGGCATTACCTCCTCCTTTCAGGCAAAATTGGGGGGGGGAGGGTCGGCATTCGCCGGTGTGAGCGCCTCAGACCAAATTTGGGGTAGAGGGGAGTATCGGTATTCGCCAGTGGGGCGCCTCAGGCCAAATTTGGGGAGGGGGAGTGTCGGCATTCGCCGGTGGGGCGCCTCAGGCGAAATTTGGGAGTGGGGGAGAGTCGGCATTCGCCGGTGTGAGCGCCTCAAGTGAAATTTAGGGGCGGGGGAGTGTCGACATTCGCCGGTGTGAGCGCTTCAGGCCAAATTTGGGGGAGAGGGGAGTATCGGTATTCGCCGGTGGGGCTCCTCAGGCGAAATTCGGGGGAGGGGGAGTGTCGGCATTCGGCGGTGGGGCGCCTCAGGCCAAATCTGGAGATGGGGGAGTATCGGCATTCGGCGGTGGGGCCCCTCAGTCCAAATCTGGGGAGGGGGAATGTCGGCATTCGCCGGTATGAGCGCCTCAGGCCAAATCTGGAGAGTGTCAGCATTTGGCGGTGGGGAGCCTCAGGCCAAATTTGGTGAGGGGGAGTGTCGGCATTCGCCGGTGTGAGCACCTAAGGCGAAATTTGGGGGAGGGGGAGTGTCGGCATTCGGCGGTAGAGTGTCTCAGGCCAAATCTGGGGAGGGGGGAATGTCGGCATTCGCCGGTATGAGCGCTTCAGGCCAAATTTGGGGAGGGGGAATGTCAGCATTCGGCGGTTTGAGCGCCTAAGGCCAAATTTGGGGAGGGGGGAGTGCCGTTTTTCTCTAATTCAACATAGCTTTTATACGCCATTTTTTAAACCGAAAATGACATTAATGTAGTATCTGTTTAGTATTAGTGTAGTATCTTTTTTGATTTACGATGGATACCCATAGTGCACCCCATAGACTGGTATCGTCTTGGCCTTCAGGGCTTCATTCTGCCGGTCTATGGGTCTGTCCTGTGCAGTTCTAGGAGGTGCACCCTCCCAGGCTTTGCCTCCCCTCTTTGGGAAGGAGTAAGTTTATTGCTGACTGCCTGAACCACCCCTACCGGGGAATCCCGACGGAGCTGCCCAGGCAATTTTTAATGGCCAGAGTGCTCACCTTCCAGGGCGCTGGCTTTTCAAGTCCCACTTGAAATTATTTGTTAGAGGATAGCTAAGGAAGAACGATAACTCACGTTTAAAAATTTTTATTTTGCTTTTTACAACAAGGTTAGAGAATATACATAACATATAAAAGTGTATTCTTATGTAAAATTAACAGAGTAAGATGATGAGAGTATTCCCGAATCTATAAATCCAATCCTTAGAGAGTCCATGGGGCATATTTAATCGGGGGGGGGGGGCCTTTCAGTTATTTTTCATTAAATTTATAGTAATTTGAAATTTGCTGAGTCATATTGTAATTTAATTACGTAATACCTCAAGTTCATAAGACAATTCATCATTTTTAATGAAATTTATTTGTTAGAGGATAGCTAAGGAAGAACGATAACTCACGTTTAAAAACACAATTTAGGTTTTTAAAACAAGGTTAGAGAATATATATAACATATAAAAGTGTATTCTTATGTAAAATTAACAGAGTAAGATGATGAAAGTATTGCTGAATCTATAATCCCACCCCTTAGGGGTCCATGGGGCATATTTCATCGGGGGGGGGGGGTTCAGTTATTTTTCATTATATTTTATAGTAATTTGAAATTGCTGAGTCATATTGTAAGTTAATTACGTAAAACCTCAAGTTACTAAAACAATTTATGGTTTTTAATGAAATTTATTTGTTATAGGATAGCTAAGGAAGAACGATAACTCACGTTTAAAAACACAATTTAGGTTTTTAAAACAAGGTTAGAGAATATACATAACATATAAAAGTGTATTCTTATGCAAACTTCACAGAGTAAGATGATGAGAGTATTCCCGATCTATAAACTTACCACTTAGGGGTCCATGGGACATATTTAATCCGGGGGGGGGGTCAGTTATTTTTCATTATATTTTATAGTAATTTGAAATTGCTGAGTCATATTGTAATTTAATTACGTAATACCTCAAGTTCATAAAACAATTCATCATTTTTAATGAAATTTATTTGTTAGAGGATAGCTAAGGAAGAACGATAACTCACGTTAAAAACACAATTTAGGTTTCTACAGAATAGGGACAATGGGTGCTTCTCCAGTATAGGGACCAGATGTGCTTCTACAACATAGGACCCAGCACCGAGGGTGCTTCTACAATATAGGACCCGGAGGCTTATGTAGAATAGGGACCATGGGTGCTTCTGCAGTATAGGAGCCAGGGGCGCTTCTACAGTATAGGACCCGGAGGCTTCTGCAGTATGGTTCTTAGATATGACCTCGGAAATTTTGTTTTCTTTCTTTAACTGAAAATATTTCTATGTATGGGGAAGGGTAAAAAAAAATTGAGGGGGGGATTATTTTTTTCTTTTTTTTCTTTTTCATAAAAAATATTCATATGCATGGGTTAGGATTAAAAAATTTTTTTAGGGGGGCGTCAAAATTTTTTTTTTTTTTTTTTTTTAAACTAAAAATATATGTATGGGGAGGGTAAAAAAAAATTTGAGGCATGGGGGGGGGTCAAAAATTTTTTTTTTCTTTTTCATTAAAAATATTTTTATGTATGGGGAGGATGAAACATATTTTTTTTTTGGGCGGGGGGGGTAAAATTTTTTTTTTTTTCTTTGTTTGAACTAAAAATATTTCTATGTATGGGGGGGTCAAACATTTTTTTTTTCCTTTTAAATTAAAAATATTTCTAAGTATGAGGGAGGACGAAAAAAAAATTTTCTTGGGGGAGCAAAAAAAATGTATTTTTTTCTTTTCTTAACTAAAAAATATTTATATTTATGATAGTGACAATACATGAATGAACACTATTTTGTTTTTCTGACACGACAGGGGCGTATTAATATGAGTTCTTAGGTATGCGAACTAGGCTGGAGATAGGTACATATACAGTATGTGTGCCCTTGCAGAGATAGGTAAGTATATAGTATGCGCATCACGGCGGCGATAGGTACTAATATAGTATGCGCACCGGGCCGGCGATAGGTATATATATAGTATGTGCACTGGGGTGGCAATAGGTACGTATATAGTAGTGCATAGCGGTGGCGATAGGTATGTATTTAGCATTCGCACCAGGTCGGCGATATGTACATATTTAGTATTTGCACTGGGGCAGCGATAGGTACATATGTAGTATGCGCATCGGGTCGGCAATAGGTACGTATATAGCATGTGAACATGGGCGGCAATAAGTACGTATATAGCATGCACACCAGGGCGGTGATAGGTATGTATTTAGCATGCGCTCCAGGGCGGAGATCGGTATGTACATAGAACGCGCACCGGGGCGGCGATAGGTACATATATAGAACAGGCACCGAGGCAGCGAAAGGTATGTATTTAGCATTCGCACCGGGGCGGTGGTAGGTACTTATATAGTATCTGCACCGGGGTTGCGATAGGTATGTATATATTATGTGCACTGGGGCAACGATAGGTATGTATATAGTATGCGCATCGGGGTGGTGATAGATTCGTATATAGTATAGACACCGGGGTGGAGATAAGTACCTATATAGAAGGAGCAGACAGAGGTGGTACTTTTAATAGAAATATGTCATACTATTGCCCTGGGAAACGTAGGATGAAATGGTGGGGAAGAAGCAGCTTTCGCAAAAGACAAAATGAGTAAGTAGCGGTGAAATAGGGCAACCACGGAAGAGAAAAGTAGAAAGATAATAAAACGGCTATAGAGAGAGGGAGAGAAATAGAAGTTTCAATATTAAGATGTTACACACACGATTTTTCTTGTTGGGTTACCACTTTTTATGGTTGGGTCACTACGTTTATTTGTCGCGTTACCACTTTTTATTGCTGAGTCACCACTTTTATTGTTGGGTAACCACTTTTTATTGTTGGGTCACCACTTTTATTGTTGGGTCACTACGTTTTATTGTTGGGTCACCACTTTTTATGGTTGGGTCACAACTTTTTATGGTTGGGTCACTACGTTTTATGATTGGGTCACACCTTTTTATGGTTGAGTCACTACGTTTTATGATTGGGTCACTACGATTTATGGTTAGGTCACTACGTTTGATTGTTTAGTCACCGCTTTTTATTGCTGGGTCACCACTTTTTATTGCTGGGTCACCACTTCTATTGTTGGGTCACCACCTTTTAATGTTGGTCACTACGTTTTATTGTTGGGTAACCACTTCTTATTGCTGAGTCACCACTTTAATCGTTGAGTCACCACTTTAATCGTTGAGTCACCACTTTTTATTGCTGGGTCACTAAGTTTTATTGTTGGGTCACTAAGTTTTATTGTTGGGTCACCACGTTTTATTGTTGGGTCACCACTTTATAGTTGGGTCACCACTTTTTATTGTTGGGTCACCACGTTTTATTGTTGGGTCACCACGTTTTATTGCTGGGTCACTACGTTTTAATGTTGGGTCACCACATTTTATGGTTGGGTCACTACGTTTTATGGTTGGGTAACCACTTTTTATGGTTGGGTCACTACGTTTTAATGTTGGGTCACTACGTTTTATGGTTGGGTCAGTACGTTTTATTGTTGGGTCACCACTTTATTGTAGGGTCACTACGTTTCAATATTAAGATGTTGGGTCACAACTTATTGCTGGGTCACCACTTTTATTGCTGGGTCACTACGCTTTATTGTTGGGTCACTAAGTTTTATTGTTGGGTCACCACGTTTTATTGTTGGGTCACAACTTTATTGTAGGGTCACCACTTTTTATTGTTGGGTCACTACGTTTTAATGTTAGGTCACCACGTTTTATTGCTGGATCACTAAGTTTTATTGTTGGGTCACCACTTTTTATGGTTTGGTAACCACTTTTTATGGTTGGGTCATCACCTTTTATGGTTGGGTCACTACGTTTTATGGTTGGGTCACTACGTTATATGGTTATGTCACTACGTTTTATTGTTGGGTCACCACATTTAATGGTTGGGTCACTACGTTTCATGGTTGGGTCACCACTTTTTATTGCTGGGTCACCACTTTTATTGTTAAGGAACCAATTTTATTGTTGGGTTCCCACTTTTTATAGTTGGGTCACAACGTTTTATGATTGGGTCACTACGTTTTATTGTTGGGTCACCACTTTTTATTGTGGGTCACCATTTTTATTGTTGGGTCACCACTTTTTTGGTTGGGTCACCCCGTTTTCTTGCTTGGTCACTACATTTATTGCTGGGTAACTACGTTTTATTGCTGGTTCACCACTTTTTATGGTTGGGTCACTACGTATTATGGTTGGGTCACTACGTTTTATTGTTGGGTCACTACGATTTATGGTTACGTCACTACGTTTGATTGTTGGGTCACCACTTTTTATTGTTGGGTCACAACTTTTTATTGCTGGGTCACCACTTCTATTGTTTGGTCACCACTTTTTAATGTTGGTCACTACGTTTTATTGTTGGGTAACCACTTCTTATTGCTGGGTCACCACTTTTTATTGTTGGGTCACTACGTTTTAATGTTGGGTCACCACTTTTTATTGTTGATTCACCACTTTTTATTGTTGGGTCACCACTTTTTATGGTTGGGTGACTATGTTTTATTGTTGGGCACTACGTTTTATTGTTGGGTCACTACGTTTTATAGTTAGGTCACTACATGTTATTGTTGGGTGACCACTTTTTATGTTTGTGTCACTACGTTTTATGGTTAGGTCACTACGTTTTATGGTTGGGTCACCACGTTTTATGGTTGGGTCACCACCTTTTATGGTTAGGTCACTACGTTTTATAGTTAGGTTACTACGTTTTATTGTTGGGTCACTACTTTTTATGGTTGGGTCACTACGTTTATGGTTATGTTACTACGTTTTATTGCTGGGTCACCACTTTTTATTGTTAGGTCACTACGTTTTAATGTTGGGTCACCACTTTTTATTGTTGGGTCACCACTTTTTATGGTTGGGTCACTGCGTTTTATTGTTAGGTCACTACGTTTTATAGTTGGGCCACTACGTTTTATTGTTGGGTGACCACTTTTTATGGTTGGGTCACCACCTTTTATGCTTGGGTCACTACGTTTTATGGTTAGGTCACTACGTTTTATGGTTGGGCCACCACGTTTTATTGCTGGGTCACCACGTTTTAATTGCTGGGTCACCACTTTTTATTGTTGGGTCACTACGTTTTAATGTTGGGTCACCACTTTTTATTGTTGGGTGACCACTTTTTATGGTTGGGTCACCACCTTTTATGCTTGGGTCACTACGTTTTATAGTTAGGTCACCACGTTTATTGCTGGGTCACCACGTTTTATGGTTGGGTCACCACCTTTTATGGTTTTGTCACTACAATTTATGGTTAGGTCACTACGTTTTATTGTTGGGTCACCACTTTTTATGTTTGTGTCACTACGTTTTATGGTTAGGTCACTACGTTTTATGGTTGGGTCACCACGTTTTATGGTTGGGTCACCACCTTTTATGGTTAGGTCACTACGTTTTATAGTTTATGGTTAGGTCACTACGTTTTATTGTTGGGTCACTACTTTTTATGGTTGGGTCACTACGTTTATGGTTATGTTACTACGTTTTATTGCTGGGTCACCACTTTTTATTGTTAGGTCACTACGTTTTAATGTTGGGTCACCACTTTTTATTGTTGGGTGACCACTTTTTATGGTTGGGTCACCACCTTTTATGCTTGGGTCACTACGTTTTATAGTTAGGTCACCACGTTTATTGCTGGGTCACCGCGTTTTATGGTTGGGTCACCACCTTTTATGGTTTTGTCACTACAATTTATGGTTAGGTCACTACGTTTTATTGTTGGGTCACCACTTTTTATTGCTGGGTCACCATTTTATTGTTCGGTCACCACTTTTTCATGTTGGTCACTACGTTTTATTGTGGTGATCACCACTTCTTATTGCTGGGTCACCACTTTATTGTTGGGTCACCACTTTTTATTGTTGGGTCACTACGTTTTAATGTTACGTCACCACTTTTTATTGCAAGGTCACTACGATTTTTTGTTGGGTCACCACTTCACTTATGGTTAGGTTACTAAGTTTTATTTTAGGGTCACCACTTTTTTGGTTGGGTCACCACGTTTTATTGCTGGGTCACCACTTTTTATTATATGGTCACGACTTTTATTGTTGAGTCACCACTTTTTTGGTTGGGTCACTACGTTTTATTGTTGGATCACCACTTTTTATGGTTGGGTCACCACCTTTTATGGTTGGGTCACTACGTTTTATGGTTGGGTCACAACGTTTTATTGCTGGGTCACCACCTTTTATGGTTGGGTCACCACGTTTTATGGTTGGGTCACCACCTTTTATGGTTAGGTCACTACGTTTTATAGTTAGGTTACTACGTTTTATTGTTGGGTCACTACTTTTTATGGTTGGGTCACTACGTTTATGGTTATGTTACTACGTTTTATTGCTGGGTCACCACTTTTTATTGTTAGGTCACTACGTTTTAATGTTGGGTCACCACTTTTTATTGTTGGGTCACCACTTTTTATGGTTGGGTCACTGCGTTTTATTGTTGGGTCACTGCGTTTTATAGTTGGGCCACTACGTTTTATTGTTGGGTGACCACTTTTTATGGTTGGGTCACCACCTTTTATGCTTGGGTCACTACGTTTTATGGTTAGGTCACTACGTTTTATGGTTGGGCCACCACGTTTTATTGCTGGGTCACCACGTTTTAATTGCTGGGTCACCACTTTTTATTGTTGGGTCACTACGTTTTAATGTTGGGTCACCACTTTTTATTGTTGGGTCACCACTTTTTATGGTTGGGTCACTACGTTTTAGAGTTAGGCCACTACATGTTATTGTTGGGTGACTACTTTTTATGGTTGGGTCACCACCTTTTATGCTTGGGTCACTACGTTTTATGGTTAGGTCACCACGTTTATTGCTGGGTCACCACGTTTTATGGTTGGGTCACCACCTTTTATGGTTTTGTCACTACAATTTATGGTTAGGTCACTACGTTTTATTGTTTGGTCACCACTTTTTATTGCTGGGTCACCATTTTATTGTTCGGTCACCACTTTTTCATGTTGGTCACTACGTTTTATTGTGGTTGTCACCACTTCTTATTGCTGGGTCACCACTTTATTGTTGGGTCACCACTTTTTATTGTTGGGTCACTACGTTTTAATGTTACGTCACCACTTTTTATTGCCAGGTCACTACGATTTTTTGTTGGGTCACCACTTCTGATGGTTGGTTCACAACGTTTTATGGTTAGGTTACTAAGTTTTATTTTAGGGTCACCACGTTTTATTGCTGGGTCACCACTTTTTATTATATGGTCACGACTTTTATTGTTAAGTCACCACTTTTTTGGTTGGGTCACTACGTTTTATTGTTGGATCACCACTTTTTATGGTTGGGTCACCACCTTTTATGGTTGGGTCACTACGTTTTATGGTTGGGTCACCACTTTTTATTGCTGGGTCACCACCTTTTATGGTTGGGTCACCACGTTTTATGGTTAGGTCACTACGTTTTATTGTTGGGTCACCACTTTTTATTGCTGGGTCACCATTTTATTGCTGGGTCACTACTTTTATTGTTAGGGAACCACTTTTTATGGTTGGGTCACCACTTTTTATTGTTGGGTCACTACGTTTTATGGTTAGGTCACTACGTTTTATTGTTTGGTCACTACCTTTTATGGTTTGGTCACTTCGTTTTATTGTTGGGTCACCAATTTTTATGGTTGGGTCACTACCTTTATGGTTGGGTCACTACGTTTATGGTAAAGTCACGTTTTATTGCTGGGTCACCACTTTTTATTGTAGAGTCACGACTTTTATTGTTGGGTAACCACTTTTTATTGTAGAGTCACCACTTTTTTGGTTGGGTCACCACTTTTTATGGTTGGGTCACCACCTTTTATGCTTGGGTCACTACGTTTTATGGTTAGGTCACCACGTTTATTGCTGGGTCACCACCTTTTATGGTTGGGTCACTACGTTTTATGGTTGGGTCACCACGTTTTATTGCTGGGTCACTACGTTTTATGGTTAGGTCACCACGTTTATTGCTGGGTCACCACCTTTTATGGTTGGGTCACTACGTTTTATGGTTGGGTCACCACGTTTTATTGCTGGGTCACCACTTTTATTGTTAAGGAACCAATTTTATTGTTGGGTCACCACTTTTTATAGTTGGGTCAAAACGATTTATGATTGGGTAACCACTTTTTATTGTTGAGTCACCACTTTTTATGGTTGGGTCACCACTTTTTATGGTTGGGTCACCACTTTTTATGGTTGGTCACTAAGTTTTATTGTTGGGTCACTACGTTTTATAGTTAGGTAACTACGTTTGATTGCTGGGTAACCACTTTTTAATGTTGGTCACTACGTTTTATTGTGTTGGGTAACCACTTATTGCTCAGTCACCACTTTAATCGTTGACTCACCACTTTAATCGTTGGGTCACCACGTTTTAATGTTGGGTCACTACGTTTTATTGCTGGGTCACTACGTTTTAATGTTGGGTCACCACTTTTTATGGTTGGGTCACTACGTTTTATTGTTGGGTAACCACTTTTTATGGTTGGGTCACTACGTTTTATTGTTGGGTAACCACTTTTTATGGTTGGGTCACTACGTTTTATTGTCGGTGCACTACGTTTTATGGTTAGGTCACTAGGTGTTATTGTTGGGTCACCACTTTTTATGGTTGGGTCACCACCTTTTATGTTTGGGTCACTACGTTTTATGGTTTGGGCCACTACGTTTTATTGTTGCGTCACCACTTTTTATTGCTGGGTCACCATTTTTATTGTTAGGGAACTACTTTTTATGGTTGGGTTACTACTTTTTATGGTTGGGTCACCACTTTTTATTGTTGGGTCATTACGTTTTATGGTTGGGTCACTACGTTTTATTGTTAGGTCCCCACTTTTTATGGTTGGGTCACTACGTTTTATAGTTGGGTCACCACTTTTTATTGCTTGGTCACCACTTTTATTGTTGGGTCACCACTATTTATGGTTGGTCACTACGTTTTATGGTTAAGTCACTACGTTTTATTGTTGGGTCACCACTTTTTTTGGTTAGGTCACTACGTTTTATTGTTGGGTCACCACTTTTTATGGTTGGGTCACTACGTTTATGGTTAAGTTACTACGTTTTATTGCTGGGTCACCACTTTTTATTGTATGGTCACGACTTTTATTGTTGGGTAACCAATTTTTATTGTTGAGTCACCACTTTTTGGGGTGGGTCACCACGTTTTATTGTTGGGTCACCACTTTTTATGGTTGGGTCACTACGTTTAATTGTTGGGTCACTACGTTTTATGGTTAGGTCACAACATGTTATTGTTGTGTCACCACTTTTTATGGTTGGGTCACCACTTTTTATGGTAGGGTTACCACGTTTTATTGTAGGGTTACCACGTTTTATGGTAAGGTCACTACGTTTTATTGTTGGGTCACTACGTTTCATTGTTAAGTCACTACGTTTTATTGTTGGTTCACCAGTTTTAATTGCTGGGTCACCATTTTATTGTTGGGCACTAACGTTTTATTGTTGGGTCACTACGTTTTATAGTTAGGTCACTACATGTTATTGTTGGGTGACCACTTTTTATGGTTGTGTCACTACGTTTTATGGTTAGGTCACCACTTTTTATGGTTGGGTCACCACCTTTTATGGTAGGGTTACCACCTTTTATGGTAGGGTTACCACGTTTTATGGTTAGGTCACTACGTTTTATTGTTGGGTCACTACGTTTCATTGTTAAGTCACTACGTTTTATTGTTGGTTCACCAGTTTTAATTGCTGGGTAACCATTTTATTGTTGGGCACTAACGTTTTATTGTTGGGTCACTACGTTTTATAGTTAGGTCACTACATGTTATTGTTGGGTGACCACTTTTTATGGTTGTGTCACTACGTTTTATGGTTAGGTCACTACGTTTTATGGTTGGGTCACTACGTTTTATTGCTGGGTCACGACTTTTTATGGTTGAGTCACCACCTTTTATGGTTAGGTCACTACGTTTTATGGTTAGGTTTCTACGTTTTATTGTTGGGCACTACTTTTAATGGTTGGGTCACTACGTTTATGGTTATGTTACTACGTTTTATTGCTGGGTCACCACTTTTTATTGTTGGGTCACCACTTTTTATGGTTGGGTCACTGCGTTTTATTGTTGGGTCACTACGTTTTATAGTTAGGCCACTACATGTTATTGTTGGGTGACCACTTTTTATGGTTGGGTCACCACCTTTTATGCTTGGGTCACTACGTTTTATGGTTGTGTCACCACGTTTTATTGCTGGGTCACCACGTTTTATTGCTGGGTCACCACTTTTTATTGTTGGGTCACTACGTTTTATTGTTAGGTCACCACTTTATTGTTGGGTCACCACTTTTTATTGTTGGGTCACTACGTTTTAATGTTACGTCACCACTTTTTATTGCCAGGTCACTACGATTTTTTGTTGGGTCACCACTTTTGATGGTTGGTTCACAACGTTTTATGGTTAGGTCACTAAGTTTTATTTTAGGGTCACCACTTTTTTGGTTTGGTCACCACGTTTTATTGCTGGGTCACCACTTTTTATGGTTGGTAACCACCTTTTATGGTTGGGTCACAACTTTATGGTTAAGTTACTACGTTTTATTGCTGGGTCACCATTTTTTATTGTATGGTCACGACTTTTATTGTTGAGTCACCACTTTTTTGGTTGGGTCACCACGTTATATTGTTGGGTCACCACCATTTATGGTTGGGTCACTACGTTTTATTGTTAGGTCACTACGTTTTATGGTTGGGTCACCACGTTTTATTGCTGGGTCACCACCTTTTATGGTTGGGTCACCACGTTTTATGGTTAGGTCACTACGTTTTATTGTGTGGTCACTACGTTTCATTGTTGGGTCACTACTTTTAATGGTTGGGTCACTACGTTTATGGTTAAGTTACCACGTTTGATTGTTGGGTCACCACTTTTTATTGCTGGATCACCATTTTATTGCTGGGTCACCACTTTTATTGTTAGGAACCACTTTTTATGGTTGGATCACCACTTTTTATTGTTGGGTCACTACGTTTTATGGTTGGGTCACTACGTTTTATTGTTTGGTCACTACGTTTTATGGTTTGGTCACTTCGTTTTATTGTTGGGTCACTACGTTTTTATGGTTGGGTCACTACGTTTATGGTAAAGTTACGTTTTATTGTTGAGTCACCACTTTTTATTGTATGGTCACGACTTTTATTGTTGAGTCACCACTTTTTTGGTTAGGTCACCACTATTTCTGGTTGGTCACTAAGATTTATTGTTGGGTCACTACGTTTTATGGTTAGGTAACTACGTTTGATTGCTGGGTAACCACTTTTTAATGTTGGTCACTACGTTTTATTGTTGGGTAACCACTTATTGATCAGTCACCACTTTAATCGTTGACTCACCACTTTAATCGTTGGGTCACCACGTTTTAATGTTGGGTCACTACGTTTTATTGCTGGGTCACTACGTTTTAATGTTGGGTCACCACTTTTTATGGTTGGGTCACTACGTTTTATTGTCGGGTCACTACGTTTTATGGTTAGGTCACTAGGTGTTATTGTTGGGTCACCACTTTTTATGGTTGGTCACCACCTTTTTATGTTTGGGTCACTACGTTTTATGGTTAGGTCACTAGGTGTTATTGTTGGGTCACCACCTTTTATGTTTTGGTCACTACGTTTTATGGTTTGAGCCACTACGTTTTATCGTTAGGTCACCATTTTTAGTTGGGTCACCACTTTTTATGGTTGGGTCACTACGTTTTATCGTTAGGTCACCACTTTTTATTGCTGGGTCACCACTCTTATTGTTGGGTCACTACTTTTTATGGTTGGTCACTACGTTTTATGGTTGAGTCACTACGTTTTATTGTTGGGTCACCACTTTGTTTGGTTGGGTCACTACGTTTTATTGTTTGGTCACTACGTTTTATGGTTTGGTCACTTCGTTTTATTGTTGAATCACTACTTTTTATGGTTGGGTCACTACGTTTTATTGTTGGGTCACCACATTTATGGTTAAGTTACTACGTTTTATTGCTGGGTCACCACTTTCTATTGTTAAGTCACCCTTTTTTGGTTGGGTCACCACGTTTTATAGCTGGGTAACCACGTTTTATATCTTGGTCACCACGTTTTATTGCTGGGTCATACGTTTTATTGTTGGGTCACCACTTCTTATTGCTGGGTCACCACTTCCTTTTATCGTTGAGTCACCACATTTTATTGATGGGTCACCACTTTTTAAGGTGAGGTCACTACGTTTTATGGTTGGGTTACTACGTTTTATTGTGTTGCTACTACGATTTATGGTTAGGTCACTACGTTTTATTGCTGGGTCACCACTTCTTATTGCTGGGTCACCATTTTATTGTTGAATCACCACTTTTCATGTTAGTCACTACGTTTTATTGTGGTGGTCACCACTTCTTATTGCTGAGTCACTACTTTTTACGGCTGGGTCACTACGTTTTATTGTTAGGTCACTAAGTTTTATTGTAGGGTCACCACTTTATTGTTGGGTCACCACTTTTTATTGTTGGGTCACTACGTTTTAATGTTGGGTCACCACTTTTTATTGTTGGGTCACCACGTTTTATTGCTAGGTCACTACGATGTATTGTTGGGTCACCACTTTTGATGGTTGGTTCACAACGTTTTATGGTTAGGTCACTACGTTTTATTGTAGGGTCACCACTTTTTTGGTGTGGTCAGCACATTTTATTGCTGGGTCACCACTTTTTATAGTTGGGTCACCACCTTTTATGGTTGGGTCACTACGTTTTATGGTTGGGTCACTACGTTTTATGGTTAGGTCACTACGTTTTATTGTTGGGCTACTACGTTTTATTGTTGGGTCATTACTTTTAATGGTTGGGTCACTCCGTTTCATGGTTAAGTCACTACGTTTTATTGTTGGGTCACCCCTTTTCATTGCTGGGTCACCACTTTTTATTGCTGGGTCACCACTTTTTATTGTTAGGGAACCATTTTTTATGGTTGGGTCACCACGTTTTATTGTTGGGTCACTACGTTTTATGGATGGGTCACTACGTTTTATTGTTAGGTCACTAAGTTTTATTGTAGGGTCACCACTTTATTGTCGGGTCACCACTTTTTATTGTTGGGTCACCACTTTTTATTGCTAGGTCACTACGATTTATTGTTGTGTCACCACTTTTGATGGTTGGTCCACAACGTTTTAGGGTAACCACTTTTTTGGTTGGGTCACCACGTTTTATTGCTGGGTCACCACTTTTTATGGTTGAGTCACCACTTTTTATGGTTGGGTCACCACTTTTATTGTTAGGGAACCACTTTTTATTGTTGGGTCACCACTTTTTATTGTTGGGTCACTACGTTTTATTGTTAGGTCACTAAGTTTTATTGTAGGGTCACCACTTTATTGTCGGGTCACCACTTTTTATTGTTGGGTCACCACTTTTTATTGCTAGGTCACTACGATTTATTGTTGTGTCACCACTTTTGATGGTTGGTCCACAACGTTTTAGGGTAACCACTTTTTTGGTTGGGTCACTACGTTTTATTGTAGGGTCACCACTTTTTATTGTTGGGTTACCAATTTTATGGTTGGGTCACTACGTTTTATCGTTGGGTCACCACTTTTTATTGCTTGATAACAACTTTTATTGTTGGGTCACCACTTTTTATGGTTAAGTCAGTACGTTTTATTGTTGGGTCACCACTTTTTATTGTATGGTCACGACTTTTATTGTTTGATAACCACTTTTTATTGTTGAGTCACCACTTTTTTTGTTGGGTCACCGCTTTTTATGGTTGGGTCACCACTTTTCATGTTTGGGTCACTACGTTTTATGGTTAGGTCACTACATGTTATTGTTGGTCACCACTTTTTATGGTTGGGTCACTACGTTTTGTGGTTAGGTCACTACGTTTTATTGTTGGGTCACTACTTTTAATGGTTGGGTCACTACGTTTCATGGTTAAGTCACTACGTTTTATTGTTAGGTCACCACTTTTAATTGCTGGGTCACCACTTTTATTGTAAGGGAACCACTTTTTATGGTTGGGTCACCACTTTTTATTGTTGGTCACTACGTTTTATGGTTGGGTCACCACTTTTTATTGCTGGGTCACAACTTTTATTGTTGGGTCACCACTTTTTATGGTTGGTCACGACGTTTTATGGTTAAGTCACTACGTTTTATTGCTGGGTCACCACTTATTTTGGTTGGGTCACTACGTTTTATGGTTTGGTCACTTCGTTTTATTGTTGGGTCACCACTTTTTATAGTTGGGTCACTACGTTTTATTATTGGGTCACCACATTTATGGTTGTTACTACGTTTTAATGCTGGGTGACCACTTTTTATTGTTGAGTCACCACTTTTTTGGTTGGGTTTCCTACGTTTTATAGCTGGGTCACCACGTTTTATAGCTGGGTCATACGTTTTATTGTTGGGTCACCACTTTTTATTGTTGGGTCACTACGTTTTATGTTTGGGTCAATACGTTTTATTGTTGGGTCACTACGATTTATGGTTAGGTCACTACGTTTTATTGCTGGGTCCCCACTTCTTATTGCTGGGTCACCACTTCTTATTGCTGGGTCACTACTTTTTAATGTTGGTAAGTACTTTCTCTTTTTGGGCCACCACTTTTTATTGCTGGGTCACAACTTTTATCGTTGAGTCACCACATTTTATTGATGGGGCACAACTTTTTAAGGTGAGGTCACTACGTTTTATGGTTGGATCACTACGTTTTATTGTGTTGCTACTACGATTTATGGTTAGGTCACTACGTTTTATTGCTGGGTCGCCACTTTTATTGTTGGGTCACCACTTTTAATGTTGGTCACTACGTTTTATTGTTGGGTCACCACTCCTTATTGCTGGTTGACAACTTTTATCGTTGAGTCACCATGTTTTATGGTTAGGTCACTACGTTTTATAGTTGGCTCACCTATTTTTATGGTTGGGTCACTACAATTTATGGTTAGGCTACTACGTTTTATTGTTGGGTCACCACTTTTTATTGCTGCGTCACTATTTTATTGTTGGGTCACCACCTTTTCATGTTGGTCACTACGTTTTATTGTGGTGGTCACCACTTGTTATTGCTGGGTCTCCACTTTTATCGTTGAGTCACCACTTTTTATTGCTGAGTCACTACGTTTTATTGTTAAGTCACTAAGTTTTATTGTAGGGTCACCACATTTTATTGTTGGGTCACCACTTTTTATTGCTGAGTCACCACTTTTTATGGCTGGGTCACCACTTTTGATGGTTGGTCCACAACGTTTTATGGTTAGGTCACTACGTTTTATTGTAGTGTCACCACTTTTTATGGTTGACTCACCACCTTTTATGGTTGGGTCACCACTTTTATTGTTGGGTCACCACTTTTTATTGTTGGGTCACTACGTTTTATAGTTGGGCCACTACGTTTTATTGTTGGGTCACCACTTTTTATTGTTGGGTCACCAATTTTATGGTTGGGTCACTACCTTTTATCGTTGGGTCACTACGTTTTATCGTTGGGTCACCACTTTTATTGTTGGGTCCCCACTTTTTTTGGTTGGGTCACTACGTTTTATGGTTTGGTCACTACGTTTTATGGTTTGGTCAATTCGTTTTATTGTTGGGTCACTACTTTTAATGGTTGGGTCACTACGTTTCATGGTTAAGTCACTACGTTTTATTGTTGGGTCACCCATTTTTATTGCTGGGTCACCACTTTTTATTGTTAGGGAACCATTTTTTATGGTTGGGTCACCACGTTTTATTGTTGGGTCACTACGTTTTATGGATGGGTCACTACGTTTTATTGTTAGGTCACTAAGTTTTATTGTAGGGTCACCACTTTATTATTGGGTCACCACATTTATGGTTGTTACTACGTTTTAATGCTGGGTGACCACTTTTTATTGTTTAGTCACCACTTTTTTGGTTGGGTTCCCTACGTTTTATAGCTGGGTCACCACGTTTTATAGCTGGGTCATACGTTTTATTGTTGGGTCACCATTTTTTATTGTCGGGTCACTACGTTTTATGTTTGGGTCAATACGTTTTATTGTTGGGTCACTACGATTTATGGTTAGGTCACTACGTTTTATTGCTGGGTCCAACACCTCTTATTGCTGGGTCACCACTTCTTATTGTTGGGTCACTACGTTTTATGGTTTGGTCACTACGTTTTATGGTTTGGTCACTTCGTTTTATTGTTGGGGCACCACTTTTTATGGTTGGGTCACTACGTTTATTGTTAAGTTACTACGTTTTATCGTTGGGTCACCACTTTTATCGTTGAGTCACCACTTTTTATTGCTGGGTCACTACGTTTTATTTTTGGGACACTAAGTTTTATTGTAGGCTCACCACTTTATTGTTGGGTCACCACTTTTTATTGTTGGGTCACTACGTTTTAATGTTGGGTCACTACGTTTGAATGTTGGGTCACCAGTTGTTATTGTTGGGTCAACACTTTTTATTGCTAGGTCACTACGATTTATTGTTGGGTCACCACTTTTGATGGTTGGTTCACAACGTTTTAGGGTTAGGTCACTACGTTTTATTGTAGGGTCAGCACGTTTTTGGTTTGATCACCACGTTTTATTGCTGGGTCACCACTTTTTATTGCTGGCTCACCACTGTTTATTGCTGGGTCACCACTTTTTATTGTTGGGTCACCACTTTTTATGGTTGTGTCACTACGTTTTATCGTTGGGTCACCATTTTTATTGCTGGGTCATCACTGTTATTGTTGGGTCACCAATTTTTATGGTTGGTCACTACGTTTTATGGTTTGGTCACTACGTTTTATTGTTGGGTCACCACTTTTTATGGTTGGGTCACTACGTTTTATGGTTAGGTCACCACGTTTATGGTTAAGTTACTACGTTTTATTGCTGGGTCACCACTTTTTATTGTATGGTCACGACTTTTATTGTTGGTAACCACTTTTTATTGTTGTGTCACCACGTTTTTGGTTGGGTCACCACGTTTTATTGCTGGGTCACCACTTTTTATTGCTGGGTCATACGTGTTATTGTTGGGTCACCACTTTTTATGGTTTGGTCACTACGTTTTATTTTTGGGTCAATACGTTTTATTGGGTGGTCACTACGATTTATGGTTAGGTCACTACGTTTTATTGCTGGGTCACCACTTCTTATTGTTGGGTCACCACTTCTTATTGCTGGGTAACCACTTTTTAATGTTGGTAAGTACTTTCTATTCTTGGAACACTACCTATTGCTGGGTCACAACTTTTATCGTTGAGTCACCAAGTTTTATTGATGAGTAACCACTTTTTTATGTTGAGGTCACTACGTTTTATGGTTGGGTCACTACGTTTTATTGTGTTGTCACTACGATTAATGGTTGGGTCACTACGTTTTATTGTTGGGTCACCACTCTTTATTGTTGGGTCACCTCTTCTTATTGCTGGGTAACCACTTTTTAATGGTGGTCACTACGTTTTATTGTTGGGTCACCACTTCTTATTGCTGGGTCACAACTTTTATCGTTGAGTCCCTACTTTTTATGGTTGGGTCACTACGTTTAATGGTTGGCTCACCACTTTTTATGGTTGGGTCACTACGATTTATGGTTAGGTCACTACGTTTTATTGTTGGGTCACCACTTTTTATTGCTGGGTCACCACTTTTATTGTTGGGTCACCACTTTTTCATGTTGGTCACTACGTTTCATTGTGGTGTTCACTACTTCTTATTGCTGGGTCACCACTTTTATCGTTGAGTCACCACTTTTTATTGCTTGGTCACTACGTTTGATTGCTTGGTCACTACGTTTTATTGTAGGCTCACTACGTTTTATTGTAGGGTCACCACTTTTTATTGTTGGGTCACCACTTTTTATTGTTGGGTCACCTACGTTTTAATGTTGGGTCACCATTTTTTATTGTTGGGTCATCACTTTTTATTGCTAGGTCACAACGATTTATTGTTGGGTCATCACTTTTGATGGTTGGTTCACAACGTTTTATGGTTAAGTCACTACGTTTTATTGTAGGGTCACCACTTTTTTGGTTGGGTCACCATGTTTTATTGCTGGGTCACCACTTCTTATCGCTGGGTTACCAGTTTTTATTGCTGGGTCACCACTTTTTATGGTTGGGTAACTACGTTTTTTTGTTGGGTCACTACGTTTTATTGTTGGGTCACTACGATTTATGGTTAGGTCACTGCGTTTGATTGTTTGGTCACCACTTTTTATTGTTGGGTCACTACGTTTTATGGTTAAGTCACAACGTTTTATAGTTGGGTCACCACTTTCTATGGTTGGGTCACTACGTTTTATGGTTGGGTCACCACTTTTTAGTGTTAGGTCACCTTTTTTTATTGCTGGGTCACCACTTTAATTTTATGGTCACTACGTTTTATTGTTGGTCACTACGTTTAATTGTTGGGTAACTAAGTTTTATTGTTGGGTCACCACTTTTTATGGTTTTATCACTACGTTTTATTGTTGGGTCACCACTTTTTATTGCTGGGTCACCACTTTTATTGTTGGGTCACCACTTTTTAATGTTGGTCACTACGTTTTATTGTTGGGTCACAACTTCTTATTGCTGGGTGACAACTTTTATCGTTGAGTCACCACGTTTTATGGTTGGGTCACTACGTTTTATGGTTGGCTTACCTCTTTTTATGGTTGGGTCACTACAATTTATGGTTAGGCTACTACGTTTTATTGTTGGGTCACCACTTTTTATTGCTGCGTCACTATTTTATTGTTGGGTCACCACTTTTTCATGTTGGTCACTACGTTTTATTGTGGTGGTCACCACTTCTTATTGCTGGGTCACCACTTTTATCGTGTAGTCACCACTTTTTATTGCTTGGTCACTACGTTTTATTGTTGGGTCACTAAGTTTTATTGTAGGGTCACCACTTTATTGTTAGGTCACCACTTTTTATTGTTGGGTCACTACGTTTTAATGTTGGGTCACTACGTTTTAATGTTGGGTCACCATTTTTTATTGTTGGGTTACCATATTTTATTGCTAGGTCACTACGATTTATTGTTGGGTCACCACTTTTGATGGTTGGTTCACAACGTTTTATGGTTAGGTCACTACGTTTTATTGTAGGGTCAGCACTTTTTTGGTTTGGTCACCACGTTTTATTGCTGGGTCACTACTTTTTATTGCTGGGTCACCACTTTTTATCGTTGGGTCACTACGTTTTATTGCTGGGTCACTACGTTTTTATGTTGGGTAACTAAGTTTTATTGTTGGGTCACCACTTTATTGTTTGGTCACCACTTTTTATTATTGGGTCACTACGTTTTAATGTTGGGTCACTGCGTTTTAGTGCTGCGTCACTACGTTTTATTGTTGAGTCACTACGTTTTAATGTTGGGTCACCACGTTTTATTGCTGGGTCACTACGTATTATTGTTGGGTCACCACTTTTTTTATTGTTGGGTCACTACGTTTTATGGTTTGGTAACAACTTTGTATGGTTGGGTCACTACATTTCATTGTAGGGTCACTACGATTTATGGTTAGGTCACTACGTTTTATTGTTGGGTTACTACGTTTTAATGTTGGGTCACCAAGTTTTATTAGTGGGTCACTACGTTTCATTGTTGAGTCACCGGTTTTCATGGTTGGGTCACTACGTTTTATGGTTAGGTCACCACTTTTTATGGTTAGGTCACTACGTTTCATGGTTAGATCACTACGACTTATGGTTAGGTCACTACGATATATGGTTGGGTCACCACTTTTTATTGTTGTGTCACTACTTTTTATTGCTGGGTCACTACGTTTTATGGTTGGGTCACCACTTTTATTGTTGGGTCACCACTTTTTTTGCTGGGTCATAACTTTTATTGTATGGTCACCACTTTTTAATGTTGGTCACTACGTTTAATTGTTGGGTCACAACGTTTTATTGTTGGGTCATTACGATTCATGGTTAGGTCACCACGTTTTAATGTTGGGTAAGTAAGTTTTATTGTTGGGTCACCACTTTATTGTTTGGTCACTACTGTTTATGGTTTAATCACTACGTTTTATTGTTGGGTCACCACTTTTTATGGTTATGTCACTACGTTTTATTGTTGGGTCACTACGATATATGGTTAGGTCACCACGTTTTATTGCTGGGTCACTACGTTTTAGTGTTGGGTAACTAAGTTTTATTGTTTAGTCACCACTTTATTGTTTGGTCACCACTTTTTATTGCTGGGTCACTACGTTTTATTGTTGAGTCACTACGTTTTCATGTTGGGTCACCACGTTTCATTGCTGGGTCACTACGTTTTATTGTTGGGACACAACTTTTTATGGTTAGGTCACTACGTTTTATGGTCTGCTAACAACTTTTTATAGTTGGGTCACTACGATTTATGGTTAGGTCACTACGTTTTATTGTTGGGTTACTACGTTTTAATGTTGGGTCACCAAGTTTTATTGCTGGGTCACTACGTTTTATTGTTCAGTCACCGGGTTTCATTGTTGGGTCACTACGTTTTATGGTTAGGTCACCACTTTTTATGGTTTGGTCACTAGGTTTCATGGTTAGGTCACTACGATTTATGGTTAGGTCACTACGATATATGGTTAGGTCACTACGTTTTATTGTTGGGTCACCACTTTTTATTGTTGTGTCACTACTTTTTATTGCTGGGTCACTACGTTTTATGGTTGGGTCACCACTTTTTATTGTTGGGTCACCACTTTTTTTGCTGGGTCATAACTTTTATTGTATGGTCACCACTTTTTAATGTTGGTCACTACGTTTAATTGTTGGGTCACTACGTTTTATTGTTGGGTCACTAAGTTTTATTGTAGGGTCACCACTTTATTGTTGGGTCACCACTTTTTATTGTTGGGTCACTACGTTTTAATGTTGGGTCATCACTTTTTATTGCTAGGTCACTACGATTTATTGTTAGGTCACAACGTTTTATGGTTAGGTCACTACGTTTTATTGTAGGGTCAGCACTTTTTGGTTTTGTCACCACGTTTTATTGCTGGGTCACTACTTTTTATTGCTGGGTCACCACTTTTTATGGTTCGGTCACCACGTTTTATTGCTGGGTCACTACGTTTTTATGTTGGGTAACTAAGTTTTATTGTTGGGTCACCACTTTATTGTTTGGTCACCACTTTTTATTATTGGGTCACTACGTTTTAATGTTGGGTCACTGCGTTTTAGTGCTGCGTCACTACGTTTTATTGTTGAGTCACTACGTTTTAATGTTGGGTCACCACGTTTTATTGCTGGGTCACTACGTATTATTGTTGGGTCACCACTTTTTTTATTGTTGGGTCACTACGTTTTATGGTTTGGTAACAACTTTGTATGGTTGGGTCACTACATTTCATTGTAGGGTCACTACGATTTATGGTTAGGTCACTACGTTTTATTGTTGGGTTACTACGTTTTAATGTTGGGTCACCAAGTTTTATTAGTGGGTCACTACGTTTCATTGTTGAGTCACCGGTTTTCATGGTTGGGTCACTACGTTTTATGGTTAGGTCACCACTTTTTATGGTTAGGTCACTACGTTTCATGGTTAGATCACTACGACTTATGGTTAGGTCACTACGATATATGGTTGGGTCACCACTTTTTATTGTTGTGTCACTACTTTTTATTGCTGGGTCACTACGTTTTATGGTTGGGTCACCACTTTTATTGTTGGGTCACCACTTTTTTTGCTGGGTCATAACTTTTATTGTATGGTCACCACTTTTTAATGTTGGTCACTACGTTTAATTGTTGGGTCACAACGTTTTATTGTTGGGTCATTACGATTCATGGTTAGGTCACCACGTTTTAATGTTGGGTAAGTAAGTTTTATTGTTGGGTCACCACTTTATTGTTTGGTCACTACTGTTTATGGTTTAATCACTACGTTTTATTGTTGGGTCACCACTTTTTATGGTTATGTCACTACGTTTTATTGTTGGGTCACTACGATATATGGTTAGGTCACCACGTTTTATTGCTGGGTCACTACGTTTTAGTGTTGGGTAACTAAGTTTTATTGTTTAGTCACCACTTTATTGTTTGGTCACCACTTTTTATTGCTGGGTCACTACGTTTTATTGTTGAGTCACTACGTTTTCATGTTGGGTCACCACGTTTCATTGCTGGGTCACTACGTTTTATTGTTGGGACACAACTTTTTATGGTTAGGTCACTACGTTTTATGGTCTGCTAACAACTTTTTATAGTTGGGTCACTACGATTTATGGTTAGGTCACTACGTTTTATTGTTGGGTTACTACGTTTTAATGTTGGGTCACCAAGTTTTATTGCTGGGTCACTACGTTTTATTGTTCAGTCACCGGGTTTCATTGTTGGGTCACTACGTTTTATGGTTAGGTCACCACTTTTTATGGTTTGGTCACTAGGTTTCATGGTTAGGTCACTACGATTTATGGTTAGGTCACTACGATATATGGTTAGGTCACTACGTTTTATTGTTGGGTCACCACTTTTTATTGTTGTGTCACTACTTTTTATTGCTGGGTCACTACGTTTTATGGTTGGGTCACCACTTTTTATTGTTGGGTCACCACTTTTTTTGCTGGGTCATAACTTTTATTGTATGGTCACCACTTTTTAATGTTGGTCACTACGTTTAATTGTTGGGTCACTACGTTTTATTGTTGGGTCACTAAGTTTTATTGTAGGGTCACCACTTTATTGTTGGGTCACCACTTTTTATTGTTGGGTCACTACGTTTTAATGTTGGGTCATCACTTTTTATTGCTAGGTCACTACGATTTATTGTTAGGTCACAACGTTTTATGGTTAGGTCACTACGTTTTATTGTAGGGTCAGCACTTTTTGGTTTTGTCACCACGTTTTATTGCTGGGTCACTACTTTTTATTGCTGGGTCACCACTTTTTATGGTTCGGTCACCACGTTTTATTGCTGGGTCACTACGTTTTTATGTTGGGTAACTAAGTTTTATTGTTGGGTCACCACTTTATTGTTTGGTCACCACTTTTTATTATTGGGTCACTACGTTTTAATGTTGGGTCACTGCGTTTTAGTGCTGCGTCACTACGTTTTATTTTTGAGTCACTACGTTTTTATGTTGGGTCACCACGTTTTATTGCTGGGTCACTACGTATTATTGTTGGGTCACCACTAATTTTATTGTTGGGTCACTACGTTTTATGGTTTGGTAACAACTTTGTATGGTTGGGTCACTACATTTCATTGTAGGTCACTACGATTTATTGTTAGGTCACTACGTTTTATTGTTGGGTTACTACGTTTTAATGTTGGGTCACCAAGTTTTATTGCTGGGTCACTACGATTTATTGTTAGGTCACTACGTTTTATTGTTGGGTTACTACGTTTTAATGTTGGGTCACCAAGTTTTATTGCTGGGTCACTACGTTTCATTGTTGAGTCACCGGTTTTCATGATTAGGTCACTACGTTTTATGGCTGTGTTACTACTTTTTATGGTTTGGTCACTACGTTTCATTGTTGGGTCACTACGATTTATGGTTAGGTCACTACGTTTTATTGTTGGGTCACCACTTTTTATTGTTGAGTCACTACGTTTTAATGTTGGGTCACCACGTTTTATTGCTGGGTCACTACGTATTATTGTTGGGTCACCACTTTTTTTATTGTTGGGTCACTACGTTTTATGGTTTGGTAACAACTTTGTATGGTTTGGTCACTACATTTCATTGTAGGGTCACTACGATTTATGGTTAGGTCACTACGTTTTATTGTTGGGTTACTACGTTTTAATGTTGGGTCACCAAGTTTTATTGCTGGGTCACTACGTTTCATTGTTGAGTCACCGGTTTTCATGGTTGGGTCACTACGTTTTATGGTTAGGTCACCACTTTTTATGGTTAGGTCACTACGTTTCATGGTTAGGTCACTACGATTTATGGTTAGGTCACTACGATATATGGTTGGGTCACCACTTTTTATTGTTGTGTCACTACTTTTTATTGCTGGGTCACTACGTTTTATGGTTGGGTCACCACTTTTATTGTTGGGTCACCACTTTTTTTGCTGGGTCATAACTTTTATTGTATGGTCACCACTTTTTAATGTTGGTCACTACGTTTAATTGTTGGGTCACAACGTTTTATTGTTGGGTCATTACGATTCATGGTTAGGTCACCACGTTTTAATGTTGGGTAAGTAAGTTTTATTGTTGGGTCACCACTTTATTGTTTGGTCACTACTGTTTATGGTTTAATCACTACGTTTTATTGTTGGGTCACCACTTTTTATTGCTGGGTCACCACTTTTATTGTTGGGTTTCCACTTTTTATGGTTATGTCACTACGTTTTATTGTTGGGTCACTACGTTTTATTGTTGGGTCACTACGATTTATGGTTAGGTCACCACGTTTTATTGCTGGGTAACTAAGTTTTATTGTTAGGTCACCACTTTATTGTTTGGTCACCACTTTTTATTATTGGGTCACTACGTTTTATGGTTAGGTCACTACGGTTTATTGTTGGGTCACTACGTTTTATTGTTGGCTCACCACTTTTTATGGTTGGGTCACTACGTTTTATGGTTGGTCACCTCTTTTTATGGTTGGGTCACTACGTTTTATTGTTAGGTCACCACTTTTTATGGTTGAATCACCACTTTTTATGGTTTAGTCACCACTTTTTATGGTTGGGTCACCACTTTTTATGGTTGGGTCACCACTTTTTATTCCTGGGTCACCACTTTTATTGTATTGTCACCACTTTTTTATGTTAGTCACTACGTTTTATTGTTGGGTCACCACTTCTTATTTCTGGGTCACAACTTTTATCGTTGAGTCACCACGTTTTATTGTTGGGTCACTACGTTTTATTGTTGGGTCACTACGTTTTATTGTTGGGTCACCACTTTTTATGGTTGGTCACTACGTTATATTGTTTGTCACTTCGTTTTAATGTTGGTCACCACGTTCACTGGTCACCACGTTCACTGGTCACTGGTTCACTGGGTCACTACGTATTGTTGGGTTTTGACGTTTTATTGCTGATCACTACGTTGATGGTTGGGTCACCACTTTTTATGGTTGGGTCACTACGTTTTATTGTTGGGTCATCACGTTTTATTGTTGGGTCACAACTTTTTATGGTTGGGTCACTACGTTTTATGGTTGGTCACTACGTTTTATGGTTGGTCACCTCTTTTTATGGTGGGTCACTACGTTTTATGGTTGGTCACTACGTTTTATGGTTAGGTCACTACGTTTTATGGTTGGGTCACCACTTTTTATGGTTGAGTCACTACGTTTTATGCTTAAGTCACTACGTTTTATTGTTGGGTCACTACTTTTTATGGTTTAATCATATTAAATAACGTCGACATAAGTAAAGAAAGAAGAGAAATAATTATGCTCTGCCATTGTTTTCACTTATAGTTGTATACATGTTAAATAACATGTCAATAAGTAAAGTAAGAAGAGAAATAATTATGCTTCCCCACTGTTTTCACTAATATTGTTATACATATTAAATAACGTTGCAATAAGAATAGTAAGGAGAGAAATAATTATGCTCCGCCATTGTTTTCACTAATATTTGTATGCATGTTAAATAACGTCTCAATAAGTAAAGTAAGAGAATAATTATGCTCCACTACTGTTTTCACTAATATTTGTATACATATTAAATAACGTCTCAATAAGTAAAGTGCTTCTAAAGTATAACGGTCCCTAGAAATATTGGTGCTTCTAAAGTATAATGGTCCCCAGGAATGTTGGTGCTTCTAAAGTATAACGGTCTACAGGAATGTTGGTGCTTCTAAAGTATAAGTCCCTAGAAATATAGGTGCTTCTAAAGTATGACGCCCCCCCCCAGGAATGTTGGTGCTTCTTAAGTATAACGGTCCCTAGAAATATTGGTGTTTCCGGCCAAATTTTTTTTCTTTTTTTGAACTTAAAATATTTCTCAGGGTTGTGGGAGAGTGAAAAATTAGTTAGGATGCGGGGTCAGGGAAAATTTTAGGGGTCAGGCCGAACATTTTAGGGGTCAGGCCAAATTTTTTTCTTTGTTTTTTGTTTTGAACTCAAAATATTTCTCAGGGTTGGGGAGAGTGAAAAATTAGTTGGGATGAGGAGCTGGAGAGATTGAGGGGTCGGGAAAATTTTAGGGGTCAGACCGAACTTTTTAGGGGTCAGGCCAAATTTTTTTCTTTTTTTTTTGGTTTTGAATTCAAAATATTTCTCAGGGTTGGGGGAGAGTGAAAAATTTGTTAGGATGAGGAGCTGGAGAGATTGAGGGGTTGGGGAAAATTTTAAGGATCAGGCCGAACTTTTTAGGGGTCAGGCCAAATTTTTTTGTTTTGAACTCAAAATATTTCTCAAGGTTGGGGGAGAGTGAAAAACAAGTTGGAATGGGGGCTGGAAAGATTGAGGGGTCGGGGAAATTTTAGGGGTCAGGCCGAACTTTTTAGGGGTCAGGCCAAATTTTTTTCTTTTTGTTTGTTTTGAACTCAAAATATTTCTCAGGGTTGGAGGAGAGTGAAAATTAGTTCGGATGGGGGCTGGAGAGATTGAGGGGTCGGGGAAAATTTTAGGGGTCAGGCCAAATTTTTTGGGTTTTTTTTGTTTTGAACTCAAAATATTTCTTAGGGTTGGGGGAGATTAAAACAAAATTGAGGGGTGCGGCTTGAGATATTAGGGGTAGGGGAAAATTGTAGGGGTCGGGCCAAACTTTTTAGGGGGTCGGGCGAAATCTTTTTGTTCTTTTGAACTTAAAATATTTCGTAAGTAAGTATATAGTATGCACATCGCGGCGGCGATAGATACGAATATAGTATGCGCACCAGACCGGCGATAGATATATATATAGTATGTGCACCGGGGTGGCAATAGGTACGTGTATAGTAGTGCATAGAGGTGGCGATAGGTACTATATAGCATGTGCACAGGGACGGCAGTAAGTATGTATATAGAATGCACACCAGGGCGGTGATAGGTATATATTTAGCATGCGCTCCGGGGCGGCGATCAGTACCTATATAGCACACACACCAGGGAGGCGATAGGTATGTATTTAGCACGCGCACCGGGGCGGTGATAGGAACATATTTAGCATTCACATCAGGCCGGCGATAGAGACGTATTTAGCATTTGCACCGGGGAGGCGATAGGTACGTTGTAGCATTCGCAACGGGGCGGCGATAGGTACGTATGCAGCATTCGCACTGGGGCAGCGATAGGTACGTATGTAGCATTTGCACCGGGGCAGTGATAGGTACTTATGTAGTATGCATACCGGGGCGGCAATAGGTACTTGTATAGTATCTGCCCCGGGGCGGCGATAGGTACGTATATTGTATGTGCACCGGGGTGGCGATAGATATGTATATAGTATGAACACCGGGGCGAAGATAAGTACCTATATAGAAGGCGCAGATAGATGTGGTACTTTTTATAGAAATATGTCATACTATTGCTATGGGCAACGTAGGAGAAATGGTGGGGAAGAAGCAGCTTTCGCAAAAGGCAAAATTAGAAAGTAGCAGTGAAATGGGGAGACCAGGGAAGAGAAAGGTAGAAAGATAAAGAGACGGCTATAGAAGAGGGGGAGAAATAGAAGTTTGAATATAAAGATGTTACACACGCGATTTTTCTTCAATTATATGTCATTATGACCCCGAGCAACGCCGGGTAGCCCCGCTAGTATAATATAAAAGAGTATCAATCCAGAAGTGTGTTTAATGTATAGGTAAATTAGCAACTTGCATTCGATAAATCATATCCAATGAAATATGTATAACAGGTGTGGCATTTTCGAATTAAATAACCAAAATTAGACCAGTATTCTATAAAACGGGCAACCGTAATGAAATAATAACTTACAATTATATAAAAGGGAAGAAGAATGGAGCATTCACTTAGTTTAAATAATGTGTCTTTTGCTTTGGAGCCAAGAAGCAAAACCTGCCAAATCGCGTTTCATTATTTTTATCATAATGTTTGTCTTAAAAGCGTTAAATTCTGATTACAGTTTATTGATTTCGCTCCTTTTTATATACAGCGCCTCTCTCATTGATCAATGCACACACAAGCAACGGCCAGAATTAATTGCGTTTGTGTCGCTTCTTCGTTCGCTTTTTGTCCAATACAATGTATAGTGAATTTCGCCGAAAGTATATAAGCCTCTAATTCAAAAATGTAAGCTGAAAACACACGAACAAAGGAATCAACTGAAAGGAAAAGCAAAGGATGAACGCAAAGTCGATGGCGTGCACTTGTTGGCGAACTGAAAATTGATTATGCAAAAAAGCAACAATGCAAGCAATACAATAAATCAAATTACTTTAGATGTAAAATGTATTTTTTTTATTTTAACAATTTGTTTGATTCGAGCAATTAGAATAAAACTGTATATTTTATCTTCATTTTATTTATCTTAACAAAACAAAGTTACAAGAAGAATGTTTAATGTTTGATTAATATACGTGTGGGACTTGTTATTTTTCGATTTAAGTAATTTAAGAACATGAATAACAAGGAGAAGTATGCAGTGTTCTTTTTCACCATTTGTATCGAATAGTCAACAGAGACAGATTAGTTTTATTAAATGAAATACATTTGTAATCAAAGATTCGGATTACGACGCAGTTCCCTAAAACTATATACTGATGAACTTAACATTTTTATAATATTTGGATAAGTCAAACAAATATTTTAAACGTCTGAACCAAAATAATTCCCGATCACCGATGCTTCGAACTCGGAAATATTAATAAGAAACTCAAAAATCAATATGAAATTTCAAATTGACATTACTTAACAGTTATTTTCGACGCTGTATTATACAAGGAAAACCATCATTCCTCGTTTGAAAGGATGACGCCTATTTTAACTCAAATTCTATGGCATGCACTTTGAAACAACCTGATTATGTAAAAAAACAACAACACTAACAATACAATAAATCAAAACTACTAGCTGTGTATAATGAGTGTGAATGATAATAAACATATTATATTTTTTATTCCAATATTGCATTCATTACAAACAACTGGCAGTTTACTAAAATGAACACTAACACATGAGATAGACATTTAGCCGATCACACTATCTAAGAAATAATATTTATCCCTTTCAAAAGAATTCCGAGACATAAATCTGCTAGAAGGTTTAAGTGGGGTCATTCTTAGCATATCCTTTCAATGATATATGTATACCAACCTCTTCGAATTGAAAGATCGA
>OY744515.1:198634859-198637359 GCA_963556195.1 Sepiola atlantica
CATGTGTGTGTGTATACATACGATCAAGGTTGTAGGTGTAACTAACTATATACTTTTGCAAAACTAACATGTTCTTATTAAACTGTTATTTTCTGTTAATCTTTTAATCTAATTATTATTTCAATTTATATATCATAAATAGTTATTTTTTCATGTGAATAGTATTTTATTTCGTAGACAAATCTTTACAATTTCGGTTCCAATATTCATTTGTAATACAATACAAATAGTGTCACGTGTTTTCGTTAGGACGAAATGGTTTGATCGATTCTCAATGTATTCTTAATGTGTAAGTTAAGAATAATGAAACCGACGTAAACCATCGTTAAACAGAATAATTCTGCGTACTTTAACTATATTTTGGGTCATATTTAGAAGATACATTAACGGCTGGTGCCTGTGTATTTGTAGCTATTATTTGTACATTTGAAAAAGGGCAGTGGTCGAAAATCAAGATTTTAACAAAGAATTCACGTAAACGGTCAACGACTTAAAAGCGAATTCATGATACAGTATTGAATTACATGATCAAAGGGGTAGCCAGGAGGAAGTAAATAACGATGTTGACTGGTCACGTGATGTGTCCATAGAAAAATCCAATTGTTTCGAGAGAACTACTCTGATTATGTACGTTGACACACTGTATGTGCCCCGTCATGTATGTACCTCTTTTAAGAAAGTATTCGCGAAACAATGCCAAGAACATTATCGAGCATACCCCGACTTTCCTGAAGAAAGGCATTTTGATAGAAAATTACGTGATACACTTTGTAACAAGCGAGGCATGCTGGAATGTCATGCTACTGATGATAAATTATAATTATATTTAAACTTATACAAATCTTTGAAAAATGCATTAAAAAATGAGAAAAATAAAATACACGATTTATACTGAAACTGAAATGTATTCAATATGAATTAAACAAACAAAAAACACAAGCATTCATCCAGGGAGAAAAGTTTCTAAGTTCAAAATTAATGAACATTGCATTTTTTCATGAATTCTAAACACTGAAATTCATTTATGATTTTGGTTTAAACAATTTGAAAATAATCTTCATTATATATTTATTTTAATTAAACATACAAATTCAAGCAGTGCGTATATATATATATATATATACATATATATATATATATATATATATATATATATATATATATATATATATATATATATATATATATATATATATATATGTTAGAAACTCTTATTTATAAATAACAAGCACCGCGTGCGTGGTCCCCCTCTGTATGTGACTCGATGTGGCGAGTGTAAAATGCAATACATTTGGGCAATTTGAGGCATTTTTAACCCTCCTTTGACCCCCTGGGGGCGCGAACCAGAATTTGTCTGAGGTCAATCTTGCAAATTTTATATCTAGAACAATTGCCTCTACATTTTGCCCAGGTTTCAGAAAAATTGAATGGGTGAAAAGAGTCATTTTTCCCCCTTTTTGGTGGTTTTGACCCCCTGAGGCGCGAACCAGATTTTTTCCAAAGTCAGCTATATTTATTTTCTATTTGGAACAATTGCCTCCAAATTTGGATAAGTTTCAGAGAAATTGAATGGATGGATGAGAAGTTATGAAGGCAGAAAATGTCATTTTTTGCCATTTCGGGGCCTTTTGAGCCCCTAGGGGGCTAACCAGATTTCTTTTTTCAAAAATCGGAGTATGTCACTTTCTAACCTGACCCAAGTTACAACTTCATGCAAAATTTCAGATAAATTCAATGCAGGGGTGCGAAGAAAAATCCGGACGGACGGAAGGGCATGCTTCAAAACATAAGCGATATAATTAGTCCCCCGATTTATAAAATCGAGGGACCAATCATATAGATATACACATAGATCTTTTAAATTACAATCACAACTGATTTGCAGTGTAGAAAATATTGTTACATATGTAATTACGTGTTTTTTTATTTACTTGCCTCACTATGAGGGCAGAGTTGGACACAGTCAGTATTTAATGTGGAGAAAATCCACTTCCTCCAAAAAACGGATCACTCTTAATTGGGACAAAAATAACAAGGGCCTTAGCCTTGAAGAAGTGTAGTATTAAAATAGATACTACACTTTGAATTATTTATTTGAAAAAAAATATAATAATACCATTTCAATTTTTCACAAAATATGCACATGGTATAAAACGTGTTAGAAGAAGGGGTGTCGTGTATAATCCCCGTCTATCTATCCTATTGTGTCTATCGTACTCTTAGCTAGAATAATAACAGTTACCACAACACTACATTTACTCTATAGTCCATCCTCACAAAAATATCTTCAAATGGTTGAAGTATTTTTAATCACAAATATATATATGCATACAGTGCGTGCCATAATTTTTTGCGAATCGATTTTTTTGTTCTAACTCCGATAGTTTTTAATACAAATCAGTGAAACTTGACACGTTATATGGCAACCCATGGTCAGATCTAAAATTATAAGCTAATTTGCGCAACAGTACACACATAAGAGTCATGTTTGTGATTTGCA
>OY744515.1:198642359-198689859 GCA_963556195.1 Sepiola atlantica
CACATTAGCACATCACACAGTTTATTAAAAATAAAATTAATATTTATATACAAATTACTCATCATAATAACAGCGTAAAACAATGTAGAATATTTCCGAAGGAATTTTCTTTTATACGACGGATACTTTGGAAAGTAAAATCATCCATAAAAATCGGAAAGCTAATAATTTTTTGTAAACAAATAAATACATTAATACGTTCTACTAAATAAGACACCCAATAAATCAGTAAAATTCGGCAACCATTTTGGAGGCTCGCTTCTTCAATATAAACAAACTAGCATATGAAGATGTTGATTCTTATTTTTTTGTAATTTCTATATAGAATAATAAAGTTAAGTACAACGTCATATTTTCTGATGTCGGATGCTTATAGCGCATAATATATTGAAGTAATTTTATATAACACGAATACAACCGTTGACTTACTCCAAATAATATATTGAAGTAATTTTATATAACACAAATACAACCGTTGACTTACTCCAAATAATATATTGAAGTAATTTTATATAACACAAATACAACCGTTGACTTACTCCAAATAATATATTGAAGTAATTTTATATAACACAAATACAACCCTTGACTTACTCCAAATAATATATTGAAGTAATTTTATATAACACAAATACAACCGTTGACTTACTCCAAATAATATATTGAAGTAATTTTATATAACACAAATACAACCGTTGACTTACTCCAAATAATATATTAAAGTAATTTTATATAACACAAATACAACCGTTGACTTACTCCAAATAATATATTGAAGTAATTTTATATAACACAAATACAACCGTTGACTTACTCCAAATAATATATTGAAGTAATTTTATATAACACAAATACAACCGTTGACTTACTCCAAATAATATATTGAAGTAATTTTATATAACACAAATACAACCGTTGACTTACTCCAAATAATATATTGAAGTAATTTTATATAACACAAATACAACCGTTGACTTACTCCAAATAATATCCTTGCGAAAAGTTGTTTGACCATGGTATACGGCTTTGTTTTAAATTGCATCGCCGAACAGACAAAAACATTTCAAAATTATAATCAAGAAACGAGAACATGAAACGGACAAATTTCAAATCAAATAGTTGTCATTTGTAAAAAAAAAACACAAATGTATTCGAGTGATAAAGACAAACAATACAAAAGCTAGTAGAACAAGTAATGAAAATGTTCGATTAAACGTCGTATACATTACTATATACACTCCGTTCTCGAATTATATGCAAATCGATTGTTTGTTCCTACTCTGGTAGTTTGTAATCACAATTAGTTTAACTTGGCACATTATATGGCAACACTAACACATGTTCAGATCTAATATTGTTAACTAATCTACGCAATAGTAAACAAAGGGCAGCCATTTCGCTTACTTGCATACTTTTTCATCGTGCCAACTTTACATGCAAGATGGGACGTAAAGGTATTTTCAGTCAGGCTTAGAAGCCTAAAATTGTCCAAAGGATGCATAGAAATAGCCCAAAAAATTGACCGGTATCATTGTACAATTAAACGATGTGTTTCTAACCCTGAACTTTGCAAGGAGCGTTCTGAGAAAGGGAAAATTCGTAAGAAGGCGCGTGTGTCGCATCGAGCATGAATAGGATCATGAAAGAAGTCCGCAGCAACCCTTTTGAAAATAGCATAATATTTTAGTTTTAAATGCTAGCGTTCATGATGTGCCCACATTAACTCGATGCATTATCCTGAAGAAGTTTGCAAAATGTCTAAAGCGAGATATTCGCCCTCCATTAAATAATATCCACAAGAAAAAGCGGATGGAGTGGGCGAGAAATAACATGTGGGTAAATTATTGAACTGTTTTGTTTACCGATGAGTGTCGAGCGACTATTGATAGAAACGATGGGTGGATGAGAGGATTGTACTGTAATGAGTGCCCACGCCCCAACCGGACCCGGCGTCAACAATGAGTTGGTAGTATGTCATTTTGGGCTGCAATCATTCCTAATTAGCTGGTAAGACTATTCATAATTGCGGTGGAGTGGAAATGACTGCTAAACTCTACATTGACTTAATTAAGGAACACCTTGTACCTTTGCACAAAAAGAATGATTTGTCATTCCTCAAAAAGATGGTAGTCATGCTGCATAGATAACCACATGATATTTGGAGAGAGTTTTTATCTGACATTGGAAAATAATGCAATGGACAGCCTGTTCTCTAGATGTAAATTCCATCACAATCTGTGGAGAATCTTAAAAAGGAGGATTTACTCCGTGGGAAGGCGTTACACTTCCAAGGATTACCTCTAGTATGCTGTTCGTACTGCTGCCAACAAAATTTCATCTGATCAAATCTAAGGTTTGACATATTCAATGGAACAGCAGCTTTTTACTCTTGTTAATAAAAATAACAATTATATACAATAGTGAGTGTACTATAAAACCGTATTAAAGATGTTTGCTATGCATTATTGTTGTTCTCAAATTCTGTATTCTTAAACTAATCAATGTGTACATTTTCCGTCACCACTTCATGATATTTCAAACTTAAGCAATGATTTGCATATGAGGTAGAAACAGGTTTCAAGTCACCAAAATGGCTGTCATTTATTTACTATTGCGCAGATTAGCTTAGAATTTAAGATCTCCGCATCTGATAGTGTTGCCATATAACCTGTCAAGTTTCACTATCTTTTATAAAAGACTATCGGAGTTAGAACAAATAAATCGATGTGCATATGATTATGAACGCAGTATATATATATATATATATATATATATATATATATATATATATATATATATATATATATATATATATATATATATAAAGAGCGAGCGAGAGAAGTAGAAAAGGATAGAAATAGTAATAAGAAATTTTCTTTTAATCAGCGGTAAAACAAACATGTCTAATTTTAAATTTATTGCGTATGAATATGCGATATCAAACTCAAGGATAACCATTGGTTTCGAAAAAGGGCATTTCATGAAGTAACTATTATTTGTTATGATGATGTAAATCACCGATTTGATGATAACATCACAAAATAACACTGTTTTGCTATAGTGTTATATTCCGGGGCACATATTTAGCATTTGCGTACAAATGTCCCTTTCTTTCCACTGGAGTTTCACCAAGTGTACAGACAAATTGATTTTTTTTCCATCTTTCAGTCAAATTAAAAATATAAACCCGTTTCTATGACATTGCCAAAAGCTTGAGTTTTATCTATTTTTATGAATACATTAGAAATGGTTTGTTTTATGTTTACGAAGTTATGAATAACATATTTATGTTTAATTAAAAGAAAGAGCTAGCAAATCGGTAAGACCATGTAGTATATATATATGTATATATATATATATATATATATATATATATAGATGGAGAGAGAGAGAGAGAGAGAGAGAGAGAGAGAGAGAGAGAGGTAGAGAGATAGAAAGACAGACATACAGACGGAGAGAGATTTATAAATACGTATTTTTTATCTATACACGTATACGTTTCATCCTTTCAGGAATCGTCAGTGTAGAGATGATTATTCATACCGGTCGCCGGACTCTAACCCCAGAAACTGAGTTATGTTTCAAACTCAAAATCCAACGTATTAGCCCACCTGCCGCTATCAACAACTCGGTAAATTTGCGAGAGAGTAAACCTATTTTACGCAACCGTCGTCAAATTGTTCGACTACTGAAAGGAGCATGCCTTCAAGTCACGATGACGGCTGTGTTAATACAACTCCCTGCAGAGAATACCCAAGGTGTTATGGCGACATATATATATATATATATATATATATATATATATATATATATATATATATATATATATATATATATATATATATACATGTAGAGATAGAAGAAAAAAGAGTATAAATATGCGACGATTATCCAAATTTATTTCAAATTTCAATTGTTCAATGCAAGGTGTAATCAGTAATAAACTTGTGTTTATTTTTCTTTCCTTAAGCCAAGGCTTTTCAAAGATCGAAATCTTATCATCAGAGGAGAAATACAGATGGATAAGTTGGCTTTCGAAAAAACTAAAGTTCAAATATTTGAAAAATATGAGAATTATTATTAAAAATTATTAAAATAATTTTTGTCAAAAAAACGTATTGAATGAAAAGAAAAATTCCGTGAAAAAGATATGCTAATTGTCCGGGTGGTAAATTTCCGTTGAAAAAGTCCGGTGAAATTGTAGAAAGTGAAGAAAAACTCTTTGCATGGGAGCCGATTGGAGAAGGTGTTCAAAAAGTAGGTAAGTCCAGATGCACTTAAAAGAGGTTGAGAAGAGGAAAATAGGCCATTTTTTAATTTACTTCCGGGCCTAGTAAAACAGTAGGATCTCAAACAAGGTTTAACTCAGAATGAGACAAAAAAAGGCAAAATTGATAAAAGTTAAAGAATTGGGGTTAGGAGGGGGGGTTATGAGGTACGGGGTAGTTTAAAAAGTCGCTTTGTGAATTGGGGGGGAAAAGGAAAAGGAGGAAGGGTTGGTATGGGGATGTAGTTAAAGTGACAGGTGGGTTAAGGGTGCGGGCGAGCGGTAGGATGTAGGTTTTGGGGGTGGGATTAATCTTAAGTGGGAAGTGGGTATAGAAATAGTTGATTCTAAAAATAGAAATCAACTGAGTGAGCTTCTAACATTTCAGGCAGCTAAGAGCAAATTAAATTGTAGTTATCAGATATGGTTTCTGGGGGTTTAAAGAATAAAGTAGAATTAGTTAAAAGCATGGTATAATAAATAGAGGAATGTCAGAGAGTGGATGATTAAAATTTAAAAATTAAAATTTAAAAATTAAAAAGCTAGGGAATAGTTAATTAAAAAAATTGTTTATTTATTTTTAATTTAAAAACCAAATTAAGGGTTAGATGTATAATTTGGAGGGACATTAAATGACCAAGGAGATAATGGGGGGGGGGAAATAAATTAATGGGAGAAGGGTTAGTGAAATTAAAGGTCAAGTCTGTTCTACTCAGTTATATTGAAATTTAGGAGAGGGGAAAATGTAAGGGATAAGGATAGATTGTTAGAAACAATTTGTTTCGATTACTAGTAATAGGGGTGGAATTGGGTTGGTTCAATCAAACACTTGAGTGCAGTGTCAATTTTATAATCTATTGTTTAAATGGTGAGTGAGTCGTAACAGGGTAACAATTAACAGTTACAGTTTAAATTTAATTAGATATATAAGGGAAACTTGCAACGAAACATCGGCCAAGTAGTATGAAAATATGATTGGGGGGGAGATTGGTCAAAGATAAGATAAGTTGAACAAAGAGAGAATAGGCCGATAGAAAATGGCTCGCGAGTATTTAGAGGGATTAGGATTATTCAAAAATAGGCCAAAATAAGTAGTTATGTAACTAGCTTGAATCAATCAAATAGTTAAAAAGATTTCTCAAAGGGGGTTATGGAGGCTATTAAGGAGATAGGACAGAAATGCTAGTAACAGTTGATATAATATAAGTGTTATGGGCCAGGGTTGGGTTGAAAAAATTAGCAGACTTGCGTTTTGAAGCTAGTGTGTTAAAGAGCTGATAAGAATTACAGGGGGGTATTAATGGACACAATTGGAGGGGAATTCAAAGGTCGTAGTTAAAAGGAGAACAAAAGGAAGTTACAGGGGAATATGTTGCAAATAGGAAGAGTCCAAATATAAGGACGATATAGTGGAAGTGTAGGAGATAATAAGGGGGGGGGAATAAGAGGCCAAGAAGGAGTTTGTAGGTGGGATTACGGACAGGAGAAACAATGAGATAAATATAAGGGGTTAGGAGTGGAGCTGAAGTGAAAGGATAATAGGAGCTATATTGCAGGTGAGGTATATAAGTCTAGATATTAGGTATGTTAATGATCGGTGGAAAGTTGGAGGAGTAATGTTAGTTCAATCTACTAAAAGCGTTCCGGGTAGATGTAGTTGTTATGTGTAATGGGGATGAAAAATTTATTGGGAGGGTTAATTAGTGAGATTAGGGGCGTTATGAATAGAAGTTACAAGGTTCCCCCGGGATATAGTTTAGAGATTTTTCAGATGTTAAAGAATGGGGGGAGTTATTGGTTGGGAGGAGGAGTGTCAGAGGGAGTGATGAAATTAATGTATTTAAATTTTCGTTTGTTTCTGCAATTTGAAATAAGTTCATTTTTGGAGTTAATGACATTTAAGTTCTTGTGTGCAGTAGCTATCATATAAGTTTCCAAGGTACATAGTTGGCAGAATGCAGAACCAGGAGTATATGAGTTTGACTTTTTTAATATAGACCAACTTAGGGAGTAGGGGGTATTTTTGATGTTAAAGCTTTTTATTAGGTTGGAAAGAGAGGTGCTAGTAGTACCATTATTATTGTGTTTAAAAGAGTAGATATGGTTAGAGATTCGAGTCTTTATTGGGAAAGCACTGGCACCAATATAGGTATGAATTTTGTGGGGGCTTATTGTTGTATTATTTGAGTTGTTTATATTATTGGGGGTGCTTACGGTTTGTATGCTCGGATTCAAGTCAAAGTTTAAGTTAGGGTTATTGGTTGGGGAAAATGGGGTGTCTTGGGGGATGAGATCGGATCCATTATTAGTTGGTGGTAGTTGTTGGTCAGTGTGGAGAGTGTTATTTAGTAGAGGGGGTTGCTGATGGGGATGGTTGAGGGGAAAAGGGGGAGATTGTATGTTGGCATTATTTTGCATATTGGTATTAATTTGTGTGGTGGTGTATTGTTTAACAGTACAGGAATATATGACGTTACTTTGTATGCAATCACCGTTTAATGGCCATTCTCTAGATTTTTGGCAGTTGCAGTTATTAGTGGGGTGTATGGTAGGTGCTGTTTGTTCGGCAGATTTAATTTTTTTGTTGTTAGATGTGATGATGGTTTGTACTATATTGGGCATTGTGGGTAAGAAATTTTAATAGAGTTCTTGTTTAAAATAGTGCTGTATTTATGTGGGTGCTTGAACGAGTTATCTAAAATTTTGTAAAAATTCCTTAGCTATGTTAGTTTTTACATTGCAATTATAGGGTGGGTTAAACCAAATATTATCCTTTCTTCTAGTTTTTTTATTTTTATTTTCGCTGTGTTCTTGGAGTTAGCTGTTTTAACTATATTAATAGTTTTAGTATGTCTATTTGCATATTTCTTAGGTTTCTTGGGTATCGTGGTGCTAGTTCTTTGTCTATCTTGTGTAGCTATTTTGTAGGTAATCACATTTAAAGGTTTATTCCCCTGGAGAGGGGGATTATTTTCATATTTAATTGTATCAGTGTATCCCGAGTTAACTAGAATTTTGATCGAAGATAGGTTTATTAGCTGAAAGTCTTGAAATTCTATTTGAAATTGAAGGGACTATTGAGTTAATGATGGATTTAGGGTGGTTAGAGTGCTTATGTACGTAAAATAAGGTAAGATTAGGTTTGTGGTAAGGGCTAAATGATTCGGAGTTAAGGTCTAGTGTTAGGTCAAGGAAATTAGATATTCTTTTCTCGGGTTCTATGGTTATGGTTAATCCGAAGTTTTTAAAGAAATTGTGTAGGTTCTTTTTGGAGTTGTTGTATTGTCTGGGTCTCTCCCTAGAGATAAAGAGCGCATCGTCTCTGTAAAGTCCACCGTGTAAGTGTCCGAATTCAAGCTTTAATTGTCTCAATAAATATAATCCTACTAGGTCAGTAACTTGGGCAGAGTCTGAAACTCCCATGGTGATATCAAAGTTGTTGAGGCTATCTTTCCTAGTCCAAAATTTATTGTCCAATTCTAAAAGGGATCTCCTGGCTAAAATTATTAGATTTTTTTCAGAGTCTGTGATATCTGAATTATTCTTAGCGAAAATAAAAGCTTTGTTTAGTAGGATAGGAGAAATGGACTGATAATAATTGTCAATGTCAAAGGTGATGAAGTTCAAGTTAGAATTAGATTTATCTTTGAGGTTTAAGAACCAGTTGGAAACCTCTCCAGATGATTGCCAGAGGGAGTATGTATTTTTAGCTTTTAATGTAGGAATGATTCTATCTAGGATATTTTTGCTTATAATGCCTGTGTCTGATTTGGAAGGGCAGATTAGTCTAATGGAGGGGTTTTCATGAAAATTTATTTAGTTTTCACTTAGGTTTATTTTGATCCTATATATAAATGTATATATATATGTATATATATATATATATATATAAATGTATATATATATATATATATATAAATGTTATATATATATATATATATATATATATATATACACGGTTGAGTTTCAATCCCTGTATGATGCACTAAATGGTCTGGCCGCACTGATGAGCTGTGATACAGAGAAACATTCTGTGTGTGGATGACTCTATAACGCTCCCACCCTAGGTAGAGCTTATTTTAATAAGGGTATCACTAACTGACATTAGCTTTAAGGCATAGCTTATTAGGTAAAACTAATTCGAGGTCCCGGCACTTGCAATGTTTACATTGAGATATTTCTTACGTTCAGTCAGTGTCGTACGATAACGCAGGGGTTAGCAGCGCCGACTGACAGCTCGACGGTAGGGTTTCAATCCCGGCTTGAGGCACCAACTTGTCTAACCGCACTGATGAGATGTGATACAGCGAAACAGTCTGTATGTGGATGCCTATATGAAGCTCCCTCTCTGGCTAGAGCTTATTTTTATAAGGATATCGCCAACTGTCATTAGCTTTCAGGCATAGCTCATTAGGTGAAACTAATTCGAGCAATGTTTACATTTCTTACATTCAATCAGTGTCGTATCATAGCGCCGACTGGCAGCTCGACGGTTGAATCCCGGCTTGATGCAGTAATTAGTCTAGCCGCACTGATGTTATTTGATATAGCGAAACAGTATGTATGTGGATGACTATATGTATATATATATATATATATATATATATATATATATATATATATATATATATATATATCGTCTGAACATAGCATATAGCTATGTAACAGACTATATTACACTCCTCGAACAGGGCTCGAGTTCATTCTTTAGCAATATCAAATTATTTGAACTTACATACGCCGGCATTTACATCATTTGCTATCATCAGTATAGGAGATGATTATTTCAGACGATCGCAAGATTCCAACTCAGTTACAGAACCATCTTAGACTTCACAAGCTAGACACTCTAGAAATGCCAGCATATTGACATGTTATATACAAGTAGATACACTGGCTGACCCTATTCAATAGATTGATAGATAGATTATAATTAATATATGCCTGATCTCGACTATATTGGCCAGTGTTTAATTATTGCCCATATTTCAGCAAATATTTCTACAAGTATAAACTACCTATCTTCGAAAATTGTTACATACTTGTAGTTACAACATGCAGACACAAAAATGAGATAGTTAGCACCTCGGTAAGGTGCAGCCATTAAGATCGCAACATATATATTACGTTCGTAAACCTGTATCCAAATAGAGATTATACAACCGAAGTTATCGGTTTATACGTAAAATATTAAGCTAAGATAACATCAGTTAACGTTTAATAATTGAAAATTGCTAAAAATGTTATACTTAATAAGGGAGTTGTCGACTTCTTTATCATAGAATCTAAGCAGCGATCGTGTCTCTGGCCGATTCAATTTCTTCTGCATTCCATTTTTGTATGCGAAATATTGATTAATGATGCATGTCTATATAAAATGTTTATCCAGAAAACATCGGCCTCCTTTAAAATCATTGTAAATGTTTTGTTGTTAAAAAAACGTCACAAGGGACTTAGAATTGAAAACGTATTTCATTTATCTCGAAATGATTAAAATGAAAAAAGTTGATATTTTGACAAATTCGATGTTTTTAGCAGTAAAATAAAAATCAAATGTTTTAATACTTCTTTATCTTATATTATTGTTCGCTTTTTCGTCATATATCCGTCCTGTCGTGCCGCCATTTTTTAATGTGACCGTAACTTTAGCTCAAACCTCTTCGGAAAGTTATGGTGGTTGATTTTAGCCGAATACATATTAAATTCTGAAAATATACTAATTTTGGATTCAGTTATGTTATGTATTGAGAATGTAACTGCCTTTAATATATTGACAAGTTTAAAACATTTCCATCAATATTGTATTCGTAGGATATTACATGACATATGAATATTAGTGATGTAGAGGTACTTAAGCGAAGTGGTGGTGGCAGTAATGGAATAATGTAAAATATACATCTCCAAAAGGTTGGTTAGCATGTATGTAAAACAAACGAGGATCGTATACCAAAATACCTTTTTTATTGGAGTACTTCGCAAAAGACAGAAGCCTTATCGTAAACCAAAACTGATATCCAAGGGCTCTCTATAGAAGCCAACATGTGGGATCCTGTACAGTGATTGAAAAGAGAGTCAACTAAATCGAGACTCATTGAGATAAGCCATCAATAATCGTGTGCATGACTTAATGAATTTACAATTCTTAAGAGAGCAGTAACGGATTGAACCTCAGAAATTCCAAATGTAATTGTTGTCATTCTCCGTGTGTGGGTACCTGGTGACTGTTTTAAAGCATGCCTGAGCAATAAGTTATCAGATATCACAGTTGCAGTCATCTCTTAATTGAAGCTTCATATTAACTATTTCAACGGATAGTAAACTAGAGAAAGGGCCGTAAATAACTTCAATCTGTTTCATGTTTGAAACGACATACAAGAGCCGACATAGATAGAGCCGTATCAACAACTTGCATAAGACAGTATGTCGGAAAATAATATCCCAGTGAGTGTAAAAGTCTGGCAAACTTAAATAATATATATATATATATATATATATATTTATATATATATATATATATATATATATATATATATATATATATATATATATATATATATTCTCACTTGTGAATTGAACCAACAGCAATAACAATACTTGACAAAAATATAACACGACAAAGACATATTAGAGCCAAATGTTTGTTAATCATACACTTATATTAACCAAGGAATAATTTAGACTTACACAACATCTGAGAAAATAAACTGCATGAAAAATATAGATGTGTGATTTTAACAAATAATGATACTGACAACAAGTACGTGAGTGTCGTAACAATAGTTAATATTTATTAAACTTAGTAAACTTAAATACTTCAAAACATAAAAAAGAGACATACCTTTACATTTCTTAGTAGTAGAATATTCTTCGTAAGATCACAATATTATATATCTTTAATTAACATAATACAATTAAAACATAGATACTACAGTTGAACTCAAGAAAGATAATTTCACTTGGAGTAGTTACTAGAAAGAAAAACTAGCATCTCAAAATGATACACATTATTACATAGAAATTAGAACTGCGTGTAAAACAACCGATGCTATGTGTTTTTGTACATAGTTTTGTGTTTTTTGATGAGAATTGGATATGATAAATGCAACAAACATTATGTGGGAGTGTACATTTAATCTTAGAGGAACAGATCGTAAAAGATAACAAATGTTTTAACATTAAATAGTAATTTTAAGTATAAATATATTGATTTAGGAATCTAGGAAATATCAAGAATATACGTTCGAAAATATTTTGAAATCCTCTAAAACTGGATGAAAAATTAAAATGCAAAAAATGATTCCATTCAGCTATTGGCTGCGGCAATTTCTCGCGGTTGCGTGGACATGGACATGGACGTTAGGATCGTCATTCTAGACTGAATCTACGAACTGCGTTCGATCCCATGTGGCCGCTGCCAACCGCCCCTCCGTCAATGTTTAAAATAAAAAGCCTGAAATGATACATTATATAGTTTTAAAAAAACAATTTAATACTTTAAATTATTTACAGTTAATGCCCCCCAAAAATGTATAGTCCTTATAGTAAATAACTCTTTTAATTATGCAAAGTTCTGCTCGAGGGTAGAATACTTTACGCAAAAATAATACCTGGCCCCGCCTCTCGAGTAAGTGAAGGTTAATTTCAGCTACTGTATGTGGCGATTTCTCACTGTCGTGTGGGCGTAGTCGTTAGGATAGTTATTGTAGACTAAATCTATGAACTGCGTTCGATCCAAATGTGACCGCATGCAACAGTCTTGCACTGAATTAGGTAGAACACGAGACGATATCATCCGTGGGTATATATATATATATATATATATATATATATATATATATATATATATATATATATATATATATATATGCATATATATATATATATATATATATATATAAACATATATATATAATATGAAACTAAAAGTATACTTTTAGAGAATTAAACCTACAGTGCAATGGTTTGAGCTCAATATACGTGATAGAGCAAATATGAAATTAAATAAAGTAAGAGAGATAAAGATTGCGATATTACTATGGGATATTCGGACTCTGCACATGTAACTAACCTTGTGGGATTGTACTTATTAAGAGAATTACAATTCTACTTCGGACACTGGCACAGTGAACTATATATGGATTACACTCTTTTTATCAAGGGAGATATCGAGGCAATACAACAACACCATAAAACACCTACACAACCTCTTTAAAAAACATGGGATTCACTATTACTGAAGAACCTGACAAATAGATATCTAATTTTCTTGACCTAACATTAGATCTTAACTCAACATATAGCCCCTACCACACACCAAACTTAAACGTCTTCGGCGTACATAAGCTATCTACCCCCACCCCACAACCCATCATTAATTCAACAGCTCCTCAGTTTCTAATAGAATTTCAAAACTATCTACTAATAAATCTATCTTCGAGCAAAATTCCCATTTTTACAGGGTCGCTCTACTAAATCCGGCTACAATGATAACCTTATTAAAAAAACTATTTTCATCCAGAAATACAAACCTTTAAATGTAATCGCTCACAAAATGGCAATACAGAATAAAATGCAGACAAATACTGCATTACCCAGGAAAATCAAAATATATATAAACAGACCCACAAAAACTATCAATATTTATTAACTAGCTGACCCTCAAGAACGTAGTAAAATAAAATAATTAGAATATAGAATAGTATTTGATTTAATCCACCCTATAACTGCAATCTTAAAACACATATCGCTAAGGAATTCTTCCAAATTTTAGATAACTCTTTCCAGCACCCGCAGATATACACCACTATTTTAAGTAAAAACTCTATTAAAAACTCCTACTCCACCATGCCTAATATAGCGGAAACCATCATCACCTCTAATAACAAAAAGATTAAATCAGCCCAGCAACCAGCACACATTCTACACCCTACTTATAATTGTAACTGACAGAAATCCAGAGAATGCCCGTTAAATAGCAACTGCATACAAAGTAACGTCATATACGCTTGCACTTTTAAATAATTACCCTAATATGACATCATGCGAACGGGCACTATCCTGCACAGTCTCCCCTAACCCATTAGCAATCCACATCCCCAAACACCTGTACTAAACGACAACGTAAATAACATCCCGTGCTCTAACCAACAACTACCCGCTAACTAACAATAACCTTGATCTTAACACTCAAATTACTGTATCTTCTACAGCTGACAATTCCTACTTAACTGTGGCTTGAGCATACACACCCAAACTACTCACCATACTATAAATAACACAAATACTATAATGAAACCCCCATACAAATTCACACTTACATTGGGGCTAGTGCCTTTATCATCAAGATCCGGATCTCAAACCATATCTACTCTATCAAACACAATATTAACAATGCCACTCACACCTCCCTATCCAATTTAATAAAACACGTTAACAGTAAAAACACTCACTACTCCATACATTGATCAATATTTAAAAAAATGCATAAATTCTACATTCCAGAATTCGCAAAGTAAAACTATTATTAATTTTAAAACCGGACTGATCTCAAATTGCAGGAACAAGTTAAAATCTAAATACATACATTTCATCACTACCTCTGACACTCTTCCTGTCGGCAAACAACCTATTTACTTACATTAGACTAGTTCTTAAATTATATAATGTGTAAATGTTTTAACTGTTAACTTTTCCATGTTTACAAATAATTATCTCAATAACATAGCGTATCCTCCTCTGTGGACCTAATAACATTATAAAGCTATACTACTTCATATAAATTGAGAACAAACATTATTGTTCTTCAGTAATCCTTTATCTCATCTGCTGCAACACTCTAATTCATATTCTCTTTTGTCAATCACCATCCAACCCTCTTACATACCTATCTATGGCTTCTCGTATCTACAGTTTGCATACAATCCATCGACTCTGTGATCATTTCGCTCTATCGCCAATATTTTTCTCATAGATGCAATTCCTCTCACCTTAAAACTACGCTCCCAGGTTACTCCTATGATGCCCCATTTGCCCCCTTTAAATCTATGTGTATTTTCAATACTCCATGTCATAACTTACATAATTCGACAAAATCGCACTTCATAATCCTTATACTAGAACTGAATTGTTGCACACATGTTAACGCGGTTCCCAATCTTAACGCCTATAATATATTAAAGTATCTTATTTAGTCATGCATCTAATATTTAATTAACTGGTAAATATAAAAAGCATTAAACATTAAACTCTGAAATACAATAATTGTCAGATCATTACATCTTTAAGACGTAAATTCCAGATTTCAAGTCGTTTGAATCCATATATCCTACTTTCAACCCATTTAAACTGAGTTATATATAATTCTGTATAAACATCCGTTTAAATACAGGGGTACCCGCTCCTTAACTTTTAACTTCCTGAGCTAAAATGCTATTGTTTTTAGCTTATTCAAACGTTACCCTAACTCCTTACTGAAGCCAGCACAGGTCTGTAATTATATTGCTGCTTACTAGCGATGAGCTGTAACTAAACAACCCCTTCTCTTACCCTACTCCTACCATCTACGATAGTTCCATCCACCAAAATAAACATCCTCATTTACTCTCCTTTTATTTTACTACTTCCCTCACTATTTAGTGGCTTCGTCTCTGACCAGAAATCGTTTTCTCTTTTTTTAGATTCAGTCAAAGTTTCTACTGAAATCTCCTACTGCCTGCTTATAATATACGCACTATTTTAAACTCAACTCCTAAAAAAACTATTGTTATTCTCGGTCCACGAAAGTATTTTTAAAATACCCTAATACTCAAAATTACATATACGGTTGTACTGAACACCTTGTTATGGATTTACTTTATTTTAAACATTTTTAACGCTGTCACCACGAAACCCCTTTTTCCATGTTTAAATCTTTTTTTCTGCGGACATCTTATTAACAGATATCCACCAACTGCACATACACCATATATTGATAACCTTTTTACACGCACACTCTTGCTTTACTTTATAGTATTTCTTAATTTTTCAAATATTGCAGTTTGACTATTCCACTACCAACGTATTCATCTATGTAGTTATTCTGATGATAAGATTATAATCTTTGAAAAGATTGGCTTAAGGAAAGACAAATAAACCTGCTTTCATCGAAAACACCTTGCATTAAACAATCGAAGATGAAATAGATTTGTCATCTGTACATCCTTATCTCTTTTTTCTTTATATATATATATATATATATATATATATATATATATATATATATATATATGTATATAGATAGATAGATAGATAGATAGATTGATAGATAGATGGATGGATAGATAGATAGATAGATAGATAGATATGCATAATTTCGACCATACACGGAACTTTCACTTTTCTAGAAAATTCAGTCCACGAATATAAGAACTCATCCCGTGCTTCAATCGACACTCTTCAGTCTAATTCTATACTTAGAGATAAATCAAGTGCCGTATAAAAACTATGATGTAAAATTTGAAACCATTAGAATGTAGTCCGTACGCACAACATGCATAAGTAGGCACATCCGTTCATGACAAAATTTTAAATGTAACAGAAGCTTGACAAATAAAACTACACTAATTAAAACTAAAAAAATACTCGTTAATTAACATTATTTAATGTTTTGATAAATCAAAATATTCGTTAGATAGTGACAGAAAAGCAGTTTTATTTGTAATAAAAATATCTACAGTAAATCACCTAATTTATATACGTAACCTAACATACATATACATATGCTAACGGATATACAACATGATACATGAATCCGGAAACGTTAAATTTAGACCAGTCATTGTAGAACAAGAAATGAATGTATGAAAAGTCGAATGTGCAAAAAACTAAAACCCTAAGTATGGTAAAGTATATATATATACATATATATATATATATATATATATATATATATATATATATATATATGTATATATATATATATATATATATATATACCTTTATATTTCCTCATATATATATATATGTATATATATATATAAATATATATGCATATATATATACCTTTATATTTCCTCATATATACATATATATATAAATATATATATATATATATATATATTATATCTTTATATATCTTTATATGTATATATATATCTTTATATATATATATATTTATATATATATATGTATATATCTATATATATCTTTATATATATATATATATATATATATATATGTGTGTGTGTATATATATATATATATATATATATATATATATATATATATATATATATATATATATTTATAGAAATATATATCCTGACACTTAATCGTCACTATTGTTATGTAAAAGACTAAAACATTAAAACAAAGTATAACATTGTAAAATGGCTACAGAAATACGAAAAATGCTAAGCAAAATAAAACTAAACTGTTAACATAAACCACTCCATCGTTGAGTGGCGTTTTAAAAGCTTCAAGTGACTAAATAATATCGTAACATAACGAAATATTTTATCTATATGTAAAAGTCTGAAGTAACAGATATGAGTCAGGAGTAGCATCGATAAAATGAGAGTCATCGAAATGACGTTACTTCTGGAGATACAGAACCCTCCCTCTTTCTCGCGACACTTAACATCGGAGTGAATGTCTTTGCTCACTTTTTTATTTTATTGAGTACAGGGGGGTGCATCATAACCTAAATAGTGTGACACATCATAAACATCTGATTTATATATCGATATACATATGTATATATATATATATATACATATGTAAATATATATAGACATATATATATATATATAAATATATATATATATATATATATATATGTCTGTTTGTGTGTGTGTGTTACTTTGACTCGCATTCGCAAGTATCCCGCTAGATTCAACTGTTAAGTTATATTTCTAGTTTACTCTGTTACTGTTCCTTTCCATCTGATAAATTTCTGTGAATTTAATTCCTGCCTTCGTGTAAAACACTTGAGATACAGAGTTACGAACTCAATGATATTTTAACAATACGATTAGCATCGAAACTACATGAAATGGCCCGTCTTAATACTTATTGTTATCATAATAAAAAAGGTATCCATCACCATCCATTATATATACATACACCATGGTACACACATGCTTACACATGTTTTAGATTGCTGAATAATACCTGGAAAAGTTTAATTTACGTTACTAGCCGTACAGAACGTCCCGAGAATGATTTTGCGACACCGGATTATCGGGTATGTAACACAAAACCCTTTTCTGGTTAAGATGAACAAAATAGCACCACGGATAAAATATTAAAACACTAAAAACGGTCGAGAGTATTTTTTGTTTGTTTACTAATTACACAGAGTAATGTTTGGCGTATATGATTGTCTGAATAGATGTATGTATGTCACATTTCTTACAAAAGCTATACATCACAAATTAAATTGGAAAACTGACTTTATTTTATATATAGTATTTAACTATTTCTTTTTAAATAAACATCTAGGGAATTTCGCCTCATTTATAATATAGTAGGTGAACAATATTTCATAGACGATGAGAGCTGAAATCCTGAAAATAAAATTCAGGATACTCGTTTTTTTTTTTTACTTTAAATGTTATCAATGCATATGTTTAGATAGTTTACCAAATATTATGACGAACTACACTTTGAATTGTCGAATGTCGTGTATAACTTCATACACAACACACGCATGCTTTTTATTCCTGCAGATTATCGTAAACCCTAAATATATTACCAATAAAACATGTTTTCAATTTTGGTACGGAAAACAACTTTATTTTATTATATTGTATGATCGTTCATTTACGAGTTTTTAATATTTTATTCGTGTCATTTTTTATTAGACAATTTTTCTAATCTTTGAGGTTCGTATAATCGTCCTAGAAATTTCGTTTAAAAAGGAGTTTCATGTTAGAATTCTCTTTTATTTTGCAACATTATTGTAAAAAAAAGTAATTGATATTATATTTCATGTCAGTTCCTAGAACTAGAACAAACTCACCGTTGTTTAAACGTTTATTGAATAAACGTTAATATATCATAAAACTTTGATGAAAAATGTCGTTTTCAAAAGCAATATTTTTAAAATGTTGTTAAATTAGTTAATGCTAATACATATCAAAAAGATATATCCCGCCAATGATGCTACTGTTTTACTTGATCTAAGGTGGAATACACATTTTTAAAAGACACCATTTAAAATGCGGAGGATATATTTTTAAAACTCATGATGAGTTGATTTTAAAAAGTGTATTACATATAGAGAACTTATTAATATTTGTTTTAATATTATATGATAAAAACTGATAAATATTCAACTAGCAATAACAGTCTTCTCCCGGTTGCATAAGTTTGCTGATACTTGTCAGGTCTGTGATTTCCGACTGTGAGAAAAGGCCCTATTCTGCATTCGACTGCACGGGTCCCCCATGCAATAATTCGCGCAAGTCAAACCAACGACTTCCTACAGATACATCCATTCTTATAGGGCCATAATCCACCACTACTATATATGCTGTACATTCTATAACGTTACGTTTTCGTTTTGAGAAGAATTCGAAATTGTACAACTTGTCTCAAGTACACAACAACAGATTGGTCTCTCTATATGCCCACACCAACTGGTTACTTTGGGGGCTGGGAACTCATAATGAACTCAAATCTATTCAGACAGGTAATTATTAAGATTCCAATTAATGGAAGCAATATGGTTTTCTAGATACAATAATGCCTTTTTGTTAAGAACACTTACAGAGAATTGCCTGTTTAGCTATGCTATATACTTTAGAAAAACAACAAAACAGTACTGTTTTATTGTGTACATTTATAAATAAACTACTGTTATTATTATTATCATTATAATTGTTATTACTATCATTATTATTGTTATTATTATTTGTTTTTTTTATGCCTCGTTGGGCATCTCCCCTGTAACTATCTTCTCAATTCCACTGTTAAAAAAATAAATAAATAAACTCTTAGTAGAGTATCGATATCCAGATAACATTTTGTTTAATATTTTATTTGATAACTCCCAAAAGTGGCAAATCAATTACTCCCTCCTACCATTTTCTGTGAATTCATCGAACCTCATCTTAAACTGATCTACGCTATTGCTGTTCTTAATCCGATCTGGCAACTTATTCCAAAAGCATATCACTCTGTGAGCAGAAAAACTTAACTAGTAAACAAATCTTGTTTTTGAAAGCTGCGTTGACAATACCCTTCCAGATCTACGGGAAATACTAAAAAAATGCCCACTATAGTTAGAAATGCCATTTCTTATCTTGAAAGTCCTAATCATATCACCTCTCATTCTTCTCTCCAGCAAAGTAGTCAATCCCAATGTGTACAATCTCTGCACTCCTTAACTTTACTTATTAGTGTTGTTACACTTCTTTGTACGCCTTCCAGTTTCAATAATACATTCACATTTCTATATCTCGTCGCCGGAGCCCAGGTCTGGGTGCAGTATTCTATGTGAGGTATAATTACAGCTTTATATATCCTTAACACAACATTTGTCTCCCTCGAAATAATATTCTTAACCATACACCCAATCAGTCTATTTGCCCTTGATGCAAGGGTCACATATGTTTATTTGCCGTAAATGTATTACCAAACCGCACTCTCAAATATCACTCTCCATCTACCTCTTTGATTTATCTGTTGTTTAGTACATATCCAACTCCAACATTCCTGGATCCTACATTTAGTACTTTATATTTGTTTAAGGTTAAATTCCAATTTCCAAATGTCCTACAAGTGTAGTTAGTTTTGCAGAGAACATGTATTGCGATTCAGAAATTATGTTTATTAATAAAAAAACAGACTACAATAAAAAGTGAAATGTTGCGAAACCAACACTTATCGCATGCACTCATACGCTGACATGCATACCCCCCAATATATATATATATATATATATATATATATATATATATATATATATATAAACATAACATTTATTTAATTTAAAAAACGTCAAATGTCATGAAGAACAGATTAGCAAATAAACTTGATTAATGTATGGCTTCTTAACATTTTACGAAATTTAAATTAAATACAAATATTTAATACCATAGCTCTAGCCTCACACAATTGAGCTATTACTAGTATACATACATACGTATATATATATATATATATATATATATATATATATATATATATATGTGTGTGTGTGTGTGTGTAAGGAGAGAAGGAGAGAGATACAGAGAATATATATATATATATATATATATATATATATATATATATATATATATATATATAACTAGTCTACACTAATCTATTTGTATTTTTCTGCAAAGTGCACATCATTCAGGCCTTGATGCTTCAGCAATAACCAAACTGTCCAAAATAAATTCAAATGGTAGAGATTCAGACTAACAAACTTAAACACATTATTTTCAATCTCATGACTATTGCGGTGGAGTGCGAGTAACAAACTATGTGCATATGTGAGCTACTTGGTCCTGCTTATTTTAGTATCTATTACCCTAAGTTTGATACCAGCAGCTTTCTGTCTCTGACATGGGGCTCTTCATAGTGCTACAACCAACTATTTTTTATTAAAAGAAAAGCGAATGCCCTGATCCATACATACACTACTCTCTTAAATTATACATTAATTACATGTATATACCTGTATGTATTTACACACTCATTTTTCTAAATCAATGTTGAGTATATATATATATATATATATATATATATATATATATATATCATTGCCCCTACCTAAAATATGTATATAATATTAAATGTAAAAATAAAGAATAAACAGAAACACTTGAAGAAAGATGTAGTGTTTCTTATTGAATTGCCGATCACGCCTGTTTAAATTTAGATAGATAATACAAATTATTATCATATTTAAAGCATAGATGTGACTAACAACAATGTAATACGTACTTAAAAGGGAAAAGAACAAATCTTGAGCATACACAAAAAACATGATAGTACAAATAACAAAACACATTACACAAATGTAATAAAAGTTGGAATCAGAATGTTCTATTAAATAAAATATACTCTACAATATGCATTGAATTGTGAGAAGGCAATGATGGATTAGCATAATTATTATTTAATCCTGAAACCTTTGGCCAAATCTCGTAACCGTTGCTAAATCACTAAAGTTAATCAATAAATATAAGCTGAAATATTGAATTCCAAATACCGTTTAAACATTGAAGAAAGTTGAAATTACTATTTAATGTTAATCTTAAAAAGAAGAAAAATGAGAATCAAACAGGGTGTTTTATAGCTTCCGAACAAATGTTTAATAACAATGTCTTAGGATTAGCTAAAGCACTAATCCGTTCGGAGAAGAAAACACAAAGTAATCGTAATCTGCCGGCTATTTTAGAGCTACTAAATTGTGCTGGAACATTTGAGTAAATTATCAAACCGATTGTGGATTAGCTTTTATAAGCTGGCTTTACATTGATCTGAGAAAATAGTCAGTGAGAGATAATATCGATGTTGCCTGCCTAAAGAGATGCCGTGAAACATGTGATTCTATTTAACAATCCGCTCACATCTGAAGCACCTTCGTGTTTCGAAATGTTCTAGTCAAAGCTATAATTGAACATCGTTAATGTACACCTCCGCATAAGAGCATTGAACCAGGTAAATACGATATTTTATACACTATGAATGATATCTATATTGGATGCATCACATGAAGAATGAATGTTTTGTGCGTTATAGGGAATCTGGAAAATTTGATAGTGTGGCGAGACCACGAGTGCTTGTTAGATTACAGCAAAACACAGTTTCACTAAGTCACATCATATACTGATCGCAGATTTCGATATAATCATGCACATAATTACTCACTTAATATACGCCCAGGTTATCTAAACAGTAGATGATAAAACTATTTACTTGAAATGTTTCTATGTACGTTATTGTTACCAAAGACAAGGCACTTCTAGCCTCTTTCTCCCTTATATAAGAGAAGTCGGATGAATTTAGAAGACGTGCAACCCAATAATGTATTAAATATTTTCTTCATGAAAACGTTTCGGTTGCCGCAACACACCAGCGTACAGAGCTGAATAATTAAATGCTTATTTTCACGGAAATACACAGTCAGTGCGAAACTAAAAAAAGAGAAATTAAATAACATATTAATCTAAAGTGCAATTAGAAAAAGGATGAAAAATATAAAATTAGACTTTACATTTTGTCTGCGGATGAATTAAAAAGGATAAGTGGCATCGCTCTTCTTTTTAATGTCTACTCTTTACAAATACAATGAATTGTTTAGCTTATTGTTCGTTTCTACCGATAGATGAAAAACATGAAAAATCAGTTCAATCTTTTAAATACGTTATAAAAGTTGTTTCTTTATACAAAAAGGGACCGAGTGAATATCTTAACTGAGAACAGATACGACCAATTGAACATAACATATATATAATAAATAAAAGTGACTGTTTCTTATGCCTAGGTAGGAAACTTGAAATTAATAAAATTTAAAGACAGGGAAAAATTACTCAACGTCAGACAAGAAACAAGTTTAAAGTGCAAACATTTCAAGGAACACACACTAAGCAGACTTTAGATTACGAATAACTACTATTATGTCACATTGTAATTTAATTATTATTTTGACTTTATTAACTTTTACGTCATTGTTAGGCCTACTCAATTTTTTTATTCTGTTTTATTTTTTATTTATTTATTTTTTATTATGTGTTTAATTTTATTTTTTATTTTTATTAAATTAATTAATTTATTTATTTGAAATTCTGATGTCTTTATATTTTTTAAATTAAGTAATCTATAAGATCTAAAATCATAACAACTCACCCTATAATGATTTTGGTACTTCCTCATTGTTATCACTTGTTTATATATAGAATTAACTATTGCAATTACATACGCCGTATTTAATTAGTGTGCATCATCTTATCTTGTAAGTTCCTTGTATTTATACTAGAGCAGTTATACATGTAAGCACATTCAACTGAGATAGATAAGAGTAATAATGAATGATATAAGCACTTTAGTTTTAATTATAAAACTATCGATATTTGTGTACATATGTATATGTGGGTGCATGCATACTGATGTATGTATACACATGTGTATATGTGTGTATGTGTCTGCGTGCATATATTATAGTTTTATCTATATGTATGTCATGTATGTATGTATATGTGTATGTATCGGTGATGGTGTATATGTATATTCATGTGTGCATGTGTATGTATGTATGTTATATATGTATAGGTAACAACATCTATATATACATATGTAGTGCTGCATATGTATGTACATGTGTGTATGTGTGCATATGTATATATGTGTGTGTATGTATCAACATGTTCGTGTGTAAGTGTATGTGTATATATATCTATCTATATATATACGTATATATATATGGGTGTGTATGTATATATGTATTCATGCGTGTGTGTGTATTTTAGTGAATAAATGTATGAAAATAAGGCGAACATGGGTGTATTTGTATGCGAACGTATGTATATGGATACTTAAACTAATATCTTATATATAAGGGTATGTTTATACAGGTGTAAAAGTCGTATATATTTCGTGTGTACGTATGCGTAGATTAATGGCCATATTTATATGTAACTGTGTGTAGTTATGTATGTGCTGTATAAACATCTCCATATATGTAGGTAGGTATGTTTATATAGACACATACATATGGTTTACCAGTATGTGAGAGTATTAGTAAAATATTAGTAGTACAAGCACTTACACATGCATATATATATATATATATATATATATATATATATATATATATATATATATATATATATATGTGTGTGTGTGTGAGTAGGTTTGGATGGAGGTACATTCTATAGTGATACATACACATGAGTGTAAGTCTGCACACGTGTTTAGAACGGTTTAATTAAAAAAACCGGCAGAATAATGAAAAAAAAGCACACACACACATATATATATATATATATATATATATATATATATATATATATATATTGTAATATATTATGCTGAACTAATCTGTGGAAACGGAAATGTGTCCATCGTGTGTGTGTGTATGATTGTATGTATGTATGTATGTATTTATATGTTTGAGTGGATGTGGGTTTTTTAATATATATGGTGGCATGCGTCTATCTCTGTATGCGTGTGCATGTGTGTATGCATGTATATCTATCTATCTACTTATATATATATATATATATATATATATATATATATATATATATATATGTGGGGGTGTGTATGTAGGTATATATGTGTATATCCGTGCATGGATATATGCGTATATATTCGTCGGTGTTATATATATATATATATATATATATATATATATATATATATATATATATATATGTGTGTGTGTGTACGTGTGTGCTTGTGTATGTATAGATTTGTGCGCACGTTTTTATTTCATGTTAGTATCAGATGAGCACATATTTATGCTTAAAAATGTATTTACGTAGATTACAACTATGAATTGTTAAATGGAGAATAACATAATCTAAGTTAAGTGGGTAATAAAGAAAGAAAAAAGAAAGAGGTAGGAAGAACGGTAGGTAATTAAACTTATAACAGTATAGACACTAATTGAACTAGTAAATAATGTGATCCGATACTGAGCTTGACCGGCGAAAATTATAAACATATCTCATCTCCCCAAAATATTTCCAAAATGGTGAAGTTTTCCAAATACATCTCACTTCCTTGTTTTATTTGGTCTGAAGAGGCGGACTCTATGTGAAGAGTACAACTGAAACATGTATTCACATATGTAAGCATTAATGTTTGTATTATTAAAAATGTATACTAAAAAATACCTCTACTTGTTGTTGAGCACTTTTTTTATAAAAACTGGAGTTTGAACGGATTTACATATACAGAAATTAATACAGTACAATATACATATATATATATATATATATATATATATATATATATATATATATATATATATATATATATATGTATACATATAGGAGAGTAAGAGATGTAGAAAGTTCAGTAGGAGAGAGACTAGCGATTTGGTAATCAAGGGAGACGCGTGAGCGCTCTATCCCTTAATAGACCAGACGAATGGCCTACGCTGGAAATCGTATTTATTTCATCAATCATAACTCAAAAACCAATGAACCAAATTAGTTAAAACTTTGCACAACATTTTTATTTGATAGTTTCTATAAGTGTGTAGAATTTCAGCATCATTAGTTAAGGCGACCCAGAGATCCAGAAAGTGCAATCATGAAATCATGTAATCTGTGTGTACGTACGTACGTGCGTATATGCCACCCTGTATCTCATCAACTATTTGATGGATTCAGCGGAGTTTTGACAGATATAGAGGTTCTAGGGTCTAGTTGATGGCATTAATATTTACGTCTACCATATACAGTAGTTTTCTAGAGAATTCCAAAAAAACTTTAAAATGACCAGTATTCATACACTTTATTCTATATCTTATCGACCATTTGATGGATTCAGCTGATTGTTGGAAAAGATAGAGGTTCTAGTGTCTCGTTGATGGCATTTTAATTTCAGTTTACCATATACATTGATTAGTCAAACTACCAACTATATAAGTTATGACAAGGAATTGTATTGAGGCATAGCCTTTACAAAAGTAGTGTCATTCCATGGAAAATGCCAGTATACTTAAATCATATGCCCTTAATAAGATTAAGATAACAATTGAAATAAACTAAATGTACAAAAGCAAGGAAATTCCCAAATTTTTACACGTTTATTCTCATTAATGGTATGACTACACATCAACTAAACCATTTAATTATCACATCACTGCAGTATAAATCTATATGCATGAGTGGATGAAGTGTGTGAGGTGCGCTGAGGAAAAATTCTTACCAGTAAAATACATAGCCCTGTTGTGCTCGCATACCCTTAATGACAATAAAAGTGTACACAATTGGGAATGTTCTTGCTTTTGTATATTTAGTGTTTATGAATTTTCATCTTAACCCTATTAAGGGCATATGATTTCAGTATACTGGCATTTTTCATGGAATGATATTATAGTGTCTTCATTGCCCCAGAAATTAGAATCTAAAGATTGCTATGTGAGTACAGAACAGGGTTCAGCAAGATACAAGTTCATATATGGACTCTATTTAAACGCAGGCTGCGCATGTGCTATTATTTGAATTCAAGAAACGTTTAAAGTATATCACATTTTTTTAATTATATTCCGAGAAAAGCAAATTGTATTATACCCATATACACACACACACACACACATATATATATATATATATATATATATATATATATATATATATATATATATATATATATATATACATTCTCAGATAGTCTATATCAGGTCTTTATTAATTACTTCAAGTAAATAGTTTCGAAAGATAACTTCAGGTCGGTAATTTATATTTTCACATTGTTAAACTATATGCGTATAGTTTTTGTTTTTGACTATTTTTCAATTATAAATGTGTTAACATACTCAATGACTCTATGAAATATAAGAATTAGAATTCCGTACTGGAACGACACTACACTCATATGTGAGCATATTTCCTGACAAAAGATACACTTGAGACCGGCCGATTACCAGGAATGTTTGTGTAGTAGTAAACATACTTACAGTAGAATTGAGGAAAACTCTGATAGAAAACTGCAAATATACTAATTTCAACATAAATATTAGAATGTAAATATATATATTAAGAGATACAGCGGAGGGAATTGCAGAAGACTAGTATGCTAGAATATATGGGGAAAAATAAGATTCTAAAACGCACTGGTAAAATATTGTTCTGACTTTCTTTACATAAATAGTATTGGAATATATTGTTTTGCATTTATCGAGATGAAGCTGATGTTTTTTGCAGCTGCATAGGGAAAAGGGAAGGTAAGAAGTAGAGCCTACTGGCTGGCTTTCATGCTTAATGCGTTACAGGGCATATACTCATGGTGAAGTTACGTACAGACATGATGTAGGCTACGATAACGATTAGAATGCTTAGCGACGCGTCAACTTAGCTATGAAGCAAGTGACCCCGAACCAGCGACTTAATATTTGGTTAGTGTGACTAACAGTTTAACGGGGATATATATTCTTTAATTTTTATTAAAGAATATATTTGATCGAGTCATCGATACCTTGCTTTTCGGTTTATTTTTAATTTACTTGTCATCCCTTAGTTAACAGCAAATTCTCTGGTCTGTGACAATATTAACTGGCCCTACGAAGGTCGGCGCCCAGCATACACAGCTAGTATAAATTGGCCCAGTAGAATATAATATACTTTCTGGTTTGAAATAAGAGTATCAATTTATATTGTCAGAGTGACCTATAGACTTATTATGTATCCATAAACATTAACCAACATTGGACCTCAAATAAACAAAATTAGCTTGATAAATAACATTTACCCCACTGAAGATATCAATTTATATGATCAGTGACTTCAAAACATCTTCAATCTCACATGGCATTATCGGAATTGAACCTTGTTGTTTCGAATTTGAAAACAGTGGAAATGTCATATACTTATAAATTGGATAAAGGTAAACAATTTTCAGGTTTTGTTTATATTATCAGAGTGACCTATAAACATCTTATGTCTCAATGACATTATCGAAGTTGAACTTTGTTGTTAGATTCAGAAGCGATTTCCATATAAAGCAGTTGAAGTTGAGAGAGTTAGTCAGTCGGTGATAGTCAGTCGGTTATAGAGAGTCGGCGATAAGCATCGGGTGAGGACTGGCCAGTCGGCGATAAACAGTCAGTGAGGACTGGCCAGTCGGCGATAAGCACTGGGAGAAGACAAGCCAGTCGCTGATAGAGAGTCGGCGATAAGCACTGGGAGAAGACAAGCCAGTCGGTGATAAGCATTGGGCGGGGACTAACCAGAGATACACCAAGCAGACCGTGAATTAATCAATGAGAGAAACGGACATAAGAACCCTTCTCTATTCGTGAAAGATATCACACCTATCGGGATACGTGTGTCCTCGCCCGAGCTTAGAACAGCACGCCACTGATAGAAGGATAAATTGTCCATCGGTCCAATTACATACCAGAGTGAACTCAACATTATGTGGCCACTGGCCTAGTGACTCAACAAGTGTATATTTCATTTCATTATTCATTATTAAGAATAATTATTTTCTGAGAAAACCACAGCGGACTTCTTTCCTTCAACAGTTCTGCATGAATGACTTTTCATTCCACAGGGATCCCGAGTTGCTGATTCCCCCTCAACGGTCACCCACTTATCTAAAAAAACACACCGTGGGGGTGGGGTGACCTTACGAGAGGCCTCTTCGACAACCGCGGCCTTCTTCGAAGCAGCAACTTTTGTACCAACAGGATCACGTGACAAACCAGCCCAGGAGCGGTCAACTGGTGGCGTCATGGGTGGGGTAAAAGGCTATCTCATGGTCTACCTCGGCTCGCATTCTTGATACAACATACGTCACGGTCAACGGTTACGATTCGATCCACCAGTACCTTTCAGTAGTCTGGAAACTTTGTCAACGTCAACGTCTCGGGAATACAGAAAAATGTCGGCGACGCTATATCAACCACTACCAGAGATATTAGTCCGAGACACATGTGAAAACGAACAAGCGTAAGTACTATGATGAAATGCCTTTGTCGCACTCGTAGCAAGTAAAAAGGGTGTGACGGACGTATTTACGATTTCTTGATGATTTTGTGTAAAGTGTACGGTTCGGTTATGGACGAATAAACAAATGACGGCTCTGACTGATTTTATGCTGGCGGGTCACGCGAGAAAAACCTGAGAGCTCGTTACGCATATACAAATGAGATATCCCGGTTTTAATACAAAGCTTGTTTTCACAGAAGAGTATGTGATTGGGTATCGTGAGTTGGAATGCAGTGTGTGTATACACATTACACAGGCGTGACGATTTTAACTGCGAAAATACCCCTAGCCCAGGAATTTCCGTGAAACTGAGAACATTGGCGAACGTGTGAAGTTAAACAGTGACATCCTAAGGTCGGTTAAAGAAGACTGCGATGTGGTCGCGTGGCTTAAGTAGCTGAAGCTCGTTGCGAAGCTGAAAAATGTTGATGACGTAGCAACATTGAGGCCGATGTATTTAGAGGTAAATACGCTAGCGGTCTATCTAGAAATGGGAGAGGAAAATAACGCCGATGTCGAGAGTATTAAGAAATTATTAAATGCAGCATTTTTGGAGCGTGCCTTTAAAGCCTATAACAATCTCAGAAGTGTTACATGGACAAGCGAAACGGTGGACGTGTATGACGAAGAAATAAAGCAACTAGCACAATTGACCGGATACAGAAATGAAGTCGTTAGAAGATTATTAAAATGTATTTTGTGAGTGGTTTTCCTGACCGCATCTCGATGGAACTGAAATAAATAACTGAGACTGAAACAATCGAGGTGAGGAACTTTTGAGGCATGCCAGAGTGTTGGCGAAACTTCTTAATGAATTAAGTGGACTTGCCACCTTAACCGCAAACGAGCCCGGTGATTATGTGCAAACAGTGAGGAGACAAAGCCGTAACTTAATTGTGGAATGCTTCAGATGCCAGTCCAACCCCCTCTAGAGAACCAAAGCCGGACATTATCTGTTGCTGGTGTGGCCAGGTTAAGCATATCAGTAAGAATTCCCCTCCACAATGAAAACGAGTATTGGGGTGGTATGTGCCAGTAGTCACCCCTTTTATTTTTGAAAGTCATTTGAGAGTGTGCTGCAACATATAATGGTCACTGTGAACTGGAAGAGGGCTAGGCCCCTTGTTGATATCGGCTGTATTATTACGCTTGTCACGACAAGTGTCGCCGACTTTTGGAATAGAGCCAGCTATATTTGGGGCGTAGATGACAGATAATTCAACTGTTGTCGAGAGACCGAGGCTTAGGTTGTGGTAACAAATATACCGCTACGAGTCCGATGAAGTATGCTTGATAGGCTCGTAGCGGGAAACGATGTGATACTTGGCCTGGATGTTATATACAAGCTGTGAGGAAGCACCATTTCCAAGGGCGTGGTTAATTTTGACAACCACTATGTAACTAGAATTGCAAGAAGCGCGAACAGTAACAATTCGATCCAGCTTACAAAAGCTAGGCCGTGCCAGACTAAGGGTGCGGACTTCCGATGATGGGGAAGATTTAAAAGTAGAGTAGCGATGAAGCGCTGGATCGCCCGTTCTGACAAATCCGATTAGCTGCTACGAAAGCACACCAAGTGGAGAGATAAGACCGCAGTTCGAGAAAATGAAAAGTGGATCGACGAAGGAATTTAAATACCGTGGTCAGAGAATATTAAACTAATACTGCCACTCGTGACAGTTGTTCAACCTACAGGGAGTATCGTCAGGGCAGTGTTGGACTTTCAGGAGTTGAACAAGTGCATGGTCTAACAAACCAAAGATGGAATATATTCATGTGAAAAAGTCACGAGGGAGATTTGAAGATGGGGGCGTGCAACCAAAATCGTGGTCTTAAAATTCACCCTTCAAATTCATGCTGACAAAAAAACTGTGACAGTATACATTTACTGAATAGAAAGATCAGATTAGTTGCTTGACCAGATTACGATTTGGACTTAATTCCGCGCCAAAATTAATAACGGCAGTGCTTATGACCGTGTTGACTAAACATGATAAGGTTCTAATATCGATGGTTTACTAGTTGACTAAACAGAGGTGATTGCGGAAATTATAAGAGATAATGTCACCGCATATGGACTAAACGCTAAACCATAAGGGCCGTTAGAAAACGGAGTCATTCGGGTAACAGACATCATAAAAAACATTGACACCTCTACAGCGTGTGTGCCTGATCTTATACCTGCACTAGTAATAAAGAAATGCTCTGCTGATTTGCCCCTGTTCTCTCCAAACTCTACAACAAATGTCTAGTTGAATCTTTCTTCTCCGATAGCTGGAAAATTACCTCTGTGGTACCAGTCTTCAGAATTCGGGGAATAGAACTGGTTCTCAGAACTACTGCCCAATCAGCTTACTCCCAACTTTTGCAAACATCTTTGAATCCTTAATCAATCTAGCAATAGTCTGCTAAACTTTTTTTCTGACAGCCAGTATGGATTTAGACAAGCACGATTTGTTGCAGACGTCATAACGGTCATCTCCGAACGCATAAACCATACACTGGACAAAGCAGGTGAAGCTAGGGTAGAAGCGCTTGATATATCCGAGGTCTTTTACAAGGTCTCCTAAACATACGCTTATATGGTATTACTGGGTAAATATTTAATATAATTAGATCCTTGCTAACCAAAGAAAAGATCCAGCTTGTCATCGATGGCCGTTCATGACATAAATGCTGGTGTACCTCAGAGATATATCCTTGGACCTTCATTGTTCCTGATCTTTATGAACGACCTCCCTGATAACATTGAGTCTGAAATAGGTATATTTGCTGACAACACCACGCTTTACTCTCCACATGTGGGCAAAAAGGACGCAACTACATCCGATGCAATGGATGAATCCCTAGCAAATGACCTCCAGGCTGTCGTGGATTGGGCTCATAAATGGTTGGTAACTGTTAATGCCGCAAATACAAAGCGCCTTTCCGCTAACAACTACAAGAAACCTCTTCAACCACCACTTTCCATGGCAAACAACATTCAAACTCCTCAACCTAACCTCTACAAGTAACATGAATTGAAACAAATACATTGAAGACATTGCCAAAGATGCAACAAAGAAGGTGGACTCCTATTACCGCGCTAGTAAACTCCTCACACTTTACATTATCCTGTATCTCTTCAAAACCACCATCCGCCCATGCATGGAGTATTGATGCGACATCTGGGCTGGGGCGTTATCCACTAGTCTCTTCCTCTTAGATAAAGTCCAAAAAAGAGTCGCCAACTTAATAGGTCCCTCACTTTGTACCAAGCTTCAGCCCCTGCCCCATCAGCGCAATGTTGCCTCCTTGTGCTTGTTTTACAAATACTTCAATGGATTGTGCTCCGTGAACTAGCTGCTCTAGTGCCTCCTCGACGTAAATAAACTAGACCATCACGTCAATCAGCAAAATATCATCTATTCACTGTAAAAGTCCCCCGATGCCGGAGATCCTTCTACTTCAATAGCGTTTTTCCTCGTGCTGACAGCCTTTGGAACTCCCTCCCTGCTACCTTTTTCCCGACTGTACCGACATGCAGAGGTGTAAAACGTATATAAACACACATCTCGCTACACAACTCCCAAATGAGGATGGCACCCAAAACCTACACCCTAATTCTCAGTTACCCCTTACGTCTACAGTGGCAGCCTGCCTTTTTCGGACTTAAATATGTTAAGATTAAACGAAAAAAGTTCAGTATATTGAACTCGAAAAATGAAGGGCCGAAATAAACTGGATAAAGTAACCACATTTTAGCTAGAAGAGTAACGTAGACCCAAAGATAGCCTGGCCGCAAACTTCCGTGGTTATAGTGTCATACTGGCTGTTCCGCCAGTATGTGTGGTTAACATTTTTTGTTAAATAGCAAAAACTGGAAGACTAACAGATTGGAGCCTGAGTTAAGAAGAGATTTCATCCAGTGACTTTAACCTAAATAAGTCAGGTATGTGTAAGCGGGAGTCCTTGCATGCGATGCGTTCTTAACCTATGGACAGGGATTAGGTAGTGCCAGCATTTAATGAAGACAGGACAAGCGACATCAGCGGCGGACTGACTATGACTGAACAGTCCAGAACGAGCAAGACCGTAAATGTGTGCAGGAAGAAAAGCAAGACGGCGTTACTGTAAATAGTGTTGTTAGCCCTTTATTATATTCAACTGTGTCATTCATGGTCTGAGTATCATTGATCTTTGCTAACATTATTTTGCCACCCTAGAAAAGATAAAGATAAAGAAAGAGAGACATTAGACTATGAATTTAAAATTCTCTATTTTGTTTGAGTTTACTAATAATGATGTATTGATTTGTTTAGTTTCTTCCCTGTATTACTGGGGGAAAGAGTGGGTGTTGCTAAATACCTAGTATGTGATAAAAGAAAAAAAGGCGTGTATGTACAAAGTGACGGGACCGAGCGGGTAAACCTACAAAATATTGGTATGCTAGTATGTAGTTGGTTACTCACGTAGATATTCTAAAACGCACTAGTACAATATGGTTTTGAATTTCTTGAAGCTGTCTTGTTTCCCAGTAGCCGCAGGCGATAGGAACGTCAGAAGTTTGAACCGCCGGCTGGTTATGATGTCATGTTTTACAAGTGACATGGTAGATACGCGATGTTAACTTTTATACGGAGAGAATCTACGCCACTAGAAGGTTAGGTCGCTCAGATATGCGGCCACGTAAAAGGTTTAACTAAGGTAAAACCCGTTTTGGAGGCGGATTCATTGAGTTACTAACTGATTAGAGGTCTCACTAGATAAGGTAAGTAGAACTTGACGGACATCCTTAAGTTACTTTCCACGTAATATAATGTGCAAAGATCGCTAATCTATTCATTTTGTGTTGGAGTTTTGGAGAGGTTAAGATATGAACTTTTCAGAATCCCGGCGTGTTGCCATTGCTGAGAATAAAGCTATTCTCCACCCAGAGGAGAAACACGCTTTTCACATTCTCTATAAAAACGCATTTAATCACTGGCTGTCCATAAATTAGAAATCACACTCAGTCCAGAAACATAAAAGTATTAACCTCTTCCCCAAATCGGAAACGTGTTTATTAGAGTTAAAGGTGTCACGCAGTTTTTTGTTGTTAATAAAGAATATTTGTTCGAGTAATTGTTACCTTTTTTGTACGTTTTTCCTCTAAAATGTATCACTTAGTTGACGACCAATCCTCTAGCTGACCCTGGTTTTTACTTTTCTATCCATACAAACAACGTTGAGAGGGTGCAGCCAGGTCAACAGAGACAATCTGACAACACCTGTCCTTTTTAAGAAAAATTTAACTTCATCAACGCTGGCGTAGCGAAAATACGGCCAAAAGTCGGTGACGCCACATCAACAAACGCCAGTGATATTTGTCCGGAACACGTGTGAAAGAATACGAGCTAAACGGATGCATAATTGTTTGCTTGAAGAGGCTGAAACGTTAAGATTTTTTTTAAATTTCTTTATGGAAATCGCTCCCCACAAGGAATAACGCCGTTTGATGTAAGGAGCTAATGATAACGAAATATGATTATCGTTAAGAGAGCATATGCTAATTAGCCGCAGTCTCTAAAATATCAAGGCTATAAGTACAAGGAAAACAGTCAGCAAGATTAGAGTTTCACAAGCCTACAGATCGTTGAAAATACGCAACTGGAATAGGAAGCCGTATAACAATAAAGTATCAACACAACGAACTGGACTAACAATTCGAACGAGCTGGAACAGAAGAAGTAAGGGATAGATCACATGATTCTGAAGATCACGTGCAATCATAGTATTTACAGAAAAGACTGCGACAAGAAACATCACGTATATGAAACAGTGGGTTCAAAGAATAAGAAACGATGTGGCAAATGAAATTACAGATATGTCTTGTTCCTTATCAAGGACTCTCAAATTGGATCGGGGATTCACCGCCCAAATATGACAATAGAGCTTCATACATGGTCTGATATCAGATTTGTATAGATAGATAATAGCCTCAGGTGTAAGATATTGTTTGGAGCGATAGAGTGAACCGACTTCACGCGAAGCAGAAATAACAATGGATGTAATGTATGTACGGCAAGAAAAGTTGCGTTAGAGAGAAAGATGTTGCAAGGTCGACGTTTCCTCAAAGACAGAGACATCCATAATAATCTCAGGAATAATTTTAGTTACACCAGGATTTACCCCTTGTGATTGCGGAGCTAACAATATATTATATATTACAAAAGGTTAACAAAATTATAAAAAAATGAAAATATGTACATAACATTTTGCCAAAACTATTAATTGCGAACACCTACATAGACACTATATGCTTTATCATAATATATAAGTAACATAAAGTCGGACAAAGATAACATTTAAGCTAAAAAATTTAACGTTAGTTTAGATTCGCTAATTTTATTTTGATATTGTTTTACTGTATTATTCGCAATATAATAAGGCACTTATCTACACGTGTTTAATTAGTAAGTTTGACCCAGACGACTCCTAGTATGCAACATGTTTAAATAAACAAGTAAACTAAACGGTAGTAACTCATTTTACGTGATTTACTTTAAGCAAATTAAATTAAAACCTCGGATTACTTAAGTATATCACAGGCATCGTAGTGTAGGTAATCTTAGTATAATATATAGCATTCTTATCTGGATAGAATATTCGTTGTACTCGATTAATTCCAAACATGCCTGTGTCAATTGAACTTAGTCAGAAGTTCGAACATGTTGGAACAGAATTTAATGTTGAAACACTTCTTATCATATTCCCAGTAGATTTCCGTTTATAAATAAACTGTTACTTTTATAAAGGACGAAGACACTGGATGCGTACTTGTTGTAATCATCCAATTCCTCTAAACATCTCTTGGGTCTCATTCAAATGCGCATTCAATCACTCGTTTAAAAGAAGTTTCTAATTGGATGAGCTTTGGATGATTACTTTTGAAGCATACGTAGTCCATATCAAAAGGTCATTACTCAATAAATATGGCAATGATCGATTGTCTCCAGGCGGTAAATTACATTGGTCAGCGTATCTTGATAGTAAGACTTTTCTTTTTGGAATTAATGCAAATATTTTTCCCGAAACTGCTGACATAAAAGAATCATCTAATAATCTTTAAACAAACTTATCAGTTAAAAAGTTATGTTAGGTATACGAATCTATGTATATATCGTTATACCTATTATATTTTTAAAGGGTGTCATCTTATGAAAACCGGGCTTCACTCGGGTATGCAGCTTTATGGTTATAGTACACATTACTGATCGGTATATAAATTCTTAATACCACTAGCCGTTCTATCGTTTTCTTTATCGGCGCCATAATCACTATCGTTGTTGGGAACATAGGCTACCTTTTAATTTTTACACAAAAACTACGGCCGAACCTATTTGTTATGGTTCCGTACCTGTACGAAGAACAAATTGACTCGTCCATCCATAATAAATTGCGAGAAGCATTCTAACTCACAGACGTCACCCACCCCAGTGCTATACTGGCTGTCCAGAATACCACTTCTTGTATATGTATTCTTTTTCTTTCATAATATATCTTTGTTCCTGTAAACCCGTTTTCCCTGTCTTTATTTCGGCCCCTAGCTGGGTCACAACAAACTGCCAGGGAGGCAATTCGAACAGAAACAAGTCGCCAACTAACGGTCGACAAAGTATCTACACTAATACAGGAAACCACAACGAAACTATCGACGAGTTACAACAGAAAAACAAATCAAAACAGCAAAGGATGTTTGCCGGAACCTTAAAAAAAACCGACGTTGGATTTTAAAAGGAACAACACCTAATGAAATCGAATACACATTGTCTTGTTCTGAAAACAAGTTATCGGTGAAATAAAAAAAACAAACAAAACAACACGATAAACCAAATTAATTATTTTCTTAATTGAAAAAGAACAGGTCGGTTTTTTTTCCCTTTCTCTCCCTACATTGTTATTCCGAATCTGTTAGGATATGTTACAAATAAAGCAATATATGATTTTATTTCAACCGAAAAGAACAAAATTGGGAAACAGTATTGTTTTTTTCTTTCTAAAACTTAAACAGGTAAAGCGTTGTAAAAAAAATGGTTCATAATCTTTTCACAACTAAGATGGCGTCTAGCAAGCGCTAATCTAAGAAAAATACGTTCTTACGATGTCATACTAAAAGAGAAAATATTCATTTTCTAAAAATTAATAAATAAAGAAAGAAATATGGAAGACCTTATGCCAATCAGCGCCGAATTAACCAGATTTAAAATGTCCCAACAACAACAGGCTGAGGAGAAATTTCGAAACTTTTACACGAGCAAAATCAAAAACAACTACAACAACAACAAAAGCAAACTGAAGAAAAGTGTCAAGAGCTTCTCCTCGAGCAAAATGTAAAGATGTGTCAGCAAAAGAAAGAAAATGACGACTGATTGGAAACACTTATACAAACAATATCGCGTAAAGACCAAGGGGATGAAAGTGACAACGCGTTTTCGCAACAAGAATGAAAAAAAAAGGTTTCCCGTGTTTTTTTTCTGGAGCTTTTGGGCGTTGCACTAAGATGGCTGCCAAATTCCAACTCATGGAAAATGTACCACTGGTATATACAACTAATAGACTAAACAGATGGGAAACTATCTTATTAAATTACAACTTCAAAATGCAGCATTTGCCTGCAAATAAAATCTATAATGCTAATGGGTTGTCGAGACTAGTGCCAACACAGATAGAGACTTTAGAAGACACAGTGATCGCGTCCCTTCAAACAGAAGGAGATTTTAAAGAGATTTTACGCAGCGCAGTGATAGAGCATTCGGTTTCGTTATACGACATAAAAAAAGCTCACGAGGATGAATTTATCACCAGCACAAAAATGAAAATAGTAGATAAGGATGTACATGGGGCAAAGAGTTTCTTACTCTGTGATGAGGTACCCATGAACAACGAAAGGGTGCTAACCCCAGAAAAACTACAAAAGAAAATTCTAAAAGATGTTCATGTTGGCCATCCACGGATAAGGAGAATGAAGGATGTAATGAGGAGTTTTGTGTATTGGCCACGTATAGATGATGACATTGAAAAAGCATTAAGTTGTGTAAAGGCTGTGCCTTGGCGGCAAAAGCACCGCATATAAAACATAGCCATTGTTTGAAGACCGATCGTCCGTGAGCAAAAAAAATCCACGTGGATTTCGCGGGACCACTGGAAGGTTTTTACTACTTAATCGTAGTCGACAGTTTTTCGAAGTGGCCGGAGGAACTACGTTGCAAGAGTCCAACGTCGGAGGTTACGATAAGATTCATACATGATCTATTCACCCGTTTTGGGGCAGTGGATTGCCTGGTGATTGATAATGGGACGCAGTTCACGTCATCAGATTTTGAGAAGTTCTGCGCGACATTTTAAATCAGACATATAACGACTCCCCGTATCATCCTCAGTCAAACGGCCAGGCAGAACGTTTTGTAGACACTTAAAAAAGAGCACTGAAAAGGCCGGGGATACTCCTAAGGAGAAGGCTTTGCAACAACGTCTGCAAGTATATAGAATTACTAAAAACGTAAACGTACCATCTTCATTATACGCCGCAGAGATGATGTTTGCGCGGAAAATGAAGTCCGTGTTTGATAAGTTACTGCCTTAACCAAATAATTATGATCAAATTTCTACGGTACCGAATAAGAAATACAGTCCAGGAGATAGGGTATACTTTAAGATGTACAAAAACAACGCATCGTTCTGGGAACTCGGTACAATTTAAAAGAGGATCGGGTCGATAGTCTATATTATAAAAAGGACAACAGTTATCGTATAAGAGACATATGAATCAGATCAAAAAAAGACTGTCAGATGACACTGACAGCTCTCCACAAGTAGAAGACGTGATTGACGTGATATATGACACTTTCAACTTGCCAACCCTCCAGGTAGTCGCACGGAAACGGCAGCCAAAAAGAAAACGAATTGCTCCGGACTACATAGAGATACATCCGAAAAGGAAACGTTACTAAGACTCCTGAGGAGGTAAGGCTTAGAAGGGGGTGTTACGGTGCCGTACCTGTACAAAGAACAAATGGACTTGTCCATCCATAATAAATTGCGGGAAGCATTCCAACTCACAGACTTCACCCACCCCAGTTCTATACTGGCAGTCCAGAGTACCACTTCTTGTATATAGATATTCGTGTTCTTCAATAATATATCTTTGGTCTTGTAACCCCGTGTTTCCGTGTCTTTATTTCGGCCCTTAACAGGGTCACACCTTTATTTTTGTTTATAAGAAAACGGTTGATTTTGAAAAGACATAACATGTGTGTGTGTTTAAGAGAGAAACAGATAGACAAAAGAATTGTTATCATTACATCAGTCGACACATGCGTACTGTCTCCGTTTGGAAATAATAATATAATTGAACAAATGGTCGATCTAATAATAGTTGTCACCGGTTTGGATATATATATATATATATATATATATATATATATATATATATATATATATATATATATATATATACCATTTGAATCGTCATTACTCGTTAAATGTATTGAGTTTTATATGCGAACAAGATTTATAGCAGAGTAAGAATACTTATTTAATAATTCTGATGGTAAAAATTAACAGATACAATTATAATCATTTTTATTATTAATTAATTAATTAAATTATTTTAATGGTGCATTTACCTATAACAGACTATTTGAACTCTTCCACTCACAATAACAAATGGGAGAACCTGCTTCTGAGTGTTGGAACAACATCAGTCTATACTGGCAATCCAGACTGCAAGAGACGCTTGTTCTCAGTTGTACTATATTTTTACAATATATTTGTTTTCTCAAAATTCTGAGTTCGTGTCTTCTTTCCGGTCCCTTTACAGGGTAACACCATCTAGCGACAAGGTGTTTTGAACTCAGAACTGGCGACGTGGGATTTTGAACTTACACAGTACCTAACATCTACATTAAGGGTTTTTCTAGAACTTAATATAATATCTAACACCATCTTGCATACAAGTTAAATTAAATGATAATTGAAAATCCTAAAAACGACGTCAAACCTAGCGATGACGTATCTTAAGGGGTTGTTTTGAGAACCTTACAAAAGTTCATTACCGGCGTAGCAAAAAGAAAAATACACGTAAAATACCTACTATCTCTTAAAGAAGAAACATCAGTAGTCTCTCTTATTGCTATTCCTGCAGTGTGCTCATTTTTAACAAGAAGGGGATCCATTATCTGTTTGTCTCTTGTTCTGCCGCCGAAAGCAAAAAAGAAAGCCTCATTTTTTCTGTTGACTAAAGTGCTGACCGCCCATTCAACGGTTACGTTAAAAAAATAATTAAAGATAAAGTGATATTTTTAGTCAAAGATAAAAAAACGTGTTATAATCTCCTTCTCTCGGTACAACGAAGATTACGTTTCGTAGCGTAATATGAAAGAAAACACTTCTAAAAAGTATCATTCTATGAAGAGCGCTATTAAATATGGAATATTTTAAAGTAACAATTGAACAGAAAACTGAAGAAAGACAACAAAAAAATAAGAAACATTTCAGACGCTTCAACATGGCAAAATCTAATATACTTGAACGACAACAAAAGTCCGACGAGAAACTACTAGAACAAACAAATAAGCCGAATACAGACTCATGCAACAAAAAAGAAGCCTAAGCATTATTTCAGGAACAACAAAGCAGCTAACGGTAAACTACTGGAATGTTAAAGAGAAACGGATCAAATATGAATGCAAACAATATCGCATAGTTGTCAAAGTAAGGAGAACGATACTACTGTTTTGCAGAATGCTGTTTGGAGTACAATTGACAATTTCACTTATTCGCTAAACGATGATAGCACTTTTGCTTCATATATCTGAAAGTATGAGACTCTATACAAAATTGATTGTGAAAATGTAGCCGACTCAAAAAAAGTTCGCCTACTGCTCTTGAAAGTAGTGACGTCCGCCCATCCTACATTCATTGACTTTATTTTACTCCAAAAGAGAAGGTGATTGACCTTTTCTGAAGCTGTATAATCTTGTAACAGAAGTATTCAGCATTTATACTTATTTTGTACAAACAATGGCAGCGTGTGAATTTACTTTAAAATAATGGCGAAGATTACGCGACGTTCGCGTCAACCGTTAATAAAACATGTGACGATTTCAAATTAGCTTAACTTAGCCCGGATAACTTTAAATGTTAAATATTCGTGCAATGACTCGTATCAGGAAAATTCGAAAATATCTGATGAAGAGTTTTGAACAAGTTAGAAATTGAATTAAATTTTACCTGACAGAAATTATCTGAAAACTTCCAAAGATTTATAATTTTTAAAAAAGATTCGAAAGACATTGAAGAGTCGGGTATTGCACACATAAGAAAGGTATGTCAGAAAACACATTTCAACTTTTCAACAAAAAAATCTAAACAAAAACAACATTTTCCACGCTTCTACAGAAACAAAAACACAGAGTACATGTCAGCCGAGCCCCTATTCCGTTGTGGATTATTTCCATTATGTAACGGAGAGTTTTGAAATCTGTCTGGCATGTAAAAAGGTCAGACAAAAGCGTCTACATTGCAGAACGAATAGAGGAAATAAAAGCACATGAATACACAAAATTCGCGCGACCACTGAACTGTAGGAATTCAGTAAGTTTGTTTAGATTACTAGTTTAAAGTTAAAGAAAGTAAACACATGGTTGCAGAATTGTAGCTGCTAAAGTTAAAACTGAAATATGTCTTTAAAGAGCTAGAAACAATGAAAGTTAAGTGTCTTGAAGTTTGATGTCGAAACAATTTTTTTTTTCAAAATGTAAAGATATGCTCCAAAATCAGAAGTCTATAATTGAAAAAGCTGGAGGATATCAAATCTGAATTTGATAGAAGCCCTCAGTTCTCGTATAAGATACAACTACATCATATTAAGGAACGGCTATAGGAAGTCACCGAAGGCACTCCACAGGAATAATGATCGTTACCAGATACGACAGTTTCGAAATACAGCTAGTTCAAGCAGGTTGGTAATAGTGTTAATCAAAGAAGGAAACAATACTATGACTCATGAGGAGGTGAGGCTTGGTAGAACGGTGTCATAACGGATTGCACTTCCACTCACCATACATACTGGGAGCACCCATGTATGAGTGTTGAAAAAACACCAGTCTATACTTGCAGTCAAGACTGACGTACAGCAACTTTGGTTCTCCGTTTTATTATACTTTTTCAATATACTTGTTTTCTTCCGAGTTCGTGGTTTTCTTCTGGCCCCTGTACAGGATCACAACTATGATGCAAATACATCTTGCATAATTCCATAATGTTCATGAATAAACCCTAATCGTAACTCCAACTCGGTATAAGTTCGGGTTAATTCATGACCATGAACGAGGAAGTTGTCAAAGACATTCGTAGATATAATGTATCATGATATACAAGATGCATTGAGCAGAACGGGTAAGGGTAAGGATTCATTTTATGAACCTTATTAAATTACTTCAAGTAGCCTTTACAGTTATTAAAAGTGTATTTCTGTGTTTTTAAAGTTTTGCCGTCAATATAGTTAAGTTATATGCTGACACTTTTCTATCAATTATGTGTCTAAGTTAAAATCAGTGAACTAAAGGTGTTATATCGATTCAAGGGTGTACACATATTTGGGAAACACTGCATATATAAATATATATATATATACATATATATATATATATGTATATATATATATATATATATATATATATATATATATATATATATATATATATATATATATATATATAATATTATGATGTCTTTCAAAACCCGTTAAATTTAGGGAACAAATTCTCGACAATTTCGCAAAAAATGATTTGTATTTATTTGCAGCATACTTCTTTTTCAGCCTACCAGAGATATGTAATGATGTTTCAAGTGTTGAAAGCATTTATTTTAGGGAAACGCGATCTGACATGCACTATTTTGGTATAACAATTATATTTGAAATATAAAATAAATATATAATAAATATACAATAAATATATATATATATATATATATATATATATATTTGTATAAAGATAAGTTACGAGAATAAAAATCGGATAACATTCCATGTTATTAAAGCATTAATTGTTTAGACAAAGTTTACATGAAAAATGTGTCTATACTTTATGCAAGGATTTTCAGGATAAGCTCTTATCATCGAAGCGAAATTCTATAGATAAGTCAGTAAAGGATTCTGTAATGGAAACATTTGAAAATATAAACTGTAAAGGATATAACATTTACAAAAGCTTAAAAAAATCAAGGAAAATCGTTACAATTGAAGAATCATGGGTATACTTTTTATCTTTATATTCTTATCACAGAAACACACACACATATATATATATATATATATATATATATATATATATATATATATGTATATGCATAGAAAGAGAGAGAGAGAGAGAGGAGGGGGAGAAACAAGTAAAAGATGGAGATAACTATTGTAAAAATACAATATATATAACGCCATTAGTAGCTTAAAAAGATGTTTCAAATAAAATAAATTAATGTTTTCTTCCTAAAGCCATCAGTTTTCAGAATAATTAAATCGTATCGCCAGTTAAATAACAAACATATAAGTCGGTAAGGGTGATTACCAAAAGTTGTAATTTAAAAGATATTAGATAAAATATGATAAATATAAATATCAAAAATACCCAATGAAATGAAAGAAAATCTATGTCAACCGTCAAATTATGTGACTCATTGGTGTTAATATTAAGGATACATCCAATTCAAACTGAAATTTTATAACTTCTGATATATATAAATATCAGCAATATCTCTCCCCGATTCTCTTTAATAAAGCGCTTATATTTTGAGAAAACAACTCTGATCTAACCGATTTAAAGATTAGATTAATAATAGTTCCTTGGACTCTGCTCAGAGAACTGATTAGGAAGGTATCTACTTATTACGGTAACTTAAGCTTGGACCTCGGCATTTGCAGGGGGTTTATAGAGATTACGCACATTTAGATACCTTGACTATACAGTATAAACATTAATAATTCACAAAAAGTTGTTAAAACCTTTGAGCTATCTAGCACGTTAGAACCCGTGAAAAGAACATCCAACTTTTTAACGTTATACCTTAATTCTGAATCATTTAACCTTTAGCATAACCTAAAGTAAAACATGTTTTACGTTCATAAGCTCTCTAACCACCCCCAATCCATATTTAAATATGTAGTCCCCACAGTCTCCAACAGAATATCTAAACTATCTGCTAATAAATCAATTTTCGACAAAAATCGAGTTTATTTAATAACACCTTACTTAACTCAGGTTACAATAAAATTACATATAAAAACAACTCCATGTCATGGCAAAAATAGTTCAGCATAATTACGCATAACATGACAGTAAATAATAGAATACCGTTTCTAAGAGAAATAACACTTATAAACACAGGTCCCTACCTACAATGGCAAAAAAACTAAACTCTAAAAAACATAGACCTCACAAAAGACTAACGAGAAATAACAACCTTTGGTGTACCCACCATACAATAGCAACGTTAAAAGAAATATCCACAGAAAATTCTTTAAAATTATTGAAAAATATTTGTACAACGCGCATGAATATAGCACGATTCTGAACATTCTATTAAAATGTGATATTCTACAATGCCTAACATAGCGCACGCTTATTACTTACACTAATTACATTTAATCTGCACCTGGTAACCCACTTTCAATAATCTTAACTGTAAGAAATCGAAAGAATGTCAGCTAAAAATGAGTGTATACATAGAGACATTATATATGCCTGCATGAGAAGCAATTCCCCTGCAACAGTAATCTACAAAGTGACACCAGTACATGTATACCTCCTACCTGATACCCCTACACAGCAGGCCACATCGGATCATGATTCTCAAAATACAACTAGAAACACCAACCACCTTTATATACCATTTAACAACACTTTGGCTCAAAGTTCTCTTAGTTTCCATATCAAACAATTCCACCTAAACCTCCATTTAAAACTTAAGCATCAACTATCAGGACGCATTAACAACTATGTATAAAACACCTGATGCGATAAGTAGCCATATAAATTATATACTTACATATAATTTCCAAATAAAAGACTGCACATCAAACAACATCTCTTTTGAAAGTAAAACGACTAAATTGCATGGACTTCCCTTACAAATTTACTCAAAACCATTAAACGTAAAAACATGCATTCCTCCATGAACTGGCCGATCATGAAATGTTAAAGGTCTTATACAATAAGATCTATGTTTTGACAATTATCTACTTTAGAAACCGTTATGATATTTACTGCTTCCAAACATTATCAATTTTAAAAGCGATTTTTTGGGGCATGCAAGCATAAAAGTGAATTTAAATATATAAACTTTATAGTCCCAACTGATAGTTCTTCCCCATCTAATAATTAAGCAAAAAAAAGAGATTTGATCAGTTTTGTTCCTATTAACGAACGAAACCGGTCAAATCTGTTGTCTTTGTTTTTCTCCTGCATTTTAACCTATTTTCCGTTTGTCTTATTCACACACACACACAGAAACTCACACCCACACACACACACAATATATATATATATATATATATATATATATATATATATATATATATATATATATACTGTTGTTTCACCGTTTCTTAATATAACTTGGATTATTTCCTGACAATATTCGTCATGCGTTCAACTATGTTTCATAATTAAGAGAATCATTTACAACAAGTATCTATTGACATAGGATTTGAAAACTACAGTGTTGTAGTCTGCATGGAAGTAGACAGAAGACGGGAAGCTCCTGTAAAGCAGATATGTCCATAGAAATTCATCCTGACGCAAGGTACCTGGAAAGATAATGGGTATTATATTTTTACTGTGGTGGCAATCTGAGTTCATGAAGTGAATGTCGTACTGAGAGGTTTGGGGCTAAGTCGATCACATTCTCTTAAAAATAACGATAGAGTAACGAGGGATTAGCAACGTGTATTCTGTGAGAAATAGTTGTAAGGACCAAAATAGAACATCTCTATTTAAATTTTAGAGTCGATGTTTTACTCGGTTTCGGCAAGAGAGAGTTCTCTGAGCGGCAGCAGTACTCTATCCTATGACTTATCTGATCTTTATACTTGGTAATTAAGTAGTTTGAAAATGTGTATTAATTTTTATTATCATTGAAATCATTTTTAATGTAAATATCACAAATATCTCCATGTTATATTCATCCTGTGATGCGTCTCTTTCTTTAATGTGATTCGCCACATGTCATACACGCCATTTTTAATATTTCCCTATGTTTGGGCTACGACCCATAATGTTTCAAACAATCAATCACTTTTGGAATTTGAATACATACCGTCTCTTCGTTTTACGTAAGATTATATGTCGGCTAAATTTACCTTCATTTATATAAAGTTAGGTATGTGATATGTTTAAAGATTTCTATATTCAAAATTCACTCCTTTACTAATAAACGCATGATTATGATTTCGGAACACATTTGTTAGGCGTGAAATGTGGATAATGTAGGTTATATTTAGTGTAATTAAGTTGTATGTAAAGGTAGCAAAAAGGTGTTGACAAACATCGGAAAACTTCAGATACCTGCGAGTTATGTAAAATTTTAGCAATGGTAAATAACCATCAAATCAAATATATTCCACAAATGTCAGTTCTTTGAAGGATTTTCTTAAGGAATATTATGAGCACCACGTTTCCGTTTGATAATTACAAATGTTTCAGATTTTCATTAAAGTAGCTTAACATTCATTAGTCATTAATTAAACAAGATTTTCTTGAAATTCTATTTCTTTTCGAGTACAGTAGAACTTCAACACTGGCTTTAGACATTTTCCAGTAAAAGAATCATATAATGGATTTGGACTACTTTGAAATACATATTATAACCATAAGAGTTACAGAATTATATGTTATATTTATTTTTCGTAAAATCGCGCTGAGCACTTCTGTGCGGGAAATTCATGTCATCCGTTCTGGGGCGGGTATTCTTTTAGTTTTAAATATGACGAACGTTTCAAATTGTTATTCATGCATTCATTACAACACTTCACATAATATCAGATGACTGTCTTTATTACCGAAAAAATACTTAACGAATCAATATGTATGAATAAAACGAATTTAATAGTAAAGCCGACTATTACGATATTGTTCGATGAAGGACATCTAATTCGATTTGAAACTATTAATTTTAACATTGGTAAAAGTTTAACTTTTTGCAACCAGTGACACTAGCTATTCAGTAATTTCCCATTTCACCTTTGGCGATCAGATGTTTTTGGGGTGTAGAATGTGTTAATGTGTTAACATGCGGACAAAAGAAGTTACGAGCGTATTAGTCCACGGCTAGTAAATTATCAATAAAATCAAGATTGTTGTGTTGAAAGTTCTTACTAGTTATTTTTTTAAATTATGATCATGTTTCTTAAAATTATGAGCAAGAGAATGGGATAAGCTTGATATGTAACGTCGATTTAATCAATAAACTGACTATATGAAATGCATCACTTCTCGCCGAGTCAGTGAGTTCTGTAACTATTTCAAACATGCCCTCACCTTGCTTTTACACATTTGACGAGAAACACGTATCATACAGT
>OY744515.1:198692359-198724859 GCA_963556195.1 Sepiola atlantica
TATTTACAATTATCCATGGGTGTTCCAAATCACTCCTATCCAGTGATTGTTTGAATATTTCATGAATGAATAATATTGTATGTCATCCAATTTTTAGTGTTATCAGTTGTCTTGATTTGTCAACTGAATATAGTTCCCCTCAACAAAGTGGTGATAAGGCCATCGACCTGATCAGCGTAGTACGTGATAATTACTGCGCTGCAGAGGTGTCACGTGACATGAAAATTAGGCGCCAAATTGGTTCTTTCAAAAGTGTATTTTCAGTCCGAGAATAAAAGTTGTGCAATACGCATGTATTATTGTTACCGCATTCTATTCTTGTATTTTCTTCTATGTCTTTGTGACTCATAGTCTACCACGATGTTTCGCTCTACCCCTCAAAGCATAACAAGTCCTTTTATTATATTACAACTCAATCTTTTATATCGACCATTGACGTATCACGATAAGCTATGGTATATGTATATATATATATATATATATATATATATATATATATATATAATATTTATCTTTACTGCTTCATTTGTATATATATATATATATATATATATATATATAGATAGATAGATAGATAGATAGATAGATATATTTATAAACATAAAAACAAAACAGATTTAAATATATTCATAAAAATACACAATGTAAAGTAAGACATTACAAATATGCATTCTATAAACATTAAAAATGGTCTACATTAATCGATTCATGTCTCAGTACCCCAGTGTCCAGGTCTGGGCTACGGGTTTATGATAAAAATAAAATATAATTGTCCAAAAAAGATGGAAACCAGATTTTTAGTCATCACTTGACATAAAGTCATAGCTGTTCAAGAAGGATGAAATAATAACAAGAATGTCAGTTTTCTTAACCAAAACAAAACGAATGAAAACTACATCCTCCACATAAAAGTATAATAAAGAAACTTACACATCAGAACTAAAACAGGCGCATAAATATGTTCATATAGATAAGATATAACACACTCAAACAAGCACACTCATATATCAAGACTTCAATTCTCACATACATACACACGTCGACACATGACATGGTCAAACTTCATCTCAAGTATATCGACACAGTTGGCGTACAAACACACACATATGTAACCGACTATCATATATACACAATAAAACATAAACATATATACAGGATATAGGGAAAATACTTACACATTATTAGCAATATTCATTTCAGTACAATGTCACACACGTAAATGATATTTTCAGTAGCATATACCAATTATATAATCATATAACAACTTATATAATCATATAACAAAGTATCAATGCCAATCTTGTGTAATACTATACAAATATATCGGTGTACCGGTAATCATTAAAAGCAAATTACTAAGCGAAGAGAAATAGTTCAATTATTTTTAATTATAAATTATATACATTCGAATATTTAATGTAATAATGAAAATCACTTAGCAGCCTGAACACAAACTTAAAGGTCTTACTAATATTATTGTATACATGTATATTTACATCATATGTGACTAGTAAACGCTAAAAAAATCCGTTACAAATTTACTCTCACATGGTGAATTATATGACATTGTTTTGTGCTATGCAGCAGCACCATTTTTAATTTCGACTTTTCCATTATATTTTTTGGTAAAGGCGTATGATCAGTGATAGAGGATTATTTACGGAATATTTTCAAATAAAATTCATGACGAAAAGTTATTATTGTAAGAAAATAATATTCTGAGGTGCTGCTGCCCTGGTAATCTTACACAAGTTTTATTTTACTTAACACAGCTTAGCAGTATACAACCTCTTCCTAAACTTTGCCTTTCGGAACTATCAAGTGCATTACTCTTCTAGCAACCTATTTTTCTATGCACGTCTGAGACTTGAATTTGAACGCACCATTGGGACCTTTCTGATTCCACCGTTTCTATTTCTTTTTACTCCATAGATTATGTTCATAATTAAAATATACCATTCAGGTGTATATGTTCCATATGGCATTCTATATAAATTTCGCTATTGATTCTTCAAGTGATGTTTCTGCAAGACATGAGTTAACTAAGCTAAAAAAGGTGCACTGAGACTAAAATGGTCTCAGACGAACAAAGGGAATTAACTCTGTAAAATAATATACTTTGAACCAGCTGAAATGTGCCACTGTTATTACATTAATAAACTTGCCTCACTTCTTCGCAAGTCTCCGATCATTCCATAATTTATTAAAAACAAATCTCTTAGAAAGAATGCTATTAACTCTTCATTATGAAAATAAAGGGGGTTAATATTGTTAATTATAGTCTAATATAATCCCCGAATGAACTCTATTGTCACTTTCTGTGCCGCGAAATCTATTTAACTATCATTCCCACTGATGTACTTGTAATACTCATATTTAATTAAAAACTTTACCAATGTTATAGTCGCCTCTTGTTACTCTCCATCTCAGTAATGAGCTAATGTATCTTTTGGATCATATCGATATTCAAAAGACCGCTTTATCAAACTATACACGCTCGTTCGTCAAGTGTCAGATTGGAAAACTCACACACCTTAGACATTTGATGAAGGCTCTCTCTCAAACATATTCTGTTTCTATGCAGGTTGATGCTCAATGTTAAGAACACCTCAATGAAGCCGCAACTTAATTATATATATGTAAACACATACTGATGTTAAATATAAATTTAACTTTGTATATACTCTGGTGGATTTATATATCCCTTAAGTAATGAATTGAATGATCATTATCGTTTATGCAGACAGCTTTTCTGTATGAATCTTGTAGTTTATCTTCGATACTATCGAGTAGAAAAATTAGACTTTAATGTAATGGTTCAATGTCTTAAATAATGTGACTAGTTGCTGAACCTGTGCAAATTGAACACTCCTTGTAATAAGAAACGTATTTGGAAGAAAAGAGTGTGTTAATTTTCTTGAGGGGAAGAGGATAGATAATTGTGTCTATGGAGTATGTCTATGCACTGGAGAGAAGATATTTCATAAAAATGAAGAAGATCTATATGAACTTCATTAACTATATCGAATAACGTTAGTTCGGCAATAATTATAATAATGATACAACGAGTAATAATAACAATAATAAGAAGAAGAATGAGAAGAAGAAGAAGAAGAAGAAGAAGAAAAAGAAGAAAACGAAAAAGAAGACGAAGAAGAAGAAGATAAAGAAGAAGATTAAGAAGAAGAAAAAAGAAGAAGAATGAAATAAAAGCCTTATATCACACAAAATAGCTGTGAACGGTCAAGGCGGATGGAATGCTCGAGGCGGGGAGAGGGGTGCACGATTAAACTTCAACTGGAAAAGTGTAGGTTGTACTGGTACATTGGGAATGCTTATTGCCAGTCATCCTAGTGAAAGACAATTAGCGTGGCCAGCGAAAAATCAATCGAAATCGGATGTTGTGATGACGCAAAGTTATTTGCAATTCTTATCGAAATAGGTGGAGTTTACTGGAAATCTGGGGGGACTTGTTGTCACCCAGACTCAAGGAAACACCCCCGGTTATTTTCAGTGAGAAATCAATGATGAGGACTTGTGTGAGAACTTCTAGTGAGTACAACAACAACAACACAACAACAACAACAACAATAATAATAATAATAATAATAATAATAATAATAATAATAATAATAATAATAATAATAATAATATGCCAGAAACATCATTTCATGAGCTCCCCCCAATAAATTACACTGGCATCAGCTGACACCACACAAACATGAACCAATGAACAGAAATAGCAAGCAACACGATGTTTACGCGTGAGTTTACCCCGCTCTCCTTCGTCGCTCTCCCTCCCCCTCTCCTCTCCTCTCCTCCCCACAAATAAATAAAATAAAAACATAAAAAATAGTTCCAGCCTAGGCTGACACAAAACAAAATAGTTGCATACGGTTAACGAGGATGAGAAGACGAAGGAGGGACAGCACAAACCAAACTTTTACTGGAAGTGCAGAGCGTGCGGGGGCCCTGAAAAGGCTTATTGCCACCCAAATCCAAGAGAAACCCAATGGTCTTTACAAGCGTTAAATCAATGGTACGCTGCTGTTGCGATACCACAAAGTTATTTGCGGTGGCTATCAAAAAAAGGTGGAGAATACTAGAAATCTGGGAATACTTGTTTTCACTCAGACTCCAGGGAATACCATCAGTTGTTGGTGAGCAATAACTGATGACCTGTGTGAGAACTCCTCGTGAGTACACATAATAATAATAATAATAATAATAATAATAATAATAATAATAATAATAACAACAACATGTCGCTACTGGATTGATGTGCAAAATGAATCTACGTTTCAACAGGTATGTGCCAATATTGTTTGATGCGTCTAATTTTTTTTTTTTTTAGTATTTTGGATTGTTTATTTCTACGAATATTTCTTCAGCAGAAAGTAGCTTAAATGCTTCGTTTTTATCCCTTTGTTCATATCCTTGGGGTATAAACATTTTTTAATTAGTCATTTAGCTTCCTAACTACTCCGACCGACTTTACCCAATCTGTCGGTTCCTTTTTAGGGTATATTATACCTATTATTGTTATTTTTCATAATTATTTCTTCAGTTATGGTTTCATACCTAATGGAATATTCCTTTGATGATTTATGACAGGTGTTAGATCATTTTCTCCTGTAATGTGATGTGTAATTGATAGTCTATGCCGCCTAAGCAATCGTTGTGTCTTTCTATTATTTTGTGTATTCTCTTTATTAATCTTAGTTTTTCTGAAATTTTCGCATCAATAATTTTATTTACATTGCTTTTCGCTACTATGACGTACACGTTTATTTTTGCTTTTTTATTTGGTAAAGTTACACATTACCGGAAATTTCGTATTGTTATATGCAGGTAATTTTACCCACATTCTGTTTAGTTTTGAGTTGGACTTAACATTACTATAAACGTTTTTCTGGTAGTAGATTTATTTCTGTATATGTTATAGTTTTCAAGACTATCGATATCTCGTTAACTTATAGTATTATTTTCTAATTATCCATCCGTAGTGCAGTTATTTTCGTTTTAAATATGGCGTTTATTTCGTATACATCGTGGTCTAAATTCTCCGTTCTGCTGGACTTTTCAACTTGGTACAGCCTTTACTGTTTGTTTATCAGTTTGACTGTGTGTAGTACGAACTCGCATTTGTTTGCTTTTTGTTGCAACTCTGTAGCATAGTGTTTGCATGTGAATGGTTGGTGTGTTATTTAAATAAATAATTTTATTGGCTGTCAATGTGTATCAACCTTTTGAATCCCCGCTATCAGATTATATATATATATGTTCCTTGCTCTCTAAATTGAATGCGGAATAAACATGTCCTCTGTTCTCTCCTATACAACCCAATAGAATTGATGTTTATATTTCCCAGACTTGATATCCGACTATGTAGCTTCCAGAAATAGTTAGAATTGGTGTTACCATGCTTCTCATTCTTGCCCAAGATTATCCGAAGCAAAATGTAATTCTTTTTCATGTGGTAAAAATTCTACAATGTGCATTGTTCTTTTTGATTCAATTTTCTTCTGTTAACGGTGTTAGTTTATTCTGGTACCATGTTATATTATGAAAAATACATGATAAGAAAGGTTAATAAAATAGAATAAGGCAGACACGTGCTGAAACTCGTTTATTAGTTGGAGGGACCTCGTCTGCTATGTACTGGTTAGCGTGGTGGTCGGAGGTTTTTGTCAAGGAGAATAGTATGAGATATAAGAGCGGGATAACCCTTATCTAACACCGGTATATGTTGTAAGCATGCAAACTAAATTATGAATTTGTTATTTACGTACCTGTCCAATCATTCGTCGATTTAGTGATTACTATGATCGTAAGATGCGCACGCTGTTTGACGAAACATTACTACAATTCGAGTTATACTGTACTAGGCAAAAGCCCGACGTTGCTTGGGTTTGAATGAAGATCACTACTGTATACTTTTTTCACTATGCTTATAACACTATATTACTTTCGTTGTTTAATATCTCACACCGGCTCGTGTCGTCCCCTAATATATTCAGAAGAAGCTGAAATCTTAGAAAACTATATGAATTAGTATTTCATGCATATGAGTTTAATTCCATTAAAATCGGATATACGTATTTGAAGTTTTCAGCTGGGTCTGTCTCCATTCGTCGCTGAGAATAGATATTTGCCACATAGATAGAAACGAAGAGATCCGAAACCACTTCTATTGTCTTCCCCGGAGAATTTTATACATATATATATTTCATTTAAATAGGATATATTTAAAGTTTTAATCCAGGTTAGGCCCCAATAAGCTCGATTACGCTATGAGGTCACTGAGTAATTCGGGAGCGCTTCCATTGTTTTCCCAGACGATTTTATGCATATGATCTAACTTTTATAAAAATATGATATATTTGAAGTTTCAAAGGGGTTGTGCCTTTATAGACACTGATGTGTGTACTAAGGGATCCGGAAACGCTACCATTGTTTTTGCCGGTAAAATTCATAATAGAATACACCTTTAGATTTTATGTAGATTCTCTAAGTTTTCTTTATATAGTGTATACCATACTAAATAAACACATATCAACACATATAGTTACGGTATTATTGGTTGAAGATATATACTTTTTACTGAGGGGGAGTAGACAATTCACCATCGCTGCCTTAGGTATAAGTCCACTTGGAGATTAGGGACAACTTCTATTGTCGTCCCAGAAAATTTTATATGTATGATTAAAATATCATTAAAACATAATCATTTTAAAGTGTTAAAAAGGGATGCACTAAAAGATTTGGGAACACTTCTATAGTGGTGTCCAGTAACTATTACATGAGAATACACTTTTCGAATTTCTGTAGATTCTATACCTTTTTTGTATATAGGAACACACAAAAATTACAAACACATGCCCACATACATTAGGTTATATACACACACACACATACACATATATATATATTTATATATATATATATATATATATATATATATATATATATATATATATATTATATTCCAGCTATTAAAATGAATAATATATAGTTCATTAATAGTCCTACATTTTAATTGCTCGTAACTTTGTTAAAATATTAAGTTTAATTTTTTTATTTAGATATATATAATATCAAGATTTCAAAACGCATAAATTATCAAAGTTCCTTAAAAAATAAAATTGGGATTTTAGAATAAAAAATAAGCTAGTCATCTTTGAATTAAAAAATATAATTCCATGTGAGAATTTCGCTGTTTGAGATGGAGTCTTCAAATAGAAGCACTTGTGTTTTAACTGATATATCTTGGTTATTGTGTTGTTTATAACCGTGACAGGCGTCGCATTTAAATTTAAACAAGGAAAATAAAAAACAAGAATATAAAAAATGATGCATGTGTAGGGTTTATTAGCAAAAAATAAATAAATTCCATTTTTTTAATAAAAAAAGTTCCCTTTTAAATTAGGATTTTTAAAGGATTATATTGAAAAGACCATTGCATCATTGAGAAATTACAAGCGCATATTAAAAGGCTGATAAAGTTCAAAAGAAAAGTGTCATAATTAAGCTCCTCTTCTCTCAGTTGGCCGCTGGAAATTGAACATTCTCAAGATTATGTTTCTATTCGACTGATGCCATTAGTTGAGAGATTATAAAAGTTAACATCTAACGTCAAAAATGTCAAAGTGAATTCGCATAAAGATATGAGAAATGGCATGTGCTCGGTCATACTTTGGAAAAATATATTCAATGGATTGAATATTCCCTCTAAATAGGATGTATTTCTATAGAAACCCCACCATTAAAAGCTATTGGCTCGCTACAGAATGAGACTTAAACAGGTTTGACGTCATCAAATATAAATAAAAATAAAACATACAAATAATGACGTCATTAATAATTTATTTACTTAATGCCATGATGAAATACACCAGCAATTCAATCAGCTTAACAGTTAAGGGGGAGATAATTGATTTAGATGACATGTACAATAATTTAAATTGATGCAATCCTATTAGGGCAAAAGAAAACGCCTCTTCAACTGTATGTGATACATATAAGCGATGTATTTAAGGAAAACGACATTTATTGAAACATGTGGCAATGGCATATGCCTTAGAAACAAGTAAGCATTTATTTTCTAAAATGCAGTTTCTTCCGGCGGGGAATTTCTGTTATATTTACTTATGTGAGAGAGATGTTTACATCGTAATTATCAGGATTCCTAACCCTTTTTCCTAAATCAGATGTTTATGTAACGACACGTTCGTGTAGAATTGGATGTATTTTATGTTAGTGTATGAAATATTTAGCCTGGATTGTTTAGTTTAATGTGCAAATATATCTATATACATACATATGTATATATATATATATATATATATATATATATACATATGTATATGTATATATATATATATATATATATATGTGTGTGGGGTATACATAAGACACATACATACATATATATATATATATATATATATATTTATATCTATATACGTTTTTACTAAGTAAGAGCAACATGTGTACCATCGGTTTCAGATCTGAAACATTCAGACTTTCGTCAGCGGAGTCGTTCGGCTTAATGAGTGGTAGCCGAACGACACCGCTGACGAAGGTCTGAATTTCTCAGATCTGAAACCGATCGTACGAATGTTGTTCTCTCTCTCTCTCTCTCTCTCTCTCTCTCTCTCTCTCTCTCTCTCTCTCTCTCTCTCTTTATATATATATATATATATATATATATATATATATATATATATATATATATATCTATATCTTTGTAGTCAAAGCAACTTACGAATAGGAATATATGATACACCTCTACAATGGTTTCGGAGATTGATACCCTATGACCAGATATATTCTTAAACTAAATTAACTAGCATAACACATGAACCAGCAGATTTACATGAATATTTTTCGGTTTAAACAAAAGCAGTAAAATGCTATCGTGGATTCTGTGTTTACGCCGGGCATCCATGGAATATAAAGATTAATGTAAACTCGACTAAATGCTTTTTTCCATGATAACATATAACACACACACATATTATTTACTTTATCTCAATAATAATACGCTAAGGGCATTTAATGTTCGTTCGTCCGTTATCAGCTTCCACTCCGCTTTTTAACATGTGATTGCTCGATCACCAGACATGCAATGCCACAAACGTATTAAAAAAAATCATCTAATTACGCTCTTTTGTCGAATATTAAATTCAAGCTAAAAACTCACTGTTTTTGACTTTCAGAATAAATCTGTAGCATAGGTGTTGTCCAATGATAGATAAATCAAAGTGTGTCGTCTCCGGTAACATCGATTAATAATACAATAGGAAATATGCCGTTTAGAAGGATTTTAGAGATGCACACCTATAAGCGAATATATTCAGAAACTATTCGGTCGGTTAAAAATTTCGTCCGTTTTTTAGAAAAAAGAAAAGGAACCAAACATCAAGTTTAGAAACATAACCGACTTCCTATTTTCTTGCCTCTTCAAGAGATCAGAGTTAGACATAAGGTCTTTTTTAATGTGGGGAAGATCCAGCTCCACAAAAGCGCGAACTATGTATATATATATATATATATATATATATATATATATATACATATATATATATATATATATATATATATATATATATATATATATATATATATATATATATATATATATATATATATATATAAATGAAGACGGTGTTTCCCCTGTACCTTTAACAAGGGTAAGAAAATAACCACAGGCATCATAGGTTTGCCACTATATTCACCGTATTCACTCGAACGTGTTTCAAGAAATTCATGACTATTTTCAACATCTAATAACCGCCACCACAGACTGTCACACAAAAAACATATTCTATACAGATGGTAGCAACAACTTGTCCTTTTAATGTTCATCTACTTAACACCAGTAAATAAATTACCTCTGAATATTTTTAGAATCATCACCGTAAATATTTTATTTCATTCTTCTACTTTTTACATACATAATATACAATATTTTAAAATCAATTAATAATCGCTCCCTGACATTCCTTAAAAATTACAGAATATCGGATTACATCCACTTATTTATTGTCCGTCGTTTAACTATTAAAAACACACTTAAACTAATTCCCGAATGTTTGGTTTACATTAACAGACTGGATTATTTCCTTCGTACATTGATTCAAAAAAATCCCACCTACATTTCGATCTCCTCGAGAAAATGTATTTCAGTTGCGAATCTTGGATTTGTACACGTAATATTACTTTTTATTACTTATAATGTTAAGCCATATACATTAGGCAATTTTGTGCATTCATCCATAACAGTTTCACGGCGTGTAACACTATTAACAGCACTTACAGCTTCAAACGAACAGCAGTTGACGGTTAAAAACATCCAATTGTTCATAGTAATCTCATAGAGGCCAATAATAGTTTTTTTACACGATGCTGTCCAGTAATAAAACACAACACAAAACATGTGCATTGTTTCAGTTTTGACCATTAGTACTTTTTGAACATTATTCAAACAAACGCAACACTTCAGATTATAGCATTCTTTTTTTCCTATGCTTGCTTTCCTTAATTTTCATAAAAAAATCGATACGTTGGGTGCTTTTTATTTGACGTAATTTATTATTTTCTCTTTCTATTTTCTTTTTTCACTTGAACCTGTTATAACCATACACTCTCTACGCCCACTCTTGTTCTTTCTTTATTTATTTATTTAAATATTACAATAAAATTAATTTTCTTCTCTTAGTTAAGCGAACGTCTTCTCGAGTGCGGCAATATTTATGTAGATAGATTTGTAACCTCCCAAATATATATTTTCATTTATTTATTTACTATAATAAACATAAATATTAATTCTATACAGTATATTCCAACTTATTCATTTTTACGTTTCAAAATAAAACAATATAGTATCTGTTGATGCTCGGTCAGTAAAGAACTACATGTATTCATTTATCTCTTTTGTAAGTAAAAGAGGAAATATTTCTTGACTGCGGCAATGCATATTGTTTTCCCAAAGAGATGGACTTTCAACACATTCAAAACCACCATTTTTATTTTATTGGTAGGAAAGTCGATCTACAACCCAAATAAGGGCACCCCAGATTGGGATAAAAATTGAATCAGTGTACAAGGATTTTTCCTTAACGCATATTTTTAGATAACATTCACTTATTTTTGGTGGTGGGTTTTTTTTTGTTTACAAACAACCCGCTACTTACACTCGTGGGGGATGAAGACAGTGACATAGACATGGAAAATCTATTTTGTTTCATTTAAAAACATGTATAAATCCTACTTTAATAACCTACATTTGCTTCTTCATGATGCTTATGCAGTTTACGGACCGGGGTTACTTGCACCCACACGAGGGTACAGTAAGACACAAGGTTTATGTCTAATGTAGGGAAACCCCATCTCTCAAAATATCGATACTTCTGATCGGGATTAAAATAAAAATTGTCGAAGTCTAGAAGGATTAATCCTTAAGTGACCGAGGAGAGAAAATATGATGTATACTATAACATACACTTTATATCAATGTTTTTGTTTTGAAAAAAAAAGAAAACAAATAGCATCAGACATATCATATAACACGTTATTTGCCTATTTATGTTGTTGATGTAGTTTACGGATCAGGTATTTATTTTGGATAGAATTTTTAAGTTAAATTCTATTTTGACGCGGTCTTTGGTTTATTAAATTGTTATAGGAAAGTAAAGAATAGTAAATACCCCCTCCTCCACATGTCAAGAATGGCCTTTTCGCTAACCCAATGCAACAACTTCAAATATTTGAGATTTCATCCATAATCATTAGACACCATATAGACAAATTTTCTGAATTTCAATTTATTTTCTAAGACACGTTAAGCGTAAACCTTACATCTTAGCCATTTTCTAAAATCTACAGTATGTAGTGGAATTTACAAAAATTAGAATAAATATTCTAGACATAAGACTAAGTATCATAATATCTTAATTTTAACAGGTGTGTACCGCATTTATGTGCGTTAACGTAGATTAATATCATAGTAAATATATACGAAACTTTATGACTAGAATCTTAATTCCAATTTTGATAAAAGCCTTCCACTCCTTTTGACCGGCTTTGAATGAAACTGAATAACAATAAATATCGCCTATATTAATCACGTTACGCCAAGCAGATGTGCTCCATAATTTATACTGCTAAGTTTATTCGTTTAGGAGTTTATTCTAAACAAATACAAATTATGTATATACATAAATGCAATGCGTGTGTACGTGTGTGCGTGCACTATAACAAAAATTACAGAATCTAAATAACATCTAAAAGTTTATTCTTCTGTAACAATAGCCGAGAAAGATAATGGCAGTATTCCCGAATCTCTAATTCAACTCCTACAGGGTCGGTCGGTTGTACATCCATTTTCAGTTTAATTTTAATGTAACGATGTATTCAGTTGGAAATGAAAACAATGATATTATGTAGTAATTTGTAAAAACTGCCAAGTCATTTCTTATATCCAACCAGGATTTACACCAGAAGAAGATGGAAGGGCAGGTGTAGTCATTCAAAATAAATATATACTAATTCTGGTAAATTTACAGTTTAATATATGTTTTTATTCAGTATTCAGACTTGTACCGTTCTTGATTGTTTATGCTGTCGGTCAAAGTAGAGTTCTAGACAGATGGTCAACTTTCCCAGGTTTTACCTTCTTTACCTTTTAGCGTATTGCTACCTTCCACTGCCCGTCACTATTGCCACTGTGGAAAGTGGCAATAGTAACAGACAGTGACAGGTAGCAATAAGCTAAAAGTTCAGAAGGTAACACTTGTAACTATCGTAACTATATGCCACTATGTCCCCCACAGCTCACCACTACCCGCCACTGCAAAGCCAGTACACGCCACTACCCGCCATAATCTTTCAATCTCTACCATTGCTACTATTGCCCGCTACTACCCGCCACTACACGCAACTACCGTCCACTGCCCGCTACTACTGCAATCTCCCCGGCAATACTCGCCACTATCTTCAAGTACCCGCCACTTACCACCACTGCCTGCAACTATTGCTCCTGCTTACTCCAACAAGACAATACTCATAACTGCATGCCACTGCCCGCAACTTTCCGTCAGTATTCGCCACTAGCTGTTACGGTCCGCCATTTCCCAATAGTGTCCGCCACTATCCGCCAGTGTTCGCCACTACATGTCATATTCTGTAACTATAGCCACTGTCGGCAACTACCCGTAAATACCCGCCACTGCTTACATCTGCCCGACACTATCAACACTACCTACCAATGCACGGCACTGTTCGCCACCGAACGCCACTGCACGCCATTACTCGCTACTACCTGCCACTAACTTTACCTGTCCGCTAATGCTCGCCAATGCCCGCCACTTTCCTCCAGTAAACGTTTATTGCTGCCACTGTCCACCCCGTCCTTTACATATTAATACTGCCCGCTACTATCTGCTCTTACTCGCCACTGCCTGCCACTACTCGTCAATGTCTGCAAATACTTACATAGCCTTTAAATATTGCAACTCCCCACCATTACCCGCAGTGTCCACCTATACTCGTCACTACCCGCTTCTATCAGCCACTACCCACCCTTTTCGGCCACTTGGCAATGCCCATTAGTATCCGCCAGTACACGCTACTAACCGCCACAGCTTGCCACAGCCTTCAACTGACCGCCACTGCTCGCTACTTTATGCTCCTGCGTTTAAATATTTCCACTGCCAGACCCTGTCCGCCACTACCCGCCACTGCAAAGCCAGTACACGCCACTACCCGCCATAATCTTTCAATCTCTACCATTGCTACTATTGCCCGCTACTACCCGCCACTACACGCAACTACCGTCCACTGCCCGCTACTACTGCAATCTCCCCGGCAATACCCGCCACTATCTTCAAGTACCCGCCACTTACCGCCACTGCCTGCAACTATTGCTCCTGCTTACTCCAACAAGACAATACTCATAACTGCATGCCACTGCCCGCCACTTTCCGTCAGTGTTCTCCACTAGCTGTTGCTGTCCGCCATTTCCCAATAGTGTCCGCCACTATCCGCCAGTGTTCGCCACTACATGTCATATTCTGTAACTATAGCCACTGTCGGCAACTACCCGTCAATACCCGCCACTGCTTACATCTGCCCGACACTATCAACACTACCTACCAATGCACGGCACTGTTCGCCACCGAACGCCACTGAACGCCATTACTCGCTACTACCCGCCACTAACTTTACCTGCCCGCTAATGCTCGCCAATGCCCGCCACTTTCCTCCAGTAAACGTTTATTGCTGCCACTGTCCACCCCTGCCTTTACATATTAATACTGCCCGCTACTATCTGCTCTTACTCGCCACTGCCCGCCACTACTCGTCAATGTCTGCAAATACTTACATAGCCTTTAAATATTGCAACTCCCCACCATTACCCGCAGTGTCCACCTATACTCGTCACTACCCGCTTCTATCAGCCACTACCCACCCTTGTCGGCCACTTGGCAATGCCCATTAGTATCCGCCAGTACACGCTACTAACCGCCACAGCTTGCCACAGCCTTCAACTGACCGCCACTGCTCGCTACTTTATGCTCCTGCGTGTAAATATTTCCACTGCCAGACCCTGTCCGCCACTACCCGCCACTGCAAAGCCAGTACACGCCACTACCCGCCATAATCTTTCAATCTCTACCATTGCTACTATTGCCCGCTACTACCCGCCACTACACGCAACTACCGTCCACTGCCCGCTACTACTGCAATCTCCCCGGCAATACCCGCCACTATCTTCAAGTACCCGCCACTTACCGCCACTGTCTGCAACTATTGCTCCTGCTTACTCCAACAAGACAATACTCATAACTGCATGCCACTGCCCGCCACTTTCCGTCAGTGTTCTCCACTAGCTGTTGCTGTCCGCCATTTCCCAATAGTGTCCGCCACTATCCGCCAGTGTTCGCCACTACATGTCATATTCTGTAACTATAGCCACTGTCGGCAACTACCCGTCAATACCCGCCACTGCTTACATCTGCCCGACACTATCAACACTACCTACCAATGCACGGCACTGTTCGCCACCGAACGCCACTGCACGCCATTACTCGCTACTACCCGCCACTAACTTTACCTGCCCGCTAATGCTCGCCAATGCCCGCCACTTTCCTCCAGTAAACGTTTATTGCTGCCACTGTCCACCCCTGCCTTTACATATTAATACTGCCCGCTACTATCTGCTCTTACTCGCCACTGCCCGCCACTACTCGTCAATGTCTGCAAATACTTACATAGCCTTTAAATATTGCAACTCCCCACCATTACCCGCAGTGTCCACCTATACTCGTCACTACCCGCTTCTATCAGCCACTACCCACCCTTGTCGGCCACTTGGCAATGCCCATTAGTATCCGCCAGTACACGCTACTAACCGCCACAGCTTGCCACAGCCTTCAACTGACCGCCACTGCTCGCTACTTTATGCTCCTGCGTGTAAATATTTCCACTGCCAGACCCTGTCCGCCACTACCCGCCACTGGCGCCCCTACTCGCTACTGACGACCCCTACTCGCCACTATCCGCCAATGCTGCCACTGACTGTTACTATCTGCTATTGTCTGTAAAGATTGCTTCTACCCGGTATTATGCGCCACTGTTCGACAATTCTCGTCACTGTCTGCCGGTACACGACACTATCGTCCACTACCCACCACTTTTACTCGAGATTGTCCCGGATATACAATTGTAAGATTACAATATTGATTTTGTTAACTGATACATCTTAACTTTCTTCGGACTAATTTTTTTTAACATTACATATTGATGAGGGACAACATATATTAGAAATTTAGCGGGATCATTAGTTCTACTCGGTGTTGTACGGGATTAAACAAATTTAAGATTACAGTATTAATTTAGGTAAGGGATATATAGTTAATCGCTTCACACTGTTTACTTCATCAACATAACTATTTTCTGAATATGTTGAAATAGAATGAGGGATTGGAAGACATGAGGAATTGACCGGCACCATTTGTGTACTTGGTGTTCTCCGGAGTCACAATTGTAAGATTACAGTATTACTTATTGTACATGTTATATATCACATCTTTTCAGACTATTGTCTTCATCTGCATCACTTATCTTAATATCAATATGAAGTGTGGAGCTTGACAAAAAATTAAGATTTGGCCATGACAATTTATCTAGTCGGCGTTGTCTGAAGTCAATTCTCATTATCAACATTTTATCTCTTCATACTTTAATTCTAACAATACTTTTGGCAGTACCGTGAAGGCCTCCTTACTAACATTACAGTATTATATTAATTAAATATGGGTGTTTAAGAAACATTTTTCTACTCGGTGTTGTTCGGAAGCAAATAAATTGTTATTATCAACATCACTTCTCGTAATACTTTGATTTTAACTGTATTTTGGTTGGTTGTAAAGGCCTCCTTAAAAACATTACATTATTATATTTGGTAAGTGAGGGGGAGGGGAACATAAACTTTTGTTCTTCTTAGCGTTATCTGGGAGAACTAAAATCGTCATTATTTATATTACTCTATTATAGTTGGTATTCGAGAGTTAGGGTGAAACATAATCTGTTGTGCTTATTGTGTTAACTGGGAGCAATAAATTTAAATAACAGTATTGCATTTGAATCTGTTTGGACTATTTAAATTATCAACATCATTTCTGTTTATATTATTGTGAATAGAATAACCCGACATAAAGAAATGCAATTGTGTTTTCTTCTACTCGGCGTCCAGGTGAAATAAATATACGATAACAGTATTACATTTAAAAAGGACAGCTCCGGTAGATAAATTACATTAAAGAGACGCCTAGATATAGAGGGGAAGATATGTAAAAATGTTAATAGAAACATGTTACACACGCTATTTAACGTCTTCTATTTTAAAGGACGGACAACCTCGTCTAACCCTGCTAGTATACATATATTCATAAACATATACATGCATATATATATATATATATATATATATATATATATATATATTTGTACATACACATATATATATATATATATATATATATATATATATATATATATATATATATATATCCATATACACACTACGTAAAAAGGCTGTCCACATGTTACTCAATGTATTTCTTATAATATATATTTTAAAATTATTATGATCAGTAAATTAGTCAAATAACTTATCTTGTACATATATATATGTATATATATATATATATACATCCCCGTATGTGAATATATATATAAATATATATATATATATATATATATATATATACATAATTATGTTATGCATATATATATATATATATATATATATATATATGCGTGTGTGTATGTGGGTGTAATACGGTAGTACATATACACATTTATTTACACAAACGCGCCGACACAGTCATAGATAGATAGATAGATAGATAGATAGATAGATAGATAGATAGATAGATAGATAGATAGATAGATAGATAGATAGATAGATAGATAGATAGATAAAAGCAACAAAGTTTGCAGGCTGTCAATATGCCGATCTTCCTCTGGACTAATATAACTCTATACAAATCATACAAAGCGTAGAGCTGATGCGTATTCGTTAATGACCAATCGTATACTAACAACCCCGCATAAACCAAAGTGTTAAGTCAGCTTCCAGAAATATAAATAGTCAAAACAGCAGCTGAAACAATGCCTCCTAATATCTCGCATTTTTTCCCCCAACACTTTATAGCATCATATTCTTGGAACCATTGTCTCGTTCTTTCTGTTCAATCATGCTGAAAATGTTCATCCCTCAACTCTATTGTTGTTACTGTTTATTTGATTCGCTTTTACTATCTCTCGAATTTTATTTTTCGGACATGAAAGACGAGCTCATCTCATTTTTTTTAATCATGCGGCGAGGGTGTTAAAAAACAAAGCACTGGAAAATGATGCAATACTCACGAAAAATGTCCACTGCGACAAAACGCTGAGTTAATTGACTTTGACATCCTGCTAATGCCTGCGATTAGCAGAGACGTTCTTATGACAAAATATAGTTTTCATATGTAAAATAATCTCATTCTGTATACACCCTCTCTCTTATCCTCTGTCTCTCTCTCTCTCTCTCTCTCTCTCTCTCTCTATATATATATATATATATATATATATATATATATATATATATATATATATATATATATACTAGTAGAATAAAAAGTAGAATAAAAAGTAGAATAAAAAGTAGAAAGTTGAGTTTCAGTTTGCTTTCGATAGCCTTGTAACTCTCGCGTTCCTTATGTTGTCCTTACGTCCTCGCATTCCATGAGCGATGCTTCTGACAAAGGTAGGACAGTTGCTGCTTTCTTGGTCATAATGGATCCATCCAGCACTTTTCGTTGGTTAGTTTTTAATCTTGAAGTAGTATTTTTTTAGCCCCGAACATTAAGTGGCTTCATATCCGGTCTGGACCGACTTCAATAAAAAAAGAATACAATAGCATTAGTTTTACCTTTTGATGCTTTTTCTTCATTTAAAGATATTGTACATGTTGTGTTTTCTTTACTCAACATATATTTTGTGTATAACCTATTACAAACTGTTGGAACAGGGTTCAGGATTGGGGGGTGCATCCTTTAAATAGTGCAGTTTACAAGAAAATGATGTACATATTTTACTCAGTGTGTTATAATGAACGGTTCAATTGATTATGCCTTTACTGTACAAAGAAATATTCAAGATATATGAAGCGCTACCACCTAGCTTCGCCTGCCTTGCCCAATATATGATATATGTGTTCAGAGATGACCGTTAGTATATTCGCAGTATACCGTGCTCGCCTGAATCCATACTGACGCTCACAAAGAAGTTTAACATTAACGAGGTGCCGGACTATCGCTAAATTTAATAAGAATTCAAAGATTTTAGCAATGATCTGGAGTAGACTAATGGGGTTATAATTTTGAGGATCAATTATATCTCTAGAATTCCTGACTGTTATCACAGAGGCCATTTTACAGCTATCAGGGATGCAAAATTCAGCGAGGCATTGGTTTTCGAGTTTGGAGATTAACCGGACCAGTTCAGCAAAGCATTTCTTTATTACTATTACTGACATAAGATCAGGCCCACCCGCCTTAAAGGTATCAAAGTATGTTATTATGTCTTTGTGCTGAGATAGGGTGATGACCAGGTTTTCAAGTGATACGTTGGTCCGCAATGGGAACTTAGGGAGGGATGGTTTGCTGATTCCAAAGTGTAGATCAAGGTGGCACGCTGGGCAAGTAGTTCAGCCTCATCAGTTTTCCTGCAATCAACATCATCATGGTTTAGTAGCGGGGCAAATGTCGATTGCCGATTGTTCACCACACTATTGTAGGCTTTTTTAGAAATCGCGAGTAACTAGTTTCTGGGATTGAATGCGTTTTCTCGTTATCTCTGTATACTGTTTATTGACTTCAACTATCATTACTTTACAATTTTTTCATGAATTTCTGTCTATTCGCAGTTTACTTGACGGCCGAATCGTCGGAATCCTTGCTGCCTCAGTGGAATAGCAGCTGCACACTCCGAGCTGAACCATTGAGGAAGGTGGGGTTTGCTTTATAATTTTGGCATGCAGACATAGGCCACAATTCCAGCTTCGACCCATTCGGTTAACTCATTTACGCACTGATCAGCAATGAGTGAGAAAGTTCCACTCAATGGGGTGTCGCTGATGTGATCTCTGATGGAATCAAAATCAACCTGCGTATAGTATCTCGTCGTTTTGAGCAACAGTTCATAAGCTTTTGGACTAGTTTCTAGGGTAAAATCAATCATTACCACAATGTGATCACTGTTTCCGAGCAGGCTATGGGTATTTGTCACACAAGTCTTGAGCAGTGAGATCAATAACTTGTCAAGAAGTGAGGCTTGCTAGTCGACACAATCACGGGTGAGGGTCGTAAAAGGTACAGTCTGTGAGAGGGAAGGATTTAAGGAGAAATTATACGTAAAGTTACCAGATGCGTCAGTCAAACTGCAGAACCTCAGCAAGTCACGGTGGTGTGTCTTGAAATATCCAAATACATGAATGTTGGCATTCGACTCAAGTTTGAGTGATGTATATCTACTTTGAAAATACAGAGTTTAGGAGGGCACAGTCGTGGGTCGATAGAGACCGGCAGAAGAATTATAAGTAATTAACACTGTGCTGCAGGGTGAATCTAAAGCACTTGTAGATTGATCAGCTGCTTCTAGCCTATGTTATCTAGTAAAATGTTGGGGTGTTCCGAATATAAAGTGTTATCCAGTGCATATGTTTGCCAAGGTCTGTACAGTAGTGTGAGAGGTAATATGTCACGCATAAGTTGTGAGAGAGGATTGAGGATTAAAGGTGTGTTTCACTTAGTGGTAGGACATCCGTGGTTTATTTTGGTCTCTTCGGATTATTGCAAAGGGCAGAGGCGAATAATTTATTTTCAGCGGGTGCCTATTTATGTTTGTCTTTTACTTTGTAATGTAATGTTGGTTTTGACATAGAGTAGGGAGGGAATAGTTAGTGCTTGTCTTGTGCCAGTAAGCTCACACAACCGATCTATTAGTCGTGACTTGGTCTATGTAGTAAAGCCCACCAGGGATAACTGTAAGCCCACTTTGCATGCACGGCATGGCACGTACAGTTACAACCATTATTTTCGACCACAAAAATTGAAAATAGAATATACAATGAATTAAAAAAAGAAAATCGGGGGAATATTTTAGCATGGGATCCGAAGGCATTATTGTCGTATTTATTTCGTTTTTGTGTAAGGAACAACACGGGAAAGAGAAAGCGGAATTGATCGTTAGATAGGTAGATACATAGATACACAAACATACAACATATATATATATATATATATATATATATATATATATATATACATATATATATATATATATCTTAATAAGTGTATATATATATATATATATATCTTAATAAGTATATATATATATATATATATATATATCTTAATAAGTAGGTGTTTGTTAAATAATCAAAGAATATTGCATGTTTAATGATTTTGAATTAGAATTTAATATTTCAAACCACGTGCGTTATTCGTCGGGAATGGTTTGTGTTATGCAGGGCGTTTAAAATATTTAATTACAATTAAAAAATGATAAATATACATGGTCACCATTCTATGCTATTGCTGCCACCAACTTATTATCATCAAACTATATTTCCAGAAGCATACGTGGAATAACAAACTAATCTAGATATAGATATATACTTATCTTTTGCGGAGATATTTTGTTAATATACATAAGCATTCACATAAACGCTGACTAAGTTATTTTGCTTCTGTGAATGATATACGAAACACCAACTTAACAGCAATACATCCACGTGTGTTGTATTATATATATCGATGTATATACTCGACGAATACACATTCAAGGAAGGGTAAACTAAAAATATGTATATGTGTTCATATATGTGTACTCACACGATAAACTCTTAAACTAATTAACTGATCATTAGCATGTTGGGAAAACAACTGTGATGTTTATATACTTGAAATATTTTGTATATGAGGGTGAATTTAAGTTCTGACTTTTCTTTTAGGTGTCTGAAGAAGACATTAAAATTACGGTAATCTTGCTCAATTTATATCTTGTGAAGTGTAATAAACTTATATGCGGATATAGTTTAATTTCGAAATTAGAAGTTTGGGCCATATTACCCCTCTCCTAAAACACTTAAAATACACAAACGAAACTATAATTTTAGGAGTATTTATTAATTAACATTCAGTACCCATTGTAGAACATTACCAAAAGTCGGAGGTATCTAACTTTTAAGAAAAGGGTGTTCTCCTTAGCATTACACCAAATTCAACCTCATATAGCTAATATTTTAAGCATTTAAACCTTGCGGTTTTGTTAAAATTACATATAATAAGTTAATTAGTTTAGGAGTATACATATAAATACACATATAAACAAAGAAACATATCTGAATTCATATATAGAGAGAGGGATAGAAGTTATGTATTTAAAAATACGTATGCATATCATATACTGAATATAATACGTGTATGCATGTAGTTCTATGTTTAGCATGTATCTCTCGGTCTCAAACCTATTATATATGTTTATCTTACATTCTATATTAATGTTATGTATTGAAAGTTGTTTTACACTTTTAAGTTTATATCCGTTCCTGTCATCAAAGGTTCCTTTCATGACTTTCAAATGTAGGCTGTTCTAGGAATACACACACACTTTTTCTTTCGTGTGAATCATTAGTTTCCCCGATGTTTTTCTAGTTAGAAATCTTTCTGGAAAAATATCGGGTACTTACGGGAAAGACCACGAGAAGGTTGCCAACATCCCTAAATGAAAGTGGTACTGTGGAACCGACTGGATTGGAACTTGAAACACGAAGGTATTCAGTTCGTGTCGTTATCCACTTACTCACCGTCACCTCCCACACGCACACTATTCATGTGCGAAAAGCAACATGTAATGACTGTCTCTCGACAGAATTTATATTTTTGCTATTTACACGGAAAATAGATGTTTTATGCTTACATTGGTAAATAATTTATGCAATTATTTACAAAAGCTGATTTTATTAAAAGCATATAAAATTAAGCGGGTATAAATATGTCACAATGGATGAAATGCAATTCGTAACTTCACGCCGGAGTCAAATCAGTAGTCACCTTTATGTACAGCAGCAGATTAATCTCCCCGAAATTATTATAGATGCAAACATTAACAGGATTCCATATTCCGGGATCCAAACTTATCTTTAGAAAAATCTAACGACCAGTCGCACATATTATAAAACAGTTTGAAGGACGAACGCGACATAAACATACACAAATGAAGAAGAAAAAGTGTTTCTTTACCAAGACAATGCATCTGGTCACAGGTTTGTTGAATCGATAACAAACCTATATTAATCTAATTATGAATTGCTATTGCCCCTACTAACTTCTACGGAGCCGGCTGTCAGTTACGACTGGCTGTTTACAGCCGTCAAAACTATATTCTAAGAAAAGAGATTTGATACTAACGATGATTGATATCGGGAAGGAATACATATTTTTAGACAACAGACAAATCCTTATACATAAACAGCAGCTAATTGTTAGATAAACGATGGATTCCGTGTAATAATCTTCGGAGGAAAATATGTTGCTCGACACACTTGAATTTAATTGTTAAGTTATAGTATTATTCGTTAGACCCGGGACTTATTAACTGTGTTATATATCCGGTTTCGGGTGTATCATAAACATACTTGTCACATCTAATCAGACTGAAGAACTGTAATCCCTCAAAATGGCTGTCAATGGATCATTCTATCTCTTTTTATATATATATACATATATATATATATATATATATATATATATATATATATATATATATATAAAGAGTCACCCACATAACGCTCTTATGTCGTTTCGCGAGCGTATCCATAATATCAAATGAAATCCAAAAACTCACAATTGTATGATCATGTTGTCTTTATATGTTGACGGGTGTTTGAGTGTGTTGGTATGATTTCCATTTCGAAACACAATGAACTCTATCGACCAAAATGTATGAATGTGTCTTTAATTCACTCAGAGAGTCGTATCGCATAAGCTACACTGGCGACATTGTATTACTGTAATATAACTTTTATTCCTTCTTAACATGTGTGTCTTTCTTATTCATATATTATGCTCGTTCTAACACAAAACAATAAGATAAGAACTGAAATGACACCTGTTACTACGTATCGGTTTTTATTTTATCATCCTAATCGCGATGAAATATTTCCCCTATAAAGGAGAAACATTGATAACACATCTAAACTATTATTTTTCGTATTTCCAGTTTTGCTAAATATGTGGATTTTATTTTTAAACATGTTATTTCACACACACACCCACACACACACACACATATATATATATATATATATATATATATATATATATATATATATATAAATGTGATACTTAGAAGGCAATACAATGCAGGGGTTTGACGGATAGACACACGTTAGAGCAAATGAGATATAATCGTGGAACAAATTAAATAGCTTCACTCTTAATACAATGTATACATACCCACACACAGACACATATATATACATGTATACATTCACAAACACATATATATCTGTTTATCTACACAATGTTACAATTTATGTTATTTATTTTTTTCCTCTGTTATTTTGTGTTGAGTGAGTATTTGACCTATGTTGTTATATTATTTGTTATTATTATAAGGTGACGTTTTTGTTAGAGTATAAGGTGTTAGTATTCATTTAAGGGCTGAATTAAAATAAAAACAATACAACAAAAGTGAGATGTGAAAGTATATTAGACTAGAAATGATGGCCTAATTCGAGTCGGTTATTTATATTGGAGATAGTTTTGCTATTAGTATCGATTTGTTTATTCGAAGGTTGCCAGCGTTTCTCTCCGTAGCTAGGATATTAATCTTGAATACTTTGCTGGTGTTGCCACATGTGTGGATGTGTTTGTGGAAGGAATAGCGTTGTGTTTATAGGTGTTCATTGACTCTAATATGTAGGGGCCTCACCGTACTACCCATGTATATGTTGTTGCATGTGGTTCACTGTATACAATATACAGTGTATGTACGGTGGCATTTGTCTGTGGTGTTCATGGGGCAGTTCGCCATGGTGCAGGGAGTGTTGCTGTAATTGGTGTTCCATGTTGTCAATTGTTGTCGTAGAGAAAGACTGGTGTGTGTTAGTTGAATATCGAGTTTTTTCCTTGCGTATAGCTTTGCCGATACCTGTGGTGATCCTGTCGTTGAAATGCGGCAACTAAAGAGAGCAGGTGTTGGAAAGATCGCGTTGCATCCGTCTTCGGGGTTTCCGGGGTTTACTAAGGTGTTCAATGATGGGTGTATGGTATCCATTTGTCTCCAGTACCTGTTGGAATTTCTCGCTACAGATGGTTTTGTCATCCTCAATGTTGCGGTTCTTACGGGTGCGAGTTAGCTCATTCGTAGCATAGCTTATGTTAGCCTTATGAGAACGTGCCGATCTGTAATGTATGAATATGTCACTACATGCGGGCTTCCTGTAGAATTTAGTGGTTAAGTTTTCTTATTCAGAGATGTTGAAACTGAAATCTAAAAGTGCTTAGGATTCAGAGCTTTCAGGGCGTTCTATTGTAAATTCTATGTGTGAGTCAGTGTTGTTGAATGTGTCGAAGATTGTGTTAGCCTAATCTTAGGACGATGAAAGGATAAGAGTGTTGTCCACGTATCGTGTGAAGAATGTAGGGGAGTGACAGGAGTTGAAGGCATGGCGTTCGAATTTATCTATAAATGAAATAGCGAGCCGTTCCGAGATGCTGGAAATATAGTCAGACTTGTTATTTGTTTATATGTTTTTTGTTTGTATGTAAAATAATTTACAACATTAATAGTTAATCGACATTACATGCCGAAGGGAAAATAAATTAAACACATTTAAAATAAATAAATAAATAAATAATAATGTTACCAGTAGAACAAATCCACAAATAATAATAATAGCTGTAAAATATCAATAAATAAATAATAATACTAACAGTAAAAAATCAATAAATAAATAATAATAATAATAATAATTATAATAACAGTAATAAAAAAATAATAATAACAGTAATAATAATCATAGTAACCATAATAATAATAATAATAATAATAATAATAATAATAATAATAATAATAATAATAATAATAATAATAATAATAATAATAATAATAATAATAATAATAATAATAATAATAATAATAATAATAATAATAATAATGAGAGGGGATGAAATACCGGAACCACCCCGGCGAGAATAATACCCTATAATATTAATCAATAATAAAAATAATGAAAAAGCCAAGAAAAACATTCGTCATATGAGAATAACAATATTTTAGCCTAACACTTAGACAAAACTAAATTTAAAAGCGACTTAAATATATTTAGATAGAGGAACTGAATTACCTCCCTTCCATTGTCGTAATTAGCATTAGACAGATACGGGCGATGAGAGAACACATACAACTGGCTTGAATGAAATAGATTAATAAACTATGCATATTTAAAAATAAAATAAAATAAATAAATAAACTAAATATTAATATACATAATAATTTAAAACGAAAAGATAATGCAATGTTTAATGAGAGTATACACCGACATATTAATTTAAACGAATATACTTGGTTTACATTTACATTAGATTTAAACTTTAATAAAAAAAGAAAAAAGAAAAGACTCTAAAAAACAAAAATAAAAATGTATACACATTTTAATAAAGGTAAATAGATGAATACATAAATTAGATAAAAATAGATAAATTAAATATTTTAAAAAAAGAAGTGTATTTTGTTGTTTTTAATCTGGTTAGAATTCAAATTTTACCGGTATTTGCTGCGAGACTGCATCCACGGCCACCTTCATTTGCACGCTTAAACTTGAGTTGAGTACGGTTCTGAAGAAATAAGAGTTTCAGAAATATTATATCATATGGAGTTTCCTCCAGACAATATTGATACAGGAATTACATAACATTCTAACATTGTGTAGATAAAAAGATATATGTTTGTTTAGGAAGAATTAATATATATATATATATATATATATATATATATATATATATATATGCGTATGTGTACATTGTATCAAGGGTGACACTATTTAATTTGTTTCACCATTATATGTCTTATTTACTCCAACTTGCGTCTATCCGTCACATCTCTGCATTGTATTGCATTGTAAGTATCACATTTCTATATCTATTAATAATGGAGTTCATGTATCTGCCTGTCTGTCTATCTGTCTGTCTGTCTGAAGCCAAAACTATATTATTTAAGACTATTGTACTTATCATGAAATAGTATCGTATATACTATTCCAGACTAATGTACTATCTTTAAATGCTAAATTCAGGGCATAGTGTAGTGTAGTATATGTTCTGTTGCCATGATATCATCCTCCCAGGCATTTGCTCCTCCTTTTTTGAGAGGTGTGGAGGTTGTGTAGTATATGTTCCGTTGTCATGATACCATCCTCCCAGGTATTACCTCCTCCTTTTTGAGAGGTGTTGAAGTAGTGTAGTAGCTGTTCTGTTTTCATGATACCACCCTCCCAGGCATTACTTCCTCTTTTTGAGAGGTGTGGAGGTAGTGTAGTGTATGTTCTGTTTGCATGATACTCCTCTCTTAGACATTACCTCCTTCTTTTTTGAGAGGTGTGGAGTTAGTGTTGTATCTTTTCTGTTGTCATGATATCATCCTCTCAGACATACCCTCCTCCTTTTCGGAGAGGTGTTGAGGTAGTGTAGTATCTGTTCTTTTGTTTCACATCGTAATTCTTTATTTTCATTACGTTGTAAAGACAAGGTGTTTTGTTGTAAATCGAAGTTAAGCAAGGCATATCCCAGCCATTAGTAAATTGGTGGCTATTTGGGAAAAATAAATTGCTGACTCATCCTTCCGCTTGTTCTTGAAGTGACGTCATTGTGAGATGATTTTTTTCACATTATCATTCTTTATTTTCATTACGTTGTTAAGACAATGTGTTTTGTTGTAAATTAAAGTTAAGCAATACATATCCCGACCATTACTAAATGGGTAACCATTTTGGAAGAATAACAAAACTGGTTCTTTGATATGACGTAGATGCCTTCAATAACATATTTGAACATGACTTCTCTGATATTACCGAGGCGCCTCCTCAATTTTTTTTTCTTTTCTTAACTATGTATGGGGGATGGTAAAAACAATTTCTTTTTTTTTAACTAAAAAATTCTAATGTATGGGGTAGGGTATAGAAATCTTTCTTTTTTTTGGGGGGGGGGGTAAAAAACTCTTTTTTTTCTTTCTTTAACTGAAAATATTAATATGTATGGGGGAGGGTAAATAATTTTTTGGGGAGGAAGTAAACAATTTTTCTATTTTTCTTCTTTTTATAACTAAAAATATTAATATGTATCAGGGAGGATAAAAATAAAAATTGGGGGCGGGGTCCAAAAAATTTGTTTTCTTTTTAAACTAAAAACATTTATATGTATGTGGAAGGGTAAAAACATTTGGGTAGTGCAAACACTTTTTTTTTAACTAAAAATATTTGTATTCATGGAGAGGGTAAAAAAAAAATTGGGGTTGGGTTGAAAGTGTTTTTCTTTATTTTTAACTAACAAATCAAATCAATGTCTAACCATCCAAGAAATATGACTGGGACTCAGTCGGTTTACAGGTGAGCGTTCATTTCCGACGCTGCAGCGTAGCAAAAATATACGACCGCAGGGAGCATATATTTGCAAGAACTAATGAACAATGGTTCAAGCAAACTATATAAACCTCTTATATATATATATATATATATATATATATATATATAGAATCTGTAAAGTTTAGACATACATAATAGATTCAGAATTACACAGGTATCCATACTTACAGAAGGCAATCTGCAGTTTACTATGCTATTAGAGTAAACAAATTGTTAATATATATATATATATATATATATATATATATATATATATATATATATATATATATATGTATATAACATAAATATGGAGCCAAAATGCCTCTTAAGAAACCATGTGTTAGATGCAGATATTTTTATTAAATCAAAATAAAAATTAAATTTGTTTTTTTTCATCTTGACTTTGTATGTGTATGCTTATGAGAAATTAAACGATATTTTCCATAATATTGTTTATAGCCCCCTTACTGCTTGGGCCAGCCTTTTTAAATAAACTATGATAAGGTTGTGAAATAGAATGGGTAATGTTAAGTTCGGTACATGAGCGTCGTTGAACACTCTTTATGACAGCTTTCTTTGCATGTTTCCTTGGAAAGACATGCATTAACATTATCAATCTTCATTTCACCGTATTTGTTAGATTAGCCGCATAGAACTAGGGATGCATATCAAAGTTTAAATGTTGACTAAGGTTTGAGATTCCAATTTAATGTAGGACAATCAACCCGTACAATCATGAGTACCAGAAAAATGATTTAAACACATGTATATGTCGGTAATATATATATATATATATATATATATATATATATATATATATATATATATATATATATCTATATAAAGATAGATGAATGAAGAGTGATGAACGTGTACGAATGCCCATATTCATTTCAAACTTCGATTGTTCAATGCAAGGTATATTCGGTAAAACAATTATGTTTAGTATTCTTTCCTTAAGCCAGGGCTTATCAAAAATCAAAATCGCACATTATATATATATATATATATATATATATATATATATATATATATATATATATATATACATATATATATATATATATACACACTGTGTGTGTGTATATATAAAGTTAGGTATGTTTATGAGGTGTTAATAATTATATGTACAGTAAAACATATCTAAACTAATAAGTTAGTCATTAGGATTTTAGAAAACAGTTGTCAGGCGTAGAATACTGTAACGTAGACGATATTATTTGTTTTTTTTTCAGTAAAATACCAACTCTAATACTTTTTATTTTTTTATTTTTTAGAGTAAGATATTATAATAAAAAATATTTCCCAATTTTTAGCTACTTTCGTGTATTTTAAAAGGTTTCTTGGCGAAATAATATGGGTACAACCTACAACGTTTATACTGAATTTGGTCCGTATTTATTAAACAAGATTTCAGAATTTCAATTTCTTTATGAGAGCTTTTCAGTTTATGATATAATTTTCAGACTTCTTTCAAAATCTAAGCCGTGTAATATATTTTGATCAACATTGAATAAAGATGTTGGCCATAAGTCTTAGTATCATATGTTGATACAAATAATCGTAAGGGGAAATTAAATTGGTGCCCAACTCATCTGTTCGCGGAATTAATATTACAAGTTACCCGTCAATAGACTTATATTGTACTTATATATATATATATATATATATATATATATATATATATATATATATATACATATATATATATATATATATATATATATATACATATATATATATACAGATATATATACATATATATATATACAGATATATATATATATATATATGTATTTTTATATATATATATATATATATATATATATATATATATATATATACATTATTGTACAGTAGTTTACGAACTTAATTCCTATTTAGATTGGGAATAAAAATGATCGCTTGTCCAAGGTGTTCTTATTTAAATGAGTATATATCCAATGAAGTAGGTCGCTTTTTCAACATTCATACCATCTTTTATTACTCCGTTCCAGTAACAATATTCTAATTCTCTTAACACAAGAGATGTTTGCCTTGTTAATATAGTCGTTATACTGGCAATAACACTTCGACGACCAACGTTCTACAGTTTATCAGTATATCGAAAACAACGCAATGCTTATCACTTTTCAGAGTACGTAAATATGTAGAGACAAAAAAGGCCATGGGCGTCAACTATGTTTGGATGTTGTGCTTGTTTATTCATTACAAAAGCTCGCATGCCAGTAGTTGCGTCGTTGCGTGTTCATTTATGTTTTGTGTAGTTAAACTATTGGTGTCTGGTTTGGAGCATTTCGTGTGACATTAGTACATATAGAATAAATCCATTATCTTATATCGTAAGTGACGTCACACGAAATGATTACGAACAACCTTTGGTGTTTATTTCCATAAAGTTTTCGAATATTAGGGGCATGTAAGACGCGTGTAAGGGACACCCACTGGCCTACAAGATATGTAATATACAATGATAACAGCAAGTTTAAATCTTCAGCTTACTTAAAATCGTCATTTGTCAGGAAATAATTACATGAATAGAACTTTCATCATCCTGTCATTTTGTTAAGATGTTCTAGCTCGATGAAGCACCTGAGAAATTAACTATTTGCACTAAAGCATAATTATGCATCATTTATTTAAACATTGATTGAAAGATTTTGATTATAAAATAAGTAACATATTGTGTGTTAGCAAACAAACAAAAATGAATAATACACAGGGCATGCTATTTAAAAAGGGTATACTTAGAAACACTTTTTGGGGAGTGAAACTATCTAATTGCTTTAAAATCACAGATCATAGTGGCTGCTTACTTGCATCTTAAACCAACATAATAACACCTTTCTATTCACGCTAAAAGTAGAATGTATAAACTATTATACATCTTATGTCGTCAGACATATAGCTTCTTGATTGTCTCTAAAAAATACTCGGACGATGATTTTAGTTCATGACTAGGTTTACTTTTATTTAGATGATATGGACGATTCATGAATCCATGATAAGTAGTATACAACTATTTTAACATGTAGACTAGCGCACTAAATAGAGAAATAGAGATAAATAGATATATAGCTTGTGGCATGTTTCACATAACTATCGTGTGCACTTCGATTAATGGCGACGCTTAATCGCGTCCTTTTTTCTCTTAAGTGTCGTTAGAAAAAGGGAGATTTGTTTGTCAAGTGGTTTCGCCAACATCTGTCACTAAAGGGTATTTCCTGACTAACAGCTTACAATGTTTTATTGTCTGTTTAGATCGATTGATGCACTGTTTTATTGTGTTATGCATGACCTATATGTTCATTTTTATACTAGGGTGTGTATGTGTATGTATATGTATACGTATGCGATCGTCGCATGTTAATCATGGATTGAACATAGTGACGTATCAAAAACATATCTGAAGACAAGCCCAAGATAATGGCTCAACAACAACAACTTAATTTGTATTTGTCAAAGAAAGTTTTCCACGTAGATTTAGAGATGAACATCCATTAAGGATAATTTACGTTTGGTTATTTCTTTCTATTCATCATCTGTGTTGCATTTTATTCAACATATGAGAAATGTGATTATTTTTTTTATCAAAAACGGTTGCTATATATGATATACATTGCAATTTTATGGATTTGGCATCCATTACTGAATTTATTCGACTGATACATAATTGGCTGTTTCATCGAACGAATTTCCAGGATTCTAACTCAGACTTGATTATATGTGCACAGCATGGAACCAAGTTATTTTTTGATAAGTATGACATATGTAAAATTGCAATCATGTCATCACACACACATGCATATATAGCTATTTATTTAGTCAAAATCTTTGTGTATGCAAATAGGTATTGCGACAGAAATAAATAGAATAAACGCCCAATAAAAGGGAGTCAAGACAAAATGGTACGAAATGAAAATGTGTATTCTACCGTGGGAAAGATCACATGAGATAGCGCTATGGTTAATTAACTTTTATTACATAAAATAAGTCAGATTGGCGGGATTATTTCTGCTACGGCTAGGGGTAAAACTCTATCCAATATTTGTACACTCAACACACATATAAATATATGTATTGTAAAAGTCGGGTATACATATATATATATATATATATATATATATTTATATACATACATATGGGGTAAGGTACACGATAATTCATTAAATAGAAATGTCGTGGTGGACAAAATGTATGAAAAATGACAAACGGAAAGAAAGTTAAAGTGCAGGAGTAAAACAAAAACAAGAGATT
>OY744515.1:198727359-198887359 GCA_963556195.1 Sepiola atlantica
CATAACATTTTTAATAAAAACGCCCTCAAAGTAAGCTATAGCTGTGGCGAAAATTTAGAACAAATAATAAAAGAACATAACAATAAAATTCTAAATGAAAAAACTACCGCAACGAAAACAACAAATAGCAAGGCCTGTAACTGCACAAACAAAAAAGAATGCCCATTACAACAAAATTGTCAATAACTCAATCAGTATATCAAGCAACAATCTCTACTAAAGAAAACCTAACCCTGAAAAAATTCTACATAGTATGGATGGTAATACCTTCAAAGAAAGGTATACTGGATATAAGCGTTCTTTTAATAACCCTACATATCAAAAAAGAACCTCACTTTCTATATATTACTGGGAACTATACAACAATAACCAATCACCAACAGTGACCTGGTACACAATCAGAAAAAACTAACACCTGTGGTTCACTAAACTCATCTTGTTACCTTTGACTAACAGAAAAACTTCAAATAATGAAATGCATGATAGGGGCAAACTTCTAAACAAAAAACAAGAAACATCAATTAACTGTAGGCATAATAGATTACAACTTCTTAGTAACCCACTTATAACCACTTAGGATTTTACTATATAAAAGAAAATTAAAAAAAACTTCACCTACCTATCAACGTGTAATCTTGTCAACACAACTATCATCTTATACCTTTTTTATTAATAATTATTATTAGTATTAGTAGTAGTAGTATTCGTAGTATTATTATTAGTAGTATTATAGATCACTTTACGATACTTTAATTATCGTTAATTGTATTATCATTAGTATATATATATATATATATACTCATATATACGTCGCAAACATGTGTACTTATATATATTTATATATATATATATATATCCACTTTTTTCGTAATTTCTAATATGTAGTTGTCCAGTTAGCATTTTAAAAAGGCCAAGAGGTCGAAATAAATTATAGTGCTGTCAAATACGATGTGTATCTGAATGTCTTTTTTCTATATTTTATTATTGCTCTGTTTTTTACATTGAGCTCCCATACTCGGATTTCTAACCGAAATTATTTACTTCCACACACTATACACTAACACACACACACACATACATATATATATGTACATATATATATATATATATATATATATATGTTTTTATATATATATGTGTATACATTAATATATATATATATATATATATATATATATATATATATATATATATATAAATAAAACAAATAACCTAATCATTAAAAATAACACCGTCAATACAACTCTCAGTCAAACTAACGTTGTATACATGTTATCATGCCCTTTTAAGGAATGCCTCCTTACAAACTAAACATAACAAGTACCTATGTTGACCATACTACAACAGCTCTCTCTCTCTCTCTCTTGATGTTTAACTTACCATTTATCTGATACCAGCGCAATCCAACGTCACATTACTCCACATAACAAAATACTACAGTCGGCCGATATACGGAAAATACTAAAATCTAACATAAATATGATACACAAAAATAACTGCATGGACAGACTTAAAATACTAGAAGCAATATTCAGTAAAACTAAACAGGCTAATATAAACATATGCTGTTACGTAATATGTTCTGAAATTTTCTGTCAATCAGATTCAAGGTAAACCATCAGTTCTTATTAGCGGTAAACAAGTAATTGCCGCTTGCGCGAGATAAAGGTATTCTTCTCCACATCATCATTCTAATCATTATCATCAACAGCAATAAACTCACAAAACAAACTAACTAACTGGACCTGTGTATTTTCTGTATAATAGTTTCAGAATATAGTTTATGAGAGTATATCCCTAAATTTTATGAAGGAGTTTCTGACATATTACCATTCTTTTGACGTCCGGCGCGAACGCAGACCCACAATAGTATTGTATACTCTTTGTGCAAAACAGATTCCACACTTTAATACTAGCATGAACGACAAGATGGTGTTTTTTTTAGTTCGACATAAAAGCGGCATCAGATGTAATTTTAAAATAGTTTTTTCACATTGCATACTCAGCGATGAGCGATCCTCTCATTTAAAGTAGGGATGGTGGGTTATACCGTACATGAAATTACCTTAGTATATTATTATATAGATTGTGGTGATGATGATGATGATGATGATGATGATGATGATGATGATGATGATGATGATGATGATGATGATGATGAAGAAGAAGAAGAAGAAGAAGACATAAAATAGAGGGCCAAGGAAGTATAACTCAATAGCTAAAAATTACAAGGGCACATTTTGTGTGAGAAGACCAAGTGAGTTATAAACATCATGAAAATGGAACGGAGAGTAATGAACATTTAGTAAGTATTGCTTCCCATCAGATACCAGTGCAATTCACTGGTTTCTCTCAGTGATTACTAGCAGCGACTGGTTTGAGAACTCTTAGTGACTAAAAATACTACAGCTACTCCTTATAATAATAATAATAATAATAATAATAATAATAATAATAATAATAATAGGAAAATTTCTAGAAAACTAACCCTTAAATACACACACATGTGCTGAAATTAGCTACAGCTGGAATCACACGGAATGTCCAAGTGAGCTGAAAAGATCAATAATAGAATGCATCAACCGGACCTCCACTCCAATGCTGCAAAGAATACCTGAACCAAGGAGAAGTATAGTGCTACTCAAATGCTATTAATACGTCCGTTGCTAAAGAGAAATCATTAAGAAACTGGTTTTAATTTAAGAAAAAAATATTTGAGACTGTTATTGCTAACAATATGTCGAAACTTGTTATCACTCAAATTCCAGGGGTCAGTGAGAAATAACCAATAATCCCTTCTGTGAAATCTCCTAATGTGTAAACTAATTTAATAATACATGTTTTTTCCCTTTGCACTTTTTAATTTTATTATATAATGTATTTTGAAGTTAAATTTACTCGGGATTATTCCAACCGTAAGAGTAGAACACATGTTTTCTTTTCTTCTAAGAATATGTGTAAATAGAAATATTTTTATAATCCATGGAGTTATTAATTCAGCCTAACGCTGAAAATGCAATCCCCTCCAAGCGTGATCGTTATAAAGATCTACTCAAGAGAGTATTGCACCTTGGGAATCGTGATACCCGAGATAAATATATGAAAACATCTAATACGATATCGGCCGAGGCGTGCTCAAGATAAAATCGCGAATGTTTTCTGTACTTTATTGACTTATTAGATGAACAAGAGTTATCTGTAAATCATCATCGGACTAGAGGGCGATGTGACGCGGACGAGAACAGAAGGCGACTCAAAATGAAAAGTTTCCCTGACGTAAATCATGTATCATTTACGTTATTTTATAATAACGGTGAACAAAAAAAAAACACAAAAATTAAATATTAACTAATACATAAAGACCAAGGTTGTTTTTATGCATTCAATGATATACACCATACATACAAAATACGTTATTAACTAAAACGTAGATTCTATTTACGTTTAACCTAAATTATTTTGTTTAATACCTGATGAATACTTACCAGGTTATTAAAAGCAACTGTGCTAAATAGTCATAATTGTTTATGCTTTCCTTTACATTTGGGGTGATTGGATTTAGTGTTAATGTATAATGGGGTATGATTATCTTTATGGAAAGGTTGAAAAGTTCCCTCGTTTAAGTTTAGCGTAATGTCTAGAAAATTTACCTCGTTGCAATTAGTTATTCTTGCACCAAAAATATGGAGAACATTATTAATACACATAACAAAAAAATATTGAGCCCACCGAGTAAGAAAACAAAAAAGGGGGTAAAAATGTAATTGTCAAATTAAAAATAACTGCCCCCTTAAAGGTAACTGTAACGTCGAAAGCGTTGTGTATAAGGCTACGATTTATCCTAAAGAAAATACTAACAATAAGAAAGTATACATAGGAATATCCGCCGGGAGTTGGAAACAACGATTCTACGTACACAAACACTCATTTTTAAACCCGAACGTCACTAATAAGACGGAATTAGCCAAACACTGGTGGTTTTTAAAAAATAACAACTTATCACCAACTATTTCGTGGTCCATACTATGTCATTCGAACACTCCTAAAGGATTTAGACATAGATGCAATTTGTGCCTGGAGGAAAAAAATAAGAATACTAAAATATGAAGACAAGAACATTTTAAATAGACGAGACGAACTGATGGCTAAATGTAGACACAGGCACAGGTTTAAAATCAACAGCACGTTTTAAAGTTCTTTGAAAATAACAATTCTTTTAAAGTATAGTTACAATAAGAGTTATAACTGTAAAGGTAAATGTAAACAAATTAGTAATTTTTTTATTTTTTTATTTTTTTATTTAGTAAAACTCTAGTTTGTAAATTAATCGTGCTTAAATGTCGCCAAACTTTAATTCCGTATTGACGTTATAACCAATTAAGTTTTCTTATAATTTCCTATATAAATCGAAATCTTCGTCCTGAATTTTCGTCTTTTTATTTCTAATCATAAATAATTAATCGTGAACGCCCGAATCTTTACCAATTTTGTAAATAAACCGTTTTTAAATTGTCGCTAAACTTTAATTCCATAGTGTAAATCATCTCGAATCTTGACGCTATACAACTTAAATTTTTAATATGTTCTAATCTAAACCGAAATCTTCGTCCTACATTTTCGTCTTCTAATTTTTAATCGTAAATAATTAAACGTAGTTTTTAATCGTGAACGCTCGAATATTTCATCATATATTTTTACCCATAAAGCTCACATTCGAAATTTTAAATGAGATGATTTATTTGTTTAAATAGCAAAAAAGAATTCTTTTATATATATTTTTATATTTTTATATTTCTGCATATATTAAAAAATTAATCTTACTTCTGTCACCCCTCCTCGATTATTTTAACATTTACCTCCTTTTTACATAGACCAATCACAAAAGTGAATTTATCTTTTTAAGACGATCAATTTCTCTCATTATTCGGTTTTTTTGACGTGGTTGTCTATACATCTGAGGAGACCTAATTAAAGGGGTCGAAATAAGTTATTATTTGTACAACCTTAATGTGTGTATAGTTTTTCTTTTTATAATTCTGTTTTGCTCTGTTTAAATTACATTGAGCTCTGTTATTCAGATTCTCTACACAAAATTGAAATCTACACACTATATATATATATATATATAGTGTGTAGATTTCAATTTTGTGTAGAGAATCTGAATAACAGAGCTCAATGTAATTTAAACAGAGCAAAACAGAATTATAAAAAGAAAAACTATACACACATTAAGGTTGTACACATAATAACTTATTTCGACCCCTTTAATTAGGTCTCCTCAGATGCATAGACAACCACGTCAAAAAAACCAAATAATTTGGGTTTTTTGACGTGGTTGTCTATACATCTGAGGAGACCTAATTAAAGGGGTCGAAATAAGTTATTATGTGTACAACCTTAATGTGTGTATAGTTTTTCTTTTTATAATTCTATATATATATATATATATATATATTTATATATATATATATATATATTTATATATTTATATATATATATATATTTATATATTTATATTTATATATATATATATATATATTTATATATATATATATATATATATATATATATATATATGATAATTTTATTTACACAGACATGTACAAAATCTGCGACACTCCAAATACGATCTGAGGTTAAGATCGGACTCTATGTCTGCCTGATGAGATCCCAGTTTATAGTAACTGTTGATCGATAACATCGACATGCCAGTGTCGCAGATTTTGTACATGTCTGTGTGAATAGAATTATCATATATAAAGCTCTATTCTGATATTGAGCACTTTTTATAAACCCGGTTAAAATTCTCTGGATTACCACCCTGTGGATATTTTTCACCTAGATTATTACCATTATTATTATATATGTATATATATATATATATATATATATATATATATATATATATATATATATATATATATACATACATACATACATATATATATACATATATTCATTAATGTTTAACAGAAATTCAGAACAACATCGGTGCCGCCGGTTTTAATCCTAACAAATAGGGGCTATAAAGGTCTCTCTAACGAAACTCTATATAGCCTGTGTTGTTTAATATATATATATATATATATATATATATATATATATATATATATATATATATATATATATATATATATATATATATATATATATATATATATAGTTAGGGAGAGAAAGCCCCAGCAGAGTGATCGATAATTAAGAAAAATAAAATGTAAGAGCGTAATATTTTCTTAACTAATGTTTTACAGAAAGTAAGAACAACATCGGTATCGTCGGTTTCAAATACTAACAATAATGAAACTTTCTTCAGCTCTTATTTATGGATAAACACATGTTAGAGAGAGTTTCGTTGAAGAGGCTTTTATAGGCCCCCTTTGTTAGGATTTAAACCGACGGTATCGACGTGGTTCTGACTTTCTGTAAAACATCAATGAATGAATATTTATATATATATATATATATATATATATATATATATGTATATATATATATAAATGTGTGTGTGTGTGTTGGAAACGTAAACTATAGAGTAGGTTGGATAGGAACACTTGAGAGAGATCTCAATGCAACACAGAGCAATAATGAAGTTAAGAAGAAAACACCCTAAACCACATTTAAGCGAGTTGCATTATACTTCATTTAATACCTGGAATAGGGAAATTTAGATGCTACCAGCGATTAGATAGTATCCGAAGGACTCCAATCCAGTGGTAAAATAATGTATAACGCAAATGGTTAAAATATTATTTCGAGGTGTTTCATCATAAATTCATCTATCTATCTATCTATCTAACTATCTTATTTATCTATCTATCTCTCTTTATATATATATATATATATATATATATATATATATATATATATATATATATATATATATGTAATTATTTTTATAGTTCACCTATATAAATAATTACATAGAAATACATTAAATACTTGGGTGATAAAAAACGTACATATTTCTACACATAGTGTCTTGACCCAGTGGAAGAACGCTGGACTATAGACATCACAATTGAGGGTTCGATCTCTTTGTAGTTTGCCATGCTGATGACGGTTCTGAGCCAGAAACACGTGTCTATGGATTACTTTTATGTACATATACAATTAATTGTTATATATATATATTAACGAAAAATACGGCCTTTCAAGTTTAGTACGACTAATAATGCTGTTTTCTGCATCTTAAAAACTTAGCAAGTGTAACAATTGAAATAATAGTACGCTCAATAACAACGAGCTGAAAATCACCTATAAAAATAATTACATAGAGATACATTAAATCCTTGGGTGATAAAAATCGTACATTTTTCTACACAGAGCGCGTTGGCCTAGTGGTAGAACGCTGGACCATAGACATCAACATCAAGGGTTCGATCTGTGTGTGAGTAAGCCATGCTGATGACAGCTGTGTCCAGAAACACGTGTCCATGGATTACTTTTATATATATATATATATATATATATTTATATATATATATATATATATATATATATATATATATATATATATGTGTTAATATAGCTACGAAACACGTGTTTGTGGATAATTACATTTAAAATATATACATATATAGTATTCTTGCTCCTGGCCTATTGAGTCAGAATCACTACTATTATGGTGATTTACTTTCTCATTAGACATCATATAATCTAAGGTTTTAAAAGGCAAGCGCACTAGGTGAGGTGCACTCCAGTCTACAAATTATATCAGAGCAGCCTAGTCGGCATTCCCAGGTAGGGGCACCTGAGGCTTTACCGATAAAATAGATTCATTTTAAAGAGAAGGTAAAACCTAGAAGTGTGGACCACCTCGGAGTGAACAAAGCCCTGCATCATTCCCGACAGCAACAAAGCCAGTATTGGAGTAATGGTTGACGGATGAGGCTAGACTGGTTACTTCGCTTTAATTCGAAAATTCATAAACAGGAGCATATCTTTAATACATTCTTCTTTAATGAATATAGACTAATGCATTTTATAATATACTAGCAGGACCCGTGTCCCGGCGTTGCCCGGGGAAATATAACAGCCTGATTTTAATTTTTAAGTTAAATAAAGATTCAGAAAATAAATCATTTCACTGGAAGTAATTTAAGTAATTAAAATAGAAGCCTACCCTTGAACATCCTACATAAAACTGCCCATGGCTAAAGCAAGGTGAAGTCCAGTTTAGACCAATCACTGCCAATGATTGTCCTTGGGACTTGTTAATTGTCATGGCAAAACACAATTTAACTGGGAACTGAAGCCTTTTAAATTCTATTGCAGAATCCGACGGAATAATGGGTATTCTGGGAAGGGATGTCAGTTTGCTCCTTGCCACACCAGTTAGTATTACAGCTTCTATCACATAAGGTTTCATGCGTTTAACACACAGTCTCGTTCCATTACATAGCCATGGAACATCAAGATTCCGGAGTAACATAATTGGGCATCCAGCTTTCAGCTTTTATTTGTGTGTTGGCATACCAAGCAATTCTAATGAATTTAAAAATTTTGTAGGGTATTGTACAGCATGGTCGTCATCGAGAGAAGAATCCACAGAAGTGAAAGTTTGTTCATCACCTGGAATTTCATCAAGCAGTTGTGGATTGATGACATGTACGATGACTTATTTAGTAGCTAGAATTGCTCTCTCCGTTAGCCATTCAGGATGCACATAGTTTTCGGCTATATTTGGATAAATTTTGCTACTAAGTTCTGTGAGTGATGAAACAATTGAGCCAATACCTGGAGTAATAACCATCGTGCCATTGTTGGTTGTTGCAAGCTTGCCATCACCTATTTTTAGGAGTAGGGAGACAAACTCACCAGCCATTGCGTCACTATTGAGATGTACACGCATGTTTGTAAATAACGTTACAGTCTTAATGTACTTCCACAAATATGACAATTTAATGCAAGCATTAAGCTCGTCAGCGGGACTTCCACATGGAACAATAGGAAGCGTTGGTCGGAAGTCACCTGATAATAAAAGTGTTATGCCGCAATGTTTTATCTAGAGCCTCGAAGGCTTTTTTATGTGCCATTGTACATTCATCCCATACGATCAAGGAACAATTCTGTAAAACTTTAGCTGGATCTGATCCTCTTTCTATTTGACAAATTGGATCAGCATCTTTTGTTAAGGATAATGGCAACTTAAATGTGGAGTGAGCTTTTCTTACCACCAGGAAGAAGAGTGGTTGCAATATGAATTTGCTCATTATTTAGTTGTGCGATACCATCTCGAACAATTGATGCTTGCTCATGAGTTTGATAACTAATTTCACGCGTACATGCAGTAATGACCGGATGTGTATTAGATCGATTAGGTGAGGTAAGACCCAATTTTGTCAGTGTTTTACCATTCATCCTATAAGTCATAGTTTCTATATGTACTAAAGCTATATTGAAAATGTCGTCCGAAAGTGTTATATCAACTTGAGGCTGTTGATTGCGTTTCCTAAGAAGGAAATCTTCCGTAAAAGCTTTATTGTGTACATCCCAAAGTCGATTTGGATGAGACACTGCACATGATCGCAAACAAATGTCTCAAATTGTTTGCAGAATCAGATATAGATGCTTCCTGTAGTGTAGCATCCCAGTGGTTATCATCTTCAAGTAGTCCCGGTGCACTACATGCATCCCTGAATGTACTCATAATTTGACCATTGATCGTTTTTAGGTCATTAAAGCTCTGTGTACTTCTAACATTGTGTAGAAGCAGTCTCAAACAGAAGCAGTGAAATTGATTTGGATGCACGGTGCATACCCTGCCCAAAACTTCTGTTTTATTAACGCACGGATAGCCTGGAACTGGCTTACCCTGTAATCGTTGCTTGAATACCTTAGTTTTTGTGTCCCAGGTATAATAAAGTGGAACTTCTGAGTACAAAAGTGTACATGCCAAAAAATCTGTTTGACACAATTTGAAGAAAGCTGTTACAGTGGTTGAAGGTGGATTTGCAACTCTATCTGCCGCAGTACTTTCAGTAAAGTATATCCGCTGTCCATTTTCTAGATGAACTGATAGGTGAATAACTGGGGGATGATATACATGTATGTGAACGTTAAGTATTCTCCAAATGGTTTCATTTGTTGATATGTAACGTCCCGTATCGTATCTCTTAACTTCATCATGAGCATTACTTTCAATTGTTAAGGTATCTTGATCACTACCTTTATTTACATATTTACAAATGTATTTTATTTATTTAACGCTGTTGCAATATTCAACATTGATATGTGCATTAAAAATCTTACAAAGCAGTTCATTATGTGGTACAACGCATCGGTTGTCTACAGGAACTGTTATGTTGCCAGGTAGGGTAACTGTCATCTCAAAACCTCCAGCTAAAGGAGATAGTCGTCGATATTGTGGGTAGCCATTAGTATCCGATTGAGTTTCACTCAAGAAGTGTCTGGGATATCTCTTACTGCAGTGTCCATTTTTGAGACAGAGTGAACATCTGTTTATGTTTCCACATGGTCCATGAATCATATGGTGCCTAATGATATCATGTAAAAGCGGATCTGCTTTCAGCCAACGGAAATGGAATTTCTATACAAAGATAATGGGGGGGGGTGATTTTAATGGGGCTCTGTAGGCCTATTTAATTAATCGCTGAGATTTCAATTTGCCCCCCCCCCCAACATTGGATTAAAAAAAAATGTATATATTCTGTTTGTGTATGTTTTAGTAATTTTCTCAAAGTATTTAACGTTGAGGTAAGTTTTCACAAGGAAGCAATTGTTAGTGTAATTTATAAAAATAATAATATTTATTTTTATTGTATGAAATAAACTGTATCAAAATAGTGAACAGTTATTTTAAAAATAAAAAGTTATCATTTAAAGTAATAGCCATTAAAAGAATGGGAAAAATACGTGCGAAGGAAGACGTATTGAATGTCGTTCGGCTAATCTATAACCTTTTTTTTCCGAACGTATTACGTTGGGTCAAATTCTGTAGAAGTAAAGTTTTTTGTTTTTTTTAGTAAGTAAAAACGTAATTTCTTTATCTTACTTTTTATAGTTGAAATTTTTCATTTTTGTTATTATGTAATCGGTGTCCTTTAAGTCTAATAATGAGAAAAACTTAAAGGAAAAATGTATCTATTCGGTTTGTTTATGTTTTGTTTATTTTCTCAAAGTATTTAACGGTTAGGGAAGTTTTCCCAAAGAAGCAATTGTTATTGTATTTTAGTTAGTAATAATTTATAAAAATAATTTGTTTTTTTTTATTGTACGAATTAAAAGTTTCTCCAAATAGTCAACAGTTATTTGTGGAAATGAAAAGTTATCATTTAAATGAATAGGCATTAAAGAATGGGAAGAATCCGTGCGAAGCAAGAATTAGGGAATGTTATTCGGTTATTCTGTAACCGTGTTTTTTTTCTTAACGTAATCCGTTGGGTTTTTTTTTTCGTAAAGTATTACGGTGGGTCAAAATCTGCAGAAGTAAATTTATTTGTTTTGTTTTAGTAAGGAAAACGTATTTTTTTAATTTTATTTTTTAGAGATGAAATGTTATGTATCTGTTATGTAATTGGTGTCGTTTATGTAAGGTAATTGGAAAAACGTAAAGAATAAATGTATGTAATCGGTTTGTTTATGTTTTAAAAATGTATCTATTCGGTTTGTTTATGTTTTGTTTATTTTCTCAAAGTATTTAACGGTTAGGGAACTTTTCTCAAAAAAGCAATTGCTATTGTATTTTAGTTAGTAATAATTTATAAAAATAATATTTTTTTGTTTTTTATTGTACGAATTAAAAGTTTCTCTAAATAGTCAACAGTTATTTTTGGAAATGTAAAGTTATCATTTAAATGAATAGACATTAAAAGAATGGGAAGAATCCGTGCGAAGCAAGAATTAAGGAATGTTATTCGGTTATTCTGTAACCGTGTTTTTTTTCTTAACGTAATCCGTTGTTTTTTTTTTCGTAAAGTATTACGGTGGGTCAAAATCTGTAGAAGTAATTGTTTTTGTTTTGTTTTAGTAAGGAAAACGTTATCTTTTTATTTTAATTTTTAGAGATGAAATGTTATGTATTTGTTATTATGTAATTGGTTGTCGTTTATGTAAGGTAATGTGAAAAACGTAAAGAATAAATGTATGTAATCGGTTTGTTTATGTTTTGTTTATTTTCTCTAAGTATTTAACGGTGAGGGAAGTTATCCCAAAAAAGCAATTGTTATTGTATTTTATTTAATAATAATAATTTATAAAAGTAATATTTGTTTATTTATTGTAGGAATTACAAATTTCTCAGAATAGTGAACAGTTATTTATTAAATGTTAAGGTATAATGTAAATGAATAGCCATTAAAAGAATGGGGAAAATCGGTGTGAAGTAAGAATTAGGGAATGTTAATCGGTTAATCTGTAACAGTTTGTTTTTTTCTTAACGTATTCCGTTGGTTCAAATTGTGTAGAAGTTTTTTTATTTAAAGTAAGTAAAACGTAATGATGTATTACCTAAAGTAGTCGTAGATCGGTAAGGGATATCGGCATAACTGTTTAAACGTAGTGAATGTGGCAGGCGTTTCGTGAACTGTATACGCTGTTCGGGGCTGAGAGTATGAGATTGCGTAAGCGTATTTAACGGAAGTGACGTAGGCACATGTATTGAAGGGAGCGTCTGTTATATTTTCTGTGCAAGGTATGTTACTGTGTTGTGATGTGAAGACGAACGTAACATAAATAATAAGGGTGTTAAATGTGTAAAGTATCCTTTGTGTAGTTGTGCCCGGTGTAGACTGGTAGAGTGGGAGGAGTAAAATGTTAGAAGGAAATGTTTTTGCTACTACCTGTATGGTGTATGTTTTGGGGAGAGTGACTGATGGAGGAACGAAAGTAGTAATTTGCCCGAGGTGGATGTAAGAGTGTAGAGTTTGCTAAGAACACGCTCGAGGGAATAAGCTTGATGTTGTAGTGATTGTAGTAACCTATTGAGTTCGAGTTTATTTTCCTATTCGACGCGAAGGTACAGGGGAAAAAACGTCTTTACTTTATATATAAGATTATGCTCGTCTTTCTTCTTCTTTTGCTTCTTCTTCTTCTTTTTCTTCTTCTTCGTCTTATTATTATTATTATTATTATTATTATTATTATTATTATTATTATTATTATCATTATAATTATTTATAATATTGGTGTTAATATATGTATTATTATTTACACATGATTTCCTCAGTGATTGCTCACTCACAATAACAATTGGTGTTCTTTATAATCCAAATGAAAAGTGATTTAAGATTCTGCAGTACTCCCAGCCTATTTCGACAACCGTTGCAAATCATGTTGTGTAATCACAACAGTCGTTGACTTTTGATTTTTCATTGGCAACAACACTCAGGGATCTATGTGTTTTAGTGACAAAGGGTCTCCCCAAGGTCCAAGGCACTTTGCACACCTCCGATTTAGGTATGTTAAGTTTCTCCCTCTTCGGTCTTTCTAAATTATTTGACACTCTATTACATTTTTATTTGGTACTACCCGAGGCTTGTCCGCCTGAGTGTGTCTCCGAGTCTGTGAGTATTTCTTTATGGAGGGAGGAACCATTTCATGGGATTTCCAGCTGTTTGAGTGCCCTTAAGCGTGTTTGTTCTATTTACGTATTAGCTTTATTACTATTTCAACTTTCGTTTTGACTATTATGTCATACGGTCACTTTTTTAATGAGTTTTTCTGTTTTTACCTCCATATCACAGAGGATTAAATGCGTTGTCTTTCCCAGTACTCTCTCCGGTTTGTGTCTTTATCATTTGTATTTTCCGTCAAAATACAGTGGCTTGCGAAGTTACCAGATCACTGAATTTCCCATGCAGATGTATCTGTTTGCATGTTATTTAGGGGCGAGTATGTTACATTTACTTTTTCAATATTTACTTTTTTGTTGGGTTTGGCCTACCTTAGCTTTAGTATAGTTCGTTCAGTTCGCGTTGTTCTATACGGCTGCCAGTAACGATTTGATTTCTCTGTTCAAGTTACCTTTTCGTAGCCATGCCCAAGTGTTTTCGTCTGTCAATTTTCTAGACACTATTACAAATCTTCTTGTCTTTTAATTTGTATGTACTTGTCTTCTGTTCAGTTTTCGCTGCTCCATGTATTGTTCATTTTTACCTGGTGTCTCTTGCTGCAAAGATCACAAATTCTGTGTTCTGCGTAATATATTTTCCATTTGTTCATGGTGTCATTACCACAGTCTGCTATACTTCTATATTTACTTGCCATGCTTTATCTTCTATTCTTTTTACGCAAAGCAGGTGATATCACCCGTTGACTGTAGCGAATTATGCATGGTCATTAGGTTTTTTTTCTAATTCAGGTGTCTGAGTTTCTCTCTGTCCAGCCTAAAATCTCACTCGGGATACTACTAATATACTTATTCATTTTGTCAATTTTCTACTCTATAACGTTGTTTATAAAATTTACTTTTTCGTCTCCGGTATTCGTGTTTCGTCTTCTTTTTAATATATGTGCGTTGGTAATGTTTTCTTCCAGAACTCGCAGATAGCAAAAATAGACTCCCTAACGGTCGTATATTTTTGCTAAGCTGGTGCGTTCTTGTGTGCTGAGACAAAGAAAAATTGTCTCCGAATACCATTTTGTTTAAAAAGGGAAAACAAATCGTGAATCCGCCCCTCCTCTGGACCCCACCTAAAAAAATCGAGAGCGAACGCAGACCCCAATGTATTTTCGAAGAACAGTTATACGATCATTCATTTTTAACTGAGAGAAGTGAAAAAAAAAATCTATTTAAAATTTGATAGGATTAGAGCGTCCGGCGGATACTGTTATGGTTGCGAGTTCGAATCGCGGCCTGGGCGCCGAAATTATTCATTATTTATTTATGACTTGGAATTACGTTTACAACGATTCTGACAGAATGGCTGACCGCGAAACTGCTCGTTATATTATGAATAGACTAGCGAAAATAGACTCCCTACCACTCGTCTATTTTTACTAGGCAGCCACGTTTTGGTGAGCCCCCCTAAAAAGTTTGTCTCGGAATACCTTTTTGTTTAAAAAGAAAAAAAACTGGGGGGGGGGGTAAATCTCCCTCCCCCACCTTCCTGCCCCCGGGGAAAAAAATTAGGGAGGGGATTGAAATCCCCCCACCCCCTTAAGAAAATTGAGATTGAACGTAGACCTAAAAGTATATGAAGAACATATTATTATACGATCATTCATTGTTAACTGAGAGATGTGAAAAAACCTATTTCTTTAAGTATTAAACTTAAGATGTTATTTTAAACTTTGTCAAATAGTGAATTCGGTAGAGGGTCGGACAGTTGGCGTACAGGTTGCGAGTTCAACGTTGATTTTTTTTTTCTTTAGTCGTTAATAGGTGGCCTAATGCATTTGTCATGTTTCTGATTTTGAAATTACGTTTACAAAAGTTCTCACGACGGACAGACAGACAGACAAACAGAGAAAGTGCTTGTTATATTATAAGTTAACTAGCGAAAATAGACTCCTTAACGGTCGTCTATTTTTGCTTGGCTGCCGCGTTCTTGGGTGGTGAAAAAAATAGTTGTCTCCGAATACCTTTTTGTAAAAAGGGGAATTTTTTTTTCCCCGCCAAATTTTTTTTCTCTTTCCGACCCCCTCCCCTCCCCCCAAAAAAATTGTGTGGGGGTGGGGGGGGGGGGTTAAACATCCCCCCTCTATGCCCACCCCCGCCCATCGAGAGCGAACGCAGACCGAAAAGTATTATGGAGAACCAATTATCATACGATCATTCATTGCTAACTTAGAGATGTGAAGTAAACCCATTTCTTCAAGTATCAAAATTAAGATGATATTTTCAAATTTGTCAAATGGAAAATCGTTATGTTGCGAGTTTTAATCGCGGCCTGAGCGCCGAAATTATTTATTGTTTATTTAGTCGTTAATAGGTGGCCTAATGTATTTCTGACTTTGAAATTAATTAAATACTTATTACATCCCTCCCCCTCTCGTTTACAAATATTCTAAAGGACGGGCAGACAGACAGACAGACAGACAGACAGACAGAGAAGGTGCTAGTTATATTATAAGTAGACTAGCAAAAATAGACGACCGCAGGGAGGCTATTTTTGCTAGGCTGCCGCGTCGGAAATGAACGCTCACCAGTAAACCGATGGAGCCCCAGTCATATTTCTTGGGTGGGGAGACATTGATTTTCTTTGTTTCTAACCAAATATATTTTTAGTTAAAAAAAGAAAAAAAAAAGAAACATTTTTTACCCCCCCCCCTAATATTTTCAGTTAAAATAAATGAAAAATTTCGCAACCCCCCCAATTTTTTTTACCCTTCCCCATGAAATAGTGATATTTTCAGTTAGAAAAAGATAATTTTTTTTTATCACCCCCCACTCAAAAATGTTATTTTACCCTTCTCCATGAATAGTAATATTTTCAGTTAAATTTTTTTTTTTTAACCCTCCCCCCCTAATATTTTTTACCTATCCCCATGAATACTAATAATTTCAGTTAAAAAAACGAAAAATAAAAAAATATTTTTTTACCCCTCCCCCCCCACAAAAAAAAATGTACTTTTACCCTTCCAATTCGTCTATTTTTGCTAAGCTGCCGCATTCTTGAGCGGTGAGACGATATTATGAGGAAGGGAATGGAGCCGTTTATTTCAGTCTCATAGGTGAATTTTATGGAGGGTTCTAGATACCCTCATAATTAAGTCCAACAACAAACTAGAATTTAAGGTACACCGCAAAAACACTCACAAAAATGACTACATACATTTCTACTCCCACCACCATAGCAAGATCAAAACAGGTATAATTATAGGCTTCTTCCTACGCGCCCTTAGAATATGTAGCCCCCAACACATAGATGAAGAAATAAAGTACATTTTTAATTGCCTAAAAACTTTGCAATACCCCACACATTTTATATTAAATGCCAAGGAAAAAGCCTTCCAAATATTCTCCAGAAACACCACACAAAAAAATCAAACTCCTAACACCTCTCTCATAGACAGACCCCTTCTCTTACCCACGCATTCCAATAACACATCCATATGCAGCATGCTTAACAAACTAGGCATTCCAACAGTACAAACCACATCTCAATCCATAAAACAAACACTAAACACATCCAGACATTTCCAAAAAAACACCCACATCCCATGCCGGCTTATATACTGTCCCATGCAATGACTACCATCAATTTTACGTGGGCGAAAAACGTGAATTAAAGAAACGATTTAATGAACACAAAAGGGACATAAAAAACAACAACCCTCTCAGTGCACTTTTCTCCCATGCACTAGAACTGGTCATGCCTTCAAATTTGAACAAGCCAAAATGACAAAATACATCCACAACAAATCTCGGCGAAGATTATCTGAAACTGCTCTCATCACCGCCTCCACCACTATCAAGCAACGAAATGGTTTCTTTAACCTATCACCCTTAATAAGCAAGATCATCCTTACAGAACAAAGACTCTTGCCTGATCATAGAAACATTTATTTTCATCTCTAACCTTTATGACACTCCCACTTACTCACACCCTTTTTTTCTCCATGAATCTTTACTTTCTCTTACTCATTCCGTTTTTTCCCTCACATTTTTAACACTGCAGTCCAATGAAACTTTCTCATGTTCCAAATATTTCAAATATTCAATACCCACCCGTTCAATTACCTCCCTCCTCCACCCCTCGACTTCCTCACTCATTGCTATCATTTTCCAAATATTTCCAATATTTCATTCCCTATCACAACAAATCCTCCCTCTCCCCAGACCCATTCCCCCTCTCAACTATTTCTCTCATACCCTCACTCTTCCATACCCCCTTCTTAAATCCCCTCATTTTCTTAAAACGCTCTCTAAGACTATAACTTTCGCCCATCCACCAAAATCACAGCCGCCCCTCCTTCTCTACCCACCCTCCTTTTCTCTGCATACACCCCCCACACACACATTCCAACTTACTTTTTCCCCTTCAGTCTTGACCGCAGCCATCTGGTCAAACACCTCCTTCCCGCCACTCCCTCTCTACCATCCACTTTATCCCTGCTCATCCCCCCACCTCTTTCTCTTACTACCAGCCACAGTAGTCTTTGCTCACCCCCATCTTTCCACTTCTCCCCACTCATTTTTTTCAACATTCCTTTTTATTCTTTAACCAAGTACGGACGTCCACCCAGTAGCGGCCATTTTTTAATTTTTTTTCCTCCCAATATGTCAACCCTACATGTATTTGTACATGCATGACATTTTTCTCTATATCATCATCCTGATGAAGTCTTATAAATAAAGACGAAACGTTGATGTACACATAAAAAACATCCATTTTTTTTGGTTTTCCTTTTTCATTTTCCCATATATATACTTATATATATATATACTTATATATATATATACTTATATATATATATATATATATATATATATATATATATATATATATATATATATATATATATATATATATAAATATATGTATATACATATCTTCTATAAGCAATTTTAAAATTACTACAGATATAGCTGGATAAAACTTTCTCTAGACACGACTTAATTTTATCTAAGGCGTTATTCATTCAATATGTTCAGCTATTTCTCTTTGTTAAGATAGATTATATAATTTGCCCACATAAACTCAACGCAGACACAACTTTACTAGACACCTGAAAGGAATATTGCTACTGGCGTAATTTAATTCAAGAATGGGAAACGCGGATTATATTAAATTGCTCTGCTTAACGAAATATATACCAGATTATCTCGATGCCTATATCTCCAATGCAGTCACATACGGAAACGCTCTTGGTATTCTTGGCATGACATACGCGTATATCAAAGAGAAAAACGAAACAGTCGTCAACATAATGTGTGTGAGGCGCTAACAGTTTTCGGAGAATATTGATGGATTTCTTCGAGAGGTCCTTAGATTTAGAAAGGATTACACATTCACAATTATTTCAACCGAGCAATAAATACTACGATGATTTGATTAAGGAAACATCTATTAATGGGATGTAAAATCCTGCCAAATACGATGGAGATGAGGAGAAATATTGGTCTCATATTACATATAACGGAACTTTTATAGTTTTATATAAATAGATTCTGTTCTTGCAACAGTAGAGAAGCTTGATACAAATCAAAGTTCTAATTAATCAACTAATCATGTAACACTTATTTTATCACATTAAAGCCTATCAGAGAACCATTCACAAAAATAATTTAGCCGTTTCTGTTTGTGTGTTGGTTGATATCACCCAGAGTTGGGCATGCCCAGCGACACATGACACATGTTAATCATGAGGGGAATATTGCAGGCTACAGCGGAAATCCGTACCACATTTTAAGATATAACTCATGTTTTACTAATTAAGTTATGACTATGCTAATCATGTTTTAATTTAGCTAATGAATTATCACTTTCAATGATACCCTACTCAAGCAATATCCTTAGGCTTCGGTAACTCGTGTTTCTGCTATAAAAATGTGTTTGAAGAATGATGAATCTGTAATTGCAACACAGAGATCTTATTTCATATAAGATCAATGCTGCTATGTGTTTGAAATTTCAGTCACAAGTCAAACACTTACTAATTTTCTCCACCTTCAGTTTGCAAATATGCTTTTGCATTAGGATTGACAGATCGAACACTCAGAGGAATTCTATATACTTATCCGTATATCAAAGCATACACATTAATAATTGCTGAAAACGTACACCAACGTCACTGGGAAATAAGCATGCCATGTTGTGATACTGCTATTTAAAATGTGTCTGTATTGACGACATTAGTTTTGGAAAACTTCAGAACCTTTCTCTTAGAATGTAAAGCGAATTGAGGTCAGCATTTTAGGGATATCAGATATAGAACTAAATAAACTACACTAGTTACTCTTTGTTTAAACAAAAGTTACATATTCTTTCATAACATATGTTATCTATGTCGATTGTCAACTGTTTTAAATGTATGAGGTAGTGTTTCCACTGCCTGTATAACTGCACACGATTTTTCCATAACAAGACATACATAAAGGCCACTTCTACATATTCACTTTGAGCTTTCTAATTTAGATGCGTCCATAAAACATTTAGAAGACGTATGTACGTATGAAGTATCTGATTGACATAAGAAACTGATCATCATGTTATTGATGCTGCTATTGCAAAGATTAATTGTTGGATAGGTTCATGCACCGATTGACTATTCATGGCGATTGCCAATTAAAATGTCGTGTAATTGGCTATTATTAAGTCGACCTTACATGGAAAGATACATTTCGAGGAATTGGTGATGCCATGCGAGCGAAGTAAAATGTTACTAATTATTATTGTCTACTCTCTATATTTCTGCGTTCATCTAGCTTACTATTTCTTTCCTCAACCATACATGTGTTAACTACACATTTTCAACCAATGAAAATGATCCCGCTGGTTACAACACATGTGTGTTTACGCGCTGGTGTGAAATATCAATTTTACTTTAAAAAGCAACGCGACAAGCAAACAACAAACAGCATCAGAAACAAAAGTAAACGCAGAACGACAATACGCACACCGCCCTCTTGAGGTCATGGAAGGAAACCTACTACTAAACTCGCTTATACGATTACTAACACATACACACGTTGACAACAGAAAAGCAAGCACATACACACAGGTTACCACACTCCCTATTATTCGCACATGCATGTCAAAACTGTCGGAAAATCCGTACAGAGGTACACATCTATAACACACGTATGACCAGCACGTTTTGGCCATTCTACAAACGCGAAAACTTGAAACATTTTCTAAAAGAACAATTCAATTATTTAAAATAGTTTGCACGGCACTGTATACATCTAGATGTGTAAATATGTTTGGTTCTGTTTAACATGTTTTCGTGCGCTTTCATTTACAAAACTTGTTGGTGAATTTGCCACTTGCTAATTCCTTACCTGATTATTTACTATTATTCATTACCACACGTCACTTTCCATTTATCTCTCATTTACTATTTATAATATATTAATTTCCAGCCTGGGTCTGGCTGCATTTCCAAAGACGTAACCGTCGTTTATACCTTATCCTATCTAGCTAAAGCTTGGTACTTTGCAAACAAGTTCTGAATATGAGAGGACTGTGCTTGCAATCAAATAATTATGTACAACACGATGCGGTCTCCCAAATATATCGAGATATCCAAAGCTGGCAGTAACATATGTGTAATGACAACTGTTATATGTGGACTGATCATAGCCAGCAATTTCTTCTTTCAACGTAACAAAAAATAGAAAAGCCAGAGAAATGTATTTTACACGACAAACATGCACGACAATAAGCTTTTAGACGTGCACAACATACATAAACAAAAAAGAGTAAACCTTGTCTTTGGGTAGCACGTTATCTCAAAATCATGAAGACAAAAGAAAATAGTCGTTGATTACTGACTGACTATCAATACATTCACTCGGTTATCATTGCCATGAAGCTCATACATTTCTAAATAACATATTTTAACACATTGAATCTTGCTGGTACTTATCAGAAGGTCGCTAAATATGACAAAAAACATAGAGATTTCAAGAACTCTGATCGACTGTATAAGTTTCACAGAGTCCGACTCTGTGCAACTAACACGGTAGTAAGCTACTCGGAAATTATCGATCGTACAATAATGCCGAGCGAAACGTGCTGTAATATTTGCCTACATTTATATACTTGTATCGTACCCATTAGGAAGGCAGCAGTGATACGAATTGTAATCAATATAAATTTGAACAAAAAATACATTTTTCGGCTGACTACAATTAAATAAATTGGATCCCTTATGAGCACATCAAACCGCCCTTTTTATCTGAAAAATGTCTGACAACATGCCTGAACACCTCTTGGAATTTGTGATCACTGCGTTAAATGTGCATATGCATAGTCTTATAGCATAACATTAACACCGGTGTAGAACTTCTCCGCTGATCAAGGCAATAGTCCAAAGACAAACATGGGCTAAGCTGCCATTGCTGCTATGATTCCGACTCTGCCGCTGCTAGTAGACAAAGACGTATCTGACGCACCGACATCAATATATAACAGGAATAATAATGAAATAGGAGGTGTAATAAAATATATAGTATCGTTGTGACTATACCAACAAGACTGGACATATAGGAGTATGAATATATACGAGATATGAGGGGGGGGGGGAAATGTTTCTTATTAATTTTACTGGTGTGTAAGGAAGAGAGAACCAGCTTCACAGGAAATATATATTATCTATTTCCAATTGTGCTCTTATACTAATTCCGCATTCAAATGAAAATCGCAAACTGGAATGACATTAGATGTGGAAGGGCGGAGTATTCCAGGTGATATTATAATAAGATTCCGGCCGTTACAGAGGTGTTGGTAGAAAAGCAGAAACAGAAAGAATTTGTGTTTCGATAAGCGAGTATATTTCCTGGATACATCGGAGGAGATATGTTAGGGCCATACTCCAAAGATTTGTTCCATCCAACATATCTTTCACGTCTTAAATCAAGTAACTTACGCTGCAGGACTTTACATTGAAAGAAAAACGAGCCCGCAATTCAACACGCAATAGGAGTCAAGAGCACGAGCCACAACACCACCATGGAAACTGAAGCTCCAGAAACAACTTTACCTTTGCAGAAAGGAAGTCTCTCAAATTAAAGAATTCCTTGCTGCCCCTACAGTGCGGGGACGGCTGAGAAACACCATCTGCAGACTTAGTTTTAAATACAACAAAACTGGAGAAGTAATTGAAAACGTTGCGAGGGAACTTGAACGCAAAATCCCAGCACTTGTAAAAGAATTCAAGAAAATGATTACAAGCACATGGCGAAAGTTGAAAACAGACAGTTCAAAAAGAATACAAGACTAGTCTACCGAAATTTGGCGGGAGAGAATATAACGGTGGAAAAGCCACCAAATGAGAAAGAGCTAGAAAGCTACTGGAGGCCTTTGTTTGGGAATGAGGGACCATGCAACCAAGAGGCCAAGTGGATTTTAGATATAGATCGAAGTAATAAAAGAAGCCAAAAATGCAAGAGCCAAGGATAACGTCTGGAATGATAAAACGAAAGCTAGATCAATTTTAGAATCACAAAAAACAGCATACACAATATACCCAATTTCTGACTGAAAGAAAAATAACAGCACTTTACAGCCATTATAGTAGCTGCTTCACCAGACTGTTAAAGGGTGAGGAGGCCACACCAGCATGGCTAGTAAAATGTTTTACGACTCTCATACCCAAAACGTGTGAGACACAAAACCTTACAAAATACAGACCAGTTGGCTGCCTAACTACAACTTACACACTCTTCACTGGCCTGGATGCAGACAGCATCTACGAACACCTCCTTTCTGGAGAATACCTGGAAAAAGAACAAGTACTGTGTAGTAAAACGTTTTTAGGCACCAATAACCAATTGTTGGCAATACAACCATTCTTGAGGATTGTAGTAAAAGGCAGTGAAATCGAAGCATGGCGTGGATTGATTACCAAAATGCATATAATAGTGTACCTCACGCATGGCTCCTGCGATGCCTTAATCTATATAATATCCATCCGGTCATCAATAAAACCATGGCAGTGCAAATTAATATGTGGAAAACAACTATGGCATTAAGACACTCTAATGGAACAAAACAATCCTTACATCAAGATCCGAAGGGGAATCTTCCAAGGATATAGCTTATCTCTTCTACTCTTTTGCCTAGCAATTGATCCACTAAGCAAATTACTAAACAAAAGCCACAAAACAAAAGCATACGATCTGAGCCAGGGCCGCAAACAAGATCTAAACAAGAATCAACCATCTGCTTTTTATCGATGACCTCAAGCCGTATGCTAGTTCAGATGCTGACTTAAGCCGAGTCTTACAGGTTGTACACAACTTCACCAAAGATATTGGAATAAGTCCCCCTAGGACAAATGTGGCAAGTGCCCCGTTCAGAGCTGGGAAGAAGATCCAAACGGAAAACAGCTAGATGAAGATACTGACATTGAAGACCTTAAAGAAGAGGAACAATACAAATACCTTTGCATAGAAGAAAACGAACCAATTCAATATGCCAAGATGAGTGTAAAAATTGGCAGAGAATATATACGCCGTGTTAGAACAAATTGCAAAGCAAAGCTAACAAACACACACAAAGAAACTGCCATTAACCAATTAGCTATGCCATTGATAACATACCACTCTGGGATTATTGATTGCCCACAAAAGAACATAAATAGATTAGACACTAACCCGAAAAAAATGTTTGCAATGTACAGAGTAGTGTACAGAAACCAGTGTCCACCAAGGCTGTATCTGTCAAGAGGAACAGGGGGTATGGGTCTCTCAGAGAGTGACTATTGTCAGCACCGGCCAATATCTGATGAGCTACCAGAACCCAAACCTTATGATAGTGTCAAGACCAGAGAAGGCTGAACAACTTCTATCACAAAACTGGCTAAACATTTTGGTCAAGAATGTCTTACAAATGAGGCAGAAACAGACAACAATCCTGCCACAGAAATTGCTCGCAAAAGCCGCACTTAGACCTTAAATTCCAGAAAACAGGAATAATGGGCCAACCAACAACGTGCTAAGTGTTTCCTAGGTGCATCATCCCATGAATATATAGATAAAGAAAGGCTATGTAGACTGTCTGAAAAGAGGATCTCTCTACTATGATCAGGAGAGGATCATAATGGCTGCTCAAGATCAAGGCTTGATGTACAATGCCTTCAAAAAGATGAGTGCTCTCAGCAACAATGACAAGTGCAGGTTCTGCCACAGAGAAGTAGATAGTGTTAGCCACCTGACATCCAGTTGTAAGGTTCTCCTGTGGATGGCTATTATACAATGTTACACAACGGAGTGTGTAAATATCTTCACTGGATGATTTGAAAAAAGTTGAATATGAGATGTAGCAGCAAGTCCTGGGAGAATAACCAGACAGAACAGTTGGGAATAATGTATACACCATCCACTATGATTATGCGATCCCTACAGGTACATATCTAGAAAACGGAACGGTTAAACCTGACATATGAGACAAAAGGTAGAACGTAACCACCCTAGTGTAAGTCATTGCCCCCAATAGTGCAGGATTTAACAGAGCTGAAAGGGAAAATATTAGGAAATATCAAGATCCTCTATACAACATAAACATAAACTGTTATCTAAGGAAAATCTCTATCATACCAGTAATTATGGAGCAATAGACGAATGAAGAAAAATTGCAAGAGAAATACAAGTAATTGAACTAACTTAAAATGACGGTTAGCATCTTAAAAGGATCTCTAGGCTGGAGTGTCTCATATAGCTGGTGAATGTCTGGCACCCGGTAGGATGCCCCATCTCCAGCAAAAACGGTAGGACAAGAAAACTATATATATATATATATATATATATGGGAAGAGAAGGATGAAAGTAATCCGACGTGATGGGAAACTGAAAAAGGAAAACCAAAAAATGGATGTTTTTTATGTGTACATCAACGTTTCGTCTTTATTTATAAGACTTCATCAGGATGATACCCCTTCTTAAATACCCCTTCTTAAATTCCCTCATTTTCTCAAAACGCTCTCTAAGACCATAACTTTCGCCCATCCACCAAAATCACAGCCCCCCCTTCCTCTCTACCCATCTTTTTTCCCTGTATACACCCCCCCATACACAAACATTCCAACCTACTTTTTCCCCTTCAATCTTGACCGCAGCCATCTGGTCAAATACCCCCCCCCCTCTTCCTCACCTCCCTCTCTGCCATCCACTTTACCCCTGCTCATCCCCCACCTCTTTCTCTTACCACCAGCTACAGTAGTCCTGGCTCACCCCATCCTTCCATTTTTTCCCCACTCTTTCTTTTCTACATTCATTTCTATTTCTCCAACAAATACGGACGTCAACCGAGTAGTTGGCCACTATTTCCTTCTATTTTTCCCAATATGTCTACCCTACATGTATCTGTGCTTGCATGACATTCTTTCTCTATTTTATCATCCTGATGAAGTCTTATAAATAAAGACGAAACGTTGATGTACACATAAAAAACATCCATTTTTTGGTTTTCCTTTTTCATTTTCCCATATATATATATATATATATATATAAATATATAATAATGGAGATCTTAATATTAATAATTATAATTGTATTTAGTTATAATGACATGAACAGATGCATAGATAAAGAATCGTGATGGGAAGTAATGGATAAAAGATAACGGGAAAGAACAATCTAGGCACACCAAATTCAGTATATCCATCGCTACTGATCTTATTAGATCTAAGATTATGAGTGTTTCGTTAATTTAAATTTACATAGATACATGAACTTCGCCATTAGTTCTTTCTTCTGTTTAGAATATTACCGTATTCGTATTTTAGAATTATTTTTATTCGACATTCAGAGACGATGTGAAGGAGCTTGAGGTTGAGCGGTTGGGGGTGTTCTAGACATGCTGATCTAGACAAGCTGACCTGATTTTAAGGATAAATCAGCTTCTGTACCCACTCCTATATTTATTTATTGCTCTCTTTGCCTCACTGTATTGCTTTCCGTTATAAATCGTGCATACCCCCTATCTCTATATATATCTTACATATGTTGCCACTCTCCTCTCCCTTAATATAGGTCTTAAATAGTCCATTTCCCCCTTCTCTCAAGATATGTATTAAATATGGTGTCGCTCTTTCTATATGTATATTACAATGTTGATTGTGAATTTCTTTTTTTTAATTTTCAAAAGTGTAATAACCTCGCGTTGTTGTCTTGAAAAAGACCGAATAGTGTCGAAATAATTTACTGCATCGGTGATTCTGTTATTCCGTGTTACTTAATTTTATTCTGTTTATTTCATTGAGCTCTAATACCAGGATTTTATTCTGGAATCCATTCTATGCTAACACATTATATATATATATATATATATATATATATATATATATATATATATATGTATATATATATATGTATATATATATACATATATATATATATATATATATATATATATATATATATGAATATATTATATCATGAGTACACATATCAATTAAAAGATGATACAATACTTCATGTATCGATTTTAATTATTTACTTAAACAGTGCTTAATACGTTAGTGAGGTTTTGAAGAAATGTATTTAAATATATTCATGCCAAATAATATATACCACGTTTATTAAATACACACACACACACATATATATATATATATATATATATATATATATATATATATATATATATCGAGAGAGAGAGAGAACGTGAAAATAAAGATAGAGCAATTATTCTAAGTTTGACACGTTTTGACTTTCTGCATCCTTGTTTTGGCTACAATATATACATTTGCATGTGCGTTAAACAAGTCGGGTTGTTGTATTTGCCCGTCCAGTGCTATCAAACATAATTACCATGACCTTCAAGTAGCGTAACAGAGCACTGATGAATATGCAAAAGCATTTGCATTTCCTCTCGCAGGACCCTTACATATTTAGAGCTGTTCATGTTCTTTCAGAAGCAATAAAATCCGAAAATGGCATACCAGAACATAGCACCAAACATAACGTCGACGGTTCCAGATCGGAATCGTTTATTTCTTATCGATTTGCTTGTATGCATCTCGGGTCCGTCCTTATACACATTATTGTAGAGTGGATTCATAGAATAACACGAACAGATGACATCTGCATGCGTCCATTCCGTATACGTTTTTCGCACAAAATGCTATTATATATGTATACGTGACAGACAGTTGGAAGTGTATTTTCGAACATAAGCTATAAATAACAGATCATATAGTTTAAACGTATGCTTTAGAAAAAATATGAACATGTATTTTAAAACGTAAACTTGATAGATCAAAGTTGGTGCATTTTAGATTTTAACTTAAGAGATCAAATAAAATCGCCTTCTTGAATTATATTAAAACTTTAAAACCAATAACCAACAAATACGAAGGGTATTAAATCACACAAGAGTTTCCAAACAAAGGATACAGTGCATGTTTTTATTATTAAACTGTCAAAAACGCAACAACGTGGCATATCAACTAACAAAAGCAGAATAACATAGAAGTATGAGACTGAATGATAGATAGCGGAGGGCGCAGAGAGTATGAGGACTCCCTGGAAAGGGGTAGGTGCAGCAGCGGAAGTAAAATGTGACGTCATGTCCTTGGGAGGCTGTTTTGATTTCTTTTGTTTCTGACTCAATAACAGAGCAGATGTGAAGAAGCTTCGGTAAATCAATGCCAGTACACGAGAGAGGCCGGCGCGGTTGTCCAAGAATGCCTGACTATAGCTTTATCTAGTCTGTATCTCTCTCTCTCCCTCCCGTGAAAAACAAACACACAATATGGGTTGTCTGTTTATGTTTAATAAGCAACTAAAACTCCTTTGCATCGGCGAGAAGCCCGAGACACATTAAACACAAACGAAAAAACCTGGGTACTCCACGAGAAGGTAAGAAGAATGAAACACGAATCTATAAACACACTTAAGTTTTCTGATTTCATATCATTTAGTAAATTCTTATTAGATTAACTTATCTTTACTTTCTATATTTGTTAACCACTCACGTTAGCAGAAAAAATAAACGCCTTAAAATTGTATATTATAAGTGTCATCAGATTTGTTTGTAAAAAAAAATCCGGCTCAAAATAGTAAAAAAAAGAAATGGTGAAATATAACAGCCATCTGAAAAAAATTAAAAGTCATGTCATTTGTATAATTTTGCTTATACGGATTATATTTCTCATCAGATGAAAAATGTAGTCCGAATAACAAAATTCATACAAATTATTATTCCTCATCTCAAAAGTTTAAACATATAATGTCATGTGACCTGTTTACTATAACCTACGCAAATTAAAGTAATTACTCCTACTCAAAAAAGAATACTTCGTATAGCCGTCAATTCTGAAATGAAAACAATTACAAGACGTTTAACACTAAACATTAAACTACGTAACATGAATTGGAACAAATACATCGAATACATTGCCAAGACTGTTGAAAATAAAGGTTGGCTCCCTCTACCGTGCTAGTAAACTCCTCTCACCTGACATTATCCTGTATCTCTAAAAAGCCACCATCCGACCATGCATGGAGTATTGTTGTCACATCTGGGCTGGTGCAGCATCTACTAGTCTCTCCCTCCTTGACAGGGTTTAAAAAAAGAATCGCCAACCCAATGTCAACTAAGCTCCAGTCCCTGTCCCATCGCCGCAATGTAGCATCCTTGTGCTTGTTTTACAAATACTTCAATGGATTATGCTCTGATGAACTGGCTACTCTGGTGCCCCCTCGACGTAAATTCACTAGACTAACTCGACAATCAACTAAATCTCATTCATTCACTGTAGAGGTCCCCAGATGTCGGAGAGCTCTCTACTCAAATAGCTTCTTTTCTCGTGTTGCTGGCCTCTGGAACTCCCTCCCCGCCCCCCTGTTTCCCCGACAATACAGACATGCAGAAGTTTAAAACTAATGTAAACAGACATCTCGCTGCGCAGATCCCAATCTAGGTTGACTGCCCCCTACCTTCTCCCCTCTTTTTCTCAGTAGCCCCTTATGTCTACAGTGGCGACCTGCCTTGTTTGGGGTGAACTATGTTAAAAAAACAAACAAACAAAAACTACGTAACCGAGGTTAAAAAAGAAGAATAAATACCACAAACTAACACACGATGCCACGCGCATACTCACACACTGACAAAAGAAGGCAAATATATATATACACGAAAGCAGGCAAAATGAACACTTCATGCATGTAATTTGCTAGGTCTTATCACAATATATATATATATATATATATATATATATATATATATATATATATATATATATATATATATATATATATATATATGCGTAGATAAAAGAAGAAAACAATCCGACATGATGAAATCAAAAATAGAACAGTGGAAGACCAATAAGCTCAACGTTTCGCCTGATGTGATGTGGCCTTTTTCAAGAGCAGATGAAAAGTGTGCTAAACATGATAAAAGACGGGAATGTCATTCTCGTGAGAATAGTATAGTAACTACATAATATATAATACACTACCTACCTCTTAATAGTAGGCGCTGATGCCTGGACAGATGATATAATTACATCACAACATAATTTACTTTACCATCCCCAAAATTGAAAGATAGAACATGAGACTGACATTTTACAATTAACTGAATTAAGCATTAAAATGTAGAAAAACGTTTATTTCCGCGACATATATAATAGCAATAATGTAGATTCGGTTTCAGACAGACATATACCATATCTACATTAGTAATAGACGCTGGCCCCAATTTTTGGTTCATTTTTTTGGTGAACATACTTAATAATAAAACGTTATGTATTTCTTTTGGTTAACAAAATAGATTAATTACGACACCTGCCATTAAAATGTTACAGTAGTTTGTGTTTGTTCTTTTTCAATCTACTTATTTATCTCATGATTGCTTGCTATTCTCATAGGAATGGCATTGTCTTTTCTTCTTCATCATCAAGGCGTACAACGTTTCAACGCGTGCCTGTACGTTTCTCGCCAGCTCTATTAAGGAACAAAGAAACGCTTCGCATCTACAATGTATTAAGTATCAGTATATATAGACATCTGGTGCCGTTCTCTGACCATTTTCGAGAGCCGATTGATCGACATTCAGAATATTCAATAAACTGTTCTTTTGAGGTTGCCAACAGTGGAAAACTTGATAAAAAATACTCCAGTGCGACACAATTGACAATCTGTCTTAGTATTAACTCGCTTTGCAACGGAGAATGTGATCGACAATTCATTTATTACTTGTCAAATACGGACGGGTTGTAATATTTTTGTTGAAATAGTTGGCAGGACAAGCGCCAATTGTCCTCAACCTTTTGAAAATGGAAAAAAAGGAACGTTGGATGGAAACTGACCGTTTCAAACAAATGAGTTCTCTTTGTCTTCGTCTCCATTTTGTTTTGGCCAGTTTTAATATCGGTGAGAAAAGTTACGTTCAGGCAAATGTTTTATATTCAACCCAAGCTAGAACTGTTGAGTATGAGAAGGAAATAAAGGACAGGAAACAGGCTGAGGAATAAAAATTAATGAAATTTTCATGAGATTAAAACAGCTACATTTGCCAACATATACATTACATAGGCAATGGGAAAATATGTTCCCTTTAAATAAGTGTTCTGCACGCATATATATATATATATATATATATATATATATATATATATATATATATATATATATATATATATATATACTTTAACGACTTGAAGGAAACCCGTCCGAGGACAGACAAAATTATATCTTCGAGGAGAACATGTTTGCATCGCTATAATGTGGTTATAGTATAAGTCTACGATGTAAAGCTGAAGCTGAAGGAGTCTTAAGAAGAAATTAAAATCCAGGTACTTATGCTAAATTGAGGTCTTATGACTATGAATTAAATTCAATGCAACATTAGAATTTTTAAATAGATTGTTTTGGTTCATATTCAGCTCATTTTAATTTTAATATTAATTTCCTCTAAATACATGTTTAGACTATTTATCATTAGATGTTTAATATATATTGTTCAAATTTAATAAATAAATTAGTTATCAATTTTTGTTAACGAAGAACTTGCACTTTTTTTCAGCTTTGCATGAAACAAAGTTACACTAAATATAGCTTACACTACGAACAATTACCCCGAGCCACTAGGTTCCAAAATTCATAATGGTGTGTTAATTAATTGAGGTGTGCATGCTGTACATACAAATATATATATATATATATATATATATATATATATATATATATATATATATATATATATATATATACTTAGGTATGTTATAGAGATAGAACTTGTGAGACAAGTTATCATCCACGTCTAGCGGTGTAAGGTCCGAGGTGGATTTTGTCAGACACTTTACTCTTTATGTAGAACTAGGGAATATTTATGTCGAACTCGGGAGTCTGTACAGAATTCGCTACGGAAATCTTTACTTAATCCGAGAAGGTAGCTTGCTATGAGCTTTGGCGTAACGGATATAAGTGTAATCAGTTCTACGTGGCAGTCTTGTGAGGGTAACAGGTTCGGACCTCAGTGTAGGCGATAATTAGGAGTTACTTAGTCATAGTAGTGGAAACAAGAGCAAGCTACCTTCGTGGATTAAATAACTATTTATGTTAAAATGTCTATACATATTCCTGATTTCAACATAAAGATTCCGAAGTTCAGCAAGATGCACCTGAACCAAGTCAGAGGTTACATCAACCGTAACGTTGTCAAAACGACACACAAGATGAGAGGTGGTCTATATAATCAACATCTCTGAATGTATATCACCTGAATTTTTAATATATTATTATGTTTTAGATGTGTGTTCTAATCTATAAGGGTAATAATTCAGCTTACTTTAAATTGGGGTTTCTTTGTAAGACATCTACAACAAGGACTCGTATTTATACCACAATAGAAATAGAGGGGATGTCCCCATTCATGTATATAGCGTAATCCATAATTTTCATGGACGAATCTTCTTTGTAAAATGTCTCCGCTGTTGAAACTATTAGCGTGGTATTGTTTTTTTCTTTCCTTACAACAAGGTCGTTTTCACAGTAAATGCCAACCTATTATTGTCATGAACCGACAAAGCGCAGTTGATACATGTAAGCAATTTTAGTACTCAAATAGTGTTACTCATCTCTCAGTTGCAATTATTCTGGCTGATTAACTTGTATTCACGAGTGGTTCTTGGCATTGATATTTTACGACTGAATAGTACACAATAACTAAATATATAAAAAGTAGACATCATCAAGCATTATGTTCGTCGATGATGTAAAGTTTCAAAATTAACCAATTACATTGGAAGTATAAGATTGATAGAACAAAAATAATAATTTCCATGCAGTTTTGGTCGTTCTAAAGGTTTTCTAAATCGACCCTCCAAATGCACAAATGCAAACGTCGTCCAAAATTAATCATTCTAATTATCTTTCGTCGACAAAAAATAGATGGCCCCTGAACTCAGTTTTAAAACAACTTTTTTATCTTAAGATTTTCAGCAAAGAACATTGTCCATCTTAGTTTTAGTGTCAATAAAAGTGACATGAGATGTCAGCCTATTACTAGTCATTTTCCTTATAAGACAAACACATTAATGGCTGTCTTTAATGATTTCCAATTACGTGTTCTTCATCAACTGAGCCAATATTGACTAAACGTGAGGCAATCGAGCAATATAGTGTTTGGATAGTCATTACAGACATTAAAGCCACAGACTTACCAACTGATCCGAAAGTATTAGTCAGTCGTTTCTATCTATTGACTGTGAAAAAATGGGCCCGTGCAGAAATCATAACAAAATTATCTGTAATAGTTTCAATTTCCGTAATTCTTATTTCATAAAACAGATATAAATATATATATATATATATATATATATATATATATATATATATACATTTCTAACCCAAACTCGATGTGGTGTTTGTATTTATGAAACGGAATTGTTATATTATAGGTATGTTTTTTGTAGGTATTGGAGTTGTTCGTAATATTTGTTCTAGAGCTTCCTCTATATTTACGAATACGTTGGGTCCTTTGTATGAACCTGAGATCATGTGCTGGAATTTGTAAAATTTGGGGATGTGATAGATTACCAAGCGTTGAAGAACTTTGCAAGTTCGCATCTATGGTTCAAATAAAATTTATCAATTGTAGATTATTCATTTACTAAAAAATATTATTTACAAATTATTTGTATAGAAGTTAATATCTTTTAAATATTTTAAGAGTTTAAGAGGCATAACACATTTACGTACATGAATAGATTCGGTATTAAATAACTCTGCATATCCACTAAACAAAGCGAATCAATAAGACAAACATGCTACATTATACTACCTGTAATTTATCTGTTAAAAACTAAACAGTACCCACATTGTCGTTTCAATCCATTATTTCTATAATTGCCGTTAATACAAGTTAATACGCCTGTTGCATATACTGAAATATTGAAAGAGTATACTTCCGGAACACGTTGGGTTCATGCATATATCACGTCGTCCAGAAAGACTTAAAATAATAAATTCCATTCAATATTTAATATCAATATTTAATGAACCAAATATGAATAATGTACTGCACTATCATTCCCCATCTTTACTTTTAACTTACACATAATATTCTCCCATATATATAGTACTTAAGTGTCATAGAACTTACAGATTATTTTGTCAAGGCATGCAAAACATAAACGTGTTTTACCATTTAAGTTATTGTTTAAAAATTCTAGATAAATGATTAGCTGAAGGACCAATATGTGGTGTTAAAGAAAAGTAGGGTAAGGCATACAAGCAAACAAGCGACGATTCTTGCATGGGAATCAAATAATAATTTGCTCTGGCTCTATGTTTATAGAATACAACATCATTCCGATTTCCTAATAATAGGAGTTTCTTTTTAATTTATGTCTTTATACCTTGTATTCGTCGAATTGTGAGCAGTCTTTTTCATAATTTATAAGATGATTATTTTGCTTTTATTTTATCTAAAGCTAATATCACACACACAAACAACGCGCCAGCGAGTTTAAAGTGTTTATTTGATATTATTTACGTGAATTAAAAACATATTTAAACCTATTCTTATTTTTAGTAGAAACATTTGTTATTAATGTAATCTTTACATCTGCTCTATTTTACTTAGAGGAACATTCTCATGATTTACCGTCTACACATATGCGTACATTTACTAGATGTGGTGTACATTTTTTTATGATATGTTTTCGGCTATACTTTATATTGACACATACATGTGTGGACTGTATATATATATATACTTTCTTTTTACACGACCGTATTTACTGCCTGCACATTGGATAGATTTCGTTTTTGTTCTCTTCATCAAGAGTGAATATTTGTAGGGTGACGTCATAATGAGCAACCGTCTTGGCCTTCGGGTCTTGATGACGCCGGTCTGTGGGGTTGTCCTGTGCATTTCTAGGAGATCAACCCTCTCAGGCTATGCCTCCCCTCTTTCGGGAAGAGTAAGTGTATTGCTTACTGCCTGAGGCGTCTACCGGGGAATGCCGACGGGGCTGCCCAGGCAATTTTTAATGGCCAGAGTAATCAACTTCTCGGGCGCTGGCTTTTCAAGTCCCACTTTCCCGACCCGACCATGGGTCACCTCTTACCTTGTGGGAGTAAGATAGAACTGGGCTTGTGCCTAACCTCTTGGGGAGGTAAATAATTAGCTATGGAGATATGCTGGACCATTCAATCGCTCTAGCGAAGCTCTTTCCTATAAGTCGTTAACATCCGTTCAATATCTCGTATGTATCGTGAACTATCGAGACTATCTCATGTGTGAAATTTGACACTGCATCCTAATAGCAAAGTGCTGTATCTGTTATGATACTACAGTTCATCTTTTCTGTCCTTGAAAGATAGTTTTGTTAGACTGAGGACTTTTTTTTATTTTGTGATCAATCAAGTTTGCGATTTTTTAAGAAGCTGAATTTACCTTACAGTAAAAAACGACCATGTGCCTAACTCTTTATCTAGGGAAGAAAGTAAATCAGGACACTCTCTCTATTTTCGTTTCAAATGATAAAAGAAAAATGGCGGACATTTTACCTCAGTGCCATTGTACTTAATCGGCGACAAATTGAGTTAAGACGCAGACATCACTAAACGGATTATGTAAATTATAACTCGAGGGAAATAAATAACCAATCATTAGTGAGAAATAAAAAGAGTTTAGCAACAAACATAAACAATAAATAGTCGTATTTCCGTGATTTTTGTAACTGATTAAGTTGATTCAAGATTTACTTTCGCACTTTTCCGATCATTCTATCTAGTCTTCTGAATTTTTATATTAAAAATTAAACATAATAAAATGTCTCATGAGGAGGAAGTATATATATTTATTTCAATCTCTAATAATTGTGATTACAATCATGTTGAATATTTGAAGCGAAATTTTTCCAACGCTTATATGACGTTTCATTAATTTGATTTTCTATCTATTTATTTTAGTGATTAAACATTTCGATTGCACATATTTTTAATTCTTTGTCATAGTGATTTTCAGATTTAGATTTTGTAAGTCAGACCTTGTCTTAGCTTTATGCGTTATATTATTAGCATCTGGACAAATCATAAACAGTTTGCCCACAAAACTGATTCCTTTAGTGTCATACAATATGTGTATAATTTTTTAGGTTTGTGTTGTTTTTTAAGAATTAATGGGGAGAAATAACACGTACCTTAATTCTCTTAGCTGTAAACGGTAACCTTTGTTCTTTCGACAGGTGAAGTGTTTCCGGTGCAAATCATTCATTGGCTGAACTATATCGGATAAACATCAATTTGTCAGAAACATCGCCCATGAAATGTGAGGACTAAAGGACAACATAAAGGAAGCGAGTGTTACAAGGCTGTAAGAATGATTGTTTATTTGTTAGTGAGTTCTACGTGTGTTATATTCGCAATATTTTAAACATTAGTTGTCACATGTTTAATCACTAGAGATAATACCTTGAATTTACCTTGGCAGAAAAAGTGATGTTCATATTTAACAATATATGAAAAATACAAACAAGTATTTTACTTACCACCTCTCCAGGCAGTAACACGCAAGTTCAGATCTGTTTTTGAAAGGTCAGCGCAGTAATATAAGTGCATTCTGTCAGACAAACGATGTCTGAGCAGTGGAAGCGCTCCTTAATCTCTAAGTGTACGTGTGAGTAGTCTATGAAGACATATACCTTTAAAATTCGAATCATTACTCATTTTGATTTAATTCATAGCATTATAGCATTCACCGAGGAGGACAAACAGAGTAGGCTTTGTTCCCTACGTCACCCACTAGCTTACTAATATTTACGCGACACTATCTCTAAGTGACCTATGGGAACTGGACTCATTTAAACTTTGAGTAGATATATCCAATTAAAATGAAATCAAAACCACCTATATATAAGACACTAATTCAGAGTATTTCTTTACATCTCAGCTGCGTTCAACTATCCTCGTGAGATAAATCGGAGGTTTTACTGAGGTTTAATGAGCAAGGAAATTATGTGATGTAATGAACATCGTGAACCAGTAATTAGTAGTGATTACTATTTAATCGTGAGCAACGGCGGTTAATTTGCTTATATATATATATATATATATATATATATATATATATATATATATATATATATCAAACTCAATGTCTGAGTGTATGTTGGTGTGTGATATTTGTGTTCGATAGAGGAGCACAGATTAGAGAATTTCCATTTAATCCAAGAGGGTATTCTAATGTAAAAGTAATCGGGGAAAACAAGGAATGCGTTCCCGAATTTCTAAGGAGACAGTTAGTAGGAGTTATAAGGGCATAATCCCGTTTACACCTGAAATATAGTTATATGACATCTTAATCATATGTGTAGTATTTTATGAGTAAAAAAAACATAAGTTGTCCTGAATTTCAAAATGATTCCTAACTTAAGAGATATATGTGTACCGAACCTACTTTAAAACTAAAAATATAATTTTTTTAATAAATGTATATCATATGTATAACATTCACCAGCAAACACAATCGAAGTGATACAGAATCTTAATGTGTTTTATTGTATTTACCTAAAATCTACGTGCCCCTCACCTCTAATATACAATAAGGACATACTAATCAGTGATCATAAATCAATCCTGAGCAACGTCGGGTTTTCCTGGTAGTTAGTATATATATATATATATATATATATATATATATAATGAATGCATTTATTCAAACATGTACAAGGTCTGCTATACTGGCATGTCGATGTTATCGATCTACAGCTCTCAAGAAGAAGAGGAGAAAGAAATAAAAGTCATGTGACCGATTTAAAAACATATATTTGCCGTTAGCAATTCATATTTTAATTTGTTATCCAACGCTGAGCTGGGGTAGAAGGGTAGGGCGAGGAAAAAGAAAAGAAAAAGAATGAAAAATATATTTGCCGTTAGAAAAGTTTAATTTACAGCTATTTGTATTTTTATTTTTATCTAACGCTGGGCTAGGGTAGGGGGGTTCGGAAGAAAAGAAAAAGAAAGGGAAAGCGAAGAGGGGTAGAGAGGGGTTAGGGGTGGGTGTCTATAGCCATTTAGGATTTGTCGCGGGCTGAGAAGGGTTAATATATTTTTAGAAATCGGTCACATGACTTTTATTTCTTTCACCTCTTCTTATTTGCTTGACTTCATTCTTCCTGGAATTCAGCGACCAGGTTGGATCATGAAAAACTCTCTGCCTGATGAGACCTCAGCTCTTGAGAGCTGTAGATCGATAACATCGACATGCCAGTGTAGCAGACCTTGTACATGTTTTAATAAAAGCATTCACAATACTATATTTTTATTGAGCACTCTTTTATAAGCCCGGTTTGATTCCCTTTGGATTTCTACCCTGTGGATGTTTACCCTACCTAGATTACTATTGATATATATATATATATATATATATATATATATATATATATATATATATATGTATATATATATATATATATATATAGTATTAAATTAGTATCCAAAGACACACTTGTTTTATACTTTTTACAGGGAATCATTAATATTCTCACTTGTGACTGAATGTTTCGGGCGATGCGGCAACCGAACCGACCAGGTAGAAATAAGAGAATTAAAATATAATTATGTCTGAGTAAAGAGACACACAGAGTAGGCAGTCAACAACAGTGTGTGTGGGTGTACGTATGTGTGGGTTTGTGAGTTAGTGTGTGGGTGGGTGTGTGTGTGTGAAATAATGAGTAAAACAATCGCGTTATCTTCAACTAAACATCTGTACCGGACAGTGTTTGAATCTAGTTGCCAGTACTGTTACAGGATAGGAAGAAAACTTTACTTTGCATGTTTTCCTTTATAATCCAAGGTGCACCAACAATGTTTAAGAAACTAGATATTAAACATTTAAATTATAATTGTCATGAGATTATAGTTGTTCATATATTTATCAAAAGTAATCTTTCTAAAAAGTAATTATTACAGTGATGCAATAGACCTGACAACACTGAAACCCGATAGACCGAACGTACAGTTGCCGCCTGTTACCCTAATCTTACGCAATGTTTATATAGGCATGTATGTAACATAATATATATATATATATATATATATATATATATATATATATATATATATATATACAAATATATATATATGTATATATATGTGTGTGTGTGTACGTGGGTTGGGGTTAGGTGGGCATACGCATAACTATTATTAATGTGTAAATGGATTTCTCCAAGGCTACGGTATTTCCAGCAGTCTTCGCCCGTCTTAAGGCTATCATAATTTATTGAAATTTGGAAACTGTAATTGAAGAGGGGGATCTCTATGTTTTTCAGATAGTTTATGTTTTCGTTGATAAATGTTTATTGGAGTTTAGTGCAGATGGATACACTAGAAAGCGGTGGGTTTACTCTGTTTATGTTCAAATATTCGGCATAATTACGTGTCATCTTGGAGGTAATACGATCTTTGTAGACAAGGAACATTATACATAACGCAATTTATATATAAATATTACAATTATGACATGTTTAGTGGAACATCGCATTAATGAAGTATAGATTACCCCTCTACTAACGATTTGGGGGCGAGCAGTCGCGCTTTCTCAGCTACTGCAAAACAATCCTGAAAAAAATACATAAATACGAGTCGAGTTCATTCAAAGAATTATATAAATGGGCTTAGAGCATAAACACGATTGTCATACTGTTATAATTTGCTTTGTTCACTGTTTGGTTGTATTTTAGTAATTGGCCCTTATGCGTGTTTTCAGCAATCATTATTCATTTCTTCTTCTATTAAACATTTTGTTCGATTAACCTGGCTCACTCATAAAACTTTTTAAAGAGATGGTGGGTGCGATATTCTGCTCAGAGCTTATGATCTACTCCAATACCTACTCAGAACATCAAGTTCTTACTTAATGGAAGAGTAATTTCGATAAATCCCTGAAGTTATTTTATGTTATTTCTCTTTATATATTCTACATAATATACAAACTGTAAACCGGTATTACAAGCTCCTAATTCCGAAGAATAAAGCATTAACGGACTTTATTTGTTCGAACGTTCTGAATACTAACTACTCCGGTTTAGCGGAATTATAATTACCGAACATATGGCCGTTTTATCGAGTTTAAACTTCCCATAGTGTGTTTTCTTCTTATGGATGCCACACTATTTTCAGTGCTTTTCCTTGCTTTTTTAGTGTAATAAATAACAATAACATATATATTCCTGCATTAGATGTGGTCGTTTTAGGAAAATGTTCTGTTGTTTTATGTTTTGTGATGTAGTTTATATTATTTGTGTAAAATAATGATGCAGACATGTTGAGTAATATAGCATAAGACGTCACGGGTGGCTAAGGGCATGCCCCTGCAATAATGAAGAAAAGCTGAAGACCAGATAGATTGTCAATGAGCCTAAAAGAACAACGGACATCAATCGGTAATATTTGGACGAGGTCAGGTGTGTGAGGTTAACGAGTTAATTTCGGGGTATGACGTCGTAAATAAAAGGGACTTGGTAACTTTTTAAAAGAGTCAGTGGCACAAGGCCAGAAAAAGAAGGATCCCGGAGTGCAAAATCAGAAATTAAAATGACGGTTTTAACCTAAGCAAGAACGAACGCTTACGTAGCAGATATTGAGTTAGAAGGATATAAAAGAAAAACTTGATCGGGGTACCCCCACAACGGCCGAACTCCCGTAAATAAACTAGCGTAGGGTTCATAAACCTTCCCTAGATTCCAGAAGCAGACTGCTACATAACGTATTGTCGTGGTTCTCTGTATGGTTGCAAGGTAAATCACTCGGCCTGGTTTTCGTGAAAATAACTTACGTTGAGTAGAGTCGAAAATAAACCGCGGTCACGGTAGAGAAAGAGGTTTCTTCGTAAGACAAAGGAAAATAACAATAATACTAAAATGGTTTTGCTTACAAATAACTATTTAATTATGTATATGTGTATACTCAACTTACACCAGCTGGTAGTGAAGAATAAAGACACAGAGCTTCTCGAGAAAAGCATTGTCTCTATTGTTGTTTTCGTGATGCTACGATCCCCCGATGGAACGGGTATTGCAACATTTGTACTCCTAGTTTATTAAAGGTGTTTTAAATTATTGTATTGTAATCGTTAGTTGGTCACAAGAAGATGTATGTATATAAAATAAGTATTAATGTTACGTGTGTTTTGTTTATGGATCGTCTGATCATATGTAGGTGATTGATTTTATAGTAATTCCTTTATAGTAGAAACATTACTCCTTAATTTTCTAGCAATTGTAAGTGGATACAACGGCACATAAATAATAAAAGACCCAAAACTACAAGTAAATGAATCGAAAATAAAACGCAAATGTTCTTCGGTTTTCCGGGCTTTGGATATTGATAACGGGGTCACATCTTTGTTTATGTGTGTATAGGTATGCTTACATGAGTGTATGCATGTTTGAATATGTGCATATATGTGTGCATATGTATAGAAAATTATAGAATTATATAAATGTGCGTGTAAGTATGTATATCTATATATATATATATATATATATATATGTATATATATATGTATATATATATACATATGTACATATATATATATATATATATATATATATATATATATTAATAGTAGAGAATGGTAGTTTGCTTGAAGCATTGCTGGGTATAGTAGTAGTAAGTTTGTGAAAGGCTGTGGGCAATGCAATTCCGGGTAAGATGCAAGTTGAAAGGAAAGGAACAAAAACAATAACAATAAATCGAATACGATATAAGACTTACTATTTATTTTTCCTTTTTTTTTCCTTTTTTTTTTTTCTTACATAACAGCAAGAGTGTTTTAGCTGTTCGTGTGATGTCCGGGTGATTAAAAATCACTATTTGATATTTCGGGAAAAGACATCCCTTTTTCAAAAATAATTAGACCAGAAGAAGAATAATATTTTATTCTTCTCCGACTGTGTAGAGAATAATACAAACAAAATGGCTGCCAGATATAGACCGCAGCAAAAAAGCAGTTTCACAGGGAATATAAATTAAGTTAAGTTTTATTTTAATATTATGTTAAATATATGATTGGTGTTTAGAATATTTGTGTAATGTTGGTTAGGTGTATGGTGTTCGATAAACTGTTAGTTTTGATAATATATATATATATATCATTTTTTATTTTTTTATTTTTATATTTGAATATTTACTTTGTTTTATCTTCGTATTTTTTATTTTGTTTATCTTTCTATCGTAATTTAAGAATTTTAATATAAAGTAAAGTAATTAGTCTCATATTTTAAATATTCTAGATCTATCTACTTATCGATTTCGATTATCATCTATTAAAGAAGTGTTATTAATTATTAATTGTGAGTTTCGTCAAATTAGATTAACGAATTAACTTATTAACTTGATATATTTACTATAAGATAAAGGGGAGTAACTCTGGATTTTTTTATTTTATTAAATATTTTTTTTATAATTAATTTTGATTTATTTATTTATTTATTTTTTTATATTTTTTATTTTTATTTCTTAAATTTTTTTGGGTGGAGATCTGTATAACAATATTAGTATATATATACAACATATATACACATAATACATATATACATATATATATACATATCTATGTATTATTGTTTGTTTAATTGTTTATCTATATATATTCATCAATTTCTTTACATATTTTTTTTTTTTAATTTATTTATTTATTTTTTATTATTATTATTTACTTGTTTTATTTATTTTATGAATTATTTATTTAATATTTGTATGTTATTTGTATACATTCTATATGTGTTTGGATTTATTAATTAATAATGCTAGGTTTTGGGGTGACTTATTTTGGTGGGTTAGAAGAGTATGTTGAATATGGTTTTTGGTTTGTGGTTGAAAGTGTGTAAGGATGGAAGTTCATATGGGGAGAGGCCTGTTTGATTGTTTGGGTGTGTGGTGAGTTTATTATAGGAGGTGAGTAATGAGTGAAGTGGTGGAAACGGACTCTGTTAAGTGTTAGATATGGGGGTTGGTTGGTGGATGGGGGGTAGATATTATAGAATGAAAGGTGAGTAGAGCTCGTGACGTTGATTGAGTGAGGGGTTTCATCTGGAGATGAGGATTGATTCTGTGATTCTAAGGTCACCAATGTTTCTGACAGACGCTAAGATGGAGACGTGAATATCGCGCTGAGTGTTTGAGCAAATCTCTATGTGTTTGTGGAAAGAGGATACACGGGTATTCAAGTGCTCCTTTAGGCGCAAGTGTAGCGGTCTTGTAGTGTTGCCGATGTAAAATTTTTCGCATAAATTAAACAAGTAAATAATAATAATAAAAAATAAATAAATAAATAAAAAAATAAAAAAAAACAAACAAATATGTAAAGAAATTGATGAATATATATAGATAAACAATTAAACAAACAATAATACATAGATATGTATATATATATATGTATATATGCATTATGTGTATATATGTTGTATATATATACTAATATTGTTATACAGATCTCCACCAAAAAAAAATTTAAGAAAAAAAAATTTAAGAAATAAAAAAAAAAAAAATAAATAAATAAAAATTAATTATAAAAAAAATATTTAATAAAAATAAAAAAATCCAGAGTTACTCCCCCTTTATCTTATAGTAAATATATCAAGTTAATAAGTTAATTCGTTAATCTACTTTGACGAAACTCACAATTAGTAATTAATAACACTTCTTTAATAGATGATAATCGAAATCGATAAGTAGATAGATCTAGAATATTTAAAATATGAAACTAATTACTTTACTTTATATTAAAATTCTTAAATTACGATAGAAAGATAAACAAAATAAAAAATACGAAGATCAAACAAAGTAAATATTCAAATATAAAAATAAAAAAATAAAAAATGATATATATATATTATCAAAACTAACAGTTTATCGAACACCATACACCTAACCAACATTACACAAATATTCTAATCACCAATCATATATTTAACATAATATTAAAATAAAACTTAACTTAATTTATATTCCCTGTGAAACTGCTTTTTTGCTGCGGTCTATATCTGGCAGCCATTTTGTTTGTATTATTCTCTACACAGTCGGAGAAGAATAAAATATTATTCTTCTTCTGGTCTAATTATTTTTGAAAAAGGGATGTCTTTTCCCGAAATATCAAATAGTGATTTTTAATCACCCGGACATCACACGAACAGCTAAAACACTCTTGCTGTTATGTAAGAAAAAAAAAAAAAGGAAAAAAAAGGAAAAATAAATAGTAAGTCTTATATCGTATTCGATTTATTGTTATTGTTTTTGTTCCTTTCCTTTCAACTTGCATCTTACCCGGAATTGCATTGCCCACAGCCTTTCAAAAACTTACTACTATATATATATATATATATATATATATATATATATATATATATATATATATATATAGAGAGAGAGAGAGAGAGAGAGAGAGAGAGAGAGAGAGAGAGAGATCATGTGATTATGTATGGTGTGTAGATATATGTATATTGTCAATGATTAAATAATAGGTACGCTTTTAAAGCACTCAATTGGTAAAAATAAAGTAACATTGTCATACCTACTTGCGGCGATTTATTAATACATTTAACAATAAATTAAATAGAGGAAATGTGAGATAAAAGAAGTAAATACGACGTAGATGAATTGACAAGCTCAACTGTCATTGACCACCGTAATCATACTAATAGGTTGTTGCTATACTGTCTAACCTATGTGATTTAGGCAGCCACAATTATAGACTACGTTTACTTATGTTATTATTGTTGATGTTTATTCAGAAACTCTTTTTGATTCACGTTTATATCACTTTTGTTTCCATTGTGGTAATTTAATTTTCCAGGGTCCGATGAAATCTTGGTTCGATGAAACGTAATTTAAGTTCCGTGCGCCGGTTTAAATATCATTTATCTCTATCTCCTTCTCTCCGCCTATCTCTCTCTCTCTCTCTCTCTCTCTCTCTATATATATATATATATATATATATATATATATATATATATATATATATCGAGAGAGAGAGAGCGAAATTGATAGATATATAGATGGATTTATTAAAGACATTCAAATATATCGATAAAATTAACTGAAAACCAATAAATTTTCAAACATGCTTGCTAATTTATATTTATTTTAGAAAGATTACAGTGTTTTACCCCAATGAAGTACAAGTAGCAGTTGAACGTACTTGCATTAATTAACACCAATCTAAATTATATATGTATATGATTATTGCTACTTTGTAACAGAAATAGACCATCCTTACAAAATTGCATTGCCTGGTCGTGGTCCTTCAGATTATTCGGAAGGTCTGACTTTTTTTTACAAGTATTTATCGCCGTTGGTCATGTAGATAGTCATGGTGTGTACGGCATGCAGATGACGATTTCCTTCTACAAAGCTTGGTCGAAGTCGAAAAAGGAGAAACTTGAGAAAAATAAATAAACAAAAAATAAATAAAAATTATGGTGATGGATTGATTGTTTCTTTGGTCATTGGAATATAACGAAAAAGTATAAATGATCTAAAGCTTGTAACACAACCTTATTTTATTAGTAAAAAGACTGTATACACAATATATATTTTTTAGAAAAACTCACAAATATATTCATATTTATATATATATATATATATATATATATATATATATATATATATATATATATATATATATCTTTGAAAAGCCTGGCTTAAGTAAAATTTAACTTGAATAACTTGCCTTTTTGCGGAATATACCTTGCTCTGAGCTATTGAATTGAAATTTTATTTTGCTTTTGCTTTTCTAATTCCTTTCCATTCTTCTTCATATCTACCTGCTCTATCCTGGATATTGAGCTGTATACTTTTCACAATAGGTTTTACATTTCCTAAAAGTTCGCTTTTAGTACACCACTTTATTTTAAGCTCCTACTTAGTTGAGCTTTTTCCCCCTATTTGTGATATGTTCAACAAAGAATTCCTCCCGCTTTCGGCAAAAAATATACCCATTCTCTCAAAGGAAGCCTATATTTGCAAGCTTATTCAATCTTTGAAGAAGTTTATAACTAACGTTAGATGGAAAGCATTTCACCATGATATGAACCACAAACCCTCCTCCCACCAAACAGACACCAGCAATTCCTCACTTCCTACCCATTTTGGATCTACACTTCCTATGAACTCTTCTAGGGAACTGTAGAAATTGGAAAAATCAGCTGCTTCCAGGTACGGTCTCAAAACTTCCTCCTTCCCCAAACAAAATGAACACCTCAATAATTTCGAAAATGACCTATTTGACCTCATTAGTCCCATTAAATTCAAAAGGCACAATAAACACCTCAATCCCATCACTAAAAAAATCAACAAATTCACTAACAATATTAGGAAACACCAAGATATAATTGTTCCAGCGGATAAAACTAAGAATTTTTGCAAACTAAAATATAGTAAATACAAATCCTTAATCTAAAAAGAATTAAATAAATCTTACAAATACACATCCGACGATACCCTTGCTAGTATAAACAATGAGGCAAAATCCATACTAACATCCTTGAATGTCCTTAACTACACTGAAATCTTAACCCCTGCAATACCTAGATTTACGTTGAAGGACCATAAAAATAATTTCCAGGGAAACCCCACCATCAGACTAATCTGCCGTTCTAAATCCGACCTAGGCATCATAAGTAAGAAGATCTCGGATAGAATTATCCCCACCTTAAAAGAAAAAATTCGTTACACTCTTTGGCAATCCTCCGATAAGGTTACTACTTGGTTCCTTAACCTCATTGATAAGTATAAACCTAACTTGAACTTCATAACATTCGATATTAATAATTACTACCAGTCGATTTCCCCTATCTTACTTAACAAAGCATTAATCTTCGCTAAAAATAATTCTGACATTACAGACATAGAGATTAAACTAATAATATTAGCCGGAAGATCCCTACTAGAATTTGATAATAAGCTTTGGACCAGGAAGGACACCCCCAATAACTTTGATATTACTATGGGGACGTCACTGACCTGGTGGGTTTGTACTTGATGAGAGAATTGAGGTTTAATTTTGGGCACTTACAGGGTGGGTTGTATAGGGACGATGCCTTGTTTATATGTGGGGAGAGATCGAGACAATATAATAACACTATCAAAAACTTGCATAACTTCTTCAAAAACTTTGGTTTGACCATTACAGTGGAACCTGAGAAAAGAATATCCAACTTTCTGGACCTTACATTAGATCTTAACTCGGGAACCTTCAGCCCAACCTAACTGTACCCTCTTCTACGTACATAGCCCATCTAACCACCCTAAATCCATCATAAACTCAATAGTCCCTTCAGTATCTAACATAATCTCTAAGCTATCTGCGAATAAATCTATCTTCGATCAAAATTCTAGCTTCTACAATAATGCTTTGCTAAACTCAGGCTACATTCACAAAATTAAATATAACTGCAACCCCCTCACTCAAGTTAACAAACCCTCAGGCATTATTACGCACAACATGACCACACACAGAAGTAAAAAGTTTAACACATCTGCACCTAAGAAAATCAATACATACGCTAATCAGCCCATGGGAACTAACAATATGATAATCGGGCAGACCCACAGGCGCACAGACAAAGAAAAAAACTTAGAAGAAAGAATAACATTTGGTTCAAACCGCCTTTCAGCGGTAATGTTAAAACCAATATACCTAAGGAATTTTTCCAAATTTTAGACAGATCTTTTAAGCACCCCCACAGATATAGCACTATTCTTAACAAAAATTATATTAAAATATCTTACTCTACTATGCCCAATATTGAACAAACTATCATAACCTCTAACAATAGGAAAATCAAACATATCCAACAACAACCACCCACCGCACTCCTCACCACTTGTAACTGCCTTAAACCTAGAGATTGCCCCTTAAACAACAACTGTGTACAGAAGGACGTAATATACGCTTGTACTGTGAAACAATTCCCTCGCTCCACCAATATTGGGAACAATCACAGTTCCCATACTCCACCCGAATTCCGCATCTCCCCACATCCCCAATCCGTTTCTCCTCAAAACCCCCACATATACAGCCATACCTATAACCAAGCACCCCCAATAATAGATAGTGCCCATCGGCTAAGTGACATCCCCCCCATATTCGCTCCGCCCTAAAACTTCAACCAACCTCCCTCGCATAACTTGAATCTCCAAACCCAAATCTCATCTAATACCACTAGCAATCTCAATGCAACTATAGCACCACCTTTCAAGATACACACATATATTGGGGCGTCCGCTTTCCCCATTAATACCCGGATCTCTAACCATATCTATTCCTTTAAAAATAGCAACGATAATAGCACTGGCACTTCACTTTCCAATTTAATTAGAAACCTCAATCTTAAAAATAATCCCTATTCACTTCACTGGTCAATACTTAAAAAGTCCAAATCATATACCCCGGGTGCATCCCACTGCCCACTTTGTACTTTGAAAACCATTTATGATAGCTACTGCTACTAAATCTAAACATATTATTAATTCTAAGAATGAACTTATCTTCAGTTGCAGGCATAAACGTAAATTCAAGTATAACAACCATAGTAATCCCCCAGACACCCCTCCCCCATTTGATTAAATACCCTCCCATCATCTCGGATTTTCCCTCCCTACATCTCGGATTTCTTCTCCAATAGTTCTAATTCCTTTTGTTCTATAACTCTGCATATATCTCCTTCATTCCTTTAGCTTTTCCTTTAACTTAAAAAATTACCCAGAAATTCCGTTAGCTTCACAATTCCCTTAACTTTAGTACCTTTCTCCCACTACCCCCTATATCATTGTACTTAACCTCCTTAACCGTATAACCTTTATATGACTACTATTACTTTCCCCCTTAACTACATTTAATACACTCGTCCGTTTCCCATCAACACTTCCAACCTTTATCCTTATCTCTCAACCTGATGACTAACCCACCATATTCACATTAAACCCTAGCCCTTTTATTTACTTGATGATTCGCCTTATCTACTTTTAATCCCCTTTGCACACTTCGATATCGAACTCCTTACCGTTTTCTCTGTGCATTCTAATTACTGTTTTTCCCTCCTATTATTACTTCTAAATAATTATTCTCACTCTTTTAATAGCCTCAATTATTCCCCCCTAGTTTACCTCGCCCCTCGCTCACTTCTCTCAGACCCTGCTCAATCTCCAACCCGCCCTCATTCTACATTTTTTAACCCCCATAATATTTACTTTTAACTGCGATCTTTATTCTCACTCTGGTTTAATTTATTGTCACTACTTTAACCATGTATGTCTCATATTTCTCTCTGCCATCATTAACCTATTTAATAATTTTCTTAATTAACCTCCATATACTTTTTTCTGAATTTTTTTTTGTTTCAGAGTTTAATTTTCCTACATCCATAAAGCACTAGCGTCCCGTAACTACATATTTTATTTCAACCCATATCTTTAACCACCTTGGGGATTCCCATTCCGGATATTTACTCGAGGTCTAATTACCTTTTCTTTATTCTAATACTCACTCCCGAGCTCCAATTTTATCGACCTTTCCCTCATTTATATTATTTCTTTATCGGTCAATCCATAATTTTCCTTGCGAGCCTAAGACTAATTTTATTATTTCTTTTTCATTGTCATATTTCTATTTTTATTTTTTTTATTTTTTTATTTTTTATTTTTATTCTTACTATTTATTTTTCTAGTTCTACCCTTCAAATATATTTTGCCTCATTGTTTATAAGTACGGTCATCTGATTAAACAACTAAAACCCGAACCCTGTTCATATCGCCCCGACACATTCTGGTATTTTAACTCTCCCTCCCAGCACTCGTTGACTTGCCCCCACACAATTCTATCCCTTTTCTAGTTGAACCTTAATTCGCGCTAACATCCAATTTCAACTTTAAGCGACTTACACCCCACACTCACACTCTTAGTTTTAATCGCACTTATTCACCGCACCCGTTCCCTTTCTCCTCCTTCGCACCCGTTCCTTTCTCCTCCTCCACACTCCTTACTCCTTCCCTTCCTGCCTACTGGTCGCATATTAGTTTCTGCCTTTCTGCATTACAAGTCGGTTTTCTAAACGGGCAAGCTTTTAAATATTTTCCGCTGTCTTTTTTCCCATTTTAACAAACATTCCATGATATTTTAGCCCAGGAAGTCTTTTTAATGGCGAATATTTTCCACCTCACGTTTTACTGAGCCTTGCCTGCATCCACGAACGTACCTCTTATTGGACTTTTTACCCTTTGGATTCATTCTATCTTCGCCGCACCTGAAGTTGTGATTTTGGAATTTAACTTTGAATCCTCTCTCACCAGGTCTCGTGCCTTTTAACGACCTACCTATCTACATTTCATTTTCTCCGCTGGACTTTTCGACGCCGGACTTTTTAGCAATCGGACATTCGGGCAGAGTTTTTCCCTGTGTTTCTTTCCCTACAACTTTTATTTTACTTTTTCAAATTTAGAAATCTTGGCTTTTGCCAACTTATCTATCCCAGCGACTTCCTCTGATGATAAGATTTAGATCTTTGAAAAGCCTGGCTTAAGGAAAATTTAACTTGAATAAATTGCTTTTTTGCGGTATATACCTTGCTCTGAGCAATTGAATTGAAATTTGATTAGGCTTTTGCTTTTCTAATTCCTTTCCATTCTTCTTCATATATAGATATATATATATATATATATATATATATATATATATATATATATATATACATATATATATATATATATATATATATATATATATATATAATATTTTATTTATAAATGAGCTCTTGATTTATAAATTGAAGTCTATTTGATAGGAAATAACGCTTTCCACAAAATGTAAAGGATTGGAATATCTCTGATAAAGTCATAAAAATAACATATCTAATTAAGGAAAGTGCATACCTAAATGAATAAATGCGAAAGTTTGTTTTCCGTTTATTCTTACTTTATTAACATCAAATCCGGTTATGCTTATTTTATTTTAATTACACAAGAATACAGTTTTGATCTGCTTTCATCTGTTTCCATGTTCGGTCGTTTATGTTAGACTCTCGGCATCTTCCTTGATTGGGAGCAGAATGGCCCACACGACGAAGCTTTGGCGGCATATATACCTTGTCGGTGTCTTCAAGTCCCACAGAAGCATTAACATGGGCTCGTTGGAGACCACAGTTATCATTTGGTTTTGGCACTAGAAGTCACGAAATGATAAATGTGTTTCTGAAGCTTATTCACTACTCTAGGGAGCGGCTTCAATAGATTCCGGTCGGTGTAGTTGTTATATGTAGTCTGGAAGAGTGTTATGTGTGCCTCTGCGAACAATTGGGCACCCGATCTTCTCCATGTTCTTGGTTGGTCGCTGCTTGTGTTGTGTTTAGTGGCGCGGTAGGAGTCGTTTGCACCAGTCTTGATCGCTGAGCTGCTGGGATTGATTCATCTTTGTTGCTACTTTGTGGAGTTACTGATAAGTGTCGATAGTGTGTTAGAGTTCAACGTAGTCAACCTCCACCTGTATTGTTTTGTGCAAAACCCGTAGTCCCCCTTCCTGCATTCAATTGAAATACGTTCTTTTCTAATTCTTTGGTCGGGATTGCGTGTTTGAGACTGAATATTTTCTTGCTTTATTTATTAAAAACGATGTCAGTTTTTTTCTATTCTTCCACTGTTCCCCTACCGACGGAACGCACTTAAAAGTCTTGCGTTCCTATCATTCAAGGGTTGGATTTCCTTTTTCATTTAAGAGACAACCACTTGTCTAGATTTGACAGAAACCAATATTCTCTACTGGAAGCCCTTTGACTGAAACTTATCCTTGAGACTTTAACAGCGCCGTCCACTGACTGCCCGCCATCGTAAGTATTTTACGTGACAACACCGCCTGAGATGCCGCCGGCTTCGACACCTTCCCTAGCAGACTGAACAGCACCACTATACTGAGGTTTTCAGCTGGATCACACCCCATAAGGTGCTGACCAGGTGCGCCCCATCAATTACCGGACCGAATCATCGAAGTACCTGAGGGTTCCTACATGGCAACAATTCGATCGGCATTATTCGTCTTGTCTGCTCCAGCTGCTAGATAAGACAGAATCCCTATCTGGAGACCAGAGCCCAGTTTAGCGACTAAGCTTACACAATAACACGGGCTTATCTTTCCCGTATCTAATGAAAAAAAGAAAAAAAAACAATAAATGGATCAATTTTTTTATTTTGATCTGAATTTGACTGCTGGTATAAACTACTGAGCTTTTTATGATCAGAGATAGTATTTATTCGTATATGATTTTTACTTGTAAAAAAACCACGTTCAGTCTATTGATCCACTTTTTAAAATATCATTGATTTTAGCTTAAATATGAAATATATTTTCCCTACATACGAAATTTATATTTATGATTGAATATTTTAATCTTAATTCATTGGAAACTTCCTACAGAAAATATTCTCAGGAAGCCAAACAAAACCTATTTCATGAAGCAGATTTCGATAAATGGTTTCTTTGCAACGTTATTACGATATGAAATACCATTGATTCTCAAGATTATGTCGTCTAAAACAACATCGGTGGATGGGTTGCATGTCCTTTGAATGTCCACTTCACGCTACAATCAATTTATTTCAATAATATGTTAAGAGCATTTCTATTTAACATAATGTGATTAGAAAAATCAATTTCATTTTCTCGACAACATTAACAACAGTTTGACGTGTCTTTTTAAGTCACACAAGAAAAAGGAGATGATTTAAAGAATTTTTCTTATATTGGCTGATTCTCCTTCATAAATGATTTATTTCAAATACATTTGAAACATGTTTTAATGGCAAGCAGTCCATTGAAAACTCATATATGTTAAATATTGCATTAAATACATACATGCATATTTATAAAGTTCAGGGATTGGTCGCAGTGACGTGAAGATTAACAGGCTGACGTTTTTCAAATTGTAACAGACGCGATGACTAAGCAATAATTACTCCTACGCCCAACTCTTAAATGTATATGGTGGTACACATAACCGTTACACGAGAAAAGAAAACCGAAACTATGTGAAATTCACCGAAACTTCAGACGAAGGAAGAAGTTGCTAGAAAATATAAACTTTTTAAGCGGTCCTTAGTCACATGTATCGTACATGCATAACCGTTCTCGTCTATAAAATTACAATTACTCATATTGTAGAAACGGGTGCCCTCAAATCAAGAGTAATGAAAAAGAATATTAGAAGAGACCACCCGGTTCTAACACGTAAAGTCCCCGAGACACAATCATCTAATCGAAACAATTTAGATAAATCAATAGCTCCACAGTATAATTAATAGGATACTTCAAAAGAATAACTCAGACACATTAACCTAAGTACGAATAAACTAATATTTATGTAAAATGCACTTCACACAAATGATAATACTATAATACTATAATATATAAGAAATAGAGACAGGGAAAGGTGAATATAGACTACTGCGTGTAAGATATAAAACTATAAAGATGCATACACTAAATCAGATAAATGTATGTTGCAACTGTAGAAAACTAATAAAACATTAAACAAGCTGTACAACATGAAACATAATGTGATACACAAATTGAGAGATACTGCCCCTACATAGATGATTTAACTGATCGGCCATAGAAGAGGCAAACACAAAACACATCGCCATAGCAACAGTATGTGAACAGAGAAACGATACTGACAGCCGTAAGAAATACGGGATCAGAACGAAATATATAAAATACCAGATAAACAAAACTAAGACAACCTTTAATGTAAACTCTGTGGGCAAAGAAACGACACGGAAAAACAGATCCTAAGTAAATGCACTTCACAAGGAATAGAAAAATAAACATGACTGACTAACATATCATTAAAGTAGAAACTATGAAAGCGAATGTAATCGCAATCAGTATTGAGAAAATCCTATCAAACTAAGAAATACAAACGGGCACACTCTTCCAAGCAAGAATAACAGATGTGATGAAACTATACGTGAAGGTCGTTCCAGATATCAAGTTTAAGACACAGGACACAACAGAATGAGAGAATAGTTACGTGATAATTACTATACCATAAGAGTCAATAGAAATAGTGTTCAAAATGAAATATCGTATCATGTAATACATTTAGGGAATAGGATTATTTATCTTATATATACACACTTATTAATCAAGTAGACGCTATAAAAAGTAAAAATTGTTAATCATCATATTAATATGACATGATTATCTGCAATTGTATAGTAGGGACCAATTCATATTCACTTATATATATTTTATATATATGTGTATATATATATATTTATCTCTCTCTCTCTCTATACATATATATATATATATGTATATATTATATATATATATATATATATATATACGTATGACGCATGTGATGTTTTTTTGTTTTGTTTTTTTTGAAGTTAACAATTTTAACATTGTGGCTAAACAGCAGAAGCACCGAAGAAAAACAAACTTAAATATAACTTATTTTGAAAAAAAAGGTTACCAATGTTTCAAAATCTGTTAATAATATAAAAGTGACTATACATATTTTTTAAACCGCAATGTGGGAGAAAGAGAAGCAAAGACACAGATACATACATAGGTAGATAGAGAGGGAGAGAGAAAGAAAGAGAGAGTCAACAGATGACGATTAGAACGGAAGTGACACCGCCGTTACTGACATAGCGTAGCCACGAACGATAGCCAGGGAGGTGCGTTAGAACAACCAGGTTGACTCACGGAGCTCGTTCCTAGACATTGAAATCCTCCATCCAATGTCCTGAAAAAATGTTACAGTCTCGGGGCCAAGCACACTCGACGTTTCCACTGAAATTGGTTGGAATACGAAACGGTTAGTGAGCGAGCTGTATGTTCCGCGCTTCCTGGTGAAAAGGAGTCGGAACAAGTGGCGTCCGAGATCAGCGGCTTTCCGGGTCGGAAAGCAAACACAGTCATCCCGTCAGGCCTGCGACCGTCGCCCAGTCCAGGTCGACTGATGCAAAACCTGCCGAGTCGAGAGCTGGCCTGACTACGTCGTTAAAGGCAGAGTGGCGAGGCAGGCGGCCGGCACTAAATCGACAAGAGAGAGGATGTAAGGCAAACTCGTAAACAACCTAACCACTGCGACACCGGTGTGGGTGGAACAAACGGAGTCCCAGCCGTTGTGAGACGGTGATTCGGATAGTGTCATTGTCCATGAGGGTTTCAAGTGTCGCTGAAGGGATGGCACTGAGTCAAGCACCGCTGTAAGGTGAAGCCAACGCTCTCAAGTAAGCAGCTCTATGCTGGTTACTGCTACGGACGAGTTCGGCAAGTACGGTTCCTTACCCAAGCGTCAGGTGGCACACTAAGGTTCGGCATCCTAATCCCTAACCTCCTATCTACGCTACTGTGCACCACCAACTCTCATGTCCAAACTAAGCTCACCTAGTGCAGTTCGGTCCAAACGTGCTGCGTGGGCGCACATAATTTGTGGAACACTCTGCCGCTCTATGCCCCTCACCTCTACAGGTCCAGCAGACTGATACCTGTCTGGCCGTTGAGAGCCTATAGTACTCGAATTGAAGGTTCCGTGCCTTCTTTCTAGGATCGGATTTTGCCTCCCAATCCTCCACGACCCCTCTTTACATTCGGGGTCCAGGACTCGCTCTACTGCTCACCGTGTTCCTTCTCCCAGACCTTTCAACGCAATCGCCTATCCCTAGGCGTTCTCCCAGCCTTAAACTATCTCTCGTTAATCCTTGGGCCTTCGCTAGTGTGAGAGGGTGACCCCTTAATACATCTCTCTGGGTCCCTCTATCGCATAACCCGTCCACCAGGGCATCCATCAGGATTGCCTGGATGAGACCCGTAATTTGAATCGCCCCATCTGGGAAGGCTTGAACAGCCAACCCCTGGATCCGTTCGACAAACTCGTCGAGTCCCTCGCCGTTGTTTAGAATTAGCCGGGTTAGCTTGCGTACGCCCTCAATCGCAGTTCGCTCGCTAGAATATCGCTTCACCAGCTGCTTGCGAAGCTCCGTTCAAGCCATCCCCGGGTTCTCTTCATACATACCCTCAATAAATGTCGACACTCGACCCCTCGCTCCCTCCAGAGCGAGCACCATCATTTCGTAATCTTCTAACCCGTAAATTACACGTTTCTTTTCAATTACCGCCAACCATTCCGTTAGGTCGGCGGGATCCCCCCTTATAGGAGGGTACTCGCATTCCTCCGGTCGGTCTTTCTAATTTTCTAGTCTCCATATCTGATACACTACCTACTAGATCTTCCTCCGACCCCATTCCTTTTTTTGCGTTCTAAGTTACAACCCCCACAATAGAAATACCCAACTGCGTGCAAAGTTAGACAGCAATCAATACACTGACAGAGTACACAATTGAGCAAAACGAACAAGGAGAATCAAAGAGTCACTTACCCTCTCTTTCCGCCGTCTGCTCCTTCTGTGGTCTACTGCTGTCGGGTGGTTGTTCCTTCTTCTTCGAGCTCGTCCAGGCCTTATAGTCAATTGACCAAAGTTCGCGATCCTGGCCGGCTCTCAAAGTCTTTCACAAAAATAAAAACTTTTGTTTTTTCAGTTTATCTCTTTTTCTATTTTTTTCACACGGGTTTGGGTGCCCGTTAGACTGTCTTTCTTTTCTTTTCTGGACCGATATCCCTTCGTATTTTTCTTTTTTAAAGTGTTCTGCAGGTAAAAAAATATTGTTTGTTGTGCCCGTGGATTCTTTTGTCTCTTTTTCTTATTTAAAGTGTTCTGCAAGTAAAAAACAATGTTTGTTGTGCTCGTGGATTGTTTTGTTTGTTTGTTTTTCTACCCGAGGTTACCAGGCACTATTAAAAGTACCCTGATCTTGCGTCACGGCACCAGATATGACAGGTCGCCACACTCTCCTATGCACCGTGGGGTGCGTTGGCCACTCACGCACAAGTGTTTGATATCCTGGTCGCGGTGCCACTTATAACTGGGTCCCCCACTCGTGTCTCTGTCTCGCTGCTCACGCCTCTGGTTCTCTACACAGAGATCTTGCCAGACCGTCAACACTCTTCAGCCGATCGTCGTAGTGGCAATTAAAAAATATGTCGATCGAAATTCCTCTAGGCCGGAATGATGACGATAGTGATGATCACTTCGTTGATCTCGTATACTTCTCATGTTGGAACTGTTAATATCAGCGAACGATTACTGAGTGATAGCAATCGGCTGACTCTGTGAAAGCAAGGAGTAGTCAAGCAGAACAAAGCGAAAGTAATAATCTTCAGCAACTCGGCGGGGTCTTTTGGTAGGAAAAGTAATTATTAAACAAGGTTAAAGAAAAGAATTGATGTTACACTGAATTGAAGTCTACAGTATGATAAATGACTGTTGCGCTAAATTATTTCGTTGTCTCTCTGTACGTGTGCGAATCCGTTTATAACGATTAATTACACAAGTTAAACTTATCTAAGGAAAACGATGGGAAGAATACTTCAGCAAACGCGTTCTATAATCCGAACGAGAGGCCGAACGCTCGACCTTCTCGTTCGGTGGTTTGTTTCGTCTCTGTTCATGGTCAAACGAACACGCAACTGGCCAGTGTCGCTGCCCAGCTCGTTCCGTCGATTCTCGTCGTTCTCTGTCTCTCGGGATCTCACACTGGGCGTTTTCACGCGTAGACACTTATTGAAAAATTTCATTGCTACACACTCTTCTTCTCCAACATATTTCTCTGTGTGTTTCTTCCTCTCTCTTGGGTCTGGGCAGGCGCCCTTCCTTCAACGACACAGATAAATAGGGATTTTCTTCTTTGGTTTTACTGTAATCACAAAAAAAATTACTCCTTATTTTTTCGCCGGGTGGTCATCATCCGTCTGCCTCAACTAATAAAGACAGGTTTAGATGGTTATCTTGATCGTTAGCTCGTGCTCTCTACGTTGACATTTTATTAGCTTTTTGATGATTAAGATTTTGCCCACATTCTTGGCAACATCTGTTTAGCGTCGGCCCCGCGTGGGGTTGAACAAAACCGACTTTCAACACGTATTTACCAGCCAGCCCGAGGTCCTTTTTCCATTGTATGAACAAGCCTGTTTTCACGTCAATATATACTAGCTTTATATCTACACACCTCGTTTCCACGTAGGACCTAGCATCATCACCAATATGCATACAAGCACGTAACCATGGTACCGATCCCCGTCGGCCTCGGCTACTTTGTTACATATGCTATATCTTTTTTCATCTTTTTATAGATTTTTTTAGTAAAGACGCTTTGTTTCGGTCTTATTTCTTTTAAAACCTAACCGATTTAGACGTTATTTGATATAAAAATGAATTTTAGTGCGAACACCAGCGAAGTGTATGTGTTTCCTTCATTTTTTACGGAGCGTGTACAATCGTATCTTGATGAATTGTGAGTTGGGTGCATACGTATACAGAATGTTTATTCTGAAATAGAAATATATATTTAAAACGATAAATATGTAAGATCTCAGACAAATATTAGTTAATTTTATAATTAATTTTTATTTGATTTTAGTAACTGTGGACGTGTTCCTAAATAGAAATAATTGATATTAATCCAATTTAATTTACTCAATCATCTTTTTTTATTACAAATTATTGTCTAAAATTGTTTCGGAGACGCCAATAAATGCAGATAACATCACAGAGGCAAATAATTAAGTCTGTTTTAATTCAGATAATTAGGAACGATTACGAAGTTGTAGGATATGATTTAACCAATTTGAGGTATTTTCTGATGAATTAACATTTTGTATAATTTAGTAAATTGTTTTCTCTAAAGGTTTAAAATGACGTATCTTCAATATATATATATATATATATATATATATATATATATATATATATATATATATATATATATATATATATATGTATGCATATATATATATATATATATATATATATATATATATATATAATTATTAAATACAATATATGTATTAGCATATAATATCAGTTCCTTTTACTTTGTAGTCTCTTTAAAAGATTCAGCACAATGATTGTTAATTATTGATAACAGAGAAAATATAAGTCAGTTCATATTATATTCCAATGACCATGGTTTTATTTTATTATTTTTATTTTTTCACATTTCAAATAAACATGATATTTATGTGATATATATTTTTTACGGTCCGTTTCATTTGTCTTGTGCCAAACACCATTTTTATGTCAACATCGTCTCTGCAACACTACACAATCATCAGAAAAAATCACTAAGAGTAAAAAGTTATTGGATTAAAGTGTCTTGAAAAAAACCTACACTATACTAGTAGTTGATTTTTGGGTGAAAACAAACAAAAACAAATAAAAAAGAGAGCAAAAACTCACACGTATATATATATATATATATATATATATATATATATATATGTGTGTGTTGGCTTGGTGGAAGAAATAATGCACGAGCTATTTTTCTAAGAGTTTTTCTAGGACTTTCTTTTTTATCGTTGTTCTTCCTTGTTTTTTAATTGTAACTTTTATTTTTATTTTTTTCCTCTTCTCTTCTTAAGTGACTTCAACTATTGCAACGCCAAATTGTGTATTGTCGGCAGTTGAAACAAGTATTCCAAACATTTAATTTCCGTGATGATCTGCCAAGCAAGTAACTGCTTGGTAGTGAAACACGTGTAGGAAAAAACATTTAATTTGAATAAATAATATTTGTAAGAAAAATATATTTAATGGTGATCATTTGTGTCCTGAAAGGAATGCTTTGGTAAGCCGTCATAAAATCACATATATATATATATATATATATATATATATATATATATATATATATATATATATATATATATATATATGTGTGTGTGTGTGCGTGGGTGTATGTATATATATGTTGGTTGTGTGGGTGTCTCTGTATATCTCTCGCTATGTTCGAGCAAGAAAAAAAAAATTCTTAGTCAATATTTAACGCATGTTTACGCTCAATTGTCACAAGTTTGCATGATATGATTCTATTATACTGGAGATTTTGAATGTCTAGAACAATGTAGCAAACATTATTTTGAACATTTCCAATAATAGTAATAATACTAATAAAATATTTTATTACAAATAAGTTGTATTTACTGATTAGAAAACTTACAAAACTCAGTCAAGCCTATACTTTCTTGGCATATTTATTTTATAATAGAATTTAATGAATACATTTTCTGTATAATTCATTTGTAATTTTATTTTTCATATGTTCTCATATACATGTACGCAATATTATTTTATACAAATAGTGTTATCATTAGTATTATGATTATTATTATTATTATTTAAATCAGTAGTAATAAGTATAACTTCCGTTTTATATATTTGAAATTCAAATGATAACTCCCGGTTAAGTTTAAGCACAAGTAAATTTAAATATAGTAAAGCCTATGATTTATTTTAAATGATAAATTTTAAAAATATCTAGATCGAAATCATGACTAACAACGATTTTATCTTAACAATTAAATATATAGTTTTTAACAGAAAGTCGTTATCGTGTTTGTTGTTGATGATGATGATACTGATAATGAAGATCATGATCAGGATTATAAGAATCATGATAATGGTAATAATTTGATTTGGCAATAAATGCCATATATATATATATATATATATATATATATATATATATATATATATATATATGTGTATACACATATGCATATATATTCTTTAAAATCCTCGTTAACTTTACTTCATCTATCTTAAATAATGAAAGCCATAAGTCAAAGTAACTATTTCAAGTATATAAGAGTTTTGTTTTACAACAAATGTAGCGATATTTAGTAATTTTTTTTTATATAATCAGTTTAATATTGGAAATTACTTTTGATTGGCATGCTTATACTAAATCAAATTTCTAAGTTTTGAGTATCGGATTGACCATATACGTGAATAGTTTTGTTGTATTTGCCCTTATTTATAAAATGTGACTATGTTGATGCATGGTAACTTTCCTAAGTATTTTAATATTTCAAATAACATCAGGATAATCATATGTTTTTTTCTCTAAATTACAACAATTTGAAATAAACATTTCATATTTGCTCTTCTTAAAAGATAGCTACAGATGGCCATGTAGTGTTCTAGTATATATATATGTATATATATATATATATATATATATATATATATATGCAAATATTGTAAAAATTAACACAATTCGTCTGTTTAATTATATATTATTTAATTACAATTTTTAATAGTCTTTTTTTTATTAATATCAAAATAATTTATAAAGGTGCCATAAGTATCACGAACTGTATATATATATATATATATATATATATATATATATATATATACATATATATATATAGTGTATATATATATATATATATATATATATATATATATATATATATGTTGCACACATATATAGCCACAAATACACGCCATGTAATAAGATTTCCCCACGAAATATATGTATATAAATTAAAAAAACATATTTACGGCAATGAATAAAAAATGAAGTTTGAATCAAATCAAAATAAATTTACCATGAGAACAGCTATCAAATATGTAATTATAACTCTCACATTTCATTTCTAGTATATTATACTTACTGATCCGTACACATATACAGAATAATACCTACATACGTGCATACAGATACAAACATATACATTCATTCACACTTATGTATATACATATATTTATACATATATATTAATATATATATATATATATATATACATATACATATATATATTTATATATATATATGTATATATATATATATATATATATATATATATATATATATATATATATATGTACATACTCTAACTCAGATCCGACTTATAACGTTATATACTTCTCAGTACGACCACAACTCTATGTCAATTATTTATATACGCTATTATATACGCATTTAATCCTATAAATGTATCCTAAACTATCAGGAGTTGTTTAGCCAGAACCTCGGGAAGCGAACAAAAGTAAGGAACAGTCTATAGTTGAGACAGTAAAGAAAGAACGGAAACATCCAGGGATACATTGGACAAATAGTAATGATGTAAGGAGCTACACAACTTTTGATGTAAAAATGGCAAGAATGGCAGCGTGCTATAAAAGAAGCACTGATGTGAAGGTAGATCAATTAGCAGGAATCATCTATGAACAACGAAAAGAAAGTATTCTAGTTGAGGAGTAAGGATTGGCAAGACAAAACAAAGCTAGTCAACCATCAAGGAGAGAAAAAATTCGCAGGGATATATAAAGAGAAAGAGGTCATAAAGAAGTAGATGGATTAAAGCAGATGAAAGAGAAAAGGTTTGACTTTGGCAACGTCATGAACATGTAAAGAAAGCTTATGAACCAAATGAGGAACAGTGTATTAAACAGTTTTGAAATAACGAATACAAGTGTTCTAAATGCTTATTTACAGGGATTAAGAGTGGAAATGTAAATGTTCCAAGGTACAGCTATAGAGAACTCTTTAATTAACATATTGTGATCAAAACAGAAAAGAGGATATACCGTTGACACGAGGTGTAAGAAAGACAACAAGACAAACCGCAAAGTTTTATATAACAGATATCAAGAAAATATAAATGTATAACTTTGTCAAAATGGCAAGAGCTAATAGTTCGCAAGGCAATGAGTTTCAATGCTACAAAGAATATAAACACTGTGAACGCCTCTGATTAAGTTCTTTTCTTCCGATAAGAGAAGTGTGGATGACTGATATGTTGCTGAACGTTAGTGTCGAGCAAAAGGCATATACCTACAAAAAAAAACATGCCTAGGATCTAGGACAGTTCCGACTCATATCGCTACTAAATATCGATGGGGATTACGTTCAGAGTTATTTCAAATATAATGATAAAATGTGTGCAAAGTATTAGATTTATCAATGAATCAGTCTAAAACGCAGGTGAACTCGTAATCCATCCATGTATCGGGTACGATAAAGTAATATTGCAGAGTATCAAACAAGTCAAGAAAAATAGGATGTAATTGTATGGTTAAACCATGCTAACACATATCGCTCACTCCGACATGATATGATTCGGAACGTGATGGAGTGCTTTTGGATTTCATGGGCAGTTTAGATTACGATCAAGGGATACTATAATTAATTCAACATGCGCTTTACAATATTAAACTACACAGCAGACTGGCAATTATTAGAAGTTGGTATGGCAGCAGGATGTACATTATCAGTGATCTTGTTCATACTTGTGATGGAAATGTGTTTAAGATCAACACATTCTGAGAATACGCTTGTTATAACCTCACTATGATAATTTATGGACGATATTGCTCTAAATTCGAAGAACTATGAGGGATGAAACAAGTATTTGACCAAGTAAAACAGTTTATTTTGCGGTCATATTATATTTAAGGCTACAACTCATGAAGCGTTAACTATAAGAAAGGTAAACACAAAGAAATGAGGTATATGGTCGGATGGGAAGTCATCTTCAATGTAAAAGAGAAACCAGTAAAAAGGCTTGCGTAGATGGTACAGAAACACATAAAACGGCAGAAGCCAATGAACCGAAATACAGCGGCAGACAGAGAAAGGATTAAAAGAAATTGATATAACTGAGTGACCTAGAATGTACAAATGATGGTGTCTACAGTTGTGGCTGTATCATCGGATAATGTGTTCATTGCAAATTTATGAAGTACTAGATTAATTTACCTATTGTACCAATTGTACAGGTGTTCAAACGGTATAGGCAATCTGTTACCCACTGAAGGTATCTACAATGGAAACTAGGATGAGACGGTCATTTATCCTACTTTTATTTGGCTGGCTTGTTTTTGTAAGAGCTTGAAAATAATCACTGTTGTGTGTATAATAGTTTTTGAAAGAGAGTTGGATTGTAATTTTTGACGAACCTTTCGTATGTGCGAAATGCCAGCCTTTTCATTGTTAATATAATCTTATTTAACACCTATACATCTTTGGCAGTCTAAGACTAATTTATCTAATGTTAAATTTGGTTCACTTTCGAACTTGTTTAGAATCTTGAATTTGTTTTCTTCGTCTTTTCCTAGTATAAGTCTTTGCACGAAAATTCAAGATTTAAAGTTATCTCCGCTAAGCTCATTTAATTTGAAAACGTCACAGTAACAGTGTTTATTCACGATTGACGCGGACGTTGTCTCTTTCCTGACTAAATTCAAACACTCCCACCGTTTGTAAAACAGATAAGTCTAAGGGCTAAATGATTACGAACAAGTCAAGTCGCTAGTGTTTCGTAGTAAAATAAAGTCTACGAATTTGGTATGTTCGGTGGTCATTAATTTTCGGAGCAGAGGACACACCTGTTAAGATTGTGACCAATTTTTACAATCTGTTTTGTATAGATCCTAATATCTGAAATGTCCAGTGAATGCATCCTCCTCTGCGGCATAAGTAAAATTGACAATGGCACTCCAAACGGCATTCTGAGAAAAATCATGTTCGTCCCAGTATTTTGACGTTATATTGACAATATAGTCAATATAAATACTTCCATTTTTTATCAGTTTTTTAGTTTGTTCGAGACCTGTTTTGTGTAGTCTTTGGTCGGCTTTATTATTCCATAAGTTTTTCGTCGGCTTATTTTTTATGTTCTGGTAGAAGCTTTTGACATATCACTTCAGTTTTGTGTTGGGGTTCTCGCTCTCTTTCTGCAGCTTTTTCTAGCTGTTCTCGCTTTTTCTCTTCAGCTTTTGGTAGCCTTTTGCCGGTGTTTTGTTTGTTCTAGTTGCTGTTGCATTTGATTTTACGAGTTCTGTTATAGTTGCTTAACAACCTTCTATTCTTATAATGTGTCTTTCTAGAATACGTCTTGTAGAAGTTCTTTATTTTATATTACGCTGCTAAATGTAACATTAATTGCAAAAAGTCAGAGAGTATGAAACCTTTTTTGCTTCAACCAAACAAAACATTTTTTAGTACGCTTTTCAGGTAACCGTAGAATTTACGGACAGCATGTTATTCAACAAAAAACATTTTGTTATTTTGGGGACTGAACTTTATTCTTTTTTGGAGAGAAAAAGAAAACATAATGTATTCAGTTCTTGTTAAAAATTTACACAGTGCCGAACAGCGGGTTTGTATTGATATAGCAATACACACCAGCTGTTCTTTTTAGAGACAATAAGTTGGTATTTTACGTATATTTTTTTGGGGGGTTGGCCGGTAAAGCCAGTTCTTAGTACTAGAACGTTATCGTTTGAATTAGCCGTGTTTTAACCTTTTCAAAACACTCTTAATATACTTTACAGTCAGTTGTGGCGTACATTTTAAGGTTCTTAAAAATCCCTATTTGTGGCGTGTTTTTTAGGTAATCAAGACTCTCTTGATGTAGTTATTGTGCCCGGTGTAAGTTAAAAAATCCAGTTGTTGTGCGCCTATTAAGAGACCGGAATTAAACATGAACTCGGAGTTTTGAGAAAATAAGAATATTGTAAAAAGAAAAATACAACAGCGAACAAGAGTTGTTGTAGGTCAGATGTGACTGCCAGAATAAGCATATGCTGGTGTGATTTCAAAAATGTACTTCCTTCCCACCGCAGGATGATGTGGCACTCTAGCCTCTAAGAAATTACCTGGGCAACTCCGTCGGAATTCCACGGTGCGCGGCGCCTCAGGCAGTAAGAAGAAAGAGGAGGAAAATTGTGGGTGTGCGGACCTCGTAGGACAACCCAAGACAAATACCTCAGCCTGACAGATAAAATACCACTAGAGTAGCCCAGTTTCCTCTGAGTTGGTGTGTTTACAACACTGAGAAGCATGTGCTTCCAATATTTATTGTAAGCGAGAGAGTTCAAGTAGTCTGCATAAGTAAAGTACCATTACGATAATGCATATTTATTATTACTGGAAAGTTAATTTCCGGATCCTTTAAAACTCTGAACTTTTCAGTGAAGTAAACACATACTCTCGTTGCACAGCAGGTATTGTTATATCACCGAATTTTAGCAGTATCAGATAGGTTCTAATTTGGGAATACCTTGCGCTACATGTAGGTGGACGTCGATTCCACTCTGCGATAACTGCGAAGTCCTAACGTCCTCATCTTTCTTAGCCATAATATACATGTGACTAAGTATCGCTTGTGACTTTCATACTCCAATGAAACTTCCTAATTACGAAGGAGCCGATTTAAGCGACCAAGAGTTAATGCCCTACCTGGTACTGGGAGGAGAAGTAAACACAAGATTACCTCACTAAAGTGAGTTTGCTTTGCTAAATCATAACTACGACCTCATGATCCTTTTATTTTATATAGGCATGTACTCTCAGTGTTCGTTCTATCCACTCTGAAACGTGAGAACAAATATCGATATTGAAGCTCGGGATCAGTTTACGTAGATGAAGAAAATAACCAAGACCAGACAGTGTTAACGACATCAGCACCCCCATACAAACAACCAATCATAGATGCCTTCCGAAATCTACAGAATACAGTAGGACATCTATAGTGAAAAAATGGACGTCACAGCAACGCAAGATACCAAAGAGCAAGCAAAAGTTCTCGGATGTTATATTAGTCTTACGTACGCGCACCAAGCCAAAGGCAAAACAATGCAGAAGGAAACCGGGAGAATTTACTTTTCGAGCCGTGATGAAGAATGATATAAACTTTGATGTTTTACGTTTGGTTATACTTGATTTACCGTTTGTATCAATTATGAAAAAATACTATTTACTTTTTCATCTTGTTATTTTATATTGAAGTTCATAATTTTGTTTATTGTTATCAATATTATTTATCCGAAATTAAAGATTATCCTATGTCTACTTGTAGGCATCTAATTGTAAAAGTTCATTTGCATATTTAAAGATGATAGTTTCTCGCTAAAACATAATATGCACGTATTTTGTCAATATGTACATATAGTTTAGCTATTTTCATATTTTGCAGCAAACTAGTGTAATACGTGCACTATCACTAACGTTCAAGACCTGAATAGACAATAATTTACTATACCTATGTGTTTTTCATTAAATCTTATTTTCAATTATTATATTGGTTATCTAATGCGGTTTCCTGTACACAGTAATTATATTGTAAGCATTTTTAAGTAGTATATATTGTGTCTAGGAGAAATATGCTCTTTTTTAAGCAATAATTTTGTAGAAGACAATACACTATATTTTACAGTAGCATTTGTCATGAATTAATTATTCTCATTTAAATTAGAATTATCATTATTTCATTTTTTTTATTATTATTTTTATAAATATCATTTTATTATGTTATAATTTTAACTATCATGATTAGTATTGGTTTTGTAATTATATTTGGCAGTGTTGTTTATATTATTATTTTATTTATATTATGTTTGTTATAAGTCTTTTAATATCTCAATTCTCACAACAGCTGTAACTTTGTTTTAAATGCGTGTGTATAGAGGATAAGTTACATGGCTATTATATCGGAAAGAATTATAAATGTATAACCTTGTTTTTTAAAGCAGCCTATGATATTTCTGTTTATTCTACCTGCTTAATTTTATCCTTTTTCATGTTTGTATATCATTGTTTAAATGACCACGATTTTTCAAGCTTTATTATTAAATATTTTTTTAATAATAGTTATTGCAAAGCCTACACCTAATATCACTAGAAACATGTATTACAAGTGTTGTAAGTGGTGCGCTTACTGCGTAGCATACACCATGTGTATATTTTAAATGTATGTATATAGGTATGCATAACCAAATATATTTGAAGTGTTCCTCATATATATATATATATATATATATATATATATAATTATAGTTTGAGAGACATAGTAAAATAGCGCAAACATTTTGCCCATTTTCATGCCAGAAATCCACATTAATACATTGTCAAATACACTTAAAGTCGAATAACACAGTGCCCATATGAACAGATTCTCCCTTACAAAACACACAAACAAGTTAAATATTATAGTTACTTTTCTTTCAAACTTTTAATTAAAGTATTAATCCTAGAATCTCAGTATCGAACACGATTCAGAAGTGCCTATTCTTTAGAGAAATAACGAGTTAAATCGAGTACAGATCTCCCGGGACAAAAAAGAACATATCTAGTGAAGATAAAATAGCAGAAATAATGACCGAACAAAGAAAAAAGAATTGTAAATAAACTACAATCAACATACAGAAAGGAATCTAGTTTTTCATACGATAGATGTTTCTTTTCTTCCCAGTTTCATCAGTGAATCTATTTTGTTTTGTTTCCTGTTTTATTTTTATCGAAAGAAAGACATACGACTCTCCTGTTCACTTGCTTGTGTCATGTCAGATTATCGAGACTCGTTAGGAATGAACACTGGCAATTGACCGTTTTTCCTCTTTTAAATCATGATTTCTTTTTATTTTACAAAAGTTTTTTCTTCGTTGCCAATGGCAAAGCAATTAAGGAAAGGAGGAAAGATTCACGGTCTGAAATACGTTCAGTTTTATGTCCTTCACACGTTTCTTCTTCCATTCGTCATCTTTGATTGAAGCGAAAAATAGAATAAAGCATTGTATCACTGTAAATGTTCTTATGAAAAGTGATACATGTCTGAAATAGATATGGCTGACACAAATTCACAATCACAATAAATTGTTACATTTCTATAGATGTAAATTCGCATACTTATTTATGTTATATGTAAAGTAAAGTGCATGTGCTCCTTATTCTATTCGTCGGTATAGCTTGAGAACAAAAGTTACATATAAAAATCTGCTTTGAATGCGATTAATGCTATTTATTTGTACGTAGTATTGCATACTAAGTTACGTTTAAATAACTCGATTCAAATATCTTCTCTGATCAGCAGTTTTATCTGCGCAAGACTATGAGTGACTACCAATTCCGACGCACTAAGTCATAATCTATTGACACATAACGCCATCAACTATAATAAGTGCCATGTTTTTATTTTACACAACCCGTTATATTACTACTTAATAATTACTATGTCGACTATTAATAGAGCTGTTAAAAATGTCATATTCTAATAAAAATGTAAACAAAAGCTGTAAAAATCGTCTGAAGAATATTTCAATAATGTGCATACCAAATGGATTTTCCTTTCTATTTTTTTAAACTAGAGTTTACTTACCAGTATGCACTTTTTATCATTAGTTGTCCTATATTGGTTATTGATATTGCAGTATAATAAGTGTCGATTTTGTACATTACACATAGAAAAACATATTTCTACATGGGTGCACTATAAAACAATTAATTCACAAGAAAAATCCATACATAAATGTATGCTATATATATATATATATATATATATATATATATATATATATATAGTAAGCTATGAAAATATATTCATTGCAATTAAGCTACACAGAAGCCCCCGCGTTTCATCCGCGGGGGGGATCTTCAGGCTAAAATGCATGGAGTTATTTTAGCCTGGTGTTATTATATACACGGCTTGCTAATTTACCAATCAGATTCTTTGTTGTTCTCTCAGTCAATCGTTGGGCTTCACACGAACAAAGGTGTGGTTAGTGTTACTTCTTTCCTATACCATGTTCTATTATTCTTTTTTCTATAGATTGACCTATATCATGTTTCCGTTGCTGTGTCAATATAATAAGTGGATTTATTTTATTTTGTTTTAACACGTGGTTCCTTGTATTTCTATTTTAGGTGTTTGTTTTTAAACTGTTAAGTTTTTGGTTTTGTTTATTTATTTATTAATCGTAAGCCTAAGGTAAATCTATTTCTGTGTAGACAGCTGTTTGCTATCTTACTTCTACAGTTTAATAGATTTCGAGCGTATTTTATATATGTATATGTGTCCTTGCCTGTTTGCACAAAGTTCGTAAATAGAAGTATGCACCTTCGTGTACCATTGACCTGCAACTGCTTTATGACTGTCATTTCGGTTTTAAGCTCTAACTCTTAGCAGTGGCGATCGAGGTTAACATGTCCTTCAACCAATATAACAAGACGGTACTAACCGCGACCCCAAAAGCTGACACAATTGTTCTTCTAGGAGACTTCTAACGCCAGAGTGGAGGGGGCAGATCATGAAACATGGATGAGATAAGGTAAAAATTGAGTAGCATTGCAATTGTGTTCACCTTCTCCAGTGCTCATTGAATTTGATCTTCTTATCTGCAACATTTTCTCGCATCTGAAAGGTTACCAATCAACAATTTTGAATACACCCATGGTCAAAGAATGCGCACACCCTCGAATATAGTATCACTCGAAGGCGAGCACTTCAAGATGTGAGAACTGTATTGGTTATGCGGTATGCACAGTGTGATTCAGACCACAAGATTTTGCGTAGTAAAACTTTATATCATGCGTTCATCTTGTACTTCGTGGGGTAGAAGTTCTCAAGCGTATACATGTATTGAGACTGCAGAACATGGCACATGACGACCTTGAAAACGTGCTTAAAATGTAGAGTGTGACTGTACATTGAACCATTTCAGGACTTTGGGCTGCAAGGTCAGCGTTGAGGTTATTGATAAACAGACTGAAGTAGCTATACCCCAGTGCATGAGAAACACACCGGGACCAATCAATTTTTTAAGAATGCAAAGTCAGCAATTCAGCGCAATATTTTTAAAAGTAAGAACCAATTGTGGCTGGATATTTCTGAAACAACACAAAAGGCATACGATAGAAATGATATGACAACGATGTACTTCTTGATCAGGTATGTTTTAGGACAACAATACTCATCTCTGGTGTCATTCATGTCCAAAAATGCGTATCTCCTAGATGATATAATGGCATGCTGGATTGAGCATTTCATAGATATTCATTAACTCGTCAGTGGTTGATCATGAGGTCATAAATAGTCTGCCGCAAGAGGCTATTAATGAGAGTATGACCAACTCCTCCTCTTATATATATATATATATATATATATATATATACATATATATATATATATATATATATATATATATATAATAATAATAATAATAATAATAATAATAATGGTAATAATCCAGGTAAAAAAATATCCGCAGGGTGGTAATCCAGAGAATTTTAACCGGATTTATAAAAAGTGGTTAATATCAAAATAAAGCTTTATATATGATAATTTTATTTACACAGACATGTACAAAATCTGCGACACTGGCATGTCGATGTTATCGATCAAGAGTTACTATAAACTGAGATTTCATCAGGCAGAGTTAGAATCCGATCTTAACCTCAGATCATATTTGGAGAGTTAGGGTTCTCTCAAAATATGATCTGAGGTTAACTCTTCCTGATGAGATCTCAGTTTATAGAAACTGTTGATCGATAACATCGACATGCCAGTGTCGCATATTGTGTACATGTCTGTGTAAATAAAATTATCATATATATATATATATATATATATATATATATATGTGTTTGTATTTATATATATATATATATATATTTATATTTATACATATATATTCATATATATATATATATATATATATATATATATATATATATATATATATATATATATATATATATATATCAATTCAGTTCATATTATGTTCCATGGTTTTATTTGTGATTTTTATATTTTCACATTTCCAAAACACATAATATTTCTGTGAGATATATTTTTTACGGTCTGTTTCATCTGTCTTGTGCCAAACAACATTTTTATGTAAATATCGTCTCTGCAAAACTACAAAATCATCAGAAAAAAATCACAAGAGTAAACAGTTCTTGGATTATAGTGTTTTGAAAAAAACCTACACTATACAGTAATTCATTTTTGGGTCAAAACAAACAAAAATAAAATAAAAAGAGAGAAAACACTCACACGTGGGGAAATCCACTAATACGCAATTTTGATATTGACATAAAAATGTTGTTTGGCACAAGACTAATTAAACTGACCGTAACAAATATATCTCAGAGAAATATTATGTTTTTTTGAAATGTGAAAAAATAAAAATCAGAAAATAAAACCATGATTATTGGAATATAATATGAACTGACTTATATATGCTTTGTTATAAATAATTGACAATCATTCAACTGAATCTTTTAAGGGGACTACACCGTAAAAGGAACTGATATTATATGCTAATACATATATTGTCATTAATAAGTATATATATATATATATATATATATATATATACTAGCAAAGGAAGATGATATCATGGTTTATGAACACTGACCCGAAAGGACGATGTAATAACTTGGAAGATGGTATCATGACAAACCCCTTATCTAATGAAAACGTGCATATAATATATGGAAGTATGATATGGTAACATAAAACAGATAGTACACTACCTTCTTCTAAATAGAGAAAACAATCATCGAAGGCGGTATCATGAGAAGGAACATCTACTATACTGTTCATCAAATGACGTGGGCATAGCTGTGTAGGTCGCCTAATAAGAGGAGAAAGTAACCTTTGTTAGTATAGTTTCATGGAAACAAAACAGATCCTACACTACCACCTCACAAAAAAGAAGGCATTTCCTGACAAGATAGTTACATTGCAACATAATATATAATACATTACTCTTCAAAAAGGGTAAAAAGTAAGAGGTAATTCCTAGGAAGAAAGTCTTATTACAACAGAACTGTTACTCCACTACCAAACCCCAATAAAAAAGTATACACTAATAAATAAAATCATAGTTTCATTCATTAAAAATTAAATAGTAATTAAAACATCATTTGTATGCTTATTTTCGTTTTGTCAAAGATAAAAGTGTAGAATGTTAAAATATCAATTAAATAAATATGTATAACAAAATATGGCAATGCATAATTAAAACTGTATTTACAGAATGTCACGTTTTTAGAAAATAAATATAAAAATAAAGAAGACCTACATGTGTTTGTGGTAAATTTCAGTTCGCTATATATATATATATATATATATATATATATATATATATATATATATATATATATATATATATATATATCGTATTTCAAAACCTGAAGTTGTATAATAAAATTAACCTTTTATACGTTTATATGGTAAGGATAGATTGGAAAACAATTGCCATTCATTCATATTCATATATATATATATACATATATATATATATATATATATATATATATATATATACTAGCAAAATCTACACACCCTTGAGGCATCATTAAATTGAGGAGTGAGGTGAGTGTGTATAATTAAAAATATATATCCATGTTTATATTTTTAATACCCGTTTTAGTGATTCCTTATTTTGTTTTTGACTTCAATAAATTGTAAACTAAAAAATAATAATTGAACGTGTATTTACAAAAGTCACATATAAGCGATAAACAGCAAACACATGAGAACAACAAGTAAATTTTAGATTTAAATGCACCACAAGAACACTAAAAATATAAATTGTTCCTCTATGAACGGATGTTGCTGTACCATGCTCTTTATTATTAACAAAATAAATATGAACGTTTAAATATTCTTCATTAGTTATAATTGTAATCAGTAAAAAGAGACGGCTGGCTTTTTGTTACTTAATAACTTTTAATCATGAACGATAAAATTCGTCTTCTCTTTATGCTTGCGATAACAAAATGTTGTACGCCCTCAAAAATTATGATATATATATATATATATATATATATATATATATATATATATATATAAATATATATATATATATATATATATATATTCATATAAATATATAGATATATATATATATATATATATTGATAACGTGCAACACCCCCTCATGCACTGATGAGCGTAGAAAAACACGAAACGATTACGTATGTAGGTACAAAAACGCTTTAATACTAAACAATATTTACAGTTTATGCCCGTTTATGAGTTATAGTCTTAATATTAGAGCACTGTCTAAAATTACAAAGTTTGTTTTCATCAGCGATTATGCAAAGTTCTGACCAGGCCTGGAACACTCTCGATACCAATCATGCCTACGCCTGCTTATCTGGTAAGTGTACGTTTATTACACGTACTGTATGTGCCGATTTTCCGCATAGACGTTAGGAGTGTGATTCTAGACTGAATCAACGAACTGCGTTAGATCACATGTGACCACGTGCAACCGCTACTCCTGTACTGAAGACAGTACACAACCCGAAATGATATAGTATGTCGGTACATAAACACTGTATTACTTAATAATAGTTACGCTATATATATATATATATATATATATATATATATATATATATACATATATATATACATATATATATGATTAGTATAAGAAAAGACGATGATTTTTAGCGAGCATATTACATGCCCTGCTGTGGGTATGAACTATTTATTATTACAATAAAATAATATCAGCTCATAGCGGGCGGTATTGACCTTGGTATCAACAAGAAGAACTCCGATTTTGTTGACCATTCATACATTTTTCATAAGTTTTGTGAATTAGTAATAGGCTGGCTTAATTTTAGCTTTAAAACAAACGGAAACCATTTGTACTGAAAATATAAAGTGTGCAACTCAATGTCAAATCTGGGTGTACTTAGTTCAAAGCAAATTGTCAGAAGAAAATCACGTGAAAAGGAAAGAAGAAGAAAGTGTAAGCCAAACGAATATAGTTAGTAAACCAGTTGCTTATACAAGCTAGTAACTTCCCTATGTCCGTTCGTCTCGCACATCACTTACTAATCTATCACACGATTCATTAAGAGACGAGAACGAGATGAAAAGTACGAAACATCAATAGCGAATATTCTATAGTATTATTGGTTCGTTTGAAAGGCCGCTAAAATCAAGAGAAAAAAGAACCTCATCACCACGTCAATACACCGTGTGACATATCGACTGCAACGATGGAAAAGCTATATGAGTTACTCGTTAAATTGCTTCCTCAACAACCCTATTCAACAGACTTTACCTTTAGCGACTACTTTCAGACCACAAAAAATGCTTTAAGTAAATATATTTGCCTCCAATAAAATCATACTATAAAAAAAACCTAAGGCGTATTTTGATCACATAGAAAAATCTTTCAACAAAAAGGCATGGACGTGTGGAGAGAAGCTTGGAATCAGGTTATTTCTCTTGAAGAAAACTATGTTGATAAATTAAGTCGAATTCTGCGTAAGCCTTCATCTTTATTGAATATGAATGTGAACAATTAAGTGATGTGTATATCGTAAAATAAATATGTATTTTCTTCTAATTCGCTCTATGGTCTCGCTTGTTAAAGGTTCATGCTGCATGGTTCTCGCTTTAGCTGTATAAAGCCACACTAATGCGTATAAATGATAACGAAATAGTTAAGTCTGCATATATAAAAAGATATTTGTACATTCACACTAATACCACCGATAATTTAAATACTAGCTCTGTATGTAAAATATGATTTGTCGGGCGTCATCTAGTTAGTAACGGAATATAATAAATCAATGTATTAAATATCATGTTTGCGGGGGAAACACCTGTATATCTCCGACTGGATTGAGGATAGTTCTCTAGGGTCAACCTAAGTGAATAAGCTATAATTATGGAGTAAATGATTAGGATGGGGTGCTGTATTAGACGTAAGGAAATATGCATTAGCTTGGTAGTCTGTAGGGGAGCAACACCTAGCTGTAATAATTGACTAGTATTTAATTGTAGTTAATCCTCTTAGATTAGTGAGACGACGTACCGATGTCCGAGCAGAATGTTTGCAACTTCACTGCTGCTAGAATTCTATACAGGCACAATTTAAACTTAATTAGTAGACACTAATGTTACTTAACCTTGAACAAAATGTACATTAAGCCAACATATAAATGTTCAACTAATTAAATTATTACATTGGAGGCAATAACAAATATGTAAACAGATCATAATCGGATCGGCACATGTATCTATAGTGGGAAAAAGAAGCACTTTCGTGTATAAGTAATTAATTGAATCAGCTACTTTAAACTATATTTTAGAATTAATCTTACGCCTCTATTTTAATTATAAGCAAAATAATTTCCACTTTAATAGCGAACGTTAATTATCCAACGGCTATTTACACTTAGATGTTCTTCCATAATTACTGTTCATTGGGTGATAATTCAAGATAGCGGTCTAATAGCAATTCTGTCATACTATTATTAGGTTGGCTAATTGTGAGTGTAATCTGTTTTCTGTTATCTCCTGTATGTTGTTTGCGTATTTGTTTTGTTTGCAATTTCTTATCCACGAACTCTGTACTAGATATGACACTTTATATATGCCTTTCATTTAAGTGTCTAACGAAATGTGAAAAAATAGATTAATAGCAGCAGGTTGTTCGCTGAGAAAACATCGGAAAACAACAAGCATGTCGGCAATCGAATACTAAAAGTAAATAATGTGATTAAAGATCATCAGAATGTATACACTCCCTATATATATATATATATATATATATATATATATATATATATATATATATATATATATATATATACACATTCTTTGTAATATAGCAGGAAAAATTCCAGCAGAGTGCTCGATTAATTGAGAATTAAAGTACGAAAATAAAAATTAAGAGCGGATTATTTATTGATTTGGGTACAAAAAATTACTACACCATTCGTACCGTCGGTTTCAAGCACAGAAGGACTTAGCCATCCGGCGCTTATCAGATGAGAACAGAAGCTGAAGAGAGCCGGATTGCTTAGTCCTTCTGTGCTTGAAACCGACCGTACGAATGTTGTAGTAATTTTTCTGTACGTTATATATATATTGCAATCAATACAGTGAATATGCTTGTTCAACATACGAATTTCGTTATAACACCAACTAATCTAGCGACTGCAGTAACAGGGAAAATAAATATATAGTTTTTAAACATTTAATAAAACATCAGTGAAAATACTTGTCCTACATGCTATTTTTTTATCACCATATATCGTGGCGACTTGGGAACGCCAATTGCAATAACAAAGAAAAAGTAAGATACATTTTAAAAATCATTGATTGCAGAAGCAAAAGTAGAATAATTCAAGAAAAAACACGCTTCAAAGAGTATGATTGTTCTACACGCAGATGTATTATAACATTACAAACATAACACATAAATGGTTATTATTAATTGTATTGTTATTATTTTCATTATTATATTTCGTAAGTAAGTTTAAAATATATATTCATGGCAATTAATCTACAGAGAGCCTACGAGTTTCATCTACGTAGGGAATCGTCTTACGATTTCGTACGGGGATGAAACGCGGACACCTCTGTGTAGCTTAATTGCTATGAACGTATTTTATTAACGTTTATCCTAGATTTACTCACGTATTGAGCACTGTTGGAGTAAAGAGTATACTTACTTATACCATTTCAAGGTGATACATGAAATTATATATACAGGGTGGGCAAAAATAAGGGTCCTATTTTTAAAAATTCATAACTTTTTTATTTATTGATTTTTTTTTTTTTTTTTAGAATAAGTAAAGGACCCCTTCCGAAGCAAGCATGAGCCGTATTAGCCCTAAGGAACGTATCCTCATTTAGAAAACATTATTTTTGCTTAAAAAACTCAAAACAGTGTAAAAAACAATACTTTAGTTTTTGTAAGTTTTAAGAAGTGTTTTTCGGCTAAAATTTGTTTTGTTTATTTCAAAAAATCTCGGAAGGATCAGTCTACACACACATAAAGTTTGGTGAGTTTAACTTTTATTTTGTGGAAGTTATTCAAATTCAAGTTATTCAAATTTAAAGATAGGACCCTTATTTTGTATATATATATATATATATATACCATTCGTTCACTTTACATGTGTGTATATATATATATATATATGTGTTTATATATATATATATATATATATATATATATACATACGTTTATATACATACGTTTATATACGTATAGAACCTGGTTAACATTGAGTGATCAGAGCCGTAAAACTAGATCCCACTGCCTTGCATGCTAAGGTTGTGCAGAAATAGGATTAGGTTTAGGCAAGCCTGACAGAATCCTCAAGAGCAGCTCAGGCCCTGTAAGCTAAGGAATGCATGATACACCGGCATGTGGATTAGACTCTGGTGCCAAGAAACCCGAGTTCCAGATATGATGTATGTCCTCGTTGCTTTTGTTACGGTAGGCATCTATGAGATGAAAAACTCTGATCAAACACCTGCAGTGCAAGTGACTACTTGTTATCGGACTATTTGTCTTTCACTTCGTTCATAGTCGTCGATACTCATAGATTGGTCACACAAGCGTCGATCACTATATCCTTTTGATGTGCTAGTACTTTTAGCGTATGTGATTGATGTGTAGATACCAACTACGTGTCTAGATAGCGGGATGAATTCAATGAGTGAAACGAAATTTAATTCGAAGTTGGAATGTCAGAACCTTACTTGATCGTGATGTTTCTGACTGGTCGAAAAGACGAACACCACTTGTTGGACAAGAACTTTTACGTCTTAATATTGATATAGCAGCATTTTCAAATACAAGATTGTTGGAAAAGGATAGTTGTGTACAAGAATCCTCGGAATATGTATTTTACTGGAACGGTAAGCAGGAAAGCGACCGGCACGACCATGGAATAGGATTTGCTGTTTAAAAATGGGTTGTCTCTATACTCGGGAAGTATCCGTGTAGTCTAAAGAGCGAATTAGGACCTTACGTGTGCTTCTATCTAGTCAGAGATATGCAGCTCTTATTCATGTTTATGCTCCTGTGCTAATAGCATCATGTTATAAAGATCTTTAAGAAGTTACCGGCGGTGATGGAATTGTTTTGTTGGGGGGTTTCCAGGCGAGGGTGGGTAAGGAATTTAAAAGAGTGTGTCAACTCGGATGTTATGGAGTTAGTAGTATGAATAAAAGCGGATTGCGTTTACTGCATTTGGTTATAACTAACACGTGTTTCCAATTGAAACCAAAGTATTAGAACACGTGGATGCATCCACATTCACAGCGAGCCCATTTGATCGAGTACGTCATCACCCGTAGACGCGATCAAAAAGGCGTCTGCAAAGTTCGAGTCAAAAAGAATTCCAAGTGCTGAACACATTATTCTCTGTGGTGTGCTGACATGAGGTTCTTAATTAGTGCGAAGAGGCGATTCAGCAACGTAAAGTGTTCTTGTAGAATAAATGTTGCAAAGCTGAAGAATTAGAAAAGTAGTGTTGTCCTACAGAATAGACTTGAGTAGATATCGTTTGATGGTACGTGGTAGTGTTTTGGGAAGTGTCTTTCTGAAACAGCAGTAGATGTCCTTGCGTTAACGAAGAGAAAGCATCAGTACTTTTTTATGGCAATAATGCTTACATCGCTCAAATGCTACAGAAGAAATCATAGACTTCATGAAAAGCGGATCTGAAGTCTGCTGAACTTAGACAAATGAAAGAATTAATAGTGGCGATAGAAGGCTTGCGATATTCAGCATGTCGCTTATGTTTATGACAGTAAAGGAATGTATCACCTGATGAAAACAGTTCATGCCCCTAGTCATTCTAGTGTAACCCCATTAAAATCCAAGGATGGCAAATAGTTAATAAGAGATTGAAGCAAGCTACGTGTAGATGGACAAAACATTCTACCGATCTGTTCACTAATCGGTCGATTGTCAGTACTGATGTGATAGATACCTTGCCTCACAAGACTATCATTGCCAAAATGGATTATGTTCCTTCCATCAATGAGGTGGAGGAGGCTATATGTAACTTGAGATGCGGAGCACCTGGTGGAGAGGGTATGCATGTGTTAGTCCATCGCTGTGGTAGAAAGACCATTGGCAGTTCAAATTAATAGGTTGAATGACATATAGTTTTACGAGCATGTTCACTAAAATTGGCGTGACTCCATTATAATCTCCTTGTACAAAAGAAAAGATAAGAGAGATGAGGGCAGCCATTATCGAGGACTCTCTCATTTCAATAATACAGGAAATGTATTTATAACAATCCTGCATAATTGTCTGAATACCTACACATGTCTGTTTATGCTTCCTGAGAGTCATTGTGGCGTTAGAAGAAATCGTGGACATGATCTTTACGGCGCATCAAATGCAAAAAAAGTGTATTGAACACCGTCTACACCGGTATCAGGTCTTTGTTAATCTGAATAAAGCGTTTGATACAGTAACGTGGGGTCCGCTGTTGACAGTATTGGGTCAGTTGGGATGCCCTCCTACGTTTGTTAGACCTCTTCCTGAGTTGCATGACAACATGCAAGCTCGTGCCAACTGCAATGGGTGCTTCTCTTAACACATAACAGTTTACAACGGTGTTTAACAGGATTATATACCCGCACTTACATTGTTTTCCCTCTTGTTTGCTGTGCCTCTGGTGGTGGCTTTCACTAACTGTGACAAAGCTGTGTATCTTCGATTTCGAACATCAGCGCGGCTGTATAACCAACAGCATTCTAAGACTTTGTTAAGGACATTCTCCACTGTTGTTCAAGAGTTCATCTATGTAGATGATGTGCATCTCGTATCTATTTGGGAGAATATTATGCGGGGTATCATAGATAGCTTTGCATGGACGTGTAGTAGCATGCGTCTCACAATACGCCTGGTAATGGCAAATGCTGTATAAGCCTCAGCCTTTGGCAGCCCGTATAAGGAAAAGGGATATATTTGTTGAAGGCCACTAACTTTCTGTAGTGGATCGTTTTATGTATCTCGGTAATGATCTTTTGAGGAACGAGTCGTTGGATACTGAGATAGAGAGACGTATTGAAGGGGCTGGTGTTGTCTTTTTGTCATTTGAAGAAGCGGGTTGGGCACCACGCCATGTCTATAGATTACTATCTCTTTCTTCCCCTTTCTTTTTCTCTTTCTTTCTTTGTATCTCCAAGTATATATATATATATATATATATATATATAAATATATATATATATATATATATATATATATAGTATTTTCTGAAAATATATTGATGGAAATTGAGCTACACAGCGTTTTATTTCCGTAGAGAATGGTCAACCTAAAATGTGTAGCTTAATTGCCATAACTATATTTTACTAAGTTACTACCTAGCTCTACTCACGTAGTAAGCAGTGTTGAAGTAAATACTTAAAATCGACACATAAAAACATCATATCTCATTATGACACTGAGTATGGATAGATGAAACAATAGTAATTATATATATATATATATATATATATATATATATATACATGTGTGTGTATGTATTCTCGAAGTATACTTATAAAATGCAAAAACACATACACATATACACGCATATATATATATATGTATATAATGAAGGAGAGTGGAATATATATATATATATATATATATATATATATATATATATATATATATATATGTAAATGTGTGAGTGTACGTGTACCTGTTTATGTGTTTGTGCATTTTATAAAACTATTTAAAGAGTACATATTGGACCAAATATATAAATACGAAAAATGAAAACTATGAAGTTGTCATAAGGAACACTGATTAGTACAAATACATTTACTTAAAAATATGATTTGATGTATTATTTCATTCGCGTACGGAGATTTTCTAGAATATATTGTAAAATAATGGTGTCAATATTTATATATGTTTTGGTGCTAAATGGGACACATTGAATTTCGAGGAAATATTATACGATACAATTTTAGGGGGACACGTGTCAGTGCTTTGGATGCGGTATATGTTATTAAAACTAATATTTTGTTAATTCAGATTTTGGTACGATTTTTAGGAACGTGGAGCAAGTAAGGGGTAGTATAATGTGGGTTAGGTGTAGTAAAGAAAAGAAACATGCGTTCCAAAAATAAGAAGGAGAATTAAGGTTTGAGTACAGGAGTTGGTGAATAGTAGAATGTAGTATCAGATTCGTGAAAAGCTACTTGTATACTGTCGTAGCGAGGGTAATGAAACTAAAACAAGAACATGTTTGTAAAGAAAGGTGGTGGTTAGAGCTTACAAGATGAAATGTAAGAATGATTTATTTACATATAATAGAGTAAGAATTAGGTTGGTTTCGTAGTATTTGTTATTAATAAAAATGTTCAAGTCGGATATCTTCACTCATGCTGAATTCTGAAAATTGGTGCGCTGCTTGGTCAAATTACTGGACTGAAAGATAATACTCACTACGATGTATATTTCTATTTTGATTATCGCGCTGTCAACACAGTATTCTACTCTTACCGATAATGCCCATCGATCTTTTATTTCATGAAATCGTTGACTATCATCCTTCTCGTGCCATGCAATGTACATGAGGATTACGTTACTCCTAGCCAAATAATCTTAAGATTGGGGTAGTATGTATTGTAATGTTGTTTTGATTAAGGTGGTGTAAGCCCTTCATAATCCGATTTTAATTAAACAGTTATCACCATAAGTATAAGGCACCATTGATACTTATTGAGCCAAAGAAAAATGTTATGTCAATATTGTCTCTGCAACATTACAATATCATCAGAAAAAATCCACAAAGACTAAAAAGTTCTTGCATACAAGTGGGTCATTTTTAGGTGAAACAAAACCAAACACAAAGAAAATGAGAAACACGTGTGGGAATTCAATAATACGCCATTTTGATGTTTCTTCGTTCAGAGCTAGTACATCTTAAAAGTTATGTCGACATTTATAAATTTAAATTCAGTAATATTTCTTAAAATAGTTAATAAGTTCTATAATTTATTTATAAAAACTCGAATTCACTTTAGGGTATTTTTTTACTTTCTAAAGATACATCAATTAGACTTCAGATATCTATTTAGGTTATTTGAATACGAAACTGACAACGGAGCTGGTCAATTTAAAGTTAATCAGTTCAGAACAAATTTTTCAGATCCAGCAACTATAAGAGTGTCATACATCAGTGTTTTTGTAGAAGATGTTTAGTATTTTATTTATAGATAAGATGTATTACGCAGATTTCTTCACTTAAATAGTAAGTTTATATTTAATGCTAGACTAAGATGGGAGAGTGTGTCGCTTACAACGAAAATAGTTAATATTAACTTAGACAGGAATCGAAATACCAGAAGGGGCTACTAAATATTTTTATTAATGAAATGATGTTAATGACTACATTATAAAATATTATGATGATTCAATTGTACTTTTACCGACATTTATACTTAAAGTCAATTGTGATAATGTTTTATACATAACTCGTATTGTGAAGTGAATACTGAAAAGCATCAATGTAAATATCAGCTTCGTCTTTAAGTGTATGCCTATATGTATATTAGATTGTGTGCATTCTTTTACTGATTAATATATTTATTAATATATATATATATATATATATACACACATATATATATATATATATTTACATATATACATATGCACACACATATATACATATACATACACATACATATATATTTATCTATTATAATTTTTTAAATTATTTATTTATTGTATTTTATTTTATTTTATTTATTTATTTATTTTTATTTAAAAAACCTTTTTTTAAATCTATCTTTTTAATTTTTATTTATATTTTTAATTTTTAATTTTTCTTTTATTCATTTTTTTCCACTATATTGAACATTTATTTGGCATTATATTTTAAATGATGCTTGTATGATGTGTTCTTACTCTTACAAAACTAATCGTATGTTTTACTTACCATGGGGTCACTAATTAGTACAGATGAAAACTAAAAAAAAACTGATGCCTTCGTTATCTGGCCCTCTTACTATTTCCTTTTCTATAGCTAGGGTTAACCTTTGTCGCTTCGGTCATTTTTGTTCTGTGCGATGTGTTCTATATTTAAATGTGTTATATATGGGTATAAGTAGTCCAACATTTACTATTGGGTGTATGGTTAATATTTCCTTGAGTGTCTTATAATATCCCTATACCTTAGATATCTTACTATTTATGTTGATGAAATAATTACTGCCACAGGTATTTTATATAGGTCTGTAAAGGGGTATGATATATGCGGTTCTAGGTAGAGAGTTCTGTACCACTTCCTGTCTTTTATTTAATAATTTTTCTTTAGACATATCTATATTACACGATTCCAGAATACAGAGTTTAACTCTCTTATATTTGTTAGGTTTATATTATAGTATAGACCATTTTAATATATGTTGTATATCTTTACTGTTTAGTTCTTTTACATGTTTAGCTAAAGTCGTAAGGACCTTCTTTGAATTTGTATTATGTTATTTGTTAGAGTGTATATGGTTTCTTAAACTGTCCTTAAAATTCCACCGTTGATCCAATGTATGTTCTAATTCTGTTTTATTCTATGGTGTAACACTTATACACTATATTTGAAGTGTAATATCCCCGCTTCTAAATGACACCCATTGAAATATATATATATATATATATATATATATATATATATATATATATATATATATACATCATTATCATTATTATTAATATTATTATTAGGAATGCACTATACCTTTCATGTAACGCGTCTGCCGATTAACTACTAAATACTATTAACTTAATTGTAAATATGTATATATCTGTAACCATATGTCTGTAGAGTTACACTCTTATGACACATCGGTCGTTTAAAGATGGCATTTTGCATGGGTGCATTATTATTTTCTACAAAAAAGAAAAAGAAAAAGAAGAAGAAGAAAGAGGAGAAGAAGAAGAATTAAAATAAGACAAAGAAGAAGAGGAAGTAGTGGGCAGGCAGGAAGGGGCTATGCAAAAAATTATAAAAAAGAGCAGCAAGAGGAAAAAAAGGAGAAACGTTTAATGGTCATCATAACCGATACACCACTAAAATATGTATCAACGTGTGTAAAGTTTAAGGTTGTTGTTCTCTGAAAATGATGTTGTATAAAAGGGCATTAACAAGCACATTAATATGTCATTTAACAGATTGGCTTTAATTTGAAGTATGATCAATATTAGATGTATTTATTTCAGTATTATAAGCATCCACTTTAGTCGATGCAGTAATTTTTCATATGATGATATATACGAATAAAATAAATCAAACAATACGTTTGTTTTTTATTCTATTTTATTATTAATCAAATACATATAATGTGTTATTGCTTTTTTGTTCATTATACTAGCATTACTGGAAACGATTTCGTGTTAATGTTGCTTAAATCTTATGGATGAGTTCGCTTTATCCATAAACATCGACATTTTGAAGCATAATAACAAATTAGCATGCGAGGAACAAGTTATCTATGAATGAATTATTAAGCGCGCATTATTCCCGGTGGACCAGAGGAAGACCACATGAAGGAGAAGGGTAAGAAGAAGAAAAGTATTTGATTATAGAGAAAATATTTTAAAAGAAGACAATCTTTCGAATTAATATCATGAGAAAGTGTAAAAGAAAGGACAGGTTGAATAATGGTTTTAAATATAAAAGCAAAGAATGTATTAACATTGATAAAAACATTGATAAAATAGGAAGAAATGAAAACATTTACCGTAACTGCATGTCGCTATATCATATAATGGCATCTCCGTAATGGCGTCCGAACAGTTATTCCTGAAATAACAACCGTTTTCTCTCTGTATCCTAATCTATCTCTTCATTTTATGAACATTTTTTTTAACAGAAAACAAATTAAAGATACAAAACAAAACAAATAAACTGTCTTGTCTAAATCGATATCACTATTCCAAAATTTAAAATCGCACTTTTCATGTCACATAGAAAATGACGGCTGTAGCATCGAGATAAATTAAAGTCAGAATTAAGACACGCAAAGCGAAAGCTGATCGAGAAATATTCAATTTCAATAAGATACAGATGCTATCTATTATTTCATGTAAAAAAACACACTACACTAAAATATACAAAATGTTAAAACCTTTATATACATAATGGGCATTTATTATTTCATATCCAAATACGTTCAATTCCTACTCATGATTAGTATAGTTTTTTTTCATATGAAATGTATGATATTTTTTCCACCACTTCTGATTAGATGCGTACTTTTCATCGTTTACATTATCAGAGATTCTCATCATGATTGTGATAGTCACAGCGTTTCTACCGATGTAACCACCAACTTTATTTAGGAATACCTTTTTGAAATTAAGAAACTAATCGATAAACTTAACCAGGTGTATGCCGAACTAGGGAACCAGTACGGAAAGTCGAACTGAACCCTTACAATATATGTTAATAACTAAGAATAACATACATTAGAACCATTACCGCGTCATGACTGATTGAATGTGAGCAATCTATCTATGTCGATTAAATTAATGTTCCACTTATATATATATATATATATATATATATATATATATATATATATATATATATATATGTATATATATATATATATATATATATATATATAAATAAATATAAACTCATGGAATAACGCAGAAATATTAACACCGAATCCTGCCTTCAAGAAGCCATAACAATATATTACCTAACATGTGGAAGAATAGCTGACCTTTCATATTGACAAATTATATTTCAACAAGCTGCCCTATAATACAGAAAAGTTTTCCGCGAACGCGACTTAAATAATAAGATATATATTAACACAACACTATAGACAACATTGTCAACATTGGAAAAGTAATTTTATCTGGTTCACTTTTTTGCTACTAAGCGTAAAATGTAACATAGTCACATACATCAACCATACTACTTCCAAAAAGCTCCGTAAATCTGATGATAGTCACACGGTAAAATTAGTTACCTCTGCGTTATTTTCTGGAGATCTCAGAAACAACAACTCCTCTCAATTAGCCTTACCCCAACTGCTCATGCAGACAAGTGAAAATTGTCTTTTGGCAAGAGGATGAATAATTAAGTCCGTTGTCTAATAGCCTAAGTAGCCGCTGTCACAATTACCGTAGTAGACAAAATCTATATCGAAATGACACAATTAACCTTCAAGCAAATATTCTACGCTCATAAAAACACATTAACATTATTGAGAAGACAAGGCACAGCGCGTTTCCGTATTTGCCACTACAATACGGAACCTAATAACTCAAACACATAATAAACAATCAAGTGGAGGATTTGTTGAACAAATACACGCTAGATCTTCGTATCCATGCTTTGGTGACTATGCAACACAGAGAACCACATAATATTATAAGCCTTCAACAACGCATGTATAAACTGCGTATATGTTAAATCGGAAGTTTCTAAAATTTGCCCCTACATGAAAACATTTTGTACTAAAGTGCACAGCATAGAACCACTTAACACAGAGATAACTATCAACCCTTCTCTTCCGCAAACTACCACCCACGGAATTATTGCAGAGGTATCGAAAATTTAAGACGTATGTGATGACACTAGATGTTACTATTTAAATCATGTATAACCCTTCTATACACGTATATCACACCAAGTCCCATACCACATATATGTCTACTATCTTATTATAAAAAAACACACTACACTAAAATATATAAAATGTTAAAACCTTAATATACATAATGTGCATATGAAATTTAAAAAAATAACAAACTAAACAAAATAAAATAAATAGCAATACATTCAGAAGATTTATATGAACTCAATGTTTATGATCTCCTAAATTTAAGGAGAAGCTCTCACTCAGTCTTGAACGATTGTATCAGTATAACCTCTAATTATAAACCGAATAATTTATATATAAATAAGAATAGGAAGTATTCCTACAGACTAACCTCATTTCAAAAGTTTCTCCTACATATCTACTTGAAAATGGACAGCCACACCATCAAAGCGAAACATTTAAGTCAGTCATTTAAACCCATTCTTATATATTTTCCGAATTATTTAGGATCCCTTATTTTCGGATCAACCAGCTAGATAAACACAATGATTACTGTTTTATCTGGTACCACAAAAGTGTACCTGTTTTCCCGGACTAATACTTTTGAAGGCGACCTACCGGTGTTGAACACACGCTCGAATCAGTTCACAAATATCGGAAGTTGTGAGAGGAAAACCAATAACGCGTACACCATTTATTTTCTCAGAAAATACGCGTTGTAAACAATAAATATTAATCAAAACAGATTTGAACTAAAACTCAAATGAAATAAATATAAATACCTTCAAACAAATTCCACCCGAAAAATAAAATATCAACAGATTGCTCTTTACGAGAAAATATATCCGTTATGGGCAAACGCAAACTAAGTGCGTACGCTTTTATTACCTGGGTTCTCTCCAAATATGATATAGGTTAAGATCGGATTCTAACTCTGCCTGATGAGATCTCAGTTTATAGTAACTGTTGATCGATAACATCGACATGCCAATGTCGCAGATTTTGTACACGTCTGTGTAAATAGAATTATCATATATATATATATATATATATATATATATATATATATATATATATATATATATTCAGTGATAAATAATTGTATTAACTCAACAGTTATCTCCGCTATATTTTCTAGTCTAGTGTATATTTATTGTAATGAGGTATTTTTCACCGAAAAGCGCTATAATGATAATTTGTGTATTTTAAAAATAAGTACGAGTGCATTTATATATAGATGTATATTTGAACTTAATAGCAAATGGCCTAAGACTTGATGCTTTCTATTCTTCTAATGAAATGTATTCAACGTTTATCTATTATACTTTAGGCATTCATAATCATATGATTTCCAGACAGACTGGAGCTTGAATAGTCCCAAACACTTTGTTGACACCAGTTTTTAACAAGAGATCTTCTCAGTGTTCAAACTGACAGGGGAGTTCTATCGTGATAATTGTTTTCGCATTGTAATCTTTTATACATGTATAACTGAACTATTGCTATCTCTGAAATTTTCGTAAAAAACATAATTGTAATAAAACGTAATGTTATACAGAGGAACTTTTCTCAGGTTTATTTTTTTTAATAAGGAAAATAATTGTTTAGATATATACATATATATATATATATATATATATATATATATATATATATATATGTATATATATATATATATATATATATGTATAGATATATATATATCTATACATATATATATATATATATATACATATATATATATATATATATATATATATATATATATATATATATATATGTATACTTGTGACTCTAAAAAAAGGGCTTCAAAGTACCAAGTTTTTAAAAGTAAAATTTCCAGTTTCCGATTCCCTTTTTTCATCTCCTTTATTTGCAAGAGACTCTTGCTTGTCAAATCGGCGTTTGATGGGCCCAAACCAATCATTTACTAAAGTTGCTTCTTTGATCTTTTGATTCATAACGTGAACTGTCAGCGAGACTCCAATTATTGACCTTGATTCTGAGCGACATGATAAAATCCCACAGATAATCAAAGCAAACAAGGTCACACCTAAGTCAATGTTCGTCTCCGAGGTTTCGAAAACTATGATAGTATGTTATTTTATCCTATTGGCTTCGTAAACAAATGTTGACACCCTGACCGTTGGCAAGTAGTTCATATTAAATGTAAATCCCTCCTACACTCAGCCTTAATAACGTTGATACTATTGGAAAAGTTTCGGATGCGACTGTTCTTATTCCTTTGTCTACACAACTAAGGCATATATGTTATTATATTCATAATCATAATTTGATTCCACATCATTATTTCAATGCGGTTGACTAAAAATAAAACAAGCGTACGTGCGGAAAAAAAGATTCAGGACAGAGACTTTACAAGTCAATCATCAATCAGATTGTTTACCTTGTAAATCAAATATAATATAATGTCTAGATTTTTTCCTGGCGAAATGGGAAAGTTCGCAGACAGGATTAATATGGATATGTAAGACGTCGAATGTAACAATGAACGTTTAAATTGTGTATTTCGCAAAAGTGAAAGTAAGTACAAACTGATCCCGGTTAAACAAGACAAAAGCCAGGGCGCGAAACGTTAATGGAAACACGCACGGACGGACACACGCCCAGCCAGTTACACGTACACACGAAGGCAAACATTTATGCACGAATGTTTTTTTATCATATTATACATACTTCTATGTAAAGTTAGGAATGTGTACATGTGCATATAGTTATTTCTATAAGTTTCACTCGTAAACTAATTAACTGATCAATAGATGAAAAGATGTGTGCTTTTATATATTCATGTATATATATATATATATATATATATATATATATATATATATATATATACACACATGTGAGTGTGTGGGTGTGCGTGTGCGTGTGTGTGTGTGTGGGTATCAATTTAATTCCATGCAAATAAAACACACACGGGGTAAAGTCATTTGTAAACATTCAGATAATATAATTTTTATAAAATTATGATGAGCGAAATTAAACATCTATAACAAAATATGCGCTATATTTCATATATTTTAGAGTATATCATAATTCCATGATAAATGCCAGCATACTAAAATCATATGCCCTTAATAGGGTTAAGATAACAAATTCATATACACTAAATGTACAAAAGCAAGGCAATTCCCAATTATTTACACTTTTATTGTCATTAATTAAGGGTATTACTACATATGAACCAAACCAGTTCATTATCACATCACTACAGTATAAATCTCTATGCATGAGTGGATGAAGTGTGTGAGGTGCGCTGAAGAAAAATTCCTACCAGTAAAATATATAGCCGTGTTGTGCTCGCATACCTTTAATGACAATAAAAGTGTAAAAATCTGGGAATTTTCTTTGCTTTTGTACATTTAGTGTATATGAATGTTCATCTTAACCCTATTAAGGGCATATGATTACAGTATACTGGCATTTATCATGGAATGTCACAACTTTTTTAAAGGCTATGCCTTAATACAATGGCCATTTTAAATGTTTTTTTTTAATTTTCTGAAAAACTAAGGTATATGGTGAACTGAAATTAAAATGCCATCAACTAGACAATATAACTTCTATATCTGCCAAAGATCAGCTTAATCCATCAAATAGTTGATGAGATACAGGGTGGCACATACGTGCGTACGCATGTACGTACACACACAGATAACATGATTTCATGGTTGAACTTTCTGGATATCTAGGTTGCCTTTACTAATGAGTCTGACATTCTACACACTTATCGAACCTATCAAATAAAATTGTTGTGCAAAGTGTTAACTAATTTAGTTTATTGGTTTTTGAGTTATGATTGATCAGAAAAATGAGATTTCCAGCATAAGCCATCCTTGAAGTTTATTAAGGGATAGAGCGCTCTCGCGCCTCCCTTCATGTATTTTCGGTATTATATCAGCACAAACTCACATGTAAAAATGCATATATTTTATATTTGCATTAAGTTTCATCCGTTTTCATCAGCTATGAATTAAACAAGATTTCTTGATTTTACATTTATTCTTGAAGACCCTTTAAGATTACCTTTAACATTTAAAAAAATTATAAGAATCATACTTACAGAATTGGATCCAAACAGGAATACCTATTCCTGACAATAAATAATAAAATTTAAATACATATATGGGTATGTTTGTTAACTGGATCTTGAATAATATCATATAACATTAGTTTCATGTATAGTGGCAATACTATTATTATTAATATTAATATTATTATTAATAATAATAATAATAATAATAATAATAATAATAATAATAACGATAATTATAAGAAAAATAATAAGGATAATAATAATAACAATTATAATAATAAAAACATTAAGTGTAAGCAAAAAATGAAATCTGCATTGATCAAATGTTAAATAATAAACAATGTTGAGGTTTACGTTTTTATTTCTAATTTTATATGAAATTACAAATTGAGTTAATTTAAGGGTCGATACACTTTTTTATGTAAACCACCCAGACCAGGAATGACGCCATTTGTGTAAGAACAAAATACAAGAATGAAATATCATTATCGCAAAGTCATGCGATACCTATTTGCCTAAATCTTGAAAAGGACAAGGCTACATGTAGGAGGAAAACAGTCAGCATGAAGAGAGTTCAATAAGCGGAAATCTTTGGAAAGAATAGTAAGCTGTGTTACAATGAAGTATCAAAAGAGTAATTGTTTACTGCATTGAAAATAATGATAAAAAACCATAGTATTAAAAATAATGATAAAATAAGGACCGTGTATTGTAAACACATTTAAGGTTACAAGATGTTAAAAATAAACAATGCTACATATAACGCAATATTTTTTTGGAATATAATTATTATTAATAATCTAATAAATAATAATGAAAATATATTTAAAATTGATGCGTAGGTAATTTATATTATAACCAGAAATTAATTAATCATAGGTGAATATCGTGATTAATTATTAAAAAGCGTCATGATATAACCAGCCATGTGAGGTTTCAGAAAAAAAGAATAAACAAGATATAAATTAAATAAGAAAAGAAAGCAGTAGAAAGAAATAGAGTAAATGAAAGCGACTGTGAAGATTAGTGGCATGGGGGTCTTTATTATTTCTTTCATATATATATTTCATATGTACTTTTCGATAAATGATGGTCATTTAAAAATGAATGAGCGAAAAAGTTCTATAATTGTAATAATGTATCTATTTTGAACTATTACTTGCAAATAACTAGAATTATAACACGAATTTTACTATCGCTCTAGACAAAATAAATGTACAAAAGAATACATAAATAAATAAATGACGTTTAACTGTTTACACTTTTAGTATTTCATTTATTTTTCTTAATTGTGATAGATGAAAAATATACACTTATCAAAAATAGTAAGATATTTTGTTTATCAAAAAAAATGTATGTTTTTTGAATGGGCAGAAGCAATTGTTTGTATTTCAGTGGTTCTCCAATCAAATCCGAGACATTTTAAAAATTAATGTTATACCTTGAGCTCTAGTCGTATTATACACTATGCAGCTACTACTTTGTTTTAGCATCAATACATTTAAATTTAATATATATATATATATATATATATATATATATATATATATATATATATATCAATTGAATGGCATACTATAATGAGAAATTGATCAACGTTCATTAAAGTCAAAACATAAGGAGTGATATTGCGTCCTTAACTCATGAGTTTCAAAGAAAATCCTCTCCTCAGAAGATTATTATCGCAATGACATTACTGCAGGTAATGAAATGAAGCTTTTAAAATATATACAAAATGTATACATAAACATAAAAGTACATAAAACATCAAATATATTTTCCCAAAATACACTCTTGCTTAAACTTATACAGTTTATCAAAGTCATAAAATTCAAAACAATTTCAAGAGAAATGTCCAATGAGCCGATTAAAACACATTCAAGGCCGTGAATGGTGGTCCAAACTCAAAAAAGGTATCAAGGTGGGGCATTTGCTTGCAGTCGATTCAATATATGACAGTGAAAGGGGAAACTCAGCGTGTATGCTAATTAATAATACAATGATATTAAGAACAAAATCATACAAACAGTTGCGAACACTCACTATGTGTTGAATATAACAATGTCCAATTAAGGATTCTAATGAGCTGATAGTAGGAGTGTTGCAAACCATAACTTTCTGGTCTGACGTATATATAGAAAAAATGTTATGGGGCAGATATATGCAGTAAGATCCGATCAAAAACAATTGTTAATAAGATAGGGATTGGAAAATGAAAAATACAATATTTTAGGTTCGGCTTGAATTTAAAATCAGCCGGAGTGAACTTAAACGAAAACTAAAATGTATTTAAGGTAAGGGAGTTGGAGAAAATGACAAAATACGAAGAGAAAAAGGGGATATAAAATATAAAAAAACTTTCAAAAGAAGAAGGGTGTAAAGGTTGGTATATTAAAGAAAAATAGAAAGGTAATATTAAATGAATACAGAAGGAGGAAAACGAAAGAGACAATCATCCATTGAAGATAATGGGCCTGAAAGATATAGAAGCAGAGTAGATTGAGACTAATGTCTGGCTATGTGGCATCAGCCAGACATGAACATTAAGCAACTACAGCGAGAAGGCTTTAACGTAAAAGCTGAATGAAATATAATGTGGTAGATACATGTATATATTTACAGGCATACCTACACATAAGGGAATGTGCACACATACGCACAGACGAATAAAAAACGCACACATACATCCACTCATATACATGATTGCATACAAGTTTATATATACATATGCATGCCAAATGCACACACACACATATATATATATATATATTTATACACGCTCACATACATATGCATACATTAATACATGCACACCCACATACATATACATATATTTATATATATATATATATATATACATATATATATATATACACACATATACATACACAAATATGTATATATGTATGTATATATATATATAAAAACACACATATACCCAAACATACACACATACATATATATACACACATGCATCTATATATATATATATATACATATATATAGACATGTATATATAGATACACATAAACACATATACATATAAATATATGTATATATACATATATATACACATATACACACACATATATAATATATATATATATGTATATATATATATAGACCCACATAATACATATAACATGATAATGACTATACCAACAAATGTAGCCATAGATAAATTTAATTATTGTTGGAAAGTAAAGTGCACAACAGCATTCAATTGATATGTCAATGTACATTTGGGGATACAACACAAGCGTGATGGGTAGCGGTAATTAGAGTGGTTAAGGCAATATGGGTCAAAATTCCTAATATGATGAGTTAGGCTATTATCAAGTCTACAAATTATGGATTTTAGTTTTGCATATCTTAAAATTAAAGATGGCATGGACAGGTAGGAGACATATGCATGATAAAGAAATAAAGATATATATATATATATATATATATATATATATATATATATATATATATATATATATGAAAATAAATCAAAGTAAGCTAATCGAAGTGAAAAATACAAAATACAATATGAGAAAACAAGAAATATACTAGTAAATTAATAGTAATAATAACAATGATAATAATAATAGAACATTAATACTAACAAAATACTAATAGAATAAAATAATCATGAATTAATAGCAATAATAATACTAATCGTAATCATCAGCATAATAATAATAATAATAATAATAATAACAATAATACTAATTGTAATAATAATAGTAATATTGCCAGTACTTGTAATAATATAATGATAATAATACCGATAATAGCACTAATGGCAATACCAATAGTAATCATGATTATAATAATAATGATGATAAAAAATGATAATTATGATAATAAAAATATCATTAATAATAATAAGAAAATAATGATAATAATAATAATATTAATAATAATTATAACATTATTAAATCCAATGATAATACTACTTATACTACTTATAATACTACTACTACTTCTAATTCTACTACTGCTACTACTACTACTACCACTACTACTCATACTACTACTACTACTACTACTAATAATAATATTTATTACACTAAATATTATAATAATTATCTTGATGTCTATCCAAGCATATAACATTATTAGATATAGAGTGAAATATAGAGGAAGGGAATTACTGATAATATAAAATATAATATATAAAGATACTAAGAAAAACTTTTTTTTAAATTTAAAATTTTAAAAAATATAATTATTTTCTTAAATAAGGTATATTTAAAGATGGCATATGATTTATCATAAGAATAGTTGGTTAGCGATAGGTAAAGAATAATTAGAGTCACATGAACTTAAGCGGATATTGGGAGGATCTTAAATAGTTAAGGAGGTTAGTTCGTCGACTAAATTGTACACATTTAAATTATCTCTTATATCTGCATCTAGACACCAATTTATCTCTAAAGTTTATCATGTGTTATCATTTAGAAGCCGTGGCTATAAAAACTGGCCCAGAGTTGCACACATTGCAGGATTTGGAGCCTGGTGTGTATTATCTTGATTTTTTTCAGGATGGACCATTAACTGGGGCATACATTTGCTAGATGCATCAGGGGTGGTCTTCAGTGATGTACTATACTCACATTATATGAGCGGAAAATTCCACCTTGACTGGAATCCGGACGCGTTAGGCGGCCTCCTTAAAAACGTGTAGCTACGAACGCCGACATTGTTAGATATCACCTTTTTTGTTAAAGTGACAAGATTCGACTGTTCTTATAGACACACATCAGTCGGCAATAAGAATAGTTCATCCTCGAAACTATATATTGCTTTTTTTATTTTTCACTGTTTAAAAGTTGCATTTCACTATGTTCGGATTCGAGTAAGTTAGGTTTGCTGTTTTTTATTAGAACTACTTAATCTATTTCATTGTTACTTTTTAAATAAAAACTGATATTTAAATAATAATAAGAAAACGCAAATTTGAACGAGGACTAAGTTTCCCTGGCACTGCTACGGACAACAGACCAAACTATTCGATCACATTTTGTAGCGTTATTGAAAGCAAAACCTTTAAATTAACTATAATAATATAAATCAAATGAAATGAATAATGTTATAATTTCGGACGCGTTTTTTCCACATTGTAGATTATTTGTTTATTCTTGCTCGTGGGAGTAAATGACACGGTTTAATTGTCTTATATTAAATACGAAAACAAGAGTATCACTAAATAGTACCGTGATAAGTAATCAGTTTAACTGATGTACCACTTCGTGTTTTTCATCTGTTCAATAAATTACATGCAAGATATAGGGGAATGTGTTGAAGTCGTACGTTTACCTAATAATAAAACGTAATTAATTTAACGAAATAAATAATTATTAAAATAGCTGTTTTCTTCTCTAATTTCCCTTGCTTTCTTTTAAAGATTTGGCACGACTTCTTTCTTCAGATATGTATAAAAATAAATTCCAAGAATTCAAAATTAATTATATTTCAGAATTGATTAGCAAAATTATTTTTCCAAATCAATATGTTTAATAATTTACCATTCACTATGTGAACCATGACTTTCAAGCGAACATGAATTGGATTGGTTAATTAATTAAACTAAATATACCTGATGTTTTAGGTTTCGAATTTTAAAACGTAAACATTTTAAATAAGAAGTGGACCCCATACCTAAATTGTTACTTACGCAGTCACGGAGTTTCGGTTACCCTCTCTATTATAGTTAACTATATATTTTTTTATAGCTGAGAATTTTAAAATGGGCCGGCTATTTATCTTGAAATGGTATTGCCATAGCTGAGTAGACCGTTTAATGATGTGCAGTAAGATAAAATTTCTCCAAGTAAACTAAACAAGACAAAAGTCTTTAATGAGGATATCTGAGAAATGAGCTCGTGACTGTTCCATCTAACATGTAAATTCTTACCTATTATATTCAATTATTCAGATTATGTTTACTTTAAGTATATTCATGTTTCTGCGCGAGTGCAATTGTTACCACATGGCATGGTTGCCTGTTTAACATGGTTTTCTAAAATGTTAGAATTTGCCCAGGGTATCAATGGGACAATAGAAATGGCCTTCCGTTTTGTCGTTCGATTAGACGTAAAAAAAACATGGAAATAATCGAAAATATAATTTTTAAATACATTTATAAACATGTTTTTAGATTTTACCGTTGGGGTTAACTATACTATATAAATGTACGTTTTTTGTTTGAATAGGTACCCATGGATGTGTAGTCGTGACGTTGGCAGTACTGACTACTAACGGAGAAAGACAAATCAAGTAACGACGTTTTTACGAAATATATAAATAAAACGGCCGCTTTTCAGTCTCTTGCCGGACGACTATTTTTCCATCAATACAAATGATCAAGTTCTTATATTTACGAAATTTTTTGAACGCTCTTTTTATTTTTGGAACTGTTTACATGGAATTTCTCGATAACCATTTTATAAACGTTTAATGAAACATCAAATAAATTACTTTTTCATATACAAAATAACCCGAAAAAACAAACGATGGTGCTGGTGTTCTACACAGACCGAACTAAACCAACATTTGCTGGACTAAACCGTAAACTTAGTTTACGGTTAGGTTAGGGTAACGTTTAGATGAAAAGAAACAGTTATAGTCGTATTGTGGAGAAGTACACACAACATTTTAAAATGTACTTATATATAAGATAAAATAAACAGTTTAATTCGTTAAATAAATTTGAAAAAATACAACTAAAAAGCGCATATACATTCAGTTTGTTTAGTGTAGTTTGTTGAGCTTCGCGAATCTCGAAAGTTTTCGGTGAAACCGAGATTAATAAGGTAAGTACAGAATAATTTTGGATACCTATTAATAAAAAGTACTAAATATAACATAAAATTGTCATCCCTGTTTTTAACCTGGATGTGTAAATAAACACAAGTTTAGTGACTAAAGAGCGTTACACAGTACGGATTACTTTAGTTGCTATATAAACGTGGCAGCCGTCTGGGAATTAAAAAAAAACAGTTACTCGATTAGGTTTAGGTTATGTTGTCAATAATTGCCTTGCTGATCATTAACATTAACATTATATCTATAAAGGTAAGTGAACTCTTATACTAAACCTAAAATATATACTTTTAATCGCACACCTATGTTCAGTTAATTGATTTACGAGAACACAGAATCACGTTTTTATTTTATTTTGTTAACAGATTGGGGGCAATGGGTAAACATTAAAATACTTCAATATTTACACATCTGTTGGGTTTTATTAACATAGTGAGAACTCCTGTATTTTGGCGTAAAAATGAGAAAAGGAAGATATCAAACATTTTTAAAAATTGATCAAATATGAGTTTAGGAAAAATATTTTTACTCTAACTCATAAGACATGTATATTATAGCCAATTAAATATTACAAAAATGACGGAAATACACTGAAAACCGTCGAAACAAATAACTAATCTAGTACTTTCTTTCAGACTCACATCAAAATGATAATACAACTTTACGATATAAAAATAAGAAATAAATCATAGGAAATGTCAAAATCAAAGAAACTGACTTTAGACAAAAAGTCATTATAGTTTGTTTGTGTTTTTCCTTGTCTTTCCGTGTTTCTTCCTTTGCTCGATCGAATAATGAATGAAACGGAGAGACAGCTTTGAGATATAACGGTTTAATTGATTTGACAGGTTACAAATCATAAAATAAATCGAAATAAGAAAGGCAAACATTTTTCGCTATTTTGATTATTTTCTTGTTCCAAGCATCCCGGCTAAAATTTTAGAATAACAAAGAGGGGATAAGCCATGAAAAGTCTCAGACAATTCACTTCTAAGCATAGCTAGAACGTCCTACTTTGTGTTGCTAGGGACTTATTTTTTTATTTTAGTGTACATATTTTAAAATTTTTAATTAACATAAATACTCTAGAATTCATGAGTCTTAAACTCTAACACATGCAATTATCTTGTAAGATTTTCGAAAGAAGACCCAAATACACTATAAACTGATACATTAAATGTTTATTTTGATTAGCTAAGTGTTATTTCTTATAATTGCACCGTGTTAGTGTGCAAAATTATATAATACTTTATCAGAATTTATTTTTAAAAATTAACATAGTCCTGCTCAGATGAATTCTAATATGATTTTTTAAATAAACACATGAAAATAAAAATCAACAAAGTGTATTACTTGTTTTAAAGTTAGGAATATATTCATTAATTTAAAGTTTAGAAATGTGGAAACGAATATAAATAAAAAAAATAAAAGTGATTTCACTTCATACCGGCAGACCGCAGACGGATACAGCTTGTTCATAAATAATGAAAACTTACGAACTAGAGATAATACATGAGCTCGAAGGTCTTTAAAGAGGGGGTGTACCTTCCATGGCGGATGGAGGGAGGGAGCAACTAGAAATGTATTTGTTGTCTGGTGTGGGAGAAGGGGAGAAACTCAGTTATGTAGTTATAACATTTACGTAGCTTTTCGTTCACTACGCCCCTTTAACTATTTTAAATAAGAGTTTACGAAAATCGTTTTGATTTATGTGCTATTGCATTTCAGAATTTAATAAATTATCGATAATTGTTACAAAGAAATGCTATGCAAGTGAAATAGTTGCGTAGACAACACACACACCGAATATTATTAATGTATCGAAGTAAATAATCTTGTACAACTAAAATTGAACGACGTCAATATAACACTTATTGTTGATTGGTTTGTGACATTGAATCATTTTAAGCGCATTGTATGAATCGGCTTCATGCCTTGTCTAGAGTGTTTCAAAAGTATTCCTCTAGTTAACCAATCGCTATAATAAAAGCGTATTTTTAATGTAATGAATACTCAAGAGTATAATGAGATATAATGAGGTTGGGTGTGCTGACTAAGCCGTGAGCAGAAAGTAGGTAGGCGCATCGTGTTATTATCTAATATAATATATTTAAGTTTTATGACTTTAACATTACATTTTATATGTTATTTAGATGTTATGTAATAACAGAGCATCACATTTTATCAGTAAGTATATAATATTTGATTTATTATGCAATTGTGTTTATTATGTTATTATTTTTGTGATGTCACATTGTGTTATTATCTAATATATTTAGATTTTATAACATTAACAGCAGATGTTGTGTGATATTATATAATACCAACTATTTAGATTTCATGAGTTTAACTTTAACGTACTGCAACAAAAAGTTTCTTTCATGCTTTGTTATACTTATTCTTATTAATCTAAGTAATCTATCAGCACTGAGGGGTATTTACTGATCATGAACAATGAGAAAAACTTAAATGTTTACTCAACTTGCATCAGAACTCCGTCAGTAAAAACTTTAAATACAGCTGCCAGTGTTTCAATATACTTGAATTTTAACAAGATAAAAGTTCTACACGAGATAGTTGGAGGACAGAGCAGATACTACATTTGATCACAGGCCGAAAGAAAGGCAGTTTGTTCAAGCAAGTGTATAAATTGCAGGCGTGTTTTTAAGTAATAAATCATACTGCGTATGTTGTCATATAGTTTGTAAATTGTAGTTACGTGCTACAGGAAAAATGATGTGAGCTGGTACTGGATTTATGGTTGACCACACACGCATGAGCGCAGATACACTTACACAAATGTATGTATATATATATATATATATATATATATATATATATATATATATATATATATATATATATATATATATATATATGTGTGTATATATATATATATATATATATATAAGATATGTTCCAGTATTTAGACTTAATGGTACATTATATATGAAATAAAATGTTATTTACGGTCTCATTATAGGCGCTGCAATATATTCCTCAATTACACATATAAGTATATATATATATATATATATATATATATATATATATATATATACATATATATGTACAAAGAGAGATATTTATATATATGTGTGTGGGTGTGCGTGTGCGTGTGTGTGTGTACACATATATGTAATAAATAAGAAATAAGGAAAACGGAAAATCGTTACCACGTTCGGAATTAATAAAGTGCTGAATTGAATGCACATTCCTGACCACGAAGCCACAAAATAGATGCCTGATTTTGACTTCTAAAAAAGATTTTACACTCATTCGAGCCTGGGCTCTATTTGTTCACCTCAAGACAAATTGCATAACAGAGAGAATCATAGGTTGGTACCCTACAGTTTACACGACACTCGCACATCAATCAGATTAAGCTATTTCAAACTGTATGGGCTGCGTATGTGTTGCCCAACGAAGGTTACGTCATTCCGTCCCACATCTTTAAAGATTCCTTTAAAGTTAATAAAAAGAATATATATATATATATATATATATATATATATATATATGAGGGGCGCTGACGAAGTTACCTTTTACAATCAGCTAAAGTATAGCAGATAATAAAATAGTATATAGCGTTTTAGAAATGATGATACACCAAATATTCGTGGTTCTTGCATTCTTACAACTGATATAAAGAATATACTATATGTAATATGACTAATCTATATAGCTTACTTTATATATATATATATATATATATATATATATATATATATATATATATATATATATATATATGGACCATTTTTAATTTTCGTTGATGTTAATACAAAAAAGACTATAAAATAATTGAATCTTTGAAAAGCGTTGGCTTAAGGAAAGAACAATACACATAATTTTATTACAGAATATACCTTGCATTGAACATTTGAAGTTTGAAATAAATTTGGACATTCGTGCATGTTTATCACTCTTCGTCCATCTATCATTATATATATATATATATTCCAGCCAGCACATATAAATAACTCATCGTTAAGAAACGCGGAGCTCATGTCAGATATTGTCTGGATTGGTTTGCATACTAATGAGAGCATGATTAAACACGACATTATTTTTTAATGGTGTGGGCATACTACCTATCCCCAAATAATAACTTGAAACATGATATTTTGTAAATTTAATAGTTTTATACGTGAGCATAAATAGGTCGTATCATTGAATAGATACATTTATATCTTCAGGATGAAAAGCTTCTTTTTAATCAATATTTTTTCAGCAAATGAAACATTTCGGTCATTTTATACTTTTATTCTAGAAAAGAAACTTAGTGTTACCTGAAAGCAATAACTTTGAAACTGTTAGTTAGAATACATTCGTTTGAACTCATTGATATTTTTTTAAAATGTATTTCTTTATTATTTTCTATACATTCTTTTATATTAGATAAACAAGGTTTTATCCGGAAACGAAAATGTAAAACAGCAAGTCAAGGACTGTGGTATGTTTCAATATAATTTAAATCATATTCTTACACATCGTTGCTTCTTCATTAGGTTGTACACTGGTGAGATAATACAGAGTTACATGAGAGTAGTATCATTACATCTGAAACTGGTTATGTTTTTCTAACATATTATTTACCCCCTTGCAAGAAGTTTAGATCAGGTGTGTTTTTGATATGCCAGTGCACTACAATAAGTGGACTCCGGCCTAAAAAATATGAACAGATTTGCCGGGATTCCCTTGTAAAGGCATCTCAACGGATTAGAAATAAATAAACCACTTCTCAAAGAGAAGGTAAAACTCGCAAGTTTTGATTTTTTTAGGATGAAACAGACAACTACACCAGTCGAACAGCAACGAACCTTATTTCGCACTGGTAGCTATAATAGTTCTATGATACATTTTTAAAAAAACGTTAGTATTAATATATTTATATAAAAATGATACCAAATGTATGTTTCATTATATTGTTGTATTGTATACTAGACAGAACATTAAGCAATAGCTTCTAAACTCATAATTCATGTTATTTTTGTTCTTTTTAATTATTAATTGTTATCTTCACACACATCCGTTTCTTGCACGGGAGTGATTGCTTGAAAACTGAAGCTTTGTGTGAATAAGTTACATTTTAATCATATGTTTTTATAAAGTAACAAGATCGGGGATATATCAATTAAATGAGAATACATAAATATTCATTTCTTTTCAAAGTTGGGTGTGTTTTGAAAAAGTATCGAACATATGTATACATAGACACTCGACGGGAATTAAAGGTTCTTATTGTTTCAAAAACTAGGCATGTTAAAAAATAACGTTACTGGTGTTTTATTAAAGAAAATACTCTTAATTGTACTACAGCTTCTTCAAAATACCAAATGCATTAATTTAACAATATGACATTTAATGAGCGCCACTTGTTTCTAAGACGTGTTACAGAAGTTTCCTAAGTGAGCACACATCAATAAAACACAATGATAACATTTTTTTCTCTTTTAAATTATACCATTGGCGATTACGAGAGTGGAGATATATTACCAAAGAGCAAAGAATTAGACAGTAAGCACTATTGCAATTACGGATATCTCTGTATGTATTAATTTAAGGGTTTATTAAAGCCACGACTGTTATGGGTGAAAAACAAACGCCTGTTTGGTTATGCATGCACCGGACAACGCAGGGTAGTCCTGCTAGTTCATTATACATAGTAACGTTCATTATTTCTATTCAAATACATCAACTTATTTCCCAAGCAAATGATGTTAGTGAATAGAAATGTGCGTTGGCTGTAGCTGCTTCTTTATATACTTATATTGATCATCATGAAATGAACACATACCCACACACACACACACATATATATATATATATATATATATATATATGTATATATATGGATATAATATATATATGTATATACATATATATATATATATATACATATATATATATACTTCATGAAGAATAAATTCATATATATATATATATATGGACATATATGTATATATATGTGTCGGTGTATGTATATATATATATATATATATATATATATGTATAATTCATCAGAAATAAATAAATATATATATATATATATATATATATATATATATATATATATATATATATATATTCCCTATGCAGTAAATATTAGAGGCGGATTCGTTTTGTCTTTAAACAGAAATAACTGTCAAACGCGGCCACAAGCGATGCCATAAAAGTATGGTCAGTGTAAGACACGTGTCACTGATTTAATGTAGTTACAAGAAACGACAGATAAAATAAATAAAATGGACTTCGATTGAGTTTGATCAAAAGAAAAAAAATGATGTGGGGAGCAAATGGTTCTTTTTTATATTTATATTTCAAACATTATGTTCTTCATTGAGTCGTCATTTTTAGACGCGGTATTTGCTTTGATTTTTATTGCTTAATGCGTAATTATTTTTATTTTTATAGCTAATGTGCCCCGTGGTTTTATTCCGATGTTATTCAGTCGGAAAAAAATGTCCGAATTCAGAAATATCATTATGGATTATTCATATTCAACTCCGACTGACAGAACGTCTTATATGGATGCATGGACGCACCTGAGAAATGTGTTTTCGACTTTATATTATAACGACCGTTAAATGACAAGAGAGCAGTGTATAGATGCTTGCAATAATTAAAACATTATGGTTAATACAAGCGTGACCTATCGTTCAATGGGCAGACCCTATTGTTATACTATGTGTATACATAATTTAACGTTTAGCGTGACGCATGTTGGGCAAACATAAGAATGAACAATCTTATATATATATATATATATATATATATATATATATATATATATATATATATATACGTGTACGCATTGAAACATATTAGATTGTTTAGGTGGCATACTTAAGCATAGACAAGGACTATTAAAGAAGTGTGTAGACTCATCTAAATATGATAAGTGGAAATTAGGCGTGATATACTTAGGAATAGGCAAAGCATTTAATTTATGGGAATGAATAACATCTAAATTGATAGTTCGAACTAACGTGACACATTACGAATAGCGAGAACCTCTACCTAGTGTCTTATGCCCACCTAAACATGAACGTTCGAAGTTATGCGTTACATACCTACATACAGAGAGAGCTATTTATCTATGTGCCTATTTAACTAAGTAAGACTACATCCTTTTATAGATGTGAGTGAATACATCTAAATATGATGGTTCCAATTTAGCGTGACATACTCAAAATATGCAGTGTCTCTTATATAGGTGCGTCTAATAATCTCTCTATTATATTACGCACTTTACTGTGATGAAGTAAATTATGAACAACTAATCTTACGTATCATGTGGGCTCATCTAAATGTAATAAGTCGAGCATTCATGGTAAACTCAAGTATGGATACAGTCCGTAATGTAAGTGGGGGGACACATTTAAATATGATAGTCCGAAATAAAACGTGATACAACGTACGTGACTGGATGCATCTAAATATGACAGTAAAAACCTAAGCGTAACCGACTGAATTATATATAGGATGAATTTAAATGTGATAATTTCAACTTACATGTGACAGAACGACGAACAACAAGCGACAGAAAGAGAGAGAGAGAGAGAGAGAGAGAGAGCATCGTATCCATTTGAAAGGACTACTAATCTATAATTACTCATCTTGTTTTAAGATTTTATAACGGGTATGGTGGTGTACCCTATTAACTCACTGAATGGACTCTACCTGACTCTATAAATAAAGTTGTTTTGGGACAATTAAAAGAAGCGCAAAGTAGGGAAGCCGCATCGATCAAGCCATTACTTTCTGGCAGTACAATTCTTGTTAAGTACACTCTGTTCGTGCCATTTTTTTTCGGCCTTTTAAGGCAACAACAGTAACATTGCATTTATAAGAATCTCCAATGTATGACTGGATGGTTTTGTCTAATGGGCACCGTTGAGTGTAACATTTGTTGGTGTTGATGCTGAAATGTGTTATGTTGAAAGGATTTTCTCCCAGCTAAAAATGTTTTGTGGTATGATTAACGGGTTAACGCCTAAAGTTAGATTAGGCCATATATATATATATATATATATATATATATATATATATATATATATATATATACATATGTATATATATGCAATCGCTTAAAACTATGGATGAAGCCACTTGATGTAAGGAGCTAAAAATACAACTTCAATCTCAAAAACAAGCCAAAGTGTGAGATGGATGGATTCCGACTTAGAAAATAGCAAGACTTCCCCTTTTGTCAGAAAAATCGCTCATGGAATGTGAGGACTAAAGGGCAGATAGGGGAAGTTAGAGTAACTAGGTTGCCGAAAGTAAACCCAAGGTCTACTGCCTCATCTCCTTATATATATATATATATATATATATATATATATATATATATATATATATATATATATATATATATATATATATATATATATACATATATATATATGGTAAGTCAATGAAAATTGATTAGCCCTGCAAATGGAAGCAAATCAATATATTCAGTTGTTCAAAACAAGGAGCAGTTTAGTTAATAAAAAACATTTATTGTTCTTCTCTTTTATTCCTCAAACCAGGTTTTTCAAATATTAAAATCGTATCATCAGAGGAAAATTATGATTGATAAGTTGACAGAAGAGGACTGTCAAAGTTCTAAATTTGAAAGAGTTTTTAAAAAAATGTAATTTCAAACGGGTATGAGAATCACCAATTACGAAATCCAAAAAAGCGTGGAGCTCAGAAATATTGGTAAATCCAGAATTCCCCAGTAATCGTTATACATTGCAACAGTTCGCTTTGACTCTATTGAGATGTTGTCGTTGTTTTTGCCTTGGAATTCTCTTAACTGCAGATAGGAAGAATATTGTTTTCCTTAACATGGCCAATCTTATTTGATCCCTTCTCCGAGGACAACAGACCTGGGTGGGATCGTCGTCATTGGATTTTTAAACAGATTCCTCTGGATTTACGAATATTTCTGAGCCCCACGCTATATTGGATTTCGTTATTGGTGATTCTTATACCCGTTTGAACTTAATTTTTGTTTAAACTCTTTAAAATTTAGAACTTTTACAGTCCTCTTCTGTCAACTTATCAATCATAATTTTCCTCTGATGATAAGATGTTAATCTTTGAAAAACCTGGTGTAAGGAATGAAAGATAAGAAACATAAATGTGTTTTATTAACTAATATGCTCCTTGAACGACTGAAGATATTGGTTTGCTTCCATTTGCAGGTCTAATGAATTTTCATTGACTTACCATATTTTGCTCTATCCAGTATATTGAGCTTTCCTAATTTCACAATAGGTCCAACTCTCTAAAAGTTTACCTTTTAGTTATAATTTACATATATATATATATATATATATATATATATATATACATATGTATATATATATATATATATATATATATATATATATATATATATATATATATATATATATATATATATATATATATATATATATTCCTTGGTTAAACATTCTAGGAAAGCATACAATTTTCTTTAATGAATGTAAGGAATGTGTTTCTTTTCTTTGACAAATAGAAGTTCTAGCTACCTTTGTCCGTGGTGCGAAAACTGCGAACTATGATGGAGTTGTGTTTGTTAAGATGAAACATATATGAGTGTATATGTGTGGATTAAACAAATATTTATCCAAAATAATTATATATGGATATACATAATTATAAAAATAAGATACATTTATTTTTTATATAGTTATATGTACTGGATTCACTTCTAAATAAATAGACTGATTTTTATGAATTTTGCAACAAAGTTTTTAAACATGATGAAACTAAAAGATAAGAGAATGAAAAAGCAAGCTGACTGGTATCGAACCTAGCTCAATATAGCTAAGCCGAGGCCATGATTAAAAAAAACATTGCTATGGGTATTATTCGTAAGGAAAAATTGAAAGATACCACATTGAATCAAATAGAAACTACATTAAGTCCGGGAAGAAGAGGTAACAGAGAGTTAATGTGAATAAGAATCTTCCGATTAAAGGGAGCGTGGGACTTACTGTGAACATTTCACTGAAATGGTATATTCTTGTTTTCACTAGCTATAATACCCATAGCATTATTTGTTGTTTAATCTCAATCTCGGTCTAACCTCTGGTAAGCGAGGTTCGACACCGGTCAGGTTGCCCTTCTATTCTCTGATCTTCTAATTTCATAATGTTTAACAAGAAATGCAGTATATATATAGCAATAATAATTGTTTGTACTACAAAGAATATATATATATATATATGTATATATATATATACACATATACGTATATATATATACACATCACCCACACACATATATATATATATATATATATATATATATATATATATATAGTTTTACACTTGTTTGTCGTATGTCTTCTTATATTCATCATCATACATAATATTCTCCATTTTGTTGTTTTTTTTATTAATTATTTTATTTCGAAGAAAACCTTTGAAAAATATTTTCCATTGCATTTGCTCGGAGGTGAAAACACTCTCAAGCAAATCTGAATGGCCAGTGGATTTTTTAACGGAATCCTCTATAAGATTCGCAAAAATATCCCGCGGCCATTTTAGTTACTTCCATTGAAAAGGTAAAGTGTGTTTATTGAGTTGGGCGATGTGGATGAAATGTTTCGAAATGTTTTGTACTTACCGACATATCCTCCTGGCTGGCAGCCCAGTTCTTGCAGATGCACCCGCTCATCTGTATAAGAGGTCATACCAATCAGTTTGTCTGTCTCGCCTCTAGTTTTGCAAAGCATGTTCATCACTATACGGACGGATTGAATGGGCGCATTTTTTTTATGAGATAAGTTAGTACAACTATAAGTATCTCTCTCCGTATGTTTGTCCGCTCCGCTTGCCAGAAAAATAAATTATTGTCGCTACGTTATAACTTCGTTTTAAATACACTGTTCGTCAATCTGTCAGGCATGACTTTAAAAAATATATATATAATTACTTACATATAAAACAAATACTAACCACTCAGGGTACGTGCGATCTAGTGTTATTTAAAAGCAACATTATATACAAATAAAGTATATAATGTTGCTTTTAAATAACACTAGATCGCACGTACCCTGAGTGGTTAGTATTTGTTTTATATGTAAGTAATTATATAATTCCGAAGCATTTCCGTTGAATTATTATCAGGTGTTATGACGATAATAAAGTCAAGTTATTACATAAAGTCAGAATACAATGTGATGTAATAATATATACGATGTCTTACTCCCCTCTCTCTCGCTTGTTTCCCTACTTCATTTTTCTCTTCTATCGTTTGTCCTATTCCTTCTCTCTCCTGTTTATTTCTCTTGTAATTATTAACATTCAAAGTGGTATTGTGTTGTCATACTATACTTTATTTCCACTCTCTCCCTTTTTATCGTAAAATTATGGGTAAGTATCCAGATTAGAACCCAATCTATCTGTTACCCTAACGTTCACCCTGGCGCTAGGCGTAACCTAAACCCTTACGCTTGCCTTTATTCAAACCTTACTGCTAACAGATACCAGGCTGATTTATTATTGAGTCCTTATCTGGGTAAGTACCAAATAATGTTTGATTATTACGTCATAATTTACTATCATTATGTATCCTCTATTTCTCTCTTCATCTTCACTCCATTTATGTTTGTCTTATTTCTATCGTCACTCTGTCCCTGTTTTACTTGCCTATATCACGGTATTTCTCTCACAACTTCTCTTATAATTATCCATTTAGAGTTAAACGCTCTTTCCCCCAACCATCTAACCTATTCATCTATAGATGGAGGATACGCAGTTACACGCTTGAAGCAAATAAGATAAGATCATTAGAGAAGTATACGATACTCGCAGGGGAATATACGCTTTGTCTAGTTGATAAACCGCGACCCTATTAAATGAAAAGATATCCACCCGCCCTCTCTCGCTCTCTCTATCTCTCTCTCTCTCTATCTCTCTCTCTCTCTCTCTCTCTCTCTCTCTCTCTCTCTAACTCTTACTCGCTTTCTCTATCACTGTATTTTTCTTTCTTCGTATCTCTGTATGTCTTTCTCTGTTTTGATGGATGACCACAGTTTTTTTGTTTTAATGTATAAGGTGAACATTTAGTGACGTCATCAAATGTGCACCGTTATTCCCGCCTCTGTTTCAATATATCATGCTACTAAACGATCATGCAATGCACACTGCACAAGAGGAAATAAAAAGTAGCAAGAAACTGTCAAGAGAGGGGTTAAACCATCATATACGCCCTTAAAACCACCGTTTTCTAGAAAAAAAACTTTATAAACTAGCTCGTCTCCCCTTCATTCTGGCGTGTTTACGTCATCGTTTAATGACGTCAATGAGTGTGAAACATAATCGCCACCCTCTGTCATCTGCTGTGAAAGTTTATCCTGAACTTTATTTTGATAGATTACGTCCCAAAATGCTGATGCCATTAATTATGCACGGGGAAAAATCAACAAAAAAACAAAAAATAAACAAGCATATCCATATCTTAGACACATGCACATTTTATAGACGCCACTAAAGCACTATGACAGGCAAAATATTAGTAAGTTGCATAATAGCTAAAACGTAGAGAATGGTAGAAGCACTTCAATATAAGCTCATATGTTAACTGACAGTGGTAAATTCGAACGCCAACAAAAATCGAAGCTAAAGCTGAAATTTAGAATAGCAGTGACGTACCCAGTCATTAACGCTAGAAATACTTCAAGGGACACCTGAGTATTTCTCCTAAGAAAATATTTCGGTAATGTACTATCACGCGAATAAGTGGCGACAAGAAAAGCATTATGACCTCGCCATATACCAATGATATTTTACCAATTTCCTTATCTGTCAGTTATCAGACAACACAATCCTAAAAGAGAGTCCACCACCACAGTGTAATACTCTCAACTACAAACAGTATGAAAGGTAATCCCTTTAGAAGAAGAACGAAAGGCTTACATTTATCGCTGATAAAAACGTATATCCCTTAAATAATGTATGACTTATGAAAACCTGCTTTTTAAAATAGGGTACGCTATAATTAAATTATATACAGTAGTAGTTCATGTACTTCTTCTGATAATTAATGTATTTTCAACTAGCGTTTCTAACGACAGACCTCAAAATTATATATATTCTTAATAACTGTATACGTATATACTGTATTGATAAAAAGCGGTATACTAAAATTGCGGCGCATAATTCGCGTCAAGCAACTTTATTTTAACGTGTTTATGACTAACTGAGATAGACTTCTATAGCGACATATAGTCTGAAACTACATTATACGGCGAACTTGCATTTCGTTTTGATAGTCTGCGTTTTTTTTTTCGTTACTAATTAATTTTCTTGTGCATATGACTTGAGAATAGAGATAGATTTACATAACTATATACGTATATATTACACTAAGTTCTTGGATGAGTTCGTTTCATTTTGAGCAATACAAGTGCAATACTATCATGTTGTATACGTCATCCATATACATTTTCATTTATGTTATTGGATTTAGAACTTGAAAAATACGATGAAAAATAGTGATATCAATTCAGTGACTGAAGCAAGAATATACAGGGATCCTCAATCGTTCGCGACTAACGCCGTGTACCCCTCGCGGAAGTGCAATACTATACATTTACTGAGATCCCTATAAATTAATGTCACTATGCTTACAACTATAGTCAACCAATACATGCTAATTAAATCATTGAGGATCACATCCAAAATTGAATATTATAGAATGTAGAAGAATAAAACACACATAATTTAATATCGTTGTAGTGAACATGTGCAAAAGTGCATAGGGTCGTTTACATGATCCCCAGCCAAGCCGGGGCATTCATTTAGAAGTAATAACCACACTGAAACATTTTCCGCTGTACAGATAAGCAATTAGAATGACCATCACAGATGAGTGGTTCATTTTAATCCGTCTAAAACAAAGCTTCTCACTTTTCACCACCAAGACCCAATTGCAATAAATGAAAACAACTCCCTGCTTTGAATAGCTTCTAAGAGTGACCTTTACTCCAGACCTATCATAGAAGTCTTACGCCATATCCGTTTTAAGGGTCGTTGGAAAATTGTTGTATTATTCTACAGCTCCAGAGAGTATCTAACTCCAGACGCAATCATCTACGTGCATAAGAGGCACAACCGTCCTAAGATAGAGTAATGTTGCCACATCTGGGGAAGTGGTTCTCAGAGCATCCTTTCAAGACCTTGACAGAAGTATAACACCGGATTAGAAATCAGGTGGCCGATATCCTCTACAACCCTTCTACAGCCTCTTTCTCACAGAAGAGACGTTACTGTTTTTTTTCTCTACGCTATTGATATTTCCATTGCAGGTGCTCGACTGATTTTTAATCAATTGGCCACCACCTTGTAAAACATTCACAACGAAAACTGGTCTAGCTACAATCACTGTCAATAATTTCCGTTAATCTATCTGTGTACCTACAACAAAAAGGAACTAACATGGGCAAAGTTAATTTTCTATAACTGTCTGTATGTGAAACACAGTATACTTGGCTGTTTCTCTGCTGACTAAACCATTGCCTTTTTCAAATCAAATGTAAACAAATTGTTATTGAGCTGTTATTTTAAATAATCACTTTTGACCAGTTCACAACCATCGTTACTAATCCCCTCAATGTTTCACTGTATAACTATCAAACTCAGTTAATCTTTATTCTCGCATGGTTTTTGAACTGCTAAGCCCTTACTTGTTTGTAAAAAAAATAAACAAAATGAAATGTGTATTTTAGTATTGCTCATTAATTACTATTTTTTCAATCCCTTCTTGTGATAGATTATCTCCGACATTCATTGTGTGTGCCCTGTATTTCCAGATAATCTATGTAGAAACCCACATTTTTGCGTAACCTTGTTAAAACTATATTAATATTGTTATAATATCGGTATGCGAGGAAATTCTACAGTTGTATCTTTTATCTGTTGTATATTGCTGCCTTTCATTCTATAGAAGTCCTCTACGAACGCAGACTCCACAACATTATTGTATCATCTTTGTTCAAACTGAAACCTACTCAGCTAAGCATTCTGATGACTGTGCTTTCATGATGTGTATAGTTATGTAAATCGATCTCCAACGCATTGTAGGAGCTTGTCATATATTTCTATTGTATGGACATTCGGCGCGAACAAAGCTCCACATGCTACATCTGGATCTTTGCTAGCAAGCTAATATTTGTTTTATTATTTAAGTTTGACACAAGAGCTGTATGATATGAAACAAAATATGTCATCTTAGACGATCGGCAGTGCCTTGATTTTATAAAGGTGTGGTGGGCGATAACGTACGTACGAATAAGTAATTGCCATAGCGTAGTATATTATAGATTATTATATTTCTTCAATTGAAAGCACACCCCTTATATTATTAACCAGGAAAGTAAATAATATATTATGTCTATTCGTTACTACAAAAGTGAAATTTTCGTTTAAACATCTTTCTTGATGATACTGTTCTAATAGAATATGAGAATATGTCTGAGATTTCGAGGTGTTGTCATCTGCATTATGCACATATTTTGGGACACTAAGCCCGGTGTATTTCTACTAATTACACTGTTTGAGTGGAGAGAATTTCCTTTTCTCGCCGAACCAGAAGCGTACATTTAAGCCCGTATGTATTTACCCTATCCAGTTCTGCAAGTAAACTATTTTTTTTGTAAAATTATTTTTAGAATATTACAAATGAACTCACATTTTAAGGAAGTGATAACTAATTTTTGTTAACGGAATATTTTGTTGAATGAGAATACAATTATTGTTTATAAATTACTTTCAAAACAGTCAATCCTTTTATACATGAATATTTTTCAATAGTGATTTTTAAACTTAATATTTCAAGTTGTATTTATATCTTAATCAGCTGAATTACTGAGTATTAAATGGAGTTCGACTCTGTTAATGATAAATAGTATTTCTGTCGTTTCTTTTAAGGTCGTACGTGAGTGTGGTTCATCTCAAAACGATCAATCATTTTGGAAAGTGACGTGTTTACAAAATGAGACACAGATGATAGATATCAATGTAGATATATATTTAATCTATTATTTCATTCGCAAATTTTCGCAGATAAATTCAAGTGTTAAGTTTTCAGAAACCACAGTATATTTTAGTCAATTTGGTAAATAAAAATAATGTAAAACAACAATATAGTAACAACACTCCCAGGCACTGGCGCGTATGTACAGATGTAATTCTAACCCTCTCTCACTCTTTCCCTTTGTATTTCTATCTTTCTATCTCTCTAGTGTGCTATTCATCATTCTATCCCTCCTTTCACTATCTACATGACTCATCTTTACCAGCTAGTTCATATTTCTCCACCGTATTTTAATGTGAATATCTATTGATCCTCACACCATTATTTATGTTCAATATTTTATACATGAAAGTGAGTTATTTTTAAACTATGAATAATAAATAAAATATAAATATAAAACTAAAAGTAACTCTCTTCTATTTTATCTGTATATTAGTCTTTCTAGATAATATCTGTTTTCCCATTAATAATATTTAATACACAAAATAAGGTCCTCTCTCTCTTTCAATAACTGTCTACATAATAACTCGCTAAGTCGCTTTACGTGTGTGCGCGCATTGTCATCTTTCATACACATTTAAAAGATCAGATCATCCGAGGGTGATTAGTGTCTTCATCTTATGTCGCTAACATAAGAAAGTTCTGACTTTATACATGTTAAAGATACGTGTTCCCATTTAAAACTAAATCGCCCTTTAAAATAAAACAATACACTTTTACATAAATAGATATAATAAGATTGCATTGGTCTCATTAGTTTGAAAATATCTCGCTGACAATTTCTTTTAAGGTAATAAGGCCGAAATTATTAATCGTTTTAAAAAGAATTACATTGTTATAATTTAAAATAAATCAATCAATACATAATGATATATTCGTTTTATTTATTTAAACATTATTTAGATGATAACGCCAATTATTTTCTACGAAATGATAAAGAATTTTTTGGAAATTTTATTGACCGTGAAACACATTTATTATTTGAAAAGGATATTATTATGAACGGATAATTATTCAGATTTATTTAGAAATCAGCTTTGAATTTACAACAGTGTATACTAGTATATATATATATATATATATATATATATATATATATATATATATATATATATATATATATATATAATTACTGTGTTAACCCAACCAAAAAGGATTGTGATTCCTTTTGCTTGATTAATTATTCTCTAGTGTCTACTGATCTGCTGCATTAACGAAATAGCCGGTTAATCATATGTTTATTTCTGCTTGTTTGTCTCTGCGCGAAACAATTGTCAAAGTTACATTAAATTTTATTTTAAAATTCGGCAAGTAAGAATGCGAATAAAGACGTATCATATGGAGTCATAGTACTATTGTCTACTTATGTATATATATATATATATATATATATATATATATATATATATATATATATGTATATATATATATATATATTGTCTACTTATGTATATATATATATATATATATATATATATATATATATATATATATATATATAAGTAAACGATAGTACTATAACTCCATAGGATAAGTCTTTACTCGTATTTTTACTTGCCGAATTATATATATATATATATATATATATATATATACATATATATATATATGTTTATTCTTTGGTACAAGAAATCAGTACAACATCAGTACTGTTGTTTTCCAGCTCAAAATTCGTTTACCTTTCAGCTGTCTTGTACTTTTATTGACAGTTGGTAAGAAAATTGATAGTCTCGTAACACTCCTGTTTGGTACGTCGTTTTCTTTTATATGTTTAATTAGAATAGTCAAAATGGTGTGTTTAGAAAGATATGTGTGATTAAATAAGTGTAATAAAGTCCGAGAAAAGTCGGGGGGGGGCTAAATAAAACAGTTAAGATTTAAAATTTAAAAAAATATTTAAAAATAATATTTAAAAAAACGTATTTTGAAAAGATTATTCATTTTGTTTTATATAGAAATCCCGTTAGGCAATGCCCTCGTTGCCATGCAGAAAAATATCACATAGTAAGTGTCATTATTGACCAACATACAAACTGTTTAAATGGTAGAGGCGAAACGTTTACAGAATGTGGCCATAGGAGACAGGCACTTCTATTTAACTAGATTAATCGGTACACATAAAGGACTACTTGAGAATGGAACCTCAACATACCAGAAACACTCTTATATCCGCACCTCCTATCCAGAAAGGTCCTCTTCCAACCATCACTACATTAATACTTTAATATTTTAATATGATCAATCAGTATACCAAAACTTTAAACCAGTAAATTATACCACGAAAATATCAAAACAAAATTTCCAATTATTAAGATGGAAAATTTAAACATCTGTTAAATAGAATCAATCCACGACCTACATATTGTTTTAACTCTAGATCAAGTTAATAAATACATCATTAATTATTATTTGCATAATAAATGTATGCTCTATCATAAATGTACATTCACAATTAGAACTGTGTTAAATACTTAATACCGAATCATTTAATAACCAGCTTACAAGATTTTGAATTGTTTTATTTTTGAGTGATAAATATTTTAAAGTTTTCAATTCAATTTTTGACTTTCAATTTTAAATTCATATTTGTATTTTGTAGATAAAATTATTAACCTCACCGTCTCTCATTAACCAATTCTAAACAAAGCTAATTCAACCTTTCAAAACCAATTACAAACTAGAGTAAAACGCTGCTAATAAGCATTGACTAATAGAAATTGAATAACTATTATTTTTATGTTTTAATTAATTTCCTAAACTATTTTTAAAATTTTTAAATTTTAACTGTTATATTTTACTTCCCCTTTTTCGGACTTTAGTACACTTTGTACTATCACATATATTTCCCTAACACAATATTTAGACGATTCTATATAAACACTTCAAAGCAAACAACGTATCCAAACGAGAGTGAGACGAGATTACCCATTTTTCTAGCTGGTGACAACAGAAGCTCAAGAAAGCCGAAAGTTATTGCAGCATCAAAGTTAAAAAAGAATTATCAGTATTTTGTTATTATACTAATTCATGGCCGATCTTAGAAATACTTGTGTATGATAAAATATGATCATTCGAAAAACAATTGCTGAAACTATGATATTATATATACATTTACATTGCTTATCGTTTCATGAAAATTATTACTATATGTATATGGGCATTTTTAATATACGCACTATCAACTTACACTTTCATATACATATATATATATATATATATGGTGGTGTATATAAGTGGTGTATAATTTACACAGTAGCACTGTGAGTATAAATCGTAACTTAGTATCAATAATCTCTTAGTGTTTGTGAATTCCAATTAGTGACAGACAGTAAATTACTTATTATTATATAATACTGTATATAAAAGTTACATTATTATATAAAAATGATTAAATATTTACACACAATATATTTACTATACTTATGATAGAAATTAATATTATCATAAAATAGTGTGAGAGTGAGAGATAGGCAGATCCCCTTGAGTGATACAACATATATCACTGAGCGTCATATGTGTTACAGTTGATAGATGATACTTAGGTATATTTGTCTGTTAGTAGATGATTACATGTTTTCATGAAATTTCTTCAAATGGTAACACAAGAAGGGGACATTACATTAAACATAACACTTTGAAGATCAAACATTGGCGACATCATTGGAATGTATGAGTTAGTGTAATGTTAGTTGAAAAACAAACGGAGTTACAATACAAGATAAAATTGAATTTAGATAAGGCTGTGTTTGATTGTCTAGGCGTGAACGTTTCTTTTCTTTATAAGCCCTTATTTTAGACTTACTACAAGAGATGGTGCTAGTCTTTCTCTACTCTATCGTTATTTCTATGGAAGATATTCCACTGAGAAATTATCTTCCTGCCACATCAAAACATATTTCCTCCCTTCCTCCATGTGCATCTTTTCAGGAGCTTCTTCTTGTGGAGATGTTTTCAATGCAACATAAAACTTTTAAGTCTTCAATTACAAAGTCAATAATTTTTTGTCATGGATCTTCCCTATAAGCAATCATAATTAGTTCAAAACATCGATCAATTTAACTACTTTGATTGCGTTCCTAATTTTGTGGCTGGAAACCATTCCCGTCTCAGTTATCGTTGTGCTGGCGTAGGCGTTAGTCTTGATCAGTGATGACTCCGCTAATAAAGGAAAACAGAGAATTTCAGAGATAAGAGTATCGTCAGAGGTGAACAGTGAGTAGATAGTGGGTTTTGAGTTTACTTTAGCCAGCCTCGTAACTCCCGCTTCCTTTATTTTGTACTTGAGTCCTCACATTTCATCGGCGATGTTTTTGACAAAAGGGGATAATTGCTGTTTGCTGGGTCAGAAGCTGTGCATCTAACACATATCGATGGCTATTTCTTTTACTATTAAGAGGTTGTTAAAGCTCCTTACATCAAGTGGAGCCCTGCCTATTCTGGAGAGACTTTTATAAAAAAAGAATGCCAACCACCTTGACTTTATAAAACAGGTTTACTACATGTAAACCACTCTCACTTCCTATAGATTATACAAGATTGGTTCGGTTTATGTGATATCCTATAGCTATGAGTGTATAGACGGTATTTCAGACATAAAATCTACAAATTAGTTAGCATATAAGTCACAAATATATATTAATAATAATATACTGTACTTAGAGTTGAATATAATGGTATGCAAATCCGATCAAGATATATATGTGTGTCACATGCAAACGTCCACGTATGAAAGAAAAAACTATTTTACCTTTAATTTTCGGTGTATTTCTTGTGAAATTAACAGTGGTTTACTTCTTTAGGCTAATATATTTAACCTTTTCTGTTCAATTTTTAAATATTTTCCACAGTAAGAAAACTACTTAAAATCCGTTAACGTTGTTATGTATGAATATATACTTTCACACATAATTTCATATTACTTCAGAAGAGAAGAGAAAACAAATGGAATATTCAATTAATTGAGAAGCCGTGGCAAATGTCCAAATCTTATTGTTAATGCCGAATTAAAAGCTTGAGTTTCACCCCTTAATTGGCAAGTGACAATGGAGAAATGAATAAAGACGCTAAATATGAGGGGAGAACGTCTGAAGACATTCGGGTCTGTAGCACTTTACTTTTACTGATGGATGCTGACAAGCTTCATGTGATTTCTCGTGTAAATACTTGATTTTCGAAACTAACCATCTAGGAAACTAACGTTGATAGCAATATCAAACTTTCAAAAATGGCGTACGGCGTGTATTCATACGAATTAACATTTAATAAGTAAATCAATTATGCTTTTAATAAAACGTACTTATCTTTGTTAGCAAAAAGTAAAACTTATAACAATAAAAGCAAAATAGTAATTTTTGTTTTTGCGTAAAATTTAGAATAATGCAAGTTATAATGAAGGTAAATTGATTTCAATGACTATGAATGTGAATTGATTGTATAAGAAACGAACAGATATAGTGTACATTTTATGGTGTATCGAAAAAGATTTTATTTCACATAGAGTATATTTTTTAAAAAACGATATGCGATTAAAAGGTTATCATGATTTGGGGTGTGTTGGTACACAGATAGAAACATATTATAGATTGCAAAAAATTGGCACACAGTACCAAGCTGATTCAGTCAGTGTACTTTACAAAATATCAGCAGTAACAATCTAGGAGCTGGAACAGTTTACCCTATTTTAATATACTTAAATAAAGAAAATCATCCAACTTTTATTAAACAAATTCAAACTTATTTAATCAAAAGCTAATTGTTATTTTTCTGTCATGAAATCGATATAACAATAATGTATATAACGCGTTGTCTAAATATATGTATCAACTCCGTCGTTTCTATTAAAACTTACACAGGGTAATATATTTCATCGTTAAATATAAAAGACAACGTAACATTCGGCGCAAAGGAAGAACAAGATTGTACGTGCCAACTAAGTTACACAATCTATATGGCGACAACTATAAGTCAGGACAGAGAATAACCTCGTAACTGTATGACAACCTGTGGCAACTCATTACAAAGTTCAATCTGCGAGTAGTCACGGTGATTTAGCGCCAAATAGCTTGGATCGGACACATTGTAAATTATTGACATGTGCAAAGAAAATAGTGGTATACGAGGAAACATTTATGCAACAAAAACTTACATAGGCGTATACAAGTATATGCACAAACATGTACTATTCAATAACAAATGCTACTTTATCCTGGTTGACGGAACAAAAGCAATGTCCACCGTGGAGTATATGAATTGCTTTGTTCGAAATTCTCTACGGATTCCCGAGTTAAACATGAAGATTCATGAGTTTAAGAAAACACATCTGAAGATTGTCGGATGTTATCTTGTGAGAATAACATGACAAATAACAACAGTAGTCAGAATAATGCAAACAATATTATATAACTAATATGAATTTAGTAAAAATGTACTATTACCTGATCTGAGTTGAAGTTTGAATATAAATCATATATTTAGTGTAAAACCTTTTTTGTAATTCTACATGAATAAGCATTATCTTATGTGAATATAAAAGTTTTAAAAAACATCTGATTCGGTTATATAGTGTTCCCAATTTTTTTTCAATTTAGAAGTTTTCTAAAAGTATATTTCTTTCTAATGATTCCAAAATTTTACGATAGAATATTTTTATGAAGATTTGAAAGCTTTTTCTATCACTGTTTTCTGTATTTAGCTAAATAGATGCCCATCGATATTATAAAACTATTTTCCTCTGCATTTTCAACATAACGTGATTCTTCTTGAACATTGGTTATCAATATTTATTTATCATATATTGATTTTACGTCACTACTACTTGCTGATTTATGACACTTTCTCATGTAAGTAATGTTACACGCATAGACAGAAGCAGTTTTTAATGAGATCCATTAAGCGATCTGTTATATATTCACTCAGTGAAATACAATTATCTTAATAAAAGCATACTAAACAGAACGAGTACATTCATATAGGTTCACGTAACGAACTAAATAGTATCGCGGTCCGTACCGCTATGTTTGTTTACTTTTGGATCAGACGCCATCTTAAAAAAGATGACAGCAGCAGCGGTTTTTAACCCGTTGTATGCTATGTAAGACGGATACCTACTGTTTGCTGCCTGTATTTTGCCATCGCTGATGCTTTTAACTCTCTGTCTATAAAAATGAAAAAATACTGGGCTTCACCGAACAGTCTAGAAAGAAATATCATAACAAACAGAGTTTCACCCGTATCTGGCACCATATCTTCTATCTTTTCGGATGGAAGGAATAAATATATAGTTTGTTGGGATAGCAGACTATATTTCTTATACAGTCCAACAACTTACTGACTGGATTGGGCGACAAATAATTCCCACATGAATTATTTGTCGTAATGTATACATTAATTAAAACCAGCGACTGTCTAAGGGTTGTTTTACCCCGCCTAATAAACCGGTATTGTTCGGGCCTTTGGGTCTCGATTAACGCCGGTCTATTGGGGGTTGCCGGTCCTGTGCAGTACTAGGAGGTGCACCCTCCCAGGCTTTGCCTTCCCTCTTTGGGGAGGAGTGAGTTTATTGCTTACCGCCTGAGGCGCCCGAACCGGGGAATGCCGACGGAGCTGCCCAGGCAATTTTTAAATGGCCAGAATGCTCACGTCTCGAGCGGTGGCTTATCTAATCCCACTTTCCCGACCTTGTGTCACATCTTACCTTGTGGGAGGTAGATAAATAACTCCAGGCTTTTGGGTCAGGATTTACGCCGATCTATTGGGGGTTGCTGGTCCTGTGCAGTTCTAGGAGGTGCACCCTCCCAGGCTTTGCCTCCCCTCTTTAGGGAGGAGTAAGTTTATGGCTTACTGTCTGAGGCGCCCCTACCGGGGAATGCCGACGGGGCTGCCCGGGCAATTTTTAAATGGCCAGAGTGCTCAAATTCTAGAGCGCTGGTTCTTTCCCACTTTCCCGACCTTGTGTCACATCTTACCTTGTGGGAGGAAGATAAATAGAAACATCTGTTCAGCCGGTGGGTTAGGAGACCCCCACATCGTACTGGGTTGACCAGTGATCGAACCAAGAAGCAGACAGCAGCAGAAGCAGCAACAACAATCAAACAACCCTTTTCAGGACTAAATACAAACTACTAATGCGATTAACACTTTCCTGTCTGCTCTATACCCTGCACTCCAGCCTGCCCCTCCAGTCTCCTGTTCCTGCATTCGACCCCAGCACCTGCACCAGCGGCTCCTGCTGCACTAGCAAGCTTGAGCCGACGAGCAGACTCCAGCTTTCTGCAACAATCTCCAGCAGACTCCAGCTATCCCCGGCAAGATCCAACAGCTACTCCGGCACTCTGCAACACGGCACAGCACTTTCCAGCTACCCCGGCACTCAGCAACACAACACCCCAACGGCTACCCCGGCGGGCACAGCACTCTCCAGCTGTCCCGGCGCTCTGCAGCACACTCCGTCGTCCTGCCTACTATCATTCCTACACCTCCTTTTCCAGTGACGCCATTCCAGCCTTATCCTGCTTCCAGCGACGTCACCCCTGTTATTCTTACTTTTTTCTTTCTCAACCAGTTATCACCTCTTATGGTAAATAAACGCCTCTCCTTTTTAAAGTGTACATCTGCGTGTGTCTTCTCTTTATTGCCGTCTACCTTTTTTACATGTGTCTACCTTTACTAGTTGACACACCCTACTGCAACAATAGTGTGTGTGTATATAGACACTATATGTGTAGTGTGTACGTATATCTGATTTTCTATCTATCTGAAGATACAATTTAGATTGAATCTTTTGAACAAGTAAAACTTTACGACGATTTTCATCGTGGTATTAATTCTGTATTATGATGGTTAACATTTTGGAGTGACAGCTAAAGACTTGTGTAGCGTATCGGTTAGTTTGTTTGTGTTACTATCTTCGTCGGCTGCGTTTTGTGTTTGTTCCTTTAAATTCGTTTAAGTAACACCAAAAAGAAACACGTGAAGTCTTGTTGGCTAGATGGCTCTCTACTTTTCTTCATGATGTTTTTTTTTATTGACCAGTTACGTAAATGATCAGATAATGGTGGAAGTAATATAATTTATTCACAAATTTTACATTTTCGTTTCCTTGTAGTGTACACCATGCAAAATACATATTCTTTTTCATATAGTTAGTAGCCAAAGTCCACAACCATTTTGAACCGTTTCCATTATGTTTTACTTAGTTAAAAACGGGTTTCATCTGTTTACGTCGTGACTTCAAAATTGACTGTAAAATATACATACAAAATGTAAATATTCAACAGTTAGACACAAGCCTAAAAACAATACTTTATTATTCCTAGTATATAACTAAGGTATCAGTAATGTGCTTTGATTTAATGTTCGACTTTTCACGAAATTATCAGGTTCGTTGCCGTGATCTTATTATCATTAAATGTAGCGAGTCACATTTGTTTCAAAGGATAAGTTATATGTCTTAGAAGGAATGCGTGTGTTATGATAAATGTATAGTTAAGACAAGGAGTTCCGAAATCCAGACCTACACTTCAAATATGGCGTTGAGTTTGTCCAGGGTCAAGGAGAATTCTAAGGCGACTAATAACAACTATTGAATAAGGGACATATATCTGGTGTTGTTTATAGTTTTCCATCTCTAAAACAAGGTGTCCTATAAAAAGTCTAGAATATAACCTCCATTAAAATACACATGACATAGGGATCTCAAATGACAGTCTTTCTAAAGTATAGTCATGATCACGCGCATTGGTCATGATCACTAGAGCGTACACATGAATTTGACACACAGCCAGGATAAGCGGAGCTTAACTTCAATAATAACACATCTATTGGTTATAAATATATACGCACTAATTGTGCCTATCAATGAAGCATCCACTGCATAAACGTTACGTATTACTAAATAGACTATACGAAACATTTTAACAAAATAAACTATCATCAAAGCAGAACACTACGGTAATTTAATAACATTTGTCCGAATCTTTGCAGCATGCTTTCATTAATACATGTTTTCTGTAAAAAAAGAAAAGCCTCTTTTTATTTATCTGTCGATCCTTTTTCTCAAACTGGCAACTAGCATAATCTTACAATTAACTAAGCCCAGTAACAGGATAGAGAAGTAATCATACAATTATTTAAATAGGTTTTTAGTCGATCTCTTATAATAGATTAAATAATTTTCAATTGAACGTACCTACATAATCACTTTCCTGTAAGCGAGTCATACAAGGTGTAAGTACTTGCAATTGAGACGAGTTTTCTATATACACTCGAGCAAGGCATTAGATTGCCGGTTTGCCAGTCGGATTAAAAAGAATCAGAATATCGATATACAGAATCTGTTACTTCTCTCTAATAAAAAATTATATATATATATATATATATATATATATATATATATATATATATATATATATATATAGTCGTACATATTTAAGTGACTGCAAATGATTCACTTTCTATATCGCGTTAAAATAAGAAAGAAATAGGAGACTATCAAGCTTCTATTTTGTATAAATGATATCAAATAGCAATGAATTAATCCTTATAATTTAAATACATTTTTTTAAAATATTTTACTGATAAAGAATAGAATTTTGTTTAAGTCCGCGGTATAAATATAACGAATGCAATCCTTTACATTTCATGCGTACTGTAATAGCATTATCATTGAGATAAACACGTTGGGCTATAATAAAAAGGCACAAACGGTTGTTCTATGTAGAAAGTATGTATGAATACGTCACGTCTACGCAGTGTATGCTTCATTGACGTGAACAATTATTTCGTATATATAACCTATGGCTGTGTTATTTCTGAAGCGAAGTTCTGCTAACCCGTAAACTTGGTGTGCATCAGTTCTATGAGTGTATTGCTATTTTTTTAATGTATATTATTAACGAGTAGTTTCCATTTAAGACTAATTCACCTTGCCCAGTATATGAGTTCAGAGATGACTTGTAGGATATGCGCAATAGAGAAGGCTTGCATAATCCAGAGTGATGGCCAGAACAAAGGTTTAGCATTAACGAAGTAGTTGACCATCGCTAGACTGATTAATCATTCAAAGATGTTAACAAAGTGTGGAGGTGACTGAGTGGGCAAGATTATTGTGAGTCAGTTCTATCACCAGAATGTTTGAATACTGGTACCACAGAAACAATTTCCCAGCAATCAGGAAAGCAAGATTCGGCAAGGAATTTGTTAAAGAGTAGAGACAGAACAGGGCTCAACGCAGAGAAATGAGTTATTATTATAGCAGGGGTAAGATCATGCTAAAATGCTTTTGAGATGTCAACATTTTTAATGATATTCTAGAGTTGAAAATGGCCGATTTTCCGAGGAACGAGCGTGATTTCAGTCAGCAGTGAGCACATTTCGGAGCGAGTGTTGATTGGAGTTGAAGGTTGAGTTGAGAACCGAACCGCTCGGCATGTGTTGCCGTGCAGGCAACATAATCGTAGTCAGATATCGAGAGAATTGTTAATTGCTCATTTCAACAACAGTAAATACATTACACGGTATCACTTATCTTTTAAATGCCTAAATTTATGAATAAATATCAGCTTAATAAGTAGGATTAAAGGAAAGTAAATCTTCGTGGCCAATTTTATATTGTTTTTTTAAACATATATTTTTAAATGAAGCGATTATATATATCTTAATGTCACACATTCATTAACATAAACAATAATATTATTTTTAACAAACAAATCACAATTAATTCTCTTGATTTTGCTAAGAAAATTAATATATTAGTTCTCTGAAAACCACTATAATTAAAAATACTGAAAATAAAAAAAAAATATTTGCATCAATAATTTTTAAGAATTCGAAAATTGCTTAGTATTTTATAATATTGTCACCTTTAGACGGGTCAATATATTGCCAGAGTAGCCCCCCCATGAAATAAAATTGTAACATTTTGTTTTTTGCTCATTTTATGTTAGGTCTGGTCTAGTCTGCAACATACAAAACGTTGGACAAGAGCAGAGTAAGTGAAGGTTCAAATGTTGAATATGACTTGTCCTGGTGTACAAGTCATTTTCCATTTACATGTGAAGCATTAACTCGGTCAGTTGTAATGATAAATCAATAACTCCTCGAGTTGTACTTGTTTTCACATCAGAAACAATTACGAGTTGTGGCAAATATACCCTTATAGCCTATCTAGGTGTACCAGACCCTTAAACCTCTATTACATCCACATTGGTACTCGTATACCTAAACGCCTTATTGCACTCATCCAGGTGCACAAACAGGCATATCTGTGATTTCTCATATGGGTTCCAGTGGTGAATTATTACTTCATTTCATTAATCTGGCCCCGTACCTCCATACACAGATGATATTTTATAGGGTATAAGATTCCTGAGAAGCCAAGTGAAACACCCACAGAGACCACGTTTTACGCCATCAAAAACTGCCCTCACAAACAATTCACTAGCTCCATACTGATCACCATATACTAATACACATATACTTTGGTATATTCGCAGGATTAAACATGAGATTAGCCGCCCGTAGAGAAACTTGGCCGTTCTGCGAACAGGTGTTGCACTGCGATGAGACCGTGGTGATTCGAGAAAAGTGCGCTGCAGGTGTCAACAGTGTAAGTATCGAATGAAGTCTCAAAGTCATTGTTGAAGCCGAAACTAGTTTTCAAATAACCTGAAAACCTATTGCTTTAGCCTAAAAAAGATGATTATGCTAAGCCAGTTAAAAGGAGCGCTCGTGTTTCTCTGGGACGGTATGACAGTAGAACGCATTTCTTATTCAGTGTAATGCGATACTTGGAAAAAAGACTAAAAAGAAAAATAGTACGGGAAGGATTTGCTATGTGAAGACTTATGCATTTGATCACACTCTCCTGGTTCATTATAAAAACTGGGGGTCGAGTGGGCAACCACTGTTCAAGGTCAGACTGAATATTTTAGTGGTGATGTTCATGTTGCAGACTGTGTGTACCACCTGTCATGTAACGTAATCTTTCATACAATGCTAGCATTTCTTGACACTTTATGTCAGTTGAATTTACCAAACAAGGAAAACTGGAAGACCAAAAGACACTGATTAGGATGAAGCATTCGAAAGGGTGTATGTATTCTTGCAACAAATACAATAAGGAACATATAACAGTATCGGAACTTACGAGATAATAAATCAACAGACTATGGAAATAAGTACCTTAAAGAAAAACCTGATAAATTGATATGGAAATTCTTTATTTGTGACCAAATATCGTTGTGGTGTCGCGAACAGTGTGACATATAGGACAAACACATGTGATATTGTTTGTGAATACCACAATTCACCTCCGACACACGATGAGAAAGCACAAATACGAGCAATTCTCAAAACCGCAGCGAAGCTCATGAAACCTTTCTTTCACTTCAACAGACTACTCCCAGCTGACAAAACATGGTGCATCTGATGCATACAAAGTGCGAATATATAGGACAGTGAATGGTAGTGGACTCAAATAGATCATGGAGACAGTATATGGGGAAAATGCTGTCGTACACATAATGAGCGGAAAGGCAGGCCAACAAGCATTTTGTGGCCACCTGCTGGTTGATCAGTATCTCACACGTCAGATTGTTGCCAAAATCTTGAAAGATGAACCTGGTATTCCGGACAAAGTAGAAGAACTTGAGCGGCTGTGAATGCTAATGGAGACTGGTGAATGGGGCTTTAAGTCATTGTTGGAATACGATTGCATTGGTAGAATATACCTCTGATTAGGGATAAACTGATAAGGACCTCCAAAAATAACAATCTCTGGAGAAACTATCAGAATACGCAAGATATGGTTAGGGCACTTGTTGCAGCTGATCAAATGGAATGTTAGGAGCTGCACTTCAGTGCCGTCTCCACTTGCCTGCCAATATTCGTAGCTACCGGTCATCCACATTTTCTGAATTCGGCTCGTCTATATCTCTAGAAAGTGTATCGATTGTAAGATGACAACCCCGCAGAACATCAACAGTTCTAGTTTGGATTTAATGTAAACAGACGCAGTTGTTGATACTTGCGTAGTCTTGGCTCCGATCTTGTCATCGAACAAACACTAATGCGCTCCCTCAAAAGCCATGGTAGTGCTCATACGGGGTAGTGGAATGTCCGATAACCAGAGAAGAGTTTCGGCCATGTCGCTCAATGTGTTGTCATTTACAACATTGCAATGCAATTACTTACCAAACAAAATTACACAACAAGCGTACACTGTAGGGAGTTGTCTTCATCCTGGGGAAGATGAAATGATACATACCTCAGGAAAGTTGCTAAGTAACTATACGCATTTAAGCCGTTTTCAGATGATTGATCGTTACACAATATTACCACAAGGATTACTGCGAATGAAAATGTTAATGTTCAGGAATTTTGCGAAATCGGAAAAGACATTGTACAGAAAATGTATGGCCAATAAGTGTTCTTCTACTCTCACAAACGTAGTTATAGACGAAAGACGTTTGCATCGAGCAAGAACTCAAAGTTTCTGCATATCGTAGCATTCATTAGTATTTTTATTCCATAGTTTTCTCGTGGTTTCACAAATTGGAGATCTAAGGCCGGATGATATCATGTCTTATGAATTTTTTATTTACCCGATGTCTTTGTTTGAAGAAAAGGGCATCTTACACCAAGTGGAAACACCACAGCTGGCAGCAGTTCTCAGAAATTATGTTGAAACAAAATTGGGCAGTGCTGTGACACAAACCGTCCAAGTCACTGAGCATAATGTACTAGACGGACGATCCCTTATTCACCGTTTGAAATGGAAGAAGCGGAGTACGTTAAGCTTGATTGCAAATTATTATGCCTCATGGAATCTTGAACACTATGGGTGAGCAACTATGTGTGTTTGATGGTTATGAAGTTTGACTAAGTATAAAGAAATGTACTCATCAGCGGCGATTCAAAAGTTGAAAGCAAGAAAGGTGAACATTACCGGGTTAACAAAATCTGCTGTGAAAAAGGACTTCTTGTCAAATGTGGCAAGCAAGCAAGCGCTTAGTCGTAGAGTGTCAACATGCAGCAGTTATTGTGCTGATTACTGTGCAATTTTGAAAATTGAGTTCATCGCATATTGCATTTAAACTGTCCATATATATATACATGTATATATATATATATATATATATATATTATTTTTAACTGTGTGTTTGTGTGAAAGTGCGTGTCTTCCATAGGATGCGTGTTTTTTTGTTTTATTTTTAACTAACGAAAGCAGGCTTTTCAATGACTGGGGTCACTCGAGGATAAGGGTTAAAATCGTTTTCAAGTTAGGCAATGAGCACACCTTGAGAATATTCGAAACGATTGGTTTCATGGGAATAATAAAATTATTTAATATTACGGCGTAACATGTTTCTGTTAACAGAAGAGTTGAAGACGGCGATGTCGTATTCAGTTGGGAAAGCATTCCTGTGGTGTTATATCATACAGAAGGCACATAGGAAATACACTTAGTTCGTAAAACTTCCGTTTGGTTTAAGGTACATAGAATGACGAAATAAATGATTGCCTATTATTGTAGCTGGACGAGTTCTTTCTATCAATGTTTTTTAAGCGAAAACCAAAGATTGAAGCTCAGTCTAATAACTACTATGATGATAACGTAGAGGTATATGGTGTGTAACAGGATGTAGTAAAGAGAAGATATGAGCTTATATCAGATTTTGAAGTCGGTTTTGTGCGTTTAAGATACATTTATGTGAGTGTTATTGTCTGCAAAAATAATCCTATTATGCGTGTGTGCTATGTGGCCTATTTTAGTCTGTATAGAGGTGACTGTCTGTGTGTGTGCAATCAAGTGTGTGCGTATTTACGAGTGTATGTATGCGCGTGGATACCCGTGCGTGTCTTGGTGTACGTGCTCCGGTGCTATTTCGTTCGGAACAACAATTAGATCAGTCTGTTTGCTGACCTTGTCTTCGATTGGTCCACCTTAAAAGGCTAAAGGTAAACATCGGAAACCGCAATCGCCGTGTGCTTTCGGGGCGCTAATAGATGTTCAAAATGAAACGATGCGAAGGCAATTTGATAATGGAGTTGACACTGGAATGAAGTTCTTTCCTACATACGTTTCCTTTTATTCAGTTTTCACCTTTCAATTTCTTTATTTTTCCTTTTCTTGTTGGCGTCTGTTATGCTCACCTTATTTACTCGATTCGTAGTCTTCTTTTGAGAGAGTCTATTTGTGTGTTTCAAGGCAGACGCCATATGTACATTTTTTAATGTGACATTGTCAACACAGTTACGTCATCTGCTTTTTCTCTTGTCACTTTCTATAAGACGTCTATTGTGGAGTCATCCTTCCGACGGCTCCGATGTCATCTGAACACCGTTTTCTTTTTATTTTGGTTTCTTCAGACGTTCAGTCTACTCTTCAATGCATCTTTTGTCCAGACTTTTTCTTTCGTCTCCTTTTAAATTCTTGCTTGTTTCCATTAGATCTTATTTACATACATATGGTCTAACCCTTTTTACAAAAATACGTTTCTGTATATAGACGCCTTCAAATCATGCTAGGATTATATATTTTGTTCAATTTCTATTGTTTCTCCAATCTTGAATGTGAATCTTTCTACCTATTTATACAGTTATCTAAGATATATTGCTACCATCTGTACAGCACATTACAATGTGTATATTCATAAATGAATACTAGCAGAACACCGTTAAAAAACCTACAGGTAATTTGCTTATCTATCTGCATGAATCACTGTTAATTATATTTCGTTTAGAATAGTACATATTTTTCAAGGATGATAATATTAAGAAACATATTATTCCTCCCGTCACTATCAGTTAAATAAATATAATATGTTCTTTTTTATTTATTTATTAAACATTGTAACAAATCTAAATTTTCAAACATGTAAATTCATAACTTTTCTATATATTTATATACTTCTTGGCGAACTTATCTTTTGAAATATTGTGATATTTTACTTAGGATCATGAAAATGCCTTATATATAGTTTCATACTAGCATGGCCCTGCCCCGACGTTGCGCGGGAGAGATGTATAACTATTAGTTTTTATTCGAATAATTTTGTATATTCGGACAACTGTTCTCATCTTAGGTGTTTTTATTACAACGCTTCGGTTGATGTAACCTCCGACCTTCTTCAGGTGTACTTTGTCGAACTCGGGAATCTAAAGAAGGTCAGAAGTTACATCGGCCGAAACGTTGTGATAAAGCACCCAAGATGAGAACAGTAGTCCGAATATACAATATTCTGCGAATTATCAACCCTCATCTAAAACATTCCGAAGCATATTAACATTAATTCTTAAAAAATAATTGAAAATTACCCTCAACGTACTTCAGGTGAGTAAAATGGGATTAATCTATTTTTTAATGCAAACATATCTATGTTTTGTGTTACTGACTTTCTACAAGGCTGGGTCTCTCTTGTTCCGACAGTTTGAGGGTACAGGTTAGACAGCTTGTCTGGCTGCTGTTTCCGACTGTCAGGAAGGAGCCCGAACTCTTGGGTAGCGTAAAAAAACGGCTGCTCCATCATCAGTTGCATACTACCGTGAGTAGTTGTATGTGCCATGTCGCGCAAGGAAAGGGACCTTGCAATTATCTCCGGTACGCTTTCCCGATGCCACAACCCCCATTGACCAGGTCGCGACTAATGGACTGGTTGGGTGAGCTTATTGGAACCAAACAAGTACCCACCTTGGCCAACCCTCTCTATAATCAAAACAAACATGTCATTACAAAAAAATAAAAGCAAACCTAAACCAGACACCCAACAAAAACACTTTCGCCTTCGCCCTAGAGGCTCGCATTCACAAATATCCGGGGACTTAGAACCTTTCTCCTGACAAACTCCCCGGATATCCTAGCTCTTAGTGAAACTAACCTTTAATCCTCAATTTTCTCTCACCACTTTGACACGACTGACTACCTCCCATTCTACCGTAAAAACTCTGACAAACATATGCACGGGCTAAGAGTTTATGTGCGGAACACCCTCCCCCTGACTAGAGAACATAATTTAGAATCAGATGACTACGACTACATTCTTTAGATTGACTTTACATCACAGCGTCAGTTACATATATTTCTTATACCGTTCCCTGTCGACCCAGGACTGTACTCTGCTAAATTCTGTCTCTGAAAGCATAGATAGATCACTCTTAATTGACTCAAACCACAATGATGTCGTTTGCACGGCCACTGATAAGGCTGAACTACTTGCCCAGCGTTTCGCTTCTTACTCCACTTTGGACTCAGATAACCACCCCCTCCCCAGATTTCCTTGATAACCTGGTCATCACTCCATCCCAGGTGAGAGACATCATAAAAAACTTGACACCTCCAAAGCTTGTGAGCCTGATCTTATACCTGTAATAGTAATAAAGAAATGCTCTGCTGAATTGGCCCCTGTCCTCTCCTCTGAATATTGCTTCCCCGATAGCTGGAAAATTGCCTCTGTTGTACCAGTCTACAAGAGTTCTGGGAATAAAACCGATCCTCAGAACTACCGCCCAATCAGTCTACTGCCGATCTTTGCTAAACTCTTTGAATTCTTAATCAATCTAGTGATAGTACGGCACTTAGTTTATGCTAAAGTTCTTTCTGACCTCCCGTATGGATTTAGACAAGCACGATCTACTGCAGACATCCTAGCGGTCATCTGTGAACGCATGTACCATACACTCGACAAGGCATGATAAGCTAGGGTAGTAGCGCTTGATATATCTAAGGCCTTTCAAAATGTATGACATAAAAGGCTTCTCCTGAAAATACGCTCATACGGTATTACTGGGCAATTACTTAATATAATTAGATCCTTCCTAAACAAAAGAAAAATCCAGGTTGTCTTCGATGGCCGTTCATCTAAGCAACATGACATAAATGCTGGTGCACCCCAGGGATCTATTCTTGGAGCTGTGTTGTTCCTGGTCTATATAAACGATCTCCCTGATGACATAGAGTCTGAGATTGGTTTATTTGCTGACGACACCACGCTTTACTCCTGCCATGTTGGAAAAACAGACGCGATCATATCCGAGGCAATGGTTAAATCTTTAGAAAATGACCTCCAGGCTGTAGGGGATTGAGGTCATAAATGGTTGGTAACGTTTAATCCCGCAAAGACAAAGCTCCGTTCCTTCAATAACTACAAGAACCTCTCCAACCACCGATTGTCATAACAAATAACAATCTACCTGAGAGTTCATCATTCAAACCCCTCGGCCTAACCTTCACAGGTAAATAGATTGACGACATTGCAAAGGCTGCCGCAAAGAAGGTTTGCTCCCTCTACCGTGCTCCGGACTGGTGCATCATCAACTAGTCTCTCCCTCCTTGACAAGGGCAAAAATAGAATCGCCAACCTAATAGGTCCCTCACTGTACACCAATCTCCAGGCCCTGTCCCATCGCCGCAATGTAGCATCCTTGTGATTGTTTTACAAATACTTCAATGGATTATGCTCCGATGAATTGGCTACTCTGGTGCCCCTTCGACGTAAATTCACTAGACCAACACGACAATCAACTAAATATCAGTCATTCACTGTGGGGGTCCCCAGATGCCGGAGACCCTACTACTCAAATAGCTTCTTTCCTCGTGCTGCTGACATCTGGAACTCCCTCACTTCCCCCTGTTTCACCGACAGTACTGACATGTAGAAATGTAAAACTAATATAAACAGACATCTCGCTGCGCAGATCCCAATTTAGATGGACCCCCCCACAACCTTCTCCCTTTATATTTTTCTCAGTAGCCCCTTACGTCTACAGTGGCGGCCTCAACTATGTTAAAAATGGCGCAGTGCAGATCTTCTGTAATGGGATTCTGGCACTTTTCTGCGAGCCCAAACTCCTTAAGATTTTCCTTAACTTTTTCTGTCTATATCTTTATGTCATCAATATATAAATTAGCGGAGTATTTTGTCTGATTTCCTTTCATTAAAACTATTATAGAACAGCTTTCATACTCGTTGATGCAACATTAAGTCCAACGCTTAACCGTGGCAGCCAGTACGTTCTTCTTTTATAACAGACCAACTAGTACTGGCATAGTTCCTTTGCTACATGTAGCTGTTAGTAACCAGACTTAAACTTAATAATTGCACTTTCCCCTTCCAACCTACTTAGCTTTCTCATCCTTTGATTACACAATCAATTATGTTGCTACTCGTATGACAGGATTTAATCACCGAAAGCAAAATACATGCCTGACTTTACCTTTTGTGGCCTGAAACACTGATATCAATGGTGCAACACGTGTTCTTTCACACTTCCAAGTAATACTTGTAATATTTTACTTTGTTCTCTAACACTGGAAGCTCTCCTATCAATTTCCATCTCACTATCCATTTCTCTTAATCAAAATCTGCTTGAAAGTGTTTGTATTTGATTTTAGAAATATTCGGCTGATGGGCAGAGAGAGAGAGAGAGAGAGAGATAGAGATAGAGAGAGAGAGAGAGAGAGAGAGAGAGATAGAGAGAGAGATACGTTCTAAAGCAGACTTTGGTCGCCCTTATACTTTGGTATCGGATTGTTTACTCGCCCCACTTGGGCAAGCATCGCTTTCTGCCCATACAGTTTAACATTATTGCCTTTTCTTCAAATTAAATATCCAAATTAAACCAAGCTAAACATATTCGCACTTTCTTCGAAATAAATAAAAAAAATAACCAAGCTTAACATACTTGCATTTTCTTCATGATTTTCATCCAAATTTAACCGAGCTGAACGTTCGTGTCATTTCTTTAAAATAAATATTTAAAATTAGCCAAGCCATTTTCGAAGCATCCCATAAATATTAGTAATTACAACTAACAATAAATATCCAAATTTCGCCAAGCTAAACATTCTTGCACTTTCATCGAAATAAATATACAAATAAACCATGGTAAACATACTTTCCTTTTCTACAAAATTAATATCTAAAATTGGCCAAGCTAAACATGATTGGCCCGTTTCAAAATAAATATTGCAAATCAGGCAACTAAACCTAATTCGACTTTCGTCAGAATAAATATCTAAAATAAGCCAAGCTAAACATACTTTCACTTTTTTCAAACTGAAAATAAAAAATAGCGAAGTTAAACATACTTTAATTTTCCTCATAATAAATATCCAAAATTAGCCAAGCTAAACGTTCTTGCCATTTCTTCAAAATTAATATTTAAAATTAGCAAACCTATTTTTGAAGCATCCTATAGCTATTAGTAATTGCAACTATACATCCAAGTGGATATTGCCCATATTAATATATTTTCACATCAATTGTGTGTCAGAATTGTCTATTGATGTATCAAGTTTTGTGTGTTGTATGTTGTATGCTCGTCACCTACCTCTCCCAGTCTCCACCGCTGGCTAGTCTAGGCGAAAAGAGAGCAGAGTGCATACGTCTTCCCTGTCAGTACATAGTCTCTCTATAGGAAAGCTCCATGCACTGCCTCCCCGTGGGGACACACGTCAATTGAGTATCTTGCGGACTCAAGCAGAACTACAGTAGACTCGGGGTGGCCTACCGCAAGATATGCAGCAGGCCAGGGCATCACTGTATGGACAAGCCCTGATGCATATGAACAGGTTCCTAGCTATAGGTAAATTGTACAACTGCCTTGTGGTTATTCGTTGCTTCGATAAAGGCTAAGGGAATAAGCCCCAACAGAAAATCTGGAGCGTAAACCAACAGACAGTCAAGCACTGTATTTAACTCTTCTCTGGCAGCTACTGCGGTCACCTTGGTGCCGGACGTACTGGTACTTCCAATCCTCTGGTCAAATCTCAGAAGAGGATTCCTACGATTGGGCAACTCAGTCTCTCAATAGATCTGCCCTGGCCAGCGCCCTGGAGATAACACTCAGCTATGCATTTGTATAGGACTAAACAGGGAAGACCGTTTCCAGTTATAAGCCTACAGTTTAATTGGCGTACAGCTTGTCGCCAGGGGTCGACCCCGACGATAGAAGAGGTTATTTAACCTCATTAGACAGGTACCACCCGCCATAAAGCCAGTAAGGTGCTATCACGCAACTGGTCACCTTCTTTACTTGGTACGAAAGGCATAAGATCATTTAAACATTGGTTAGCAACCATTGCACCACACAAAAACAAAAGAAATACAAAAAAAACAGCACTTAGGCTAGGGTGCTGGAATGTTTGTACTATAATAGCTGGCCTATCCACTGACATACTCAACATCTCCGATGTCCGAAAAACTGCCATCATCAACAACGAGCCACTGAGACGAAAGGGTAGACATTGATGCACTACAAAAAATGGCTTAGCAGACTCCGGATGCCTAAAAGAATGAGACTATACCTTCTTCTGGCAAGGGATAAGTTAGAGGAAGTTCGCGAACACGCTGTTGGTTTTGCAGTCAGAAACTCACTGCTTAAAAATGTATAACTCTTTTATTCAGTCACTTAACGGGTTATGGCACTGCGTCTGAACACCAAAGATGAATCAATTAATCTATTGTATGTGTAGACCCTAACACTCGCGAAACCTGACGACATAAAGGAGCACTTCTAAACTCAGCTGGATGGAACCATCAAGGCATTTTCACATAATGATGACCTGATCATACATGGGGATTTTAATGCACGTTTTCGTGGTGTCAAAGATTCATGCCCAAGCTGCCTCGGTAACTTTGTAGTGGGTAAATGCAATAATAATGGTCAGCGACTACAAGAACTCTGATCTTACCATGCCCTCTTCATTACCATCACATTTCTTGGTGCCAGGCCGCATCACAGGGGGCCTTGCAGACATCTCAGCTCAAGGAGCTGGCATCAGCTTTACCTCATCATTACTAGACGAAGGTACCTAAAACATTGCCGGATGTCTAGAGTCTACCATAGTGGCGATGATACGGATCATTCCTTAGTATGCAGCAAGGTTAAAATTCAACCAAAAGAGTTCTACCGTACTAACAAGGAGAGTATTGCGCGTATTGACGTTAGAAAGACTCAACACTCAGACCGCATGGCGGAATTAAACGTGATGTTTTCCTCCACCTTCAATGAAGATCACAGTCGACCTGCATTTGAACAGTCAGAATCACTCAAGAACGACACCCGCTCTACAGCTCTCAAGCCCTTTGGGAGGAGAACAGGTTGTAAACGCAGACTTGTATGATGCGAATTCTCCTACCCCGACCCTCTCTTATACATGGTCACCACATGTCTTACATCGCTGGCTATACCGAGGTCTTCGAGAGGTGCAACCCAAAAGGGTGTGAGAGTAGCTGCGATCAGGAGAGCTACTAGACCCACAATCAACAAAACTGAACCACTGAAGTCCAAGTCAGTTAAACCAATACTAGACAAAGGTAAGCAGCTGGGAAGATGAGTATACAACTATTTCGAACTATACTCTAGGGGCAACGTGGTACATCGGTCTGTCCTTGATGCCATTGATTGTCTCCTCCTGATGCATAAGCTCGACGAGCAGCCTTCCATAGAATAACTGTCATCTGGAGAGGCTCCAGGAAAAGACTATATTCCAGCAGAGGTCTTAAAAAGTAGAAAAATTTAAAAGCTAGCCTGTTTGAGACCCTTTATTACTTTTTGATACAGTGCTGGAGAAAAGGATCAGTGACTCAAGCCATGGGGGACAGAAACATCATCACACCCTAAAAACACAAAGGGTACCGCAATGACTGCAACACTCTTTTGGCATCTTATTCGCCCTACTGCTGAAGCATTCTTTCAAGAACACAGTCTATCTACCTTCACATCAGATCTGACGGTCGTCTCTTCAACATCAGCAGGCTCCGCTCCAATACCAAGAGCAGGTCATTCCACATCAGGGACATGATATTTGCCGATAGTGTAGCCATAGCATCGTATCAGGAAGATGGTCTCCAAAGACTGATGGGCAGGTTTGCTGATGCTGTCAGCCTTTCGGCCTCATTATTAGCTAGAAAAAAACAAGTTATTGAACAAGCAACCGATTGCTCACCCAGCATTTCAATCAAGGATAAACCACTGGAGGTCGTTAACCAGTTCTAGTACGTAGGTTCTACTGCTTCAGACACCCTTTCATTGGATGTACAGCTAAACAAAAGGATTGGGAAGGCATCCACAACTCTCTCTAAACTAGGCAAAACCGTCTGGGAAAACAGAAACCTTACCATTTCTACCAGGATAGCGGTCTACAGAGCGCGCGTTCTAAGTGTCCTACTGTATGGGAGTGAGTCCTGGACCACATACTCAACGCAGGATAGGACACTCCAGGTCTTCCATATGAGGTGCCTACGTTGGATACTTGGTATCACATGGCAGGACCGAGTGAGCAACAATGACGTTCAGCAAAGAGTAGGCATTCGATCCACCTACTTCTGGCTGGGCCATGTGTGAAGGATGGGTGATGAGCGCACCTCTAAAGATCTTCTTAACGGCGAGCCTGCCCCAGGCTCAAGAAAAAGGGTCGTCCCGATCTCAGCTTCAAGGATTTCTGCAATCAATATATGAAGGCTAGCCTAATTGCCATAAATATATGGGAAGCCTCTGCGTCTGACAGACCTGCCTGGAGGAAACAGATACGCCAGTGAATAGTCATCAGTCAGAAGACCCTCCACCATGAAAACGCTGCGAAGAGAGCTAGGAGAGGAGCGAGATGGCAGGCAGACCAACAAACGGAAGTGGCACATTACACAACAGCCTTCGTATGTCAATGCTGTAGTAGAGTATGCAAATCAAGAATTAGTTTCTACAGTCACACAAAGAGATGCACACAAACACCATTCCAATACGGTGCTGATCCATTGTCGTTGCGACTGACGGATGACAACACACAAATCCACTAGTATATTTTCCTTTTACATCTTTTTAATTTAATCTTCATAAACACTATCGCATGTATCTCACGTTGGCTTTAATAAGTTACTGTTTATTTTTCACGAGTGCATGAGATATTTAGTATCAGTTTATCATTCGTAGGGTTGCTATATTTCTAGCTGTGACTGCTCCGTCGATGTAACATAGATTTGGTCATTGTATAATTCAGTAACTGTATTTTACATTGTTAGCATATGCTTTTTAATATCATGTTCATCTTTTTAAATGTCCAATAAAAATATATAAATGGATATATTATTTATTTATTAATGTGTATATTATAGTTATTTATATAAATAGCTCATGTTTGCAGACGCATATTTTGCTTTAATCTATTTACTTTTTTTGCCATTCTTATTTCCGTCAACAGGTTCTACAGTAAAGTTTTTTTAACATGCGCCTTGTGACCTCGTTGGGAAGCATGCTATATGTTCACATGTAAAAATAATAGGGAGACACATGAGGCAAAAATAAATTCAAGAGGCGCAAATTATAGATGTTGATTTGCTTCATATTAACAATTATATCATATAGTTAAAGTATTTTATTAATTTAAATACAATAAAAGATTGGTAACCTCTCTCGTTATTTTATTCTTTCGTCTAATCTATCTACATAGCTGTTATAGTTTTGAGTTTCTAAAAATATATGAATTTTTACCACGCACTGTACTCTCCTCCTGCAGATGTATATCAGTAAGTGACTTTGTCCGGCCCCGTGCGTCGATATTCCCTCGGCTACATTACCTCATGATTATGTATCCATCCGCTAGTCATTAATTACTTGTATGTACATTCAGTAGATTTCAAACGGATGATAACAATTATTTTAAACGAGCTTGAATACACGATCTTAAATCTATTACACGTTGTCTTTTTATTTTGTTGTAATTGTTTAAATTCTGCATTTGAAATTCATTGGGTGCTATCATGTATTTAGTTTTAAAAATTATCAAACAATATTTTTTTTCTAATCTTTGGTAATTGATAATTTGAATTATTTAGATCATTCCGACTGGTGTTTTCATATTGGATGTAATTTTTACAACGTTTCGTACGATGTAACCTCCGTTTTTTTCAACATGAAGATTCCTCAGTTTGACAAGAGACACCTGAAGACGGTCATATGGTAGATCGACGGAAATGTTGAAATAATAATATGAACTAATATTCTGAATAATGCACGTACTACAATAGTCTTCTTTTTTACTATTTCTGCGTTGGTATTTTGATGAAATAGTATTATGCTAACTACTTCCATAGATCTATTCATTTAAGTGATGGTTTAGGGGGCCCAAATTAAAGTTGATAATAAAAACACCATGGGAACTTCTATTAGCTTATTAGCGCTGTGGTCCAGAAGGATTATTTACCATATTGTAAAATGATATGCATTTTTCAGCGATATCTATATTCAGTCATGAAGTATGGGATGGTATTCAAACATTACAACTACTCTCTGATGCATTTTAGCAATACTGATGTATCAGTTTTCAGTATACTGCCAAAATCTGGAAACGAAGAATACAATCAGTTTCATCTATTATTCAAATATGTTCTTTGTAGGTAATAATTGTAAAAAATACATGTATATATATATACATAGTATGAATGAATGCTCTATCTTATAAAGTCAAGTAAAGCTATGAAGTAATTTTGCTAAAATGTAATACTGTGTTAAGAAAAGAGATATTTGGTAATACATTCAATAAAGAACACATTGCCACTAATGAGTTAAGATGAACCGTTCCACAAATGAAATTAAGTTTCGAAATCCGCCCCTGGTTATGATACTTTTTTTCTGCAAAAAAGTTCGTGATTAACCTTACGAATACTATCGAACTAAATCAAATCGAATTCGCTGAATATATTTACGAACCATTTTATAATTGATCCTTGAATGCCTCTAACTACATTCGCTGAAAAATAAAAAATAAAATTACAATTGAATTAAACACAATTAAATACCAGCTATTCAATATATAACAACACTTGAATCTCAGCAGAGAGAGAGACAGATAAAGACGTCACATATATACTATGCATCTTTTGTTATAGTTAATATTCTCTGTCCATTCGTGGGCATGGGTCGGAACTATTAAACATTAACTTAATGTAACTTGACAAAACACATAAAACACGTCAATTGATCAAAGTTTTACTTGCGAAAGTTTGCTTCAAAAGTACTTCTATCACAAATTTAAGATTGTATACACATTCACCTTTTTCTTTTTTTTCTCATTTTCATGTAAAATTCTGGATTTTATAACCCAACACCGGATAAGTACTTTTCAGAACTGGCAACAATACTGCCATTTGGAAAACAACTTGTATATCTCTCTCTCCATCTCTGTCTATCTCCCTCTCACAACCTCTTTATCTACCTACCTACCTCTATTTTTCTCATACACGGTACACTCTACATTCTCTCCTTACGGTCCGTTTACATTCTTCCAATGAGCTAGACACGCAAAAGCAGATCTACAAATAAAAGTGACACCTATGAGGCTAGGTTGAAATCGATTTGGTCCTTGGGGTTAATAGCCTCGGAGTATAAACGTCACTTTTTCTATTGCGTAGCAGCGTGCCGTTCGAAGTTTTATTGAGTAGGTCGCTTCCTGACGCAGGGCGTCAATAAGACAGACGGATAGCCGGTCGGGATGCGTGGGGAAGAAATCGGTTGTCAAGCATCGTGTTGTTGGGAAGGTAGAAGAATAAACAAACCAAACGAGAGTAAACAAAGAGACGCCTGTGTTATGTCAGTCTGTAACATCGGATTTTGGCACGAACTTAAACAGTTATGAAACAGATGGTCTTTACGCAAATAGAGGTTGTGATTAAGACATTTGCTGATGCGACCGGAAACAAGTTACCTATCTCTCATTTATAGTGGCACAGTTTAATGACACTGCTGCGAGCATGCATTTTTGGAATTCAGACGTATATACACACACATATATATATATATATATACGGATAGCCCTAAATGACACATACTCTCTGTTCTAATCTCTACTAGAAGAAAGGAGGTGTAAGTCATCAGAAATGATAATAAATATAACAATAATGATAATAATAATTATAAAAATAATTAGTATTTTGAGGTGACTAATTTACACCCAAAGCCAAGGAAAAACTAATGACCGCTGTCAGCACGATATAAATGGGAAGCGGCTGTTGCGGTAACACGAAGTCATTTGCAATGTTTATCGAAAGAGGTGGAGAGTCAGAGAGAGCTGGTGAGACGTGTCTTCACTCTCAACGCTATAAACATGCCACTAATAAGTTACAATGTAAAAGATATAGCCATAATTAATGGTGTCATTCAATCAAACCCATGCAAGTAATTGTTTATCAAATAAAACGTATGATTTAACAATGTCTGCATTGATGCTTCACGAACTAATTGTATGCCATTAAATATATCAAAAGTTAAAAGTAAAGTTATTTACTCAATATAGATGTGTGGCAGCTTATATCCAATTTACCTCCCGATGAATATTAATTTAAAAAAAAAATTTTTCATTCGAATCGTCACTTCTATTCTAATCGTCATCTTTCTCTGACAATTGTTTCAAGCCTTATTGTTTTTTTCTCATCTATGGATTATTGTTTACTTGTATAATTATTTATGTTTAATTATAATTGTTTACTTGTATAATTGGTAATCAATTGTAAACTTAATTTCAATTTGATATTATAATTATATGTGGCTTATCCGATATGAAACATGCACAGTTCTATTACGCCATAGAGGTACGTCTTACTGTCCTTATTAATAATGGCACACAGCGGTGTAAACGAAAACTGTTTAAACCGATGCTAATAAACTAGTTCGAAGACAAATATTAGCCACTGACATTCATGATTGCGTTTTCTGCAGCATAACACTCAGCCAAATGTGACTTATGTTCCGCCGAGTATATGAAAAACGTGAATGTTGGTTCTATGTTCGTGTTAATATAAGTTTATTTTATTAAATATATGCACCATATGGTATCATGACGAAATAAGTACTTTCTGTATCTTCTGTCCAACTAAGTGAACATGTAAACAACTTCATAATGTTGGTTAATATTTCCATAATTGTGTCGCTGAACATTATTTCGTTCAAAAAGTATTTGATTCAGTGGAATATTTACACTTGTATTATGCCATTATATATTCTGTAATAAATTAGTCTCATGATTTCGTGTTTAAATATGTTAAATATGTCTTATTTATGATAGAATAAACTGATGTCCTATGCATTCAGTCTTTATATACTGTTAGTCATTTTTTTAAAATTTGATTCTATAGAAATACATCAATAAGTGTAAGATCATCCTTTATATATATATATATATATATATATATATACCTTAAAATATAATAACACGAAATTACATGATTGTCGATGCAATAATTTATTTCAACCTTGCGGTTTTATTCAAGCATCCACCTTGACAATTACATTTTTGATACTGATAGAAAACTGAATTATCCTCGGCACTTCGAACACAATCAGAGGGAGTGGTGGTAGCAGCCATTTCGAACACCCAACATAGAGCGAGTAGGAATTAACATCTTAAATTTAACTAAAGTAATCTAGGGAATCTTATGGGTTTTTTTGTTTATTTTTATTATATAATAACGTCTGGGTTAAGCGCACATATTCTTTCTACATATCCGACCTGGTGACATACGCCTCCATACATACGCACACATATACCTATTCTTAAAATCACACACACACAATTTTTGGCAAGCCCGAAATTCAGCTTTCCGCCCGGCACACGGAACGAGAGGAAAGGGAATATGATAAGACGTGTTCTCGTGTCATCAGCGGGTTGACACTTCTCGTGCCCTCATTCTCTCTAGATTCGTGCGTCAAAATCAATTTGAAAATTAAAAATACTCTGATTTTCACAAGTTCATCTTACATTAGTTTATAATCTATGGAAGCCTATAATTAATTCTAATCTAATATTGTCTAGTGATAATATTATACACTTAATTTAATTCGCTATCTTATTTTAAGTAAATAACCGATTACATCTGCATACATCCCCACATATATACACACCTATCCCTACACACACATATATGTATACATACATATACACACACATACATATATACTTACATCTACACACAACATATATATATAAATATACATATATATATACACATACACACACACACATACATACATATACATATGCACACCCATACCTACTACCTTGAATTGAAAATTTTAAGACATCGAAGATAAATGTGTTTCGTCTTTAAGTATTCATTAAAGAACATCCCTACTAAATGAATGTATACCTACACACACACACACACATATGTACATACACACACATACACACATATACATATACACACGTATATACGCACATGCACACATAGCCACAGATGTGCAAAATAGAGATACACATACATGTATACATAGACATACACAAATGCACACATGTACACATACCGTTATACATACTCAGTCATACGCATACGTACACACATACCTATACTCATATACTCGCACATGCCCATACATGCACACATACACCTGCACCCATGCATACACATATCTACATACATACACATACATATATACAAAATAATATATACGGCCTGGGAAGTCTTAAATTGCACATACATACCCATATGTAAAATAATACATACGTCCTGGAAAGTTTTAAATAACCGAGGTTAATTAAATACAAGCATAAGGCAAATATGCAGTACATACATACACACACATACACACACACACATACATGCTAGCACATACACAAACACATGCATGCATGTACACATATATATACATACAAAAACAAATGTACTTATATATACGCTCCTATTTTTACCATACATACATATACACTAATGCCCTTATATACGCGCATCCGCACGCGCATGCATACCTAGCAAATATAAGGCTTATTTCAAGTAAGTACTCTGAATACACGAATATCTTAAGGTACAATCGTATATGCATACATCCGAAACACAACTATAACTAATGTCACCAGGTCAGTAATTACATGTTCATAACAGATATTAATGTAAATATTTATGGGGGTTTACCGTAACTGATCTATTTGGTATCTAACCGTTCTAAGTCTAGAGGTCTATCAGATTATTAGATATTGGTAATTTTAAATTTGCATTTATGTCTGCATTTCGCCATCAATTCATCGCGTTTGTTTAAAAGATTATATTTGCTAGGTATGCATGCGCGTGCGGATGCGCGTATATGAGGGCATTAGTGTATATGTATGTATGGTAAGAATAGGAGCGTATATATAAGTACATTTGTTTTTGTATGTATATATATGTGTACATGCATGCATGTGTTTGTGTATGTGCTAGCATGTATGTGTGTGTGTATGTGTGTGTATGTATGTACTGCATATTTGCCTTATGCTTGTATTTAATTAACCTCGGTTATTTAAAACTTTCCAGGACGTATGTATTATTTTACATATGGGTATGTATGTGCAATTTAAGACTTCCCAGGCCGTATATATTATTTTGTATATATGTATGTGTATGTATGTAGATATGTGTATGCATGGGTGCAGGTGTATGTGTGCATGTATGGGCATGTGCGAGTATATGAGTATAGGTATGTGTGTACGTATGCGTATGACTGAGTATGTATATAGGTATGTGTACATGTGTGCATTTGTGTATGTCTATGTATACATGTATGTGTATCTCTATTTTGCACATCTGTGGCTATGTGTGCATGTGCGTATATACGTGTGTATATGTATATGTGTGTATGTGTGTGTATGTACATATGTGTGTGTGTGTGTGTAGGTATACATTCATTTAGTAGGGATGTTCTTTAATGAATACTTAAAGACGAAACACATTTATCTTCGATGTCTTAAAATTTTCAATTCAAGGTAGTAGGTATGGGTGTGCATATGTATATGTATGTATGTGTGTGTGTATGTGTATATATATATGTATATTTATATATATATGTTGTGTGTAGATGTAAGTATATATGTATGTGTGTGTATATGTATGTATACATATATGTGTGTGTAGGGATAGGTGTGTATATATGTGGGGATGTATGCAGATGAAATCGGTTATTTACTTAAAATAAGATAGCGAATTAAATTAAGTGTATAATATTATCACTAGACAATATTAGATTAGAATTAATTATAGGCTTCCATAGATTATAAACTAATGTAAGATGAAAATCAGAGTATTTTTAATTTTCAAATTGATTTTGACGCACGAATCTAGAGAGAATGAGGGCACGAGAAGTGTCAACCCGCTGATGACACGAGAACAGGTCTTATCATATTCCCTTTCCTCTCGTTCCGTGTGCCGGGCGGAAAGCTGAATTTCGGGCTAGCCAAAAATTGTGTGTGTGTGATTTTAAGAATAGGTATATGTGTGCGTATGTATGGAGGCGTATGTCACCAGGTCGGATATGTAGAAAGAATATGTGCGCTTAACCCAGACGTTATTATATAATAAAAATAAACAAAAAAACCCATAAGATTCCCTAGATTACTTTAGTTAAATTTAAGATGTTAATTCCTACTCGCTCTATGTTGGGTGTTCAAAATGGCTGCTACCACCACTCCCTCTGATTGTGTTCGAAGTGCCGAGGATAATTCAGTTTTCTATCAGTATCAAAAATGTAATTGTCAAGGTGGATGCTTGAATAAAACCGCAAGGTTGAAATAAATTATTGCATCGAGAATCATGTAATTTCGTGTTATTATATTTTAAGGTATTATTGCTCTGTTTACCACATTGAGCTCTCTTACCCGGATTTCTTCCTGGAATTTTTCCATTATAACACTATATATATATATATATATATATATATATAGTAGATAATTAACTTATTACTGGACATTACTATAAAATTCCTTATTAAGACTGTTCTCAGTATATATTATTTACTAGTAAGTTTGGTATTCAGAGTTGCACCGCCAGTCGTGAACCCCAGTTGCATGTGTGTCAGGCCTCATATAAATATCACCATTGATCTGACCTAAGGATACTTTCGTATAATAAAGATAGGAAGGTTAAAGAGTAACAGTGTGCGTTAGTTAGTATTCGTTCTTGTGAGTGTAATTCACACTGCGACAGTGACACGAAACATTAAGTGGATGTTCAGTCAGGCTCAAATCAGTATATTACAGGGTTAGCCCGATCTACTGTGGGCATTAATAGAAAAAAAGTGACATAATATGGCGCAACAGAGAGAGAGAGGGAAAGAAGTTGGCAATTGTATTAAAAGCTTGAGAGCGCAAACTCGTGCACTTTGAAATTTCTGTTAAGATGTGATTAAACAGTCATTACCGAACTCTTTTTTCTATATGTCCCCTCACCCACTGATAAGTGATTTGAAACGGATGGTGTGACCTAATAACCCCTTTCTTGTCCTCGCTTGGTTGTAATGACTTGGTTACTTTGCTGGGTGCGAACAAACTGCTTTTCAGGCAGCGTTTCCTCGATCGCGCAGGATTACTAATATGACGCATGCGGCTAGCAATTTCTTGTGATGAATGTGTATGTATTTTATTTGATTGGTACTTACGAGGCATTATACCTCTAATCGGAACTGAGGTGTACGTAACAGTTATTTAGTCAGCAACCGTTTTTACTGATTGGTCACTATCAGTGATTGCTCATTGGCAATTATTATTATTTAGTTTCGATTGCTTCGTATTGTCTTGACCAGTTAATTAACCGTTTGTGTTTATCATGATAACGTGTTATGGCGATGAATTCGTTCGCATGCTGGTGTAAACTCATGAAGAGAGTCCATTGTGGGTATGACGACGAGAAAGACACAACAAGGCGACTTGATAACTGTTAAAAATGAGAAGGTTTCGCAGTGTGAGGAGACTCGAAAGACGGCGGTTTCAAAAACGCGAAGAGCCGAAATGCCTGGTGATCGGAGTATTGAATTACCGGAAGAATGGGAGCTTACCGATGTTAATGGCACCGATGAAGCTTTATTGGCTAGGGTACCACACCCCGTCTTGCTATTAGACTTTTGTGGCCCCTGGCTAAAAATGCGGCTGATAACCAAGTTGGTACTGTGATGAAATCCCCTGACTTGTACTTCACCAAATTGCTTGTAGAACAATTGCTTCATTTCACACTCGGATAGACAATGCAGAGCAAAATGCTTTCCAATCGGATGTATATACGAACGAGTTTCTAGCGGAAACCAAGTACGTGACCTCAGCAAGAAAAATAATTTCATGAGACAAAAGTATTGTTTAATATGTGTGTGTAGCCGGCGTAAACAATCCGGTAAATAAAGAAAACCAAAGTTGTTCCATATACGTTCTGTTCTTTGGCATTTTTGTTGGATTTTACTGGGTACCCTGGAAGAACGGGTAATGCAACACTTTCCCATTCCTTTAAGTGACATCACAATGTTTCATAATATTTATTTATTGTTTTGACCACATACAACTGAAAGCCTGGTAAAGTGTGAATCTGTTTGATGACTGCATTTAGCGAATAGCCGTTCATGCTATTTTTGAAAGGAACGAAGTGCTTGACCGCCCAATCAAACCACGGCACACGACACCAATTAGTGGTCGTGAAATATCCAATGTTTCATCACGCAGTCGGCTCGAAGAGATTCATATCGATATCATAGTATATATAATATATATTTTGAATATCGTTCAGTCGTATTATTATTATTATTATTATTATTATTATTCATACAAATAGTACTACTACTATTAATGGTAGTATAACTAGTAAGACGTTATATAACGTTGGTGTATCGGTTCCCGTTAGATCACCAAAATGTGTCATCATTTATAGGAATACCAAGTAATATATGGACAATGCCTTTCTTCTTTTACCGACATTGTTTCCAGTCGACAGAAACTTCTTGAAACTGGACTAATGCAATACTTGTTCACGTAAGATTTTGCGGTGATTGCGCAGTGTGTGTTTCACAATATACTCTCTGTGCAGGCGCATTTACAGGGGGTATCTATTGTCTCTAAATACTGAACGGATGTCTGTCTCTACATTATTATTATTACTATTATTATAATTATTATTATTAGAAGTAGTATGATTATAATTGAATCTTATTCTGCTTTTATATTTCCCTAAAATCACTCTGCGACCAACACCGTCAAGCTTGTCTTCAAGCTGCAAGTTTGCCACACAGCGGTGCATAGCTACCAGCCTTCCCATCATCGGCCGTTGATAACCTGGTTGATGACGATTGCCTGAGATTCGCTATAGCTCTGCGCACAGGTTCTGAAGTTTGCAGCAGTCACAAGTGCCGTTGTGGCCAGCCGGTTGACATACCCTTTTATTTAGAAGGAGCACCGGCAGATTTCCTAGATACAGCGCTCTCAATGGTGTCGTTCAACGAGCACTAGACATCGCTGGCTTCCCGTCGATACTCGAACAGGTTGGCCTTGACAGAAGGGATGCCAAACGACCTGATGACCTGACGGTGTATCTCTATACAAACGGTAAGTCACTGATATGGGATGCGACTTGTGTTGACACTTTTGCGACCTCGTCAGTGATAGAATCGGCAACAAACCATGTGCATGCAGCAACGTCAGCAGAGAGCCGCAAGCGGTCGAATATGCCAATCTTCTCGACAGATTTGAATTTCAATTGATCGCTGTGGAGACGAGTGGAGTAATTGGCTCTGCCACACGCGACTTCTTTGACGCGCAACACCAAAGAAAATCGCGAATGGTTTTGGATTTACGAGCGTCTCTCTATCTCCATTATGTGTGGGAACGCCTTGAGTCTGCTCTCCGCCTGCCAACCGAGCCGGACATTCAAAGAAACCTATGGACTGTGATATAATTATATATAAGGAATCACGATATCTCGATATTTTATGAAAACAATTAACCAAGATGTAATGGTAGAGTTTACAAATGGTACTAATTTACCGAACAACAGGATTGCAGCTGAAACACGAACTCATAATATTAAGTGATTAACTTATTTTGCCACAATTTTTTAAAAAAGGAATACTTTTTTTCGAAAGATTAAAATATTTCATAATAACTAAATATGTGTATTTAATCTACGTTCTCTCTCCTATTTGCAGTATCAAATAAGAACAACTACTCGCACATATACATTTTTAATTGCCGTTATTTGTATTTTTCCTAGTCAAATCGGTTGGGGAAATGACGCTAAGAATTGAAAGTGCAGTATTTTTGTCTGAGTACATCAACTGCCGGACTTGTAAAACAAAACAAAAATGCTCGTTTGACAACTCTGTACTCTACACATTTTCCTACGTATAAAACTGCTGATTATAAAAAAAATGATAATCTAATAGTATTTCCTATTCGAAAAACTAATACCAGGTGCTCAGTATAATTTTATTTGATGGAAAATAGATTCCCTCTTTCAAATCAAAATGTGTGTAGTAAAGACATAAACAACCGCTAATTGAATATTTGTCGGAGATTCTTTCTGTTAGATTGGGAAATGAGTCATAATTTCATTTAGTTTTTAGTCTGATTAGTTTTATAAATGGTATAAAGCGAGTTGTCTATTATATCTTGCGACGAAAATTCCGACTTTGTCTCAGATAATTCGGTGATTAATGCCATAGAAAAATAACAATACATTTCCTTTTTGACAATTTAGGTAAATATCACGTTAATCTAATTATATAAGATTCACAAATAAACTTTATCATAAGTGACAGGAAATTATATATATATATATATATATATATATATATATATATATATATATATATATAAGGTTAATACAACAGAAGATATGAGGCAACTAATATCTGAAATTAGTGAACATCCGGATAAAAATAAAGCTCAATATACTGAGCATTAATAGAAATAGATAAAGTGAAAGAATAGAATAAGGTGCGCATCAACGTTTATTACAGTTCAATGTTCTGGCAATGTTCTTTAAATTCCTTAACTCATGAGTTTTCAAAGAAAATATTTTCATGAGAGGACCATTACCGCAATGCAATTACTGCAGGTAATAAAAATGAACTTTGAAAATATATAAAAAATATATATATAGAAATACATAAAGGTATATAAAACATCAAATATATCGGCCCAAAACATACTTTTTTGTAAACCTATACAGTTCATCCACGTCTACAAGTTTAAAATAGCTCCAGGCAAGAAATCAAAGAGGTTGACTAAGAAATCATCACCTTCCACCATTCACCATGTGTATTATTTCTTAGTCAACTTGTAGGGTGAAGTATTTTCATGCACGGTTGTCTTGCGAAATCCTTCTACAGAGAGATCGCGGAAACTTAAGGATGAGTTCTAGTAAATAACTCAAACGCCTATATATATATATATATATATATATATATATATATATATATATATATATTTACTTATTTATTTATTTTAGTACACAAAAATTAGTACCACATAACGCTCTTAATTCTTAATTTTTAACTTTCATTCTCAATTAATCGAGCACTCTGCTGGGATTTTTCCTGCTATATTACAAAGAAGTTCTCGTCTTTTCTAGTATGACTTTAAATAAGTGGTATTCTTCCTCCCTGTATCTATAACCAAATAGAATGTTGATAAACAGAATATCTTCTCAATATTTTCTCATCTATGAAACACTTCATCACTTGACTGCTTACTTGCCCACTACAATTTGGTCGTCCCTAAATCTAATGTCAACTTGTTATAACATCAACCAAAATAATCACATTTTGTCCATCTTACTTAGAATTGTAAATCGTTTCAGATAGCAATTCATAATTCGACTGACAATCCATTTATTTGTTTAAGCCTTAGGCTCGACTGGCTTTTGGGTTGATAAATAGTTACTCGTTAATAAAAACGATACCTTATTTATATCCATGAATTTAGCGTTTAAATAGCAGTTTATAGTTAAGCGTGACAAACCGACTGATAAATAAAAGGATCGTATTTGTATACGTGAACGCATCTAATACTTAAGTATAAATGACAGAGTAAAAAGTTTACTTGACTTCCGGGTATGAACATATATGTGTGCTGCCACGGGCCTTGATCGCCTCGCTCGCTGTGCCTGCCCAAAGTTGTTCGATGCAGTCAGCGCTGCAACAAAGAAACTATCCCCCAAATAAAACCGTAACTCAAGTTTAAAAACAGTTACCAAAAGTGTATTTGTTTAGACGTTGTAGCTGATACTCAGTTTCTTAGGTCGAATAGCAGACATGCATAATAAGATGTTAAGCCCGACCAAATCAACACATAAGTGCAACCGACACAAACAGACCCTCTGTCCCCGAGGGTCACCGAAAACCAAATAGTTCTCAAACGTCGAACTTTAACCAACTGCCTCATGTTCGGAGGACCGGCTCTGACTTCCCTTTAATGTCCATAGGCTTGAATATATGTACTTTCGACCTGAAACATAGATTACGGTCCCTCTTTATTATCACTGTTCGACAACTTAGATATCCAGAAATAAGCGTGATTTGTAAAATGTTAAATTTTAAGTCGATTATTGAATTAATAAAGTCAAATACGAAACATTAGAATGAAAAATAGCGCATCTCATATTCGTTATATTGAGCGGCGCGTTTAACGAAAGGAATTGCTACTTGCACGTAAGCAAACATTTTTATAATAAATCAGTCTAAGTTATCCCGTACAAATCTATATAGTAATATGCTAAGTAATTTCTCATATTCGTGCATACGTTATCTCTAATGTTAAATTTTAAAAGAAGAGATCTCCTCAAGAAGTAGTAATAAATCACTCTCACCAAATAAGCAATGACTCTGCAATCGCTGGTCTACAAATTGTTTCGAGGTAACCTACTTGCTGTCAAATCGTTGCACTTATTCTCGAATTCTACAAGACGCACGCGAAGATAGTTGAAGGTTACATCGGCCAAAATGATATCAAATATACATCTAAGAAGAGAAATGTAGTCCCAACAATCAAAATTATAAAAATGATCACTTCTTATCTAATGCATTCCGAAACATAAATTTAGAATCTTTGTTCATTAATCACCGATAAAAAAATGTAAAAAATAAGCTTATATCACACATTTCACCGTTGAACGAATGTTTTTGTATTAAATAAGTAGTTCTATTTTAAAAATAAATTCATGCGTGCAGGTGGGCTGCTAAATTCGCAGTTACATGGGTGTCATCAAAGTAATAGAAATATTATTTACAGACTGAATGAATGAAACCGCCTTATGTTAGGGTATAAGTAAGTTAATACTTACAATCACAGCCGTTGTCAACGCTGAACATGACTTAATTTAATAAAATTACAATATATATATATATATATATATATATATATATATATATATATATATATATATATCATCCTAAAAATTACTTATTGCAAAATTACATGATGATGTCTTTTTAATAATCGTTAATGGGTTTGTATTAAAATATGTAGCCCACTGTGTGTATTAAACGGACCATTGGAAGCGATACATTTAACAAAGACTTCTATTTATATATATATATATATATATATATATATATATATATATATATATATATATATATATATATATATCTGGTTGAACAGGAGTGCCAACTTCTGTTTATTCTTTTTTTGATCCAATCTTTCTATTCGTCGAACAATGGAAGCATTGTTCATTCAATTAAAAAAGCCCAACATCAATCATGCTCGTTATGAGGAGTACGAAGGCGTGTTGAAATGCCGGTGAATGTTTTTAATCACATGGAAACGTCTACTTAATAAATTCACCAATTTAATTTTGCATTGATCAACTATCCGCCTGAAGACGACCAATGATGGTCGAAAACGTTTGCGTGAAATATGGAGATTTCCATACACTCCATGCTTGATAGTATAATATCTATTGTTCGACAAATAGGAAGATTGGATCAAAAAAAGAATAAACAGAAGTTGGCACTCCTGTTCAACCAGATATGTATAAAAGAAGGAATGTTGCCTAATTATACAATATATATATATAAATATAAACAAGTAACATATAGAATTGATAAAAACATATACATGTTTTAAATGTTAAAAAATATATCAGTGACAGAAGACAAATAAAATCTGCATATCACATTATTATATACTTTAATTTTCTTAAGTATTGATAGCTCAATTAATTATACGACGATCTCAAGGGAAATGTGTGTTTACATCTCATCAGCATGGATAGGAAGTAAAAGCCGAGGCTATTATAATAAATTATTATCCTAAAAAAGTACTTATTGCAAAAATACATGATTATTCCTTTCTAATAATCATTAGTGGGTTTGTATTAAAATGTGTACCCCATATTATGTATTAAAACGGACCATTGCAAGCGATCAATTTAACAAGAAGTGCTATGTACCTACTTATATATTTATATATATATATATATATATATATATATATATATATATAAACAAGTAATACATAGAATTTGTGAAAACATATACATTTTTTTAAATATTTAAAAAATGTAAGTGACAGAAAACAAATGAAATCTGCATATCACATGATTATATACTTTATTTTTCTCAAGGTCAGTATTGATAGCTCAATTGATTGTATTACGATCTCAACGGAAATGTTTGTGTACACCTTAGCAGCATGGTTTAGAATAAAATCCCGAGTCTTTTATGATAAATAACAACAGATGTAAACAATAAACAAGATACAAGAACGCCATTTCCCTGGGAATTAGTTTATCTAAAATAAATTAGAATAAAATCAAAATGACATACACATTACATTTTACTTGAGTTTCAACAACGTATCTAGAGAAGCCAACGTAGATACCTTTTTCGTTTACCGGCTTGGATAGGAAGAATACGTCGGAACGGTGTTAGTGTTTTATGAAATAGCTAATTTTAGTAATTATATGAAAAAATATCTGTGATTAAGTATACACATATTTTTAAAATATTAAATGTGAAACATTTTAATAAGTATTATTTTTTAATTCATATTTAATTTAATTCATGAGAAAATTTAATAGAGAATGACTACGATAGTTGAACTTCGGTAAAGTCACATCAACATACATATTGCAATTAAAGACATACCACATATGGTTCTAATAAAATAACCTTAAAACATCAAAATAATATACAATAAAATGTTTACATATTGTACTATTATTATTCACTATATTATAATTAAGACAAGAGTAAGCGATCTAGTTAATTACTAAACGGCTCAAGCGGATAGGTTTGTATACTTCCTGTTGTCTGGAAAAACGGAAGTTGACCACGGGCATACAAATGTATGATGTAGAGAAGGCATATAAAATAAAATAAAAATATGGTCACAATCTGGATGAAAAGAAATAAATAGGTCGTAACAACAAAAAACGTTTAGTTAACATATTTATTTATATTACCTGTGATTTCAAATGAATATCTAAGTCGATGACTTACGATTTGAGAAACAAATAGCAAAACGCACATGGCGGGTGGATGTCGCGACTTTGACCTATAAGTAAACAGCTCGATTAGTATGAAAAATGATGAGTACGGACTGGCATCCAGGTTTTACTTGCCTAAATGTTTCTTTATATTATGTTTCTGTGTTCCTTGTTTTTCTTTGATTCTCTTGTTTGTATAGGAGCACTGGTAAAGGCAACCCACACACATAAATGCATATGGTACAGGAGCATTTTATAAATATCTTTGTAGTAACGCGAACCAATTGCATGCTGGAAATCAAAAATAGTATTTTTGTGAAATTGTGTGAATCTGTTCTTACTAAAATTTGACATGGTTTAATTTAAATAAAACAATATTTCATACCATAGCTCTGGCCTCATATTATTGAGATATTACAATTGCTGAATGTTATAAAATTTATATTTTAGAATATAAAAACTCTACATATACATAAAATAAAGTATTTCGAAAATGTTTTGGAATCGATCGTACGCCATACTGGGCTTGATGTTCTAGGTCTGTGAACAATTGTAAGGTTATAATTCATTGAATGTGTTATATATATATATATATATATATATATATATATATATATATATATATATATGTATATATATATATACATCCTTACGTTTAACGTGTATGTCTATGCTACAATTGGGACTGTATTTACTGTGTCTTCATGATTACCTACTCTAGTTCTATTATATTACTCTTAAAAATACGATTAATGTCTTTTGGAATCACAATTATTAATATTTGCCAATGCTTCTAAAAGTAATGACAATATGAATGAATACAATTTCATGGTTGTCATTGTTTATGCTTTTTCTATTGATATAAGCTCTGAAACAACTAATGTTACATAAAAAACAAGTGGTCTTCATTATGATATCATATCTAAATTTGCTTCAGACAGCAATCGACACACAAACTTCGTTGTCTTCCGGTCAGAGCAGCGCCATTATTCTTTTTTCCCTTTCCAACGCCTTGAAAGACAGCCTAAGGCCACTTCATTCTTCCTTGGCGATGATTGATTGACGTATTTTGGTAAACATAACACAACGGAACTAATCTTTATAATCTTAGCTCTGTTCAATTTTCGCTTCTTTTGTTTATACTAGGAAACCTCCAGCCACCGCTCGTCGCTTTACTACCCACTCAGTACCAACGCGACGACCAAGATCTCCTACCCCCTCTTCTATGTATAATCCTCGTCTCCAGAAATAATTTGAATGCTGGCTTCCTTTGGCCTTAATTTAATCAAACCCCACGATCACCATGTGAGCCTAATAGTAAAAACGTCGAATGTATACCGTTACTTGTCGAGGTTTATTTCCAAAACTATTAGAGCACCCGTCTACTCTAAGTCAACTATGAGTTATATGTGATATCTTTCACCGTCAACTTCTTCGATATTATTTTATACTAGAAAATAAAATATCAGTCCCGTCCCATATTTTTGCTAGCCTGGGAGGATGATATCATGCTGAATGAAAATATTCTACACTGACCCACACAAGAGAAGGTACTGCCTAGGAGGATGATATCATGACAACAGAACATATAGTAAAATTACCCATCTACAAACAAAATGAATAATCATGGAAGGATTGCATCATTAGTAACGAACATATACTATACTATCCCCCAATGAAAATAGGTAATTCCTGGGAGGATCATCCCCATAAAATGAGAAGGTAATGCCTGGGAATATTTTATCATGAAAACAAAACAGATACTACACTACTCCCCCCCCCAAAGAAAAGAAGATAATACCATGGAAGATTGTTTCATGACACCAGAACAAATATCACATTACCTCTTCCCCAAAAGATGATGTAAAACCTAGGAGGAGTACCCGACTTCTTTAAAAAGAGGGAGGACATTACTGGAGGGCGGTCTTATAATAACAGAACATATACTACACTACCGACCACCATAAAAAAGAGCATACGATGATAATAATTCATTTTTTCCATTCATTTAAATATTCTTAACGATAAAACCTTATGTGTTGTGCTATTTGCCCTTTTAGCTAAGATCAATGTGTAGTATCTGTTCTAAAATAATTTCTCAATATCTTGTCTCGGCATTCCAGCGTCCTCAGTGGTGTTACTATTGACGAAAATATTGCATATATATATAATAAAAAAACTGGCAATACAAAATTCAAAGTGTATATAGCAGAGTATTAATTTATTAGAAGCTGTTCATATAATAAATGTGCACATTAAATAGACAGAAGTGTGTGTGAGGGTATTTAAAGTTTCCTCTATGCACGGTATATAAAAAGTGTATGTTGGTTCACAGACGTAAACAAACACAACCTGTTTCATGTTAATATAGTAGGAGATATGGAAAGATCTTTCACACTAATTGATGTAGATATATTTTAAATCCGGCTAAGTACTAGTAGTAGTAGTAGTAATATAATGATAATAATAAGGATGATGATGATGATGATGATGATGATGATGATGATGATGATGATGATGATGATGATGATGATAATAATAATAATAATAATAATAATAATAATAATAATAATAATAATAATAATAATAATAATAATAATAATAATAATAATAATAATAATGTGTTTTCGGGAGGTTTGTTTCTGATGCATTTTAATCACGGAACATGTAACATATTCAAAGTTTTTTTATTTGAGTCATGTTAAAAACAACGTATTTTCATTGGTCTAATTAGTCGTAATTTGCAACTAACTGATCAAGTGACCAAGTATTACTATGTATGCATTACTTTCACAAACTATCACTGAGTGGGGGTCTGATCCTCACTCTTTTATATATTATATCACCTCATATTTTTGTCACTCTTTCTGTCTCCCCCTTTCTCTCTCTTTTTCATTGACTTATGAGGCAAATGGAATAAAGCAAATTAAAAATGAAAAGTTTATAACAGCGCATTATCAAAAATATATAATAATTGTAGATCGATACAGAAAAATGAAGCAGGATACCGTGATATAGCGAGCAGAAATAGACTAATTTCGATATAAGGTACTGATTTTCTCCTCTCCAGGAGTTAGGCACAAGGCCAGTTTTTATTTTACTCCCACAATAAGATGTGACCCAAGCTCGGGTCGGGAAAGTGGGGTTTGAAAAGCCAGCGCCCGAGAAGTTGAGCACTCTGGCCATTAAAAATTGCCTGAGCAGCCCCGTCGGCATTCCCCGGTTGGGGCGTCTCAAGCAGTAAGCAATAAACTTACTCCTCCCCAAAGAGGGGAGGCGAAGCCTGGGAGGGTGGACCTCCTAGAACTGCACAGGACAGACCCATAGACCGGCGGAATCAAGCCCCGAAGGCCAAGACAATACCGGCCTATAGGGCGCAGTATCCATTGGAACATATACTACAGTTTGATCTTAGCCAAAAGGCCAATATATGGGGTATATCTTCATATATACTCTTTATATTTAACAAGCTTTAGAAGTTCTCTTCATAATTCAAATTATCTAACGCGAACTAAATGAGTGAGACATTTTATCATATATATATATATATATATATATATATATATATATATATATATATATATATATATATATATATATATATGCTCCGTGCGTTCGCATATGTTCGCTAGACTGGGAGAATGGTATTATGTGAAACGAACATATACTCGATCAACCCACAAAGGAGTAGGTGATGACGAAGAGGATGGTATCATAACGAGCGAGCAATACTACACTGCCAACCCATTCCCAAAACAAACGTTAATTTTAGGGAAGATTATATCATGACAAATAACAAATACTACATAACCGTTTTCTCTCTTCCAACCCAAAAGAAAGTTCATCCTGAAAGGATACTATCCTGAGGAACGTACATATACTAATAGTTGTTTTTTGTGAGGACAACTTTAACACATTTGGAAAGATAATCAAATGATGATTTCTATTCCATTGAAACATTGAAGTTGTATTAAGATCAATAGGGTGTCTTGCGAAATGTTTCAATTTAAATCCCATAAATACTTACTAATTTTTTTAAATTTTAATTTATTGTTATTAATAAAATAAGTTAAAGACCAGGAGACTAGACAACCATTAACACATTATACTTTCAATAAGTATTTTAGTCATTTAATTGTTTGAACTTATGCATATATAAGACCACTTATGCTTAAAGGGATTCAAACCAAATCGGTATACCATACACAGACAAAGCAAGTGAAGCAAGGGCGGAAGCACTTGATATAAACAAAAGCATTTTACAAGGTCTATAATAAAGGGATTCTCATAAAAATTAATTCATGTATTATTACTGGACGAATATTAAATATAATTTTATCATTACTTACCAAAAAAAGGTTCCAGCTTTTCGTCGATGACAGTTGATACAAAGAACATAACATAAACACCCCAGGGGTCGATCCGTGGATATTACTGTTCCCAATTTTAATAAACAACTTCGCGTATAACATTGTGTTTTTCATGACTGTTATTACAGACACCACCACGCTCTAATATCGTCATGTGGACAAAACAGACACGCACATATCCGGGGCAATGTCTGAATTCTTAGAAAGGTACCTCCAGTCTGCAGTGGAATTGTAACATTTAATGCTGCTTAGACAAAGCTCCTTTCTTTCAGCAACTAAAGGAATCCTCCCCAAGTATTGATTGGCATGTAAAACACACACTACCTGGGAGTTCAACGTTTAAACCCATCGGCCTAACATTCACAGGTAACATGAATTTGAACACATATATAGAAGACATTGCCATGGCTGCTGCAAAGAAATTTGGTTCCCTTTTTTGTGTTAGA